>JANXJC010000028.1:52494246-52560611 GCA_027564655.1 Leptodon cayanensis | reverse complement strand
GAATACTGGGAACATGACCATTTCCTTGGTTGTACCCTGGTTGCCAAGGAAGGCCTAGAACCAAAACCACTACAGATTTCTTCTTAGATTGTTCCCTCTTCTTTATTAGGTTTTCTCAACTACTGTCTTCTTCAATGTGTCTGTCTTCACAGCCAAGACACAAATCCCTTTCTGTCTTTTGAAAATGGAAACTGAGGCACTCAGACTGGTTCTGCACAGCATAACAGAGCAGGAAGCCTCCTGAATGTGGCAACGTTTCCATCGTGTGCTTGGTTTTCCTTTGCATGGCAAGAAGGGACACAGAGGGCAAAACCAAAATCCTGGAATCCATTTCAACACAGGTGCAAAACATATCCAGCACATTAGCCATGGAAACTGGGAAGACCATCTGCATCCAACACTAAGTTGGGTTTGAAAGACGCGGGGTTGAAGATTTATGTAGATATAAAATTTTGGTAGCTGTCATGCTATTCAAACTTATAAGTGGTCTAATACTCCTATAGTAATTCAGAGCTCTTTTATTAGGCTCCTCTGTGCATAGCCATAGGGGAGCATGGCTGCTGAAGACGTCAGTAAAAGAGGACAAGGAGTCCTTTAGAGCTGGGAACTGCTGAGGACCTTCCTCCTCACAAGTCTAACTGCCAAGGAGAAAAGGAGAACAACTGTACCCTCTCCAGATGGGGAAGTGGTAGATAAAGATCTGCAGACACTTCTTCAAGGTGAGTCTATGTATGTTGCAGCCCAGAATTTGTTGAGAAGGGCAAGTTAGTGGAGAATTGTTATTTGACTGGGCTACTCCACTGCGAGGAATTCGTGGCAAGGATGGAGATATTGTGATGTGAGAGAAACTCAGGGTTTTAGAGCATCTCGGATCTGGAGTTCTGACTGTGATGCTGTTCCTCTGGTTAGGTGGGCCTGTCATTTGATAGACCATTCCCACGAAGGTGTAACCTGCATTCATGAGCTCTTTTTTAAGACCAGTTCCAAGCATTTGAACTTGTTTTAGGGGATCGCAGAACCAACTTCCCAGAAGGGTGTAGATTACGACGTCTGGAACAGTTTAACACTGAAACATCCATGTCTGGTAATCTCCAGCAACATCTCTCTCATCCTTCCTACCAAATATTTTTGACTAATTATCTGTCATTGATATCCCAGCCCCTTTTAACTCTCTGTTTGCAGCAATGGCCTCCAGTCACTTCTAACTCTCCCTATATATCTACCCAGCTGTCTGCCTGCTGAATAGATCTTTCCTCTTGGAAACAGGCTGTGGTACTTACCTTTGCCCACCATAAAGATTTCCAGTTTCCTCCCTGCCCACCTTTGTGAGCATAAAATCAATAGGAAAGAAAATAACCAAGACTTTTTATTTTTCTTTAATGTATTTGTCCACTTAAGAAGCATGCTAATCTGAGAGGGAGTATCGTTTGCCTCTGTTTATTAGACATTGAATCAAGACAGAGAAAGGGAAACATCTATTGATCATCTGACCTAAATTGCAATTGACTGCAGTCTATTATCATACTGTGTCTACAATTATCCCAGGTTCCTTACTCCCCAAACGGCTCTATATCAGAGTCAAGACTTCAACAACATGCCCAGACTGGCTCCCCATCTTGATTTCTGCTGACAAGCATTAATAAGTTTTCTGGATACTTTTTTTCAGAGCAGTCTGTTGGCATCTTGCCTTCCCATTCCTTTTAAAGGACACATACACATATTTAAAGAGAACAGTTTTCGGGAGAGCATCCTGCCATGCATGAACATATTTTGACTCATGTTGAAAAGAAGGGGCTTCATCACAAATTCTGTACAGCCCCTCAGATCCCAGAGGCTTCATGGGCAATTGAAATTGTTCCCCTTTCTGCTCCCCTTCATGTTCTCATCCCAACTGTTATTTGCTTTGTCATAAGCAGAATTTGATAGTTACAGTGATTTCTGGCTTTGTACCACACAGATTCCTCTGTCTTCATCTTAATATGTAATATGTGATATATTCTCAAAGGTTAATATCCACATCTATCTTTGATACGCATAAATTATCATAGTTGCAGATATTACAGCCTACTACTTTTTTTTACTAAATAACACCCATACTGCACTTCGCTCTCTCAAAACTGTCTTAAGATGTCAAGGATATCACTAATACTCAAAAAACCTCTCTTTGTTCCCAGGAATAATTTTCATTATCTAAGGACGTATTTTGAATATTGATTGCATTTAACATGTTAGCCATCATGCCAAACTTTATATACGTATTTTATTATACAGCCACTATGTGGGCAACATAGAGTTTCAGCCAGTGTCTGGTCCCTGGTACACAAACGAGACAGAGCTGGGATAGAAGCAACAGTTTTATCAGATCTGTGGTTGGCATTTTTTCATGCAATAGCTTTTATTTTAGAAAGACCTCCCCTATTGTGATCTACCTCATCACTACAGTGTCAGGAGACACATTCACTTTTGTTAATTAGGTTATTTTCTTTTCCAAAAACCAACAGCAACAAAAAAATAGCATTTCCCCTCCTTTCATGGAAAAATTTTGCTCTGGTTTGCCTCAGATCTAATTATCCTCCAGCCCTACACAGAAATATCTGTTTACGTGCATATTAGGGTATCAAATCCAATGGCTGCTTTTCAAAATGTGGACCACAGATCAAAGAAAGTTACTGACTTACAAAAGTCTAAAGGAGAAAAATCCTGATCCTCTGATTTCCCTGCTTTAATTAGAAATAAATGTCTTCAGCAGTGATGCCCCTGCGAATCAGAGAGCACATTCCCACAGCATTTGGTGCCTCATCTCTTTGAGGGCAACATTACAGGTTGCCTAATATTATTTTGAGGAACATGAGCCAAACTCTGTGATTCTCTTTCCTGAAAAAAACCAAGGAAAATAGATACAGTGAGTAAAAAGAAAGATGTTTTAGTATTGACCTGCCTGTGCACCAAAACGTCCATGTGCCCATTTGGCACAAACACACAAACATGAGAAAGCTACTGATATCTGTGAAATGTCAGAAAGTTGCTGGTAGTGGTTATGTTCTGGATGCAAAATTCTTTTACATGCTAAATGCCTCACACAAATTCTGTGTAGTCCAGAAATACTCCAGAAGCTGAATAATGAGGACTCTGCAAAGATCTTGATTTTGCCCTTTAAAGAAGTCATTTATTCATAATACAGTTTGTGACTGGCTCTCCCATATACTTTGATATTAGTTGATGACAATAGAGATACCGTGGTCTGCACGCTGAGGGACAGAGGGGAATGTTTAGGAAGGCAGTAAGCATGAAGGAATACTATTTTAGGGTACTATGGAGACTATTGCTATAACTGCTCATAGTATCTTTTCTAACTAATATTATTTTCCAGTGAATTGGCCCTTGTTAGTCAGGCTCCATTGCTGTCTTCATGGTTAAAAGGAAGCAAAATTTAATACCTGTCAGCTGTTAAGTCTTTAAGTGCTTTTCAATTCCAGCAGCTGGTCATCCAGGCACATACAGCAGGATATATACTTTTTATTTTGTGAAAAAATCTGACGAGGAAAGGAAGAGAGTATCTTGCTCCCCTCCTGGTATCCCTTACTACAAGTGTGTTATCATGGCGTGTGCTCACTCTTCTCAGATGAAAAATTTAAAAAAGGAAAAAAAAAGAAAAAAGTGATGCCTGCTCCTGACTCCCAGGGAAATTTGTTATGCGAATTCAGATCTGTGGCAGCCCATTCATCATTGCCCCTCGGACAATTACTGCAAACAACATGACACTGGAGCTGCGCCACTGCTGGTTAAGTCATATTCACCTTTATGATAGGGTTTTCCAATAGAAATCCAAGCCATGGTGGTTGAAGGACACAGGAAAGGAGACAGGAGCACAGATCAGCCTATTTAGCAGCTGTGTGGATTTGGATTATATAAATCTGGGATTATTCAGAGTTTTGGCAATTTTCCTTCTCTGTGAGATTATTTGTTGTTCAAGGAGGGGAAACCCGTTGACAAACTGGAGTAAGTCCCATGGAGGCCATCAAGCTGGTTAGGGTGCTGGAGCACAAGCAAGGAAACGGGATCTTCTTCTGGAGGTAAACGTCCTGTGGCCAGAGTTGTGTCTGTGGTCTCCTGGGTGTCCCCAGATGGTCAGTCTTGTACTTCTGGAAGTCATCAGAGGGACTGGGCACGGACTAATGGGTATGGCCCCCATGCAAACGGGCATAGCAAAGATTTCCACATGGACATTGTCAACTTCTCAACACAAGTGCAAAATCCTCACATTGAACCTGGGGGAAAAAATTTCTAGTTGAAAAAAAGCAACAAGTTTAGGGAGATTTTGATGAATAACAGCTCAGCTAAAGCTAGCTCAAGCAGTAGTTCTCTTAAGGAGATGATGCTGTTAGTTGTTTGTTGATGAATGTTGATGTTAATTGATGTTAGATGTTAGTTGATGAATACTAACCTGTAACGGTGCAGTAACTTCTTTAAGCTCCTGAGGTCTCTGGAAATTGAACCACAGACACAGCACTGGCCAAGGCTTCCCTTGGGAGAGCACTGATAAATTGTACAATCCATTAAGAATTAATTTTGTTCCTGAAGAGTCCAGATAACAGCAAAGTGCTGACACACTTCTTTTTTATTTTTTTGCTTGCAGTGAAAGAACATTCTGGTTTCCATTGCAAATGTATCTCCTCTTTATTTCAAGAGAGTTTCAACAGATTAAGATAAAGGCAACCCAAAACTTCCCTTTGACAAGTCATCCTGACAAGAGAAGAAGACAGAAGTATTTTCAGGGTGGTCTGTCCACTTGCTCTAGTGAATAGCGTCATTTTGCACTTTTTGGTGAAATGGAAATTGTGGTGGATTTGGGCTAAAATTCACAGAGTTTGGCACACTCTGAAGTACTTAAATCAGTGGGGAGACCCTGATTTATCATAGATGTGTTTAGGCTGTTTGTATGTGGGACATGATTCTTGTTTTTCACCTCCTTTGTGCTCCATAATACCCCAGAGCCCATAGAACCAAGCTGAAATTTTGTAATGGTAATTAAAAAAAAATGTGCTGTTTCAAATTATAGAAGAATTAAATATGGTTAAATTTGAAACCGTTCTGGCAAAGTGTAATAGTAAAAGGCCATTAAGCGAGCTGTCCATTTATAGAAAACATAAGATATAAAATTCATTTTTAATGGACTGTTTCCATGGAAATGTTCTTTAGTAGAGACATTTTGTAGTGTATTAAGCGGCACAAGGAGTTAAGCTGACTGTAGTGGTGACTGTAATGCAGGGTCTATGGTTTGTAAAAAATTGAAACCGTTAAAAGGTTTACAGCCAGGAGAGTGAGGAATATTTCAAAGCCGTTTATCACTCACCCGGCAAAATTGAGTGCTAAAACTCAGCACACCTACCGAAGTGGAATCCCTTCATTAGATCATTACCCAAATGTCTCAGACAGAGAGAGAAAATGTGTTCCTTGATTATGGAGGTAATAATAATTATAGATAATTTGTACCTCCTCATTCCATTAATTGATGGAATCTTGAAGCATTTTCCAAATATTAATTAAATAACTGACTCTACACAGTAAAATCACTCTGCACAATAAAATCTTGCTTTTATTTGCAACTCGCTCCTTATGCCCATGCCTAATGGTTGAATTTAATGTTGGAATTTCACTAACATGCTGCTGAGACTGAGGTCTAGGCAGAAGAATCCCATGACTAAAGTCCACAGACGACTTGGTCCATGTCCCAGAGACTATAAAAATCAGGTAAGAGTGAAAAAGGCTGGGGGAGAAAAGCAAAGTCTCAGAAGGGGAGAGGCTTTGCCTGTTATTTTGAGACATTGCTCTTCCAGACAAAAAAGATATCCCAGACATGTTCAGTCAGCATTTCTTTGACAGTGACTCTGAGGAGTCTAAGACAACACGGTCAAACTCTTCCAGTGGCTCCAGTGGCTTCCCTTTTCTGTGGACGCCAACAACATTAAACTCTGATAGAGCGATGTGGATTCCTCTTTTTGCATGCATGGAAAGCTCAGTCAGTGCTCTCTGTGCAGTACAGATCAGAAGGACTGACTCCATTTGTAGGTTCAGGAGAGCCATATCAGTTTGAAGCTCCCTTGATCTGAGCTATCCTGCACTGTGCAGTGCATGTGTGCATTGGCTAAATCCTTGCTTCAAAGCGAGCTGACATTATGTACCTGTGACTAGTTCATGGGCGTCTAGCTTGAGCCAGTGAGGGAAAGCATCCATGCATGAGGAGACTGAAGCAATGCTATCAGAAGTTAAGATGTGCAATGATGTAAGGGTCTGCAGCATACAGCTGGTGAGAAGGAATTGTTTTACCTTCTCTTTGAAAAGAAGGCAAGCTTAAATTCCACTTCCATTTTGGGACTGAAGGCCCAGGGCTGGACAAAAAGAAGCATAAGGTACTGAAATGCAGTTAAAATTCAGCCTGGCTACATCTGGGTCTGTGTATAAGGACGTAAGTCAAATTAGAAGAAGCTTTTCATTTATGAGTTGAGTCTACAATAAAGACCAGACATAACAGCGTTTTTGAAATACTCGGAAGCACTCTTTAATACTGGCACAGCAGGAGCATCCCCTCCTGTTCAATATGATTGAACAGCTGAATAAGGGTGAGGGCAGCCTCAGCTGATGGTTTGTAGCTCATTTCAACCTTCACACACATGGGTGAGAGTGCTTGCTTTCTCCACAGCTACCAGCTCAGTCCTCCGAGACTGCTGTCCGCACACAGCACAGCGGGAATTTAATCCAGATGTCAAACTGCCATCAGTTTTGCAAACAGAAGGTCTGTTGGAAATCCACAGGGAGGCTGTATCGAAACACATCAACCCAGCACCTTCCTGCCTCTAGCCTGTTACATGGGGACCCACTGTACTGGAAAGAGCAGTAAAAAATGACCCTGCTCTTTCCTCCAGATAGTAATGGGAAGGGTTTAATTTGCTAGCCAGCTGGCCCTTGTTAATGAAAGGTTGTTACCAATGACCCAGAGGCATGTTTAGTCAATTCTCTGTTGGTTTTTTTCGTTTCTTTCTCTGGCACTCAGAGAAGCAGAAGGAAGTTGCTTTAATGTGAAGTGACAATTCGCAACTGAGACCATTTCTTTCTGTCAAGTAGCGTAAATGGCCAGGAAGAGCCTTCAGGTCTGCAGATGCCAAGCCACAGAGGGAGCTAGCTCTAGTGCCACTTCTTGTCCCTTTTACGGAGCCCAAGTGATGCCCTGGCAACCCCCATCCTCCCAGAGCTAGTCCTACATGGCCAATTATGTCCTTTCACACTCCAAACCCGGGCTTTCATACAGGTCCACCAGCATTGCCTCACTTTTAATCCCATCGTCAATGATTTTGAGCAGTGCCACCATGGAAACTGAGCTGGGCTGCTTCCCCTCAGCTCTGCCAACCTGCATCGGTACTAACCTATATCACCTTCTGCTACTCCAGTCACGACCCTCACTGGGATAGAGACCTGTGTCTATATGAGCTGGTAGAAGATGGAAAATAGAACACATCTCAATATGGTCATATTCATTTAGAAACTCTTTCTTGTTTCCATTTTCTCAAAATTACCATTTTAGCCAGCTCTGGTTTAGTACATGCACGCAAAAGGTTTTCTTTTAAAGGGTTTAAAAGAGCTTACGTAAACTGTTTAACTTCCCTTTCCATTTAAAAATACTACAAAATTTATCTAGTCGTGGTTTTTGTGTCTGCCCAGCAATATCCCATGAATCTTTTGGTTAATTCTGGATAAAAAGTTTTGGGAGAAAGCAATGCAGTCATTTTTGTGAGGGCTTGCAAAGACAAATGCAGGCCAATCTCTTATAGAAATCTTTCTTCTTCAAAAAAGAAGTCACACAAGTGCTAAAACCTCATGGACCTCGTGGGTTGAAAAAAAATACCAGAAATAACAACCACCATATTGCAGCAACTCTGTTCACACACTTTGTGCTGCTCAGTCTCTTTACAATATATGGTGAAGAACAGGCTGAAGGTGGAATGAGGTAAACCAAGCCCTATGTCCTATATATTCTCTGTGCATATATCTTGAGTGTCTGTACTTTGTGCTGAAAGTGTCGACACTATGCCTAGGAATAGCTCAACATATGCCTTGGAAGAGTTGAGATTTGTTGGTTGACTGGGTCAAATCTGGCCCTGATTTATGCACGCAGGTTCAATGAGAACTTAACCTGTGAGAGAAGTTGAGTGTGCTCAGAATTCCCACCTTCAAAGAGCTCCGGAGCTCTGGCTAAGACATTATCTGACCATAAGCTTCTGCATACCGATGTGAGCACAGGGAGAACTGGCCTAAAGAATGGGCTAATACCCAAATTTAATTAGCAGTGTTGATGTCTTCTTGTGCGTTCATGAGGCTGATGGCTTAATGACATCTCTCGCCAAGGTGTGCCCTTCTACTTGAACTGACCCAGATTCACGGGATGCTGACACGCAGCAATGACTTTGACTGTTAACTCCATTACATTCATTATACTTTAATATTTGCTCTTTCTGTGGACAAAAGACTTTGTTTATTGGTTTAATCTTTCAGTAAAAGGCTGATGATGTAGTTTGGCCGGTGAGATAAAGTCAAATGCCCTTGCCTCCTTTCCTTGTCCGAGTGTTGTCCCTGGTTGTGGTCTCAGACCGGATGCATTGTGCCTCCAGCCATAAAAAAGAAAAGCCACTTTACTAATCAGATTACCTCAGAATAAAAAAAGAATAAAAATAGGAAATGAGACAGAATTTTGGACCACCTTGGATAATACAGGAACATGATACCCTGGCCTAGTCCTTGGGTATTTAATTTGTTTGGTGGGGATATGTCAGAAAGAAACAGAAGTAAAAGTAACAGGAAGGGAAGAAAATGGCTTCAGAGAATGTACGTCTTACTGGAGAACCACGAATTGTGAAGGGAGAGCAAAAGCCTGGGAATCAAAATGAGCCCAAGAATTGCAGGACTAGAAAGGTATTTCCTCTCACCAGAGAGAAGAACACATAGGGGATCAGAATAAAACACATGGACCCACCGGGACCATCTGTGGAAGTGAGGCTGTTGCCTGGTAATGACTCTAACAAAAACAGCAGTTTTGCTTTTTTGTTGTTTTTTTTTTTTTTTTACTTTTTTTTTCTTCTCATGTAGCAAAAATGAACATAAAACCAAAAAACAAAACATAAAAAAATTTAGCTTATGAATGCTGCCCACGCAATTTACTTTTGGCCACAGACTCCCCAAAAGAAGGCTTAGACCTGCTAAACAAACCCACCCAATGCACAGGCTGCACCATCTAAAGCCAGTTGAGGAGAGAAGGAAGGGTTTGTGCAATTCTGCCTCTGTGCAGGCAGGGGAAAATGGGAAGGTCAGACTTTTATACAGGGGCTGGCCATGATGCAGAGATACCACCCTACAGCCCTGCTTCTTCCTCAGTCGGTGTGGATTGTCTTGGAAGAAAGGGTGACCATGGAAATCCAGCAAGGAAAGGGTGAGGCAGAATCATCCCTTTCCTTCCTTTGGCCTATAAAAGGCATGGCTTCGTGCCAAAGTGAGACACAGCGTTGAGTAGGTATTTAACACCCAGTAAATCTTTACCTGCAGTAGGAAAAACTCTAGGCTTTGAAACTTTCCCTTGCTAATTTAGCTAAGTGTTGCAGTGACCAGACCTGGAAATGCTTCAGGGCTTGCCAAGCCATTTGGCATGATCTGCTGTCCTCTCTTTTATCTCAAGTGCAGCCTTTTTATTAATAGAGGCTATAAAATATTCCTTTATTTTATGGCTGCACAAATATTCTTACATGCTCAGCTATCAAAAAAAAAAAAAAAAGGCCTTTCTCACAAAGCCTGGGCATATGTGGGTGGCTTGAAACCTCACTCTGTGAGGGACTATACAGCCTTGACAGATAGCATGATAGCAGCGATATTAAGAAAACTTCTCTCCTTGGGCTGCCCATACACTTAATGAGGCCTTTCAGTTTGGCTCCCCCATTTCATCTCTGCTGTCCCATTAATGGCCCTACTTCTCCTGGTGGCTGCTCCTCACGTGCTGCCCATTAAGGAGAGATTAACCAGTGATGAATCGCAGCCTGGTTCCCTGAAAGCACGGCTGACATTCAGATGTATAGCACGGGAACTCATTAGGAGCAAGACTGGTTTCAGTGATAATAAACATTTCAGCAAAGTGCTTAGCAAGTTGCCTGTCTGACTCCCCACCCTGCTCTCCCATCAGGGCTACAAATATCTCTTCGGGACAGAGACATGGAGGACTTGCAGGGTAAAATTAAAAAAAAAAAAGTGGGGAAAAAGGAAAATACAGGACAAAAATAAATGTATTTAATGGGCATGAATGTTATAAAAAGATTAGCCTTGAGAGGCACTGTGAGGGAAATTACTGCAATGCCCTGTCTAATGTACACGTGGGTATCAGTGCTGTGGGACAGGAGAAACCAGAACTATCTGTAGGATTTGGGAACTCTCACGGGAAATACTGCCATCCCCCCGTCCGCCCCCACTGAGCAACAGACTTTATCTAAAGTAATGATTTTCTCATCATTTCCACCACAACTGAGCTCCTCCTTGCTTTAGCTCACTTACCCTCACACTGATCCCAGGAAGGAAGGAGGGAAGACAAAAAAAATTAATTTTCCAGCTAAGGTCCAAACTTCTTAGTGTTTGTATGTGCAAGAGAGGGGATTTGATATTCTTGGTTAAAACCCCTTATTTCATCCTCCAGACCACAGTGTCTTTACCATTTGTGCAGTTGTATGGCCTGATCCTCCACCATGTTCGGTAACTAAAATAATCCATGTGAGGGGGTCTGTTAAAATGATATTTGGCGTTGAAGAACAGAGGCTGCTAACCCATCATATGACCGCCACTATGGGTAATGCTAGGCATGAAAAAAGCTTTAGCACCTTCTTTAAACCACCCTGGAATATAGCAGGAATGAGATTACTCACTGAAAATTCCTAAACTGAAGTCATACCTATACTAAATAATGCGGGCATAAATGTATTCACACCTACAAGTACTGTTGGTACTAAGAAGAGAGCGTAACTATGCAGAATGCATTTACTGGTTCTTAGATAGTGGAAGCTGCTGTGTTTTAGCTTTAGTTTGGGCTGAAAATTCAGATTTTAAAGGGAAGACATGTTGTGCTGTTTGATTTTTTTGCAAATATCAGGTCAAGTGAGCTTTGCTGTTGTGCTTGTATGTAGATTTCTTCCCTAAAGGGGGTGACCTGCCCAAACAGTTCATCCTTTAGGATCCCACAAGGCAGAAAGTAAAGTTTCTTAAGGACAGACTGGAAGATACCTGGATACTTTCAGGCTAGCAACAAGGGGAAAAAATAGATTTTTTTTGTCCTTCTAAAGATTTGTTTGGACCTGCTGACTTTGGTCTTGGGAAAAGAAAAGGAAATAGAGAAGGAGGAGGGCAGAGAGCAGATGGGGAGCTCTGAAGAGCAGGGATTGTTGCTTCTCTTGCTCTAGGGAGAGGGAACAATAGGAGAGAGCTTGGTCAGAGAGGGCATCCCACCAAAACCCATCCCATTTAACTAGATTCTCTCTCACCAGCAATAGCAAACTTCAATAGACAAAACAGTCAGCAGACAGTAACCATGTTACTTCCTTAGGCTGGTTCTTCTTCTGCTTAAGTCTAGAGCTGACCCTGAAAAGTCTCTGTCGAAGGAATAACCCCACCAATTCAAAGCAGGACTGCTCTACGAAACTGCTGCTCTGAGGACCAAAATACCTGTAATTCACATAAGAATAAGTTTGTTTTCCTGGTGCTGAGGAAGAAAATTAGAAAAGTGGAAGGGGACTCAACACTAATTAACCTTGTCTGTGATGGAGAATTACTGCAATTATTTTGCAACATGACTCCAAAGAGTGGAGCACTGGTTTTATACATAATGCATCACCGTTATTATGAGCTGTAGTAGCCCTAGCATTGTGTGACATTATTCCTCTATGTGGTGTGTATAATGTGCTGAGAGGGAAAACCAGCCAGTTACACAGAGAGGGCACAGAGCATTGCAGCAGGGTTAGCAGAATACAAATTGCCTTCACAAACTGCATTTATTTTTAGCCAGGAGCTCTAAAGAGCAGCTATGAGCCGATCTTCAGGGAAGACTCTGGCAGGAAAAAAGCAACAAGCTGTTACATTCACCCCCTGGCAAAAGTTGAAAAGTTGAGCAACGGCAAGCAGCTTCCATTGGAAGTTTGGGACTTGCTCCAATCCAAAGGTTGTGCTCATTTCTCTTCCTTCTTTTCTGCCATCGAAAAAATGCCAGAGGGCAAGTGGCAGCCAAGAGCTCCTTGCTTTATTGTGTGCAGACAAAGGGGTTTTTCTAGCAAGAGCTTTCTCTGATTTATCATAAAAATAAAAAAAGTCATAATAACCTTGGGATACTCGCTCATGCCAAATGACTGGAAAGGGAGGGAACCTTTCCAACTCAAAGGACAAAGCTTGTATGTTTGCTCAAACCAAAGACATCATCAGAAAGAAACTGAAAGGCTTTTGAGCTGGGAATAAAAAGGGTTTGAAATGGTTTGATCTGCTCAAACTCCAGGGACAGTTGCACACATAACCTCCCCTCTTCTTGTTTTGAAAGTCTTCCATGCTTAAGGATCAAAGCTCAAACACAGGCTAAAGTTACTATGCACAACCACTTGCTGTGCCTCATCTGGGCTTTAGCAATTGTCCATGTATGCACCCTCAGCCTAGAACAAAGGCATAATGCTTAGGCTCTCTTTACCTCCTAAAATGGCATACAGCCCCCTGTGAATCGATGTTAGCCTGGCCATGTATCTGAGCCCTTGAAAATCCATGAATAAAAGATTTGATTTCCTAGGAAATGCAATTACACATATTAGCTTGAATTTTCCCAAGCCACATAGATACTCCTAGTACCTTAAGTTTTCCTACTGCCTCCGTTTCATTTTACCTTTTCAAGGTTTTGGTTACCCTCCCCATTTGCCCTGATCTGAGATAAAGGCCAACTTTAAAGAAAATAATTTTCATTGCTGGACCCACCCACACCCACTAAACATTTGATGCTGCCTTAGAAAACAGACAAACGAGCAGGCACCTTGATGCTAGAATAACCACCCTGAAGCCTCTGAATAGGAGACTGCTTTAAGGAGGACAGCAGAGGTCCTTGCAGAGCTGTACTGAAAATCTCCTGTTGTCTGTGTGAGGGTTTTTTTCTGTCTATCCTGTCCTTTGCCAAAAGAGTAGTGCTCATTCTCCACACTGTATCTTGGAAGCACTTATTCTGTCCTTGCATCCTTGGTCAGCAGTGGGTAATCTCCTTTCCAAGCCATGACACATCAGTCATTTGAGGGACTAAGGAGCAAGCATAAGGTAAAAGACTTAATTCCTCTAAGAGGAAGGGAATCTACTTCCTTCTACTGTAAAATGGAGATAAAGCTGGTATAGTCATTTCAAAATTAAGGTGTTGTGTGCCCTGTGACGTATAACGTGGAAGAGAAGTCCATGCACAGTACTGCAGCTGGGAGGCGTTTCAGCAAAAAGGTGGCAGCTCAAGAACCTGTTGAATATGGTAGAGGGACATTAGAAAAACAACTCAGAGAGGAGACAACTCTCTCTTTTCCCTTTGCATATATATTTTCAATAATATTAGAACTATTAAGATGATGAGCCAATTCATCTTTTTCTCCCTCAAGTGTAGATGGCAAGTATGGTTGCAAAATAGCCGTGTCCTGAAGGTCGTTCAAGGGACTGCTGCTGTGTTCCACATTTTCCAGACTCCTGTGTTGCCAGCAGTGGAAAGGGATCTGCATGAGACTCATGATTTGACAGTTTGAGAAGGTAAGGACGTTAACTGAAGGAGAGGACACAAGGCAGCGTTAGGTTCAAAGTGATGGATAACTGGAGGACGTGGAAACAAAGGTCTGTATGAAGCACTGTTGTATACAATGAAAGTATAGTTGCTTCATTTTAATCTTTCTTGGAAAGCTTGAGTTTGACGAGGGAGAAGAATGGATATTAGTGGAAGACATATTAGGAGAAGACAGATGTGCAAGAGGACCTAGCAGTAGCTGGAGAAAGTGCAGGACTGTGAGTAGGGCAAGGTGGAAGAAGATGTACTGTGATACAAGAGAAAGTGGTAGGAAGGAGTGCAGATTCCTCTTCCAGTTTTTGGGAGGGAATAGGTATGTTCAGGAGCAAAAGTAGTGGATTCACTTCTTAATGGCTGTCCTCTCTTCTGAAAACTCAGGTCCTGCTTTCCCCATCAAGCATATCCTGATGTAAAGTGGAGGCTTTGAGCTGCACTATCCATCTCTGGGTGCAGGCACGTGGGAAAGGGGTTGACAAAAAAAAGAGGAGGGGAAGGGGAAAGGGGAAGTCTTGGGAAGAAATGGATGCCTCAAACGAGGGTGGTTGGGGTTCTTTTCGGCTATTGGTACCCAATGTAAATCCAGCATGCAATATGTGTATACATGAAGACAGAGGAAAATGTCAGTCCTGTCTTCAGCTGGTGAGCATTCCTCTTACGGAGTCACGAATGCACAGCAGTGGGACGGCTAATAGCCTCTCTTAAACCCAGATGTTTGGTAAGTGTTGAACAGAGTCTGTGTTGGTCATGCAGTCTCTAGGGTGGACTGAACCATGGAGAAGTGTAAGGTTTCCCTTACCTTCATACGAAGCATGAAAGAAAGTCGTTCTAAGTTCAAGCTCTAGTGTTCCGAGATAAGTTGGACCATTTTTATGAGACCCATAAGAGGTGAATGGTCTCCTCTGACGGTACCCAAGAGCTGAGCAAAGAAAATTCCTTCCTTCTAAAATATTCATGCCTGCTCTTTCCAGCCAAGATGCAAAGACACAGAATGAATTTATACATAGACTTCGTTGCCTAAGTAATGTTGTGGATCTATAATGCTGAGGAATACATCTCCAGCTCAGTCCCACGTGGTCTGCCTTGCAGAGGAGACACATCCACATGCTGCTCTATAAGCTCCATAGCTTGTCTCACCTTGTAGTGGAAATTCCAGCTGTGCTGACATTTAGCAAATGCTGACAGCAAACACTTTTCCTCCGAACTTCGAAGGGAAGAAAAAAAAAAAACAGGAAAAGAAAGAGCCCCACAACCCTATCTCTGACAAATCCAAGCAGATTTGGAGTGAGGACATCTGCTATGCAGAATAAAAGATAAAGACAGCACTGTAATTAGTAATGAACTTTGGGACTATTCCACTGAACTGATCAAGGTTTAGTATTCTTCTGTTGAATATATAATATTGCACAAACACATTTATTGATTTATTAATAATTTCACTGTTTATTTTTCACCAGGAAGGAAGATGAAAGCCTCGGTTTGCACAGGTTGATGACCAAATACCTCTACACTTCTGTACAGAGGAAAACACATACAAAAATGAGCTATAACGAGAGTAGGAAAGTATTTTTCCTCGAGGGTTCTGGTTCCTCAAAATACCAGCCAGATATCTGAATTACTGTGGCCTGTGGTTAAAGAACGTTCTAATAAAGATTGCTCTTAGGGATTTAAATAACCACCTAGTCCTGCTCAAGTCTTGAATTACTTCAGGGTCTGAGAATTCACAGTCTTGCTGACACTCGCAGAGGAGGGTTTTGGTGGAGTGAGTACTCCAGGATACTCAAACACTCTCTTTGAGCCAATGTCTTTTCTTCTGATTCCCAGTGGAAAGCTGCTTAATAAAATGAGAATTTGGCATGAGTCTGTTGGCTGACTTTACACATTTACATGAAGATCAAAATGCCACTCTCTGACGGATCACTGATGCAATGGAAAAAGGATGAGAGAAAATAAGAAAAGAGAGAAAAAAGGAAAAAATAAAGAAAAAATAAGACAAAGAAGGGATGAGTCCTTGACAAATTCCCCCAAGCTCCAGGTGGTTAACAATTTGACACAAGCTGTGCCTAGTGCAGGGTCATAATTTCAGACAGAGTATCTAGAAGGGCTAGGAGAAAAAAAATCAACATGAGCGAGTTTTACAGATCCATTGATGGTGGAGAAAGAGCTAAAGGAATAACCTGTTGGGCGGCAGGAAAGTCTCAGATACATCTATGCCTCTCCTCCCCCTTTCTCTGTGTCTCCTAGATCAGACTAACCTCTTCTGCATTAACACTGGGAACAGCTTGGGCATGCTTTACATTTACTGCCATTAAAGTAATTGGCCTGTCATCTAAACTCGCAAATGGATCGGGAAAGGAGGGGCAAGGAGGACACAAAACTGGAAAATTAATTTGCACGAGAGTCTGAGCAGCAAGAAAAGTTGCCTTGGAGCTGCTCATTAGCCAAGCTGATGACAAAGCGAAAATAAAAAGAAGGTAAGTTTTAAGGCAGCTTTCTACCCAAGGTACTCAAACATCCATTTCCATCTGCCCAGGATGAGCAACTTTGCATGAATTAGGCTCATGTGCACCATATGTCTATTTATTTCCATCTTTATCCTCTTCACAAAGCTGTTTGAAGAAAGCATGCCAAGTTAGTGTTTTAGAGGTTCAGCAAGATCAGTGCCTGGAACAAAAAAGCAACAAACCAGAAAACACCCCCAACAATCCTCCTAAAACAAAATAAAAATAAAACAACCCCCCTGCCTAATCATTTTCACAAGAGAATTAGCATAATTTGTCTCCACTTTAGACTCTTCTCCTGACAAATACAATAGCTGCAGCAAAGCAAGAGGTAATTAATAGCTAATATTCACTTTAACTAAGTTTAAATAACAGTTAGAAATGCATCAATTATCACCAGACATAGGGATACAAACCATGAAGAAGAAGGGCTGAGTAAAGCAGGTCACTTAGTCTTAAGTGTGCAGGCCTGAAGGCAAGAACAGCTGTTTCTAAGCTATTCACGACAATGTTTGTCTGCTCTTTTCTTGAAGATTTCTGTTCCTGGCTGGCATTGGGCATAGGGACTACAGACTACTCTTGTAATCAGGGCAGTTGTCAGGAGGAAAGCTTTAGGCATCTAACTGAAAGGTAAACAGAGCAAAAATAAGCCCTTTGCAGTTAATTTATGCACACTCAAGTTTTGAAGATAAGTCACACCTGGACCTTCTGGGAAGTGACAACCTTTGATACTAATGAAATGGAAGAATCCACACTGGAAAGCCTCTCGAGCATCTGCTTTTGGGAGCTTGTGGATATAAAAGAAAGGCAGGTGATGGCAACGATTTGAAAGTGAAGTGTCCTCAGGGAGTTGAGATCTGGTCCCTTACAAGTTTAAATGTGAGTTTTGTGCCACAAGAAGAAATGAGCTGGAAGCAGAGGTCTCCTAGCTATTTAGAAAGCAGGTATCCACAAGTAATATTTAGACTCTGCATTGTATTGCCTTATCTTCATGAAAACTTCCCTAATACGTTTTAGGTTTGGGAGAAAAGCATAAATAATTGATTTCATTTACTTCTGAAGCACAGAATTACGTGACTAAGAGTACACAAAAAAATCTAAACATCTGGATTCTGATGCATGTATTTCATTAGGTATTTGTTTGTATGACTTCATCCATTCCATGGAATTTGCTCTACATTTTTGTCATAACTGTGATATATACCAGCTGTTTAAAATGACTCTGCCAGCTGACAGAAGGAACTGCTTTGAATAATCCACCTAATTGATGGATGTGATGGGTTACAAAAATCAGGTGTCTTCAATAATTGCCCTGGAGGGCACAGGCTTCTTCTCAATGTTGTAAGAAATGGCTGAATATCACAGCCTACATTTATAGTAGATAAGGTCAAATACGGTCAGTCAGTTGGCAACATACAAAGAATTAATTTTCACTGTCTGCATTAGGTTAACTGGCAAGGCTGTTACCAAGATATAAAGACAGTTCCTCCAGAACAGGAGACTGATACTGGAAGGGTGATCAGCACCAGACATCATGAGATAACACTTTAAATTCCTACTTCTGTTTGACTTGAGCTAAACATGAAGACTACTCTGAGGGTTGCTCTTAAACAATATAATTTTCTTGATCAGTTTGCAACAATAATTACTCACTGGCTTTGGCTTTAGTTCTGGTTGAGTTTTTTCAAGATTTGCCTGTATTACTTTTCTGAGCTAAGCTACATGGAGCTGGAGAAGGGCTCCACAGATCCAAAGATGGCTTCCCCCAGTTTTCGAGAAATCTCAAAATAAAGGGACATAAATGTTATGAAAGAGGTTGGCACTATCTCCACATTATTAAGAAGAGATTCATCTGCAGAGTGTGTCTGTACAGACCATAGATGGTTGATTCAAGAGGAGCAGAAAGCCGGCTAATACACTGTAGAGAAGATAGCTTATTCTGTCACCTCTGGGGTTATGCCTGTCCTGACATATCACAGAGGAGCAGGGTCTGTTATTTCCATGGCTCTGAGCAAAATGGCACAGGATATGTCAGCCAAGATTCATGTGACTGCAATCCCTCCTCCCCTGCAAAGAGTGCCTTCATCCATATCATATTTGGGAACAGCCACTGGCTTTTGAGATCTTCCAGCATACGTCCTGACTCTTCCTAGAGAAGTGTTAGTTGCCATGGACCAAAATAGTGTCAGGATTAACAATTAGATGGTGTGGACTATCAGAAAATAGTGCTTCAACCTGTACTCTGGCCCTGTTTGCTTTATGAGGAAAGAGCTAACACCTAAATCTGCAATGTGGTGATAAGTACCAGGGATTGCTCTTTCCTGCTGCTGAGATCAGCATCTGCTGAGTGAATGCAGATCCCTGGGTGAGAGTATCAGTCTCACCCATATTATGTGTATGGACCAAAATAATTTAATTAATCCTGCAATAATCACATGCATAATTTTTGCTATACATTTACTCTGGGAAAGCCATTCACATTGGATTGTTTGTACTGTCCATCCTGGAGGTTAAATCCTTTTTAAATTCTCATCTTCTGAATGGCAGTCCTATTTGGATTAGTTGGTCTGCATTGCTTGTTACTGGATATAAAAATTTGCATTCAAACGGGCTAACTTGACTCATCTTGCAATTGGTCAAGTTTCCCAAACAATTCAGATCTCTCTGTAGAATCACTCTGCCCTACTGAGAGGAAATCATTGTCTTTTAAAATGTCAGGAGTGATTTTATTCTTATTCCCAAATCACTGGTAACAATGTTAAATAGTTCTTGCAGAACCAGCTTCAGTGATGATTTGCCAGTGACAAGTTCTTTCTGAGATTAGTCATTTTACCAGTTCTTAATTGATTTGATATTTATATTGCTCATTTAAAAAAATAATAATAATCAAACTGCTAGAAATGAATAAAACCCTTTAGAAAAGTCTTATATCGATGCGGTTACCAGCATCACAGATCTTGTTATCTCCTCAGAAACATAATCAGACTGGCTTGACAAGGAGCCCTTACATAAAGCACGTTGACTGACATTAATCGTATTCTGACCCTCTGGTGCTTTATTGATTGCCTCTTGTAACATTGTTTTCACCATTTAGCATGGAATTGATGTTCAGGCTTACCAGCTGATAATTACCATCACCAGCTGATAGTTACCATCTCTTTTCTCATGTCCCACATGACATCAGTTTTGGACTTAATAGATCCTCTTGCTTGAACTGTAGTAATCTAATGAGCTTTAGGAACTGTATGAAGTCTTTGGAAACCATTACAAAGTTTTACTGATGCCCAGGCAGATTATCACTTGCATCGATTGGAGCATCATCTTCTTTGGTTCCAAAACATCCCCTGGAATACAGGCTGTCGCATGGCCACTGGGACCGTCAGAAACATTGCAACCTCCTTCTGCAAAAGTGGAGATGAGTACCCCAAGGAACCAGCTGCCAAGAATTTGGGGATAATAGGAAGGGGAAGGGGACACTTCAGTTTTCCTTGCAAATAGGCTGTAAATGCAAAAGTATATCTGAGGGTAAGAATATAATACACTGAAAGGTATGGGCCTTCCACTGCTCTCTGGGTGAGAAATGGGCTGGTTGAAAAGCAAAAGCCTTGGTGAAGAGGAGTGAGTGCTGAGCTCCTACCTAGACATTCCCCTCGATTCCATGAATGGTGATACCTAGCCTGACCTAAGTTTTTTCTTCTTGCTTACACACAAGAAAAGACCTTCCTTTGGGGTTCCCTGCATAATTCTCAAAGGATAAAGCTTGGATATTTGTATTTGACTGTCCTGGACTGCCAGAGGTTCACAGCAATCACAGTGTGGGCACTCTGTGAGATGACTGCTGCTGTCCTTAGTCCAGAGGAGGATGTGTAAGAGTATTTGCATATTTATACAATCTGACCTCTTTAATAGGGTGATATGTTTACTACAGATCATGTAGTAGGCAGTTGCTTTTGAACAGGTTAGTGCAAGTGCATAAAGAAATGTAGGTACCTGCCTGTGTGTGTTGTATCATGCAGGAGATAGAAAGGAGTTTATCTTCGCTTGTGTAGGTAAAAAATAATCTTTTCACACAAGACTTTGTACAAGCAGGAACCTGAGTCCCTTGGCATACACATCTGGCAGGGTGAAGGGAGAAACAGGGAAAGTTTACAGATAGTCTGTTACCTGACTACTGTAATGATTTTGAGCACAAATCGGACTGTGAAAAGAAGGAGGAGCCATCCATAGACAAAGTAAAAGGACAGCGGCTCCATTACCACTGGTGGTTTTAACAAGGAAGTTTTAGAGTCTGTTAATCAGCTGCAGATCCCAGATGTCCAAAGTAGTGATGAACTTCATCTTCCTGTACAAAATTCATTCTTCATCTCCTGTTAACTCATCAGCAGATCAACTGTTATAGAGGACTGACAGACCAAGAGGTGACCAATACTTGCTCCATCCAGGACTTGCACAAGCTGCCCTAAACTGCAGTTTTATATCAGCCAAGCATAGAAGGATGTGAGAAAGCATAGATCAGATGCTGGAATATGCTGCAGGGGCTTGTTAACAGCACAGCTGGCCCATGAATAGGAATGGGCCACCCTGGGACAGGCCCACTGAATTATTTTCTAGTTAATACAGCGGAAGGGATTTTTATCTCAGAGACATCTGAGATGAGGTTTGATGTCAGGAATGGTATAACCCTGTAAAAATCAGCCACGTGCAAAAGGGAGCATTGCAAAGAGAGCAGTAATTGCAGAACTATGCAGTTGTGAATGCTGAGACTGCAATAGCAGGGTTGGTGGAGGTTTATTTTATCTTGTTTTGTTTTGATTCATGCGTTTAACCATTAACTCAGAATTAATTTCAATGCATCGCTAATGGCTGGCTGCATTTGCAGCCTGGTTTCCCGATGAAATGAAACACGTGAGATACACCTAGGGAGCTGTTTATCTCAGTCCCTAGTACCTGTTCATCCTCTCCGCTGATCTTAGCTTCATAGAATCATAGAACCACTTAGGCTGGAAAAGACTTTTAAGACCATCGAGTCCAACCGTAAACCTAACATTTCATTTGAAAAGAGGTTTAAGGCCTTTAATGTCTGAGTTGCTTTGTGAAATACCTGCCTGAGCAGAGGAGAGCACTTGTCTGCATTGCAGGGAGACAGAGCAGGCAGCCATGGGATGGGGACTGAAGACAGCACAGAAAGCAGGAAGGAGCTTGCAAGACGGAGGACGTCGGTGGGAAATAGATAAGGGCAAATGTTGGATCATACTGTGTTGCAGATGGAGTGATGCACTTCACTCGTAGGAGAGAAGCAGTAATACGTTGATTGATACAAAACAGCAATTTAACAAAGTTTCATAGTAAATGTGACAGTGGTTTAACAAGATTTGATGGCAAGGTACATTTGATTATTTACTGCATAGAGGACAGAGTAAGTCAGATGCATCGAGGACACCCTCCCGTTGAGTCACGAGACTCAGAGAAAACCCCCTTGCTTTCTAAACTCCTTCTCAGTGGAACCTAGGTGTGGGCTGGATCCAATCCTAGTCCCAGACTTGGTCAACACTTTATATCTAAAGGATTACATGTGCACAATCAATCTAAGATATAACCTTAGCGAAGCTTACAAAGTTTAGCAAGCTATTAGTCACTTACTGAGGATCTGTTGTGGCAAGGAATCTCTCAATATCAAGCAGTAAGGGATCTCTGCGGCTGGCGTAACCTTGAGAGGTGTCCCTACTCAAGGGGCGATCCTGTCGTGTAGCCCACTGCCTTGCAGGAGAGCCCAAAGGCCTCTTGGGCTGCACACTAGTTATGGGGTAAGATGATTGACTGCATACTGACTACAGATGTTAGTTTCTTCCAAACTTGGCTTGAGTCAGACCTTGACCAGCACTGTGGTTAGGTGGGTGCATTGCTCAAATTAATTGTGGTATTATCTGTCTCCCCCAAATCCACTTTGAGCTGGACGTAGCCATCAATGACCAGACCCAGCCATTACAACTGCCACTGGTGGTTATCACCTGAGCAGGGCTATATAAAGGGAAATAAAGTTTGGGCTGGTGGGGGGGTGGCAAGGGAGCACACCATCACACTCCACCCTATGATTATAGTCAATTCATCTTATTCTCACAGAGTGGTTGTACAGTCACCTCTTGCCTCTGTGCCATAAATAGTATATTAATATTTTCTGCGCTTACAGATCCACGGTAAGTAGATAGTGAAGCATTGCTATTTGCTATGTATAAGCTTATATGTTTTGGGTGATTGGAGTTGGGTGATTTGTTTTATCATGTACCAAACCTTTATATACAATATGATTATAAGCAACAGATATATTATGGTTAGAGTTAGTAAAATTACAACTGGGTGAAGCACAAGATTAAAAACTCCTGTTGCAGTTGGTGACCATCCAAGAAGAGTTTCTAACCAATTATGTTTTCCACCCTTCTTCACTTTTTCCAAGACATGGTGTATCTCTTCTGTATCATGATGAATGGTGATTAGGGGGTTTTGTCCATTGTTTTGAGTGCATTTGAGCAGTTGACACAGGTTATTGTGTTGTAGTAGCTTCTTCAGCAATATAAGATTCATTCTGATGGGGGTAGGCAATAAATCTTGACTCAATGTATAATTAGATTGTAAGAACTGATAAGACGTAAATCACTTCTTGTTGTGCTTAGTTTATTTATGAGTTGCAATGCCTATTTTAAACTTAAATGATAAGGTGGGTCGTCTCATGTTATGGCAATCCCAGAGGCAAACTGCAAAACGAGGCTGTACTAAGGTAAAATTGTACCAACAGTCTAATCTTTCAGTAGCACAAGGTTTCATATCCTTTGATGTTCCATTTGGTGTCATATAGTACACAGCAATTTGAGATGCCTTCTCATAGGTGGATCCATTAATCACCCGGCATCCTACATTTATTTCCTGGCCTGTCACTCTCCAGAACTGGGAGAATCAGTCAAAGCCCTTAGGATCCCTGCTCCATTAATTTTCTAAATATACCTGTGCCATGCATTGCTACAGTTAAGAAGACCAAATCTTTATTAGAATTTAGTCCCATGCTTCTGGAATATGTAACACGGGCTTGGGACCATGGCCACTTTAGGGTTCTTTGACCACAGGTCAGGAGAAGCACCATTATTAGGATTTGGAATAGTAACGTGAACACAGCATTTCCATTTGTCATCCAGTTGGGTGCTGTAAGAGAAAATAGAGACTTGTTTTGGTAGGGAGAGTGCGAACAGGTTACCCTGTTAAAAAGAAGGAAAAACCCATTGTGCAATAATTCTACGTTTTGCACCACTGCTATCGGTAGCTTCCCAGGCAAGTGGGCCACGAGGTTTAGTTAAAATCCTAGGCACAGTACTAGATGGATGGTAGGGTGACCATCAGAGGCTGTTCTGGCTGTAATGTAATCAGATATTCTCTTTTCCCAGTAGGTGGAGCGCTAAGCTCAGTTTTCACAAAGCAAACTCGCTTTACAGGGCTTCCAATAGGCCTGTATGGATTATTAAATTGATGGAGTACTTTGGAAAGTCAAGTGTCCCATTGAGCCTCGTGTGGTTTGAGATTCCTTTTCAATAAGTCATTAGCTCTTTCTACCATCCCATTTGATTGAGAGCGGTATGGGGTGTGAAATACCCATTTAATTCCTTCTTGTTTTGCCCAAACTTGCACTTCTTTTACACAAGGAGTGTGAGCCATTATCACTTTGGGTAACATCAAGAGTAGGTAGATTTGAGAACCAAAGTGATAGCCCTTGAGCTATATTTTGCCCATTGTCTTTCCGACACTTAGTTGCCATAAGCAAGCTGGAGACTACTTCCACTCCTGTGAGGATGTATGGATATCCCGCAGAGGGTTTGAATGGCCCGATACAATACAATCAATTTGTCATGCAGACCATAAAGTTTTCTCTTCAATGATATGTAGAGGTAGTGCTTTAGCAGGGTGATCTGCTTGTAATTTCAGTCTACGCTGGGAACATTCTGTAAGAATAGTTTCACAAGTTTTTCTGTTTTAGAGGCCAGTTTTTACTCTGTGCAGCAAAGTACTTCTTTACTTGTGTGGCCTAGGTTTTGATGTAACCATTCTCCCGATCGATACCACTCAGGATTTAAGGTGATTTTCCTAACTTTAGTTAGCTTATCTGCCTTTTGATTCCACTTTGTGACTGGTTGATTATCTTTAACATGAGCTTTTACCTATCCCATCTTGAAAGGTGTTTTCCTGGCTACGTCCTGTAACAACTGCCAATCTTTGTTTTCCAAACTGGGGTTCTGTTTATTTCCCAAATCAAGGTTTCACACTGACAGAGAGCACCGGCCCACACAGCGTAAGAGTCTACATAGATGATTTTTGCTCCATTCTGTGGTGCCAAAACAACTGCTCTTATTTCTTCTACTTATGCACTGTCTTCACCTTCTTCTATTACTTCTTTGCCAGTGGTAATATCTAATGCAACAGCCTTATGTTGCTGTTTACCATTTACCTTTTTTGCCGAAGCATCCGTAAACCAAATGTTTTCTCTTGGTGTACCCTCACTGAGGGGTGGTGCACTCAGAAGGGATGAAGATTTAAAAAGTTGTAACGCTAAAGGTTCTGTGTTTATGAGCATCTGCAGTTTGGAAACCTTAGTGTGTCCTTCAGTTAAATGCATATTTTCTGCAACTCCTGTTAGGTAGGCATACCATTTTCTGATAGTGGGGTTTTGTGCGATTCTTTCTGGGGGAGCAATCCCCTTTAGGTCACGTTGGGGTGGGAGCACACCATCGCATACTGGACTGGGGAAATTATGGGATGGCATTGGAGGACTAAAAACGTGAGCTCTGCTACCCAAGTTATAGCTCTGGATGTGTGGGATGACGGCCAGTGTATCTGCTGGAGGACCTGCAGGACACAGTTACACCATTAACAGATTTGCTTGCCCAACTCCTCTGTGGATCCCGGTCCCTGATCTTCCACATGCCATTAATACTAGTTCACTTCCAGGATCTGGGTTTGGGCATGGGATGTGATGGTCCCTACAATATTTTACCAGCCACAGTGCACTGCTGGCAGCTGATGCTTTCCAGGCAGCTGAAATTTACCTTCTAGCCTTCTCTTTTTTCCATTCTCCAGCAATGCATGCAGGTCAAACTGGGAATTGCTCTTTGTCATAGTCTCAAGATGGAGCGAAGCTCAGAAGTCTCCCTCTCTCCCCTCTGTTGCACTCTGTGATGAAGGCATCCACCCCTACACACAAGCTCATGCACAAACAGCCTGTGCTGGCTCTTTACACACCTGCAGCATGCCCAAGCATCGATGAGAACCCCTCCTTACTGTACACGCTCATCACTTACTCTACACCAACACGCTGCTTACGGCGTAGATGCGGATGCCTGAATCACACCCACGGAAACACGTGAGCGAACCCACTTGCTGCCTACTGCAGTTGGGCAGGCAGGGGGTTTGGCAGGCAGAGCCAGCCACGTGTCTGCCACTCACGACACACACGGACCACAGTCTTTACACACACGCACGTGTGCAGGCTTGTACGTGCCCCTCACGGGCTGGAACAAGTCAAGCTGGCTTACTGCTCTCACACGTCCGCAGCCACTCGGTGCTTGCAGCGTGCACGCAGCCTCTTCTACACAGAAGTATCCTTGTTTCCTCAAAACATCCACATCTTGCCTTAAAGCCACACGCACTGGACTTGGACACGCACTCATGCGGGTCGCTGAGTGCTTTCATTTTCTGTGTATGAGTGTGTGTGTGCACGAAATTTATCATGTGCACACATATAGGGCTTGCTATATCCATGCAGCTCCTTGAATATATAAGGAAACTACCACTTTACATCCTCATGTTTCAGACCCTATAGTGGTTTGTTTACCCCCAAAGCTTATTTTGCTTTTCTTTTTATCTGCAATATATTTTAAATATTGATACTACATTAATTTTTGAAGTAGTATTAACTCTTCCTACAAACCTTGCCTGGTTTAATGTGCAGAAGTACCCACACAACACACATGCAGATCTTCCAAAATATGCTCTCTAGGCATCTGCACACAACGCTGCACGCATCCCAATGCATGCGTAGGCGCATATGCGAGGAAAAATCAATTTTCTGGTTGTTTCCTGTGGTGCGTCTCACCCCCTCAGCTTAATTAAACAGGAAAAAGCCATGCTTCACATCTCATGTATCAGCCTGAAGACAGAGACACGGAACTGTCACTCCCCACACCTCCATCTTGTGGGTCAGAGAGGGCTGGAGGGATAAATTACTCTGTGGTGACATCCTCATTCGGACACACGTGGTCCTTCTGCACCCAGATGAAGAATAGTCTCTGCTGATCTCTATATCTCTGTCATTCTCTTCCTTTTTCTCTGGACTTATATTTGCTCCTGTCTGTATTTCTTAAACTGATTGTTTTTCCCTCTCTCACGCTTTACGTACAGATACAGGTTGCTCGTCATCTGACCTGCTGCATCCCTTCTTGGTTTCCAGCATCCCTAACATACTTTAACATCAAGGATGTCAGGAAGTGTGGAAAGGTCGGACAACTCTCTTCTTGCCATAGTGTTCCCATCAATTTTCTGACTTCAGCGACTCAAAAGCAGCAACAACAAAAGACCTTTTCAACTGCTGCCATAACAAAAACATGCAAATCGCTTTTCCTGCTGGCTTACAAAGCAGGGGAGGGAGGGGCCAGCCCAGCAGGCAGTGAGGGAGAAAGAGGCTCTTCCAGGGGCAAAGCACTGTGAACCTCAAGAGCTAAATGCCTCCTTGCAGAGCATTGAGTACTGCAATCATGCCCAAATCCAGACTTGCCTGGAGGAGCGCTGAGCACAGCATATGGTTCAACACTCACCCAAGCCCTGGATTATGGTGTACCTAAAGTCTGTCTGTGACCTGGTGGGGAGAACTCCATCCCCACCTCCGGGCAGATTTCCCTCACTTGTCTCTTCTTGTGCAATTGGCTGTCTCCAGATAGGTAAAGAGAATTAGCCAGAAGTCCTTGTCTGCCTTGAAGACAAGTGAGACATCATTGCTCCATCCGCATGACTAACAGCCTTGCCCTCCTCGCTTGGGATATAAGGTGGCTTTTCCCATTCTGCTCATTTCCTGGACCACAATCGCCCGCAATCAAGTGTTGCTTGCAGAAGCGTTTGTGGGTACAGGGCAGGAGTGTGTGAAGGAGCAAACTGACATTTTTTCCGTGTAGATGACTGCAGGACAGAGCATGAGGCTTTTATCTATGCACTTCAGCATGCTACAAAGGAAGGAGCCTTTCTATGGGTAGCAAGTCAATAATATGGATAGAAAGCATGTGAGTCATAACACTCAGAGGTGTAAGCTCATTTCAAGCCTGCCTTTCATCTTGCAGGAGAGGATTGGAGAGGACAGGCCAATTAGGTGACCACAGCCCAAGCAGCTGTGCATGGAATCGCACGCAGGGTGCTGGGGTGGCTTGGCATAGAGCACGTTGGAGAAGATGTCACCAAGCAGCAGCCAGAGGACAAGGCTGGTAGCGGGGGGTCCACTAGGTACACACTTTTCCTTCCCTTTTTTGCCACTGACACATTCTGAGGTGTTGGTGTCCCCAGATGCCATACAAGAGGGGTGCTGGCCAGTTGCCATGCTATGCTGGAGGTGGCCGTGACAGGTTTGACAATGGGGGGAAGAAGAATGCACGGTTGATAGAGTGTATGGCAAGCTTGTCACTTCTACCTTGGTCTGGATAGGAGCCATCTTTTGAGGCATGAAAGTCTAATTTTCATAGGTCATTCTTTTGCTGACCACCAGAGCTGGCTAAAGGCGATTTGACCTTCTAGCTGGCTTCTCTACTGACAAATGTCTCTTGGCTCTCGCTCTGAATGTCACCAAGTGATAACACATGCCAGCAATCAGGGACAATTCAACAGAGTCTGGGTACCATGGGAGAAGAAGGGAGAGACTGGCTACACCTCACCTAAACAGCCCCAGCAGGAGAAAAGGTGCTTTATTTGTACCAAAACACATCATACAATAACAAAGGAAGAGCCAAACAAGCAGGCAGCATAAGGCCAAAACGTGCAATCAGATGGGAGGACAATGTAGCAGGGAATGAGAGAGAGAGAGAGAGAGAGGAGGAGTGAAGGATCAGAGTAATTTTTGGAGAGATATGGAAAAGCAAGAGAAGGATTGTAAAGAAACCTTATCTCGTTCCTGCCTGTTCTCCCACTGCCGTCGGGATTATGCAAATGAATCATTCAAGTAGATTTCCCTGGTAATTAAAAACTCTGCTCTTTTTAATTAAACTTTCCCTCCAGACTGAGGTTTTTTTTGTTTTTTTTGTTCCCCCTCGAGAAACTAATCTTTACCAGGCTTTTTTTTTTTCCTTCTCTCTTCTCTTCTTCTTACTCTTTCTTTCTCTTCTCCTTCAAAATTGTCAAGGCCTATCACGAACCGACTTGAACACTGAGTTAAATGAGAACTTGCTGGAGAAGGCAAGAAGGGAAAACTTTGAATCTAGGTTGAGGCAGGAAGCGGGAGTTGGACTTCAGAGCGTAGTAACTAGTTTAAGGGCTTGTGCACCAGAGCAAAAAGAAAATATGAGAGGAAAACCAAAGAAAAGTAGGATAAAAAACCCACAAGTTTGAGTGCTTCTAGCTCTTTAGATTTGGCTGGCAGGATGTTTGCAAGCAGATATAATTAGTAGTATATCTGTAATGAACTCAAGGTGCTTGAATATTTAACGGTGGGTCACAAGAAATTAGCAGGGTTAAACTAGATGAACAATTACTGCCTACCACCACTTCATAGTCTTTTTTAGATGCATGCATTCCCAGCAGCTGATGGAGACAGGGTCTGCATCAGATAGACTCAAGTTTATTGCTGTATGCGTGTTCTCCTTTATCAACGTCCTTAGGATTAGGGGTGGTGTTTCAATGTAGGACATAGGAGCCTGTGCTGTTATCACTATAGCTGCCATGTCCCATCCCTCCCGAGGGACTTTTTCTCCTTCCCTCCTCAGGAGCAGAGCCCTTGGAAGCTGGAAGGGTAGAGAA
Source organism: Leptodon cayanensis (assembly GCA_027564655.1). Classification (NCBI taxonomy): domain Eukaryota; kingdom Metazoa; phylum Chordata; class Aves; order Accipitriformes; family Accipitridae; genus Leptodon; species Leptodon cayanensis. Next base: position 52,531,232 of record JANXJC010000028.1, on the reverse strand, counting down.
AGAAAACAGAAGAAGAAAAGCAAAAAAAACCTCAGCACTTCCACCTGCTGATTTCTAGGACTTTGCCAAGTAGTGGCCAGAGGAAGAGCGATTACCCACCTGAGCCCTGTTGGCCCTGGAAGGTTCAGAACAGGCTTCCTGCTCAGTGTCACTTGCTGCTTGAAGAACAGATCATAACTGTTGGCCCACTTTTCTTCTCTCACCTGGTTTCAGTCCCCTGAGTGTCTATAGAAACTCAGAGAGGAACCCCTGTGGCCCTATCAACAGAGGTCTTGAGCAGGTAGCCATTTCTTCAGCTTGGTACCAAAGCTCGCCATGCTGTACCATTTCCAGGGAAGAGATCCACCCTAGGCAATCTCAGCCCCTTCCCTGGGCCTGTTCCCTGAATCAGTGATGGGAGAGCTTTGACTCCACACCAGGCTGAGACCACTGTGCAGAGAATAAACTCAGACTTTGCAAAAAAAATTCTCATTTGTATTTGCTACCAGGAGTCATCTGAGCCATTCAAGCCCTGTATGGATCTGATGGATTATGCAAGCCCTGATATAACTTGTGAAGACTCTGGTCCTACGAAGACAACTTTGCAGCCTGTGGTGCTGGAGTTCAGAGCCAGGTTTTACCACAGGCTCCTTGTACCTCTGTGAGCACTTTAGGTGTAGGCGAGGTGGGAAGGGGAGTCATCTAATTTGGATGCCCTGATTTGAGCAAGTCAACCTGTGCAGTCAATGAAGAGGAATTCAATAGTCAGTGGTGTTCAGGGTTTGGTATATCTCAGCCTGAATTAGATTCCTGCCTTTGTTAAGATGGAGCACATGCTGAATTTCACTGACACTTGCTAGCAAATCCTTAGCCTGTAAGAAGACAGCTGGTTCTGGTGGAGACATGGACTTTGTAGAGACTTGAGCTAAGGTGAGATAAACTCAGTCCTTAATCACACCAGGTGGGTTCTTTACATTTCTATGCATGGAGAAATAAATGTGCTTCCAGAAGGAGGGAGGAGTTACCCTCCAGCCTCAGGATGTGGAGATGCCTGCTCCTCCCCACTCATACAGAGAGCCTAGGTGATAGATTTGCCTGGAGTCTTGGTTGTTTTTTTTCAGCTGAGACAAAGAGAAGAATTCTACCTGAAAGTAAACTTCCCAGCATGCTTCATTTTCCTATGCATTGCCGGTTGTCCCCATGGCTGCAAAAGAGCATCCAAGGAGTTAAGTAAATACACTGCTGACTAACCTAAACTGAGCCCTGTACTGCCACAGCTCAACTTGACGTATAATCGCTCTCCACGCAAATTACTGAAGCACAGGTGACATCTGTGAATCTCTCTGCACCCCTGGTAGGCAGCACATAGGGCAGGTTGGGGTCCTGGGTGGGTGCTGACTCAAGGCAAGACCCTGAACAAGGCAAGACCTTCTTGCAAATGTACTGAGCTCTGCTCTCCTCTTGGAAATTACAGCCTCTCACCGGCGCAGAAGGAAGATCTATTGGTGACTAACCACAGCCGAGTACCCCCTAAGGAAAATACACTGCTTCCACCTACCGCCTCTTTAAATCTCCATCCTCTTCCCATCACAGGGAGGTATTTTTAGCCTTGATGCTTCATCTTCACAACACAAAGGCTCCTGGTTTTAAGTGCTACACATTCTTCAAAGTTTGGGAGTTTTTTGATAAGGAATTTTTTTTTTTTTTTTTTTTTAAGCAATGCCTCACACATGCAGATGACTTACATTGGGGTGTGTGTAAGTGTACACAGACATGATGTGAAGTGGCAGGCAGAGTAAGTCCAGAGGAGATGGATTGTCAGGGAGCTGATGATGCTTTATTTGGCAGGCATTAGATGCAGTTATTAGACACACGTGGAACATATCACATGTAGGGAATCAGAAACAGTGTTCCACAAATAAAATGTTTTTGAGGGTCAATATTGAACTGTTCAGATTATTTTTTCACTATTTCTCTTTCTCCAGCCCTATTTGAGGCATATGTAATGACCACGTAGAGCAAACACAGCTCCCTGTCCTGTGTCTGCTTAGCTCTTTACCTCCTTGTGCTTTTTCTGCAGATTAAATCAATAGGATGATGCTTCCAGGAGGAGATATTAGCAGCTACTTTATCATGCCTACAAAATACTCAATCTCAAAGCAGGTCAGATTTGGTGCAGCACAGTGTCCATCACAGATATATGGATGTTTCTTATGCCCATTTGATCTGAGGTCTCCCAGGTGTGTTGGGCAGCACAGCTGTGGTATAAGATACATCATCAACCAGTTTCTAAAAGTTTGGCATTACCTGGTGTAAGAAGCCAAAGGGAAGAGGTGGGAAGTTAGAGTAAGTTTATCTTCTTTTTAGTGTGGTGCATAAATTCTTCAGCAGACTTCAGGGAGAAGACAAATTCTGCTCTAGTTTGAGTCAAACACCATTTTCAGCAACTAATGTCAAGTATTCAAAAATTTCTTTACGATGTTGAAAAGGATAAAATACTTCAGTACTTCATCTGAAATTGCCTTTTTGAAATGTATCCCTTTCTTTTATCTGAAAAATATTTTTTAAGAATTGAAAAGAAACCAACAAAAAAATAAACCCCAAAAAAGCAAAACAGTGTGTTCTGATGTCACTGAATCAAACCTTTTTTTCATCCAAAGTTTTCTGTTCTAATGTTTTTGAAATTATCAGCATTTCAGGGGATATTCAATTCCAGAATTTAAAAATTCAATAAGTGCTGGAATTTCTCATGAATCAGAAAGTTTGATCCACTTTTAACTAAATCACTTCTCAGTTGCTAGTTTTACTTCCACTCACATCAGCATGGAAATGGATTTTTCTTTTGAACAAGGTTTCCTTGGGATGATCGCTGATGATCTCACATTGCCTCCCCGTGCCCAGACTCCAAGAAAAATGTTTCCCCTTTCCTCCTGTTCTTCTGTCCTCTCCTGATTAAGTCTTGTACTTTATGTTCTCTGATATGTGCCTACTACCTTCATGAGAAATTAACTGGCATAATTTATTCATTTACATTCAGACGTTGCACTGTAGACAGGAGAGGCTGATGAATGGGTTCACACTGGCTGGTTAAATGTGGCACAGCAATAGGCAAAGCTCAGATAAGGATATTTTTCCAAGGAATGAGAATGGATGATATTAAAGAGGCGAAACTCTTCCAAAAGAGCAGAAACCCCTGTTCAAGTATCTGCCTGTGTCAGTAAATGACAGAATAAATCATTCTTCATGCAAAGTAGGCAGAAAGTAGTTTTTGCTTCATGTCTTTACCAAGAATGAATCCTGGGTTTCCTCTGTAAGAGCAACTACGGCACTGACACTTAGAAAGTGGTGAATGTAATCATGTTCTCTTTAATAAGGTCACTGCCTGTTTCTGAAGATCATGACACATTGCTATCAGGTTTGATGATGGCAGTAAAGGTGGAACTGATTAGTTTGTGAGATCTTTCACTTGCAAACCTGTAACTCTGCCTTTCTATTCCATGAATGATTTAGGATTCTTGGATTTTAATTTCACTTTTTTTTTTTCTTCCCAGTTTAAAGATTCAGGACCAATGGCAGAGACTAATAATCAGCTGATTAATCTCACAGAAAATCAAAAGATTCCCATTTTCTCTTATGGCCAAATTACTGCAGACTGTGACTGAGCCAGAACCCAAAGGCTAGTAAGGCGCTGGCTTAGAAACTCAGAAAAAAAGGCATGCAATGTCAGGTGTGATCTCTAGGGTTTGGGTCCCAGAGGAGTATACTGCTGAACTGTAGCTTTCTTATTTTTTTGCCTCCTCCCCTCTGATCCAATGAAGTGGGGATATTTGTGGGGAGGCAGAAGGCATCTGGGGCCAGATCTCATAAAACCTGGATGTCTGTATCAGCATATTGGGTGAGGACAAAGGATCAGCCTGCTTTAGATTTGGCAAATGAAGATGATTAAGGGGCTGGAGCACCTTTCCTACGAGGACAGGCTGAGAGAGTTGGGGTTGTTCAGCCTGGAGAAGAGAAGGCTCCAGGGAGACCTTATAGCAGCCTTCCAGTACCTAAAGGGAGCCTCCAGGAAAGATGGGGAGTGACTCTTTATCAGGGAGTGTAGTGATAGGATGAGGGGTAATAGTTTTAAACCAAAAGAGGGTAGATTTAGGTTAGGTATTAGGAAGAAATTCTTTACTGTGAGGGTGGTGAGATAGCGGAACAAGTTGCCCAGAGAGGTTTTGGAAGCCCCCTTCCTGGAAGGGTTCAAGACCAGGTTGGATGGGGCTTTGCGCAACCTGGTCTAGTGGAAGGTGTCTTTGCCCATGGCAGCGGGGGTTGGAACTAGATAATCTTTAAGGTCCCTTCCAACCCGAACACTCTGTGATTCCATGATTACCAGACTAGCTCTATTTTGTCACAGATTATAAGAAAGCTACCATCTTAGATCACTTGGATAACTCATGACCCTAAGACAGACTTTTCCTACATAGCACAGTGCTCAGTGCCTTTCTTTGAAGCTTCTCCACTTGCTCCAGAGTGTATCTATCCATTGGCATATAGCTTGTGGGCACCTGAATCTCCTTGCTCTAGCTATGACTTCCTGAGTTTAATAACATGTGGTCTTCTTATGCTGCTTTCTAACACCTTCAACCCTGGGATTCCCACTGGTGTGATACAAACTATAAATTAGCATATTAGGTTGGTTTTTATGTTATTCTGCTGAATTTTTTTCATCTCTAATTTCATGTGGTTACCCCTGGTTACACAAATATATTTTTTTTCAAATAGAAATGCCAAGTATTTCTATTAATAAATCTTTTCCTGTTCCTCTTGGGGAAAACCAAACAGATGGGATTTATTTTTTTAATCTTTAAAATGTTATCAAATTTTCATAACAAATAATTGCTTCATATTTAAACAGTGTTGGAGCAAAAAGCAGGTACTCAGAAGTTACATCTGCCAAACAGAATAACATGATATTAAGTCCCGATCTGCTTGCAGGGTCACACTACAGACACACATTACTTAAATCAGTGGGTCCTGAGGGTACTGTCAAGATACTGAACTAGCAACATTTGAGCTTGGAAAATTAGAATAAGAGGAGGACCAGGAAGCCCCACTCTATTCCATGCTAAATAGTGACACTTCATTTTTCCTTTCTAAAAGCATACTCTGGAAATCAATGAGCTTAACCTCCCAGCTACTAACTTCTACAAGGTGGCAAAAACTGTGACTGCAGAGCCCAGCTTCTCCCAGGGACCGAAAAAAGCTGAGAACCTGCCCTTGATAATGACTGGGACCAAACTCTGATAGAATGCAATGGAAGAAGACTATGCCTTGCCTTGAAGGACCTTGGTGGAGGGAGGGAAGAGGACTCGAGTCCCTTGTCTTTCACAAGAAGATATTTTGCAACAGGAAGCATGGCCCTGTCACTTGTGCCAACCTCTTCTGCATCTCGAATCCTGAGACACAATTTGTTGCAGTTTCTAACAGGACAGTGGCATATCTTGGGACAGCAGCGAAATATCTGGGGTAGTTTCTGGGAATTACTTAGTTCGTGTTACCCAAAGAGTTGTTGGAATAATGAAGATCATTTGGCCTCTTGAAAGTAAGCCCAGTTAAAATGGTCCTTGGAGTGGAGGATGCACAGAGAACTCCTCCGAGTGATTGCATGGGTGTTTCCAGTAGCTGCGCATCCTTGACATTAAGTTGTACTAGGTGACAGGGCTGTCATTAGGACCTCAGACATACGTCCTTTGTTTGCAGTTGAAATTAATCCCATTTGGAAATAACATCTGCTATTTTAACTGTGCTGATGCAAGTCATCTGTGAGATACACAATGCAGATCACCCTAGGAACCGTACCACAGAGGCACATTTGGGCTAGATTTTTTTTTTTTAATATATATGTAGAAAGATAGTGCTTTCTTCCTTTTCCTTTTCCTTTTCCTTTTCCTTTTCCTTTTCCTTTTCCTTTTCCTTTTCCTTTTCCTTTTCCTTTTCCTTCCTTGGCTTCCTGTCCCAGCAGGACCTTAGAGGGGAATTGACCGCAGATTTTTTTCTCTCGTTTTCTCTAGAAACAAAGGATTTCTTTGGAATTAATGTTCATCCATACATTTTTCTTCAACGATAGCTAGGAGAGGATGACAACTGCTTCAGCACAGACTGAGGCCATGGCCACGCTATACAGTGAGATGTTCCAAAGTAAGTGGTATATAAACCTTGCAAAATTTTTGCCTGAATTCAGGTTTTATTTTGAATTACTAGGAAGGAACAGATTCAGAAAAATGGGATTCAGGTATTTCCTGCCCATGCCTGGCTCTCCATTTTGCTTGGACAGCATTGCACTAGTTCTGCTGAAATCATGGGCTGAATTCAGCAGCTACTTTAAACCTGGGTTTCTCTAGGCCTAATTTTTTTTGAGAGGCCTGTCTCTAGGCCTCTCAATTTTCTCCCCAGAAAAGGCATTCATACCTGTCTCTGTAGAAGTGTGATGTTTTCTGTGCTGCAGATGTGTTTTTCTTGGCATCAAGTCTGGTACTAGTAACTCAGAGCTGGACTCTTCTCCTTGAGTTCAAAGAGTCACTGCTTGAATGATAGCTGCTGTTGGCTCTGATATTAAGTGCCCCGGATGAATGAGATGGATAAAAGCACAGTGGGGTTGGATGAATCGCTGCCTTTTATTGAGGAAGCCATTAGAACAGAGGTGGAAAATGCCTTTCTTTGCTACAGGCAACAAGGCTTTACTCATTGCACATTCTCTGGCTGAATTAATGAATGAAACAGCCAGAAGTCAATTAACTTCCAACCAAAAGCCCTGCCATGACTTGTCCTTGCAGTGAGTTTGACTTCGGCTGTCTCTGGGCTGTTTCGAAAAGCCATGCAACTTTTGTCAGAGAAAAACAAGCACATATTCACGTTGTAAAGTAATTGAGATGGCAGTCGGTAAATCTGGTCCGTGGGGATATTACATGTCTGCTTGTGTTTGTACATGAAAGGATCTTCCCAGCTAAATATCTCAGGCTCCGTTCCCATCTGTGTCCTGCCAATCAGTGGGGTGGGCACTACCCAAAACAGATGCTGCTGGGCACTGGGGTGCCCATCCTCTGTGGAATTAGTGACAGTGCTGTCCTAGAAAGCTAATATATCAATAGTGTCTTCTCTAGAAGAAGGGAGGACAATTTGGAGAGGAATTTGGTCTGTGCTGTCAAAAGCAGGATGCAGTATCAGCAAAGCACAGATGATGGCAGCAAAGTATAAAACCAAGACAGCTAGAAAAATATCAATTACATTTAATAAGGAGCAGAAAGTTTCTGGGAAACTGATCTTTGGGGTCTCTGATGATTGGAAATGAAGCATTATGAATACACCTTCCTGCAGGACAGCAACATTCCCCTTCATTACAATAGCACCTGCTAGAAAAATATTTGCTTATAACAGTGGCTCACAGTGGATATAGCAGACAGAGGTGTAATTGTTCCCATGCTAATTAATATGGGCACAATACAGTCCCTGTAGAACTCATTGCCACTTTTATTTTCTGTTGTTAGAAGCTTGTGACTTTCAAAACCATCTTCCTTTCAGAGGAGTTACAACTTTGGGAATACATCTGAGATCACTGTGAATATATTTATTCCTGGACAATGGAGTGCATTGGTGTGATTTCTTGCCTGGGTAATTTTCCCCTAGTTCCTCTGCACCGGTAGTGCATTTTTAATTGTGGTTACTGCTTGCGCCGAAGGCAGGTATGTAAAGCCGCAGGAATTTGCGTGCTTGCTCAAGCACCTGAGCAGTAAGTCTGGCAAAGATGTACACAGTTGTTTACACAGAGAAGCTTTCTTTTTCTGCATCCACTGAGAGGCAGAGTCTGATACACCCCCTCTGCATCCCTTAGAATAGCGACTGAAGGATAACATCGGCGCTGCCTTCTCCCTTATAGGCACGCTTGACCGATATACTTGGCCAGTTACAGGATTTTGGGCTGTACTAGCTATGGTTGTGTCCCACATTCCCAGGGTCCATACTTAACAGATGGGTAGAGTGCTTCCTTTCCCTTCTAGGACCCTATCACTCCTTTTTCACTTGTGGAGTGGCAAATTAAGGACCCCTGTGGCTGGACCTCCTGTCCAGTTACCTTCATGTTGGGGTGGAGAGAGTGCTCTTACTTCTTTGCAGAGAGACTTAAATTAACTCTGTTCCTCCAGCTGCACAGCCTGGCCATGGAGACAGGTTTCCAGATATGCAGAATCTTTGAGAGCAGTCGGTCCTTGGTGGAAATGTAGGCCTGTGGCTCAGCAGCCACCACCAACTTCCCCAGTTGCACTAACAAATGTAATAAGCAGCCTTGGAGCTGTCAAGTCACTTTGCATCTAGATGATGATGTGGGATCATCCGAAAGCTTGCTCACTGCCTGGCAACCGTAATAGGTGTTAAGAGCCGCAGTGAAAGGCTGCTTAACTTGACAACTAACAACATACCCCGGCCTTTCTGTGTCTGTCACTGTCTGAATAATACATTTTGTCAATGGTGTGATTTTTGAACAAGTCCCTTGTGTCACCTGTTCGGAGGCAAAGCCAGGGGAAAGGCTGGGAGCCAGTGAAATTCCTGCTAGAACAGGGGCTGAATCAGCCTTGATTTTGCCAAGGTGGGGAAAGATCTGAACCACCCCAAGAGAAAGAGGGTGAACAGATCAGTAAGGGCCTTCGGCAAAATGTGAGAGTTGTGTTTATATGGGTTGGACAGTAAAAGGCACAGGCTGGTCCCAGGAGATGAGCAAATGCCCCCACTTTTCAGCAGAACGGATGGGTCTCATCAGTGACTGTGGCGCAGGTCACAGTGAGATGGTGGGACAGGCAGTGGGATGCTCAGCCCACCCTGTCCTCCCACATGTGATGACTCGTGGATTAGCTCAGCTCTAAGGTGACAAGTTCACAGGCTACCGCAGAGCAGCTATGGGCTGCTCCAAGGACCTCAGGGACTGCCACAGAGCGGTCCAAGGTCAATGACTCAACTTGCAAGGGGTTGACTCCACAATGACAAAAGTGCATGCCCCTTATCTCTGTTGACACCAGACAACAAAATCCAGCTGAAGTCCACTTTTAGACCCCACCATTAGATGAAGGTAGCCCTGGGTTTCAAGCTGGTTATGGGTATCTCATTTATTTCAAGGCAACAGGTGAAGACTGAGTCAAAACAACTTTCCAACAGCCCCATGGGTTCTTCATGGAAGAGAAAACCAGAGTGCCCCATGACACAACTGCACACTGGTGGAAACATTTACTCACCCAGTAAATGGGTGAGGTGTGAAACACACTGGGTTGATTCTCACTCCAGGAGTTTCTGGGCTGGTGCAGGACATGTACAGCCTCTCTGTCTCCGTCCCCTGTCTGGAAAGCAATGATACTAACACTCCTCAGTAGTGTTTAGGTTGTAGTCATTCTAAGGGACAGGCTTTTTCTTACCAACAGCTCCTTGCCTCAATCCTAGATGAAGCTTGTGGGTGCCTCTGTTGTACAAATACTTGTCAAGAAGTGTTAGTTCCAGGCGGAGCTGTGTTTATGATGTGAAGTTTGCATGGAAGCATAAGCAATAGTTAAAGCTGAGGACTCTAAAAATGCTGCATGCGTACATTCAGCGTTGCTAATGATCCTCAGCTATTAAGAAATCTCTCTATCTGTGCAAAGCACCCCTGATTTTCCACATTACTAGAGAAGGAGACAAGCGAAGTACATCTGAAGAGATTTTTATCCAAGCCCTTAAAAGAAGATAGGAAAAAAGACTCAACCCCTTCTCATTTTCATGATGTTGAGAAAGCTGATCTATGGTAGAGATGTAGGGAAACCACACTTGCTACAAAGACAAATTTCTGCTTGGGAAGATGCCCTTTGTCCCAAAGGTCTTACAGGAACAGTACTTACCTCTTCTCCCTTCGGGGAATTACTTCTGGGGGAAAAAAAGGATGTTAATATCTCTCAATTGGAAGTGATCCATCTCTACTCAATTTAGGTAGCCACAGTGTGACTGCTTCCAGCTGAGCTGGCTGGGGTTGCAGGTTGGGAGGAAGACATGCTGTTTGAGTTGCACGTTGGATGTCCATGGAGGATAAATCAGGGTTGTGGGAGAATGGGGAGCTATAGATTAGAATGGTGCAGTGCAAAAAGAGCTCAGGCCTGTTGAGTTCAGGTACAAACCCATATAACTCCCATATCTTCTTTACCAAAGCCAAGCTAGTTCTTACAGCATCAGGACCTCTATTCCACCTTGAAAACCAAAATGTCAGGTGTAGCTTAGCTGTAGATCCAGCATTGGAATCCTGGGTAGGGAGAGAAGCCACAGTGCTGCATGCAATTGGGTCATGGTTGCAGGCTCTCCCCCTCTTGTACAGTCTAGATCTGCAGTCCTTTCCCTACATGTCACATGTCCTACCACATGTCACTCTCTCACAACTCACCACAGAAGACATTTTCATGACTTGAAAGGCGGGACAGCACAAAACTAGACTTGTCGATGATGCTGTGCATGTATTCTTACCATCTGAGGTGGATATCCCTGACTATAAGAGATGGACACACTATCAGCCACTCTGGAAGTGTATTTGCTGACTAATATTTAGACCCCAGTATCATTAGAAGAGGTTTAACTCTGAACAGATCTCAAGTGTCTCAGCAAATATGGCAGGAATTTCCAAGGCATCTAGTCCCTACATTTGCTATGGCCAGGAATCACTCACAGGTATTTGAATCACTCAAAATACTTATTTCTTTCATTATTTTTCACGAAAAGTCTGAGCTGAGAAACCAATCCATTACAGGGATCTGATGGATTGCTGACTGTTTATGGAATGTCACCTAAAATAACTCATAGCAAATAGGTGTTTGCCTGTTTGTGTGATGCAGTAGAAATTACTTACACATTATTGCACTGCTATAAGAAACAAATGACAATTATTTAAAACAAATAAAAGCTTTAAATGAGTTAACACACTTTCTTTTACTCCTTCACATTATTTATTTTAAGGGCAAAATATTTAAAACATCCAAATTGGATTGTTTATTCATTATTTCGGAGCATGAGGAATTATTTTTTGAAGGGATGTGAAGGAAATCTCTTTCTTGACTAGTATTAGGTGAGACGGACATACATGCTTCTCTCCTGAGGTAAAAACTATAGGTTTCCTCTCTAAACCTGAAATTGCAGCTTGATGGCTTTAAGGCACAAATTTGTTTAAAGACTGCCTGTGGAAGGGATTCATTTACTTTTAAGTATGCAGAGCTTTCCTTCAGCATTCCCATAAATTTACACACACATGAGGGAAAAAAAAAAAGAAGGAATATTTTGGAGGGAACATTTGAGCATTTTGCTCAGATTTTGCAAGTCTAGAAACACCAAATGATATAAAAGGGGAAGCCTGGGAAAGCCAGATTTCATGGAAGAGAAGATGAAGTTGAGAATGTTGTTTTCAAAGTTGTGCTCTCGGATTTGATAAGCCTGTAGAAAAAGGTGTGTTGGACCAGAAACAAGGTCTGGTCAGAGCAGGAAGGGCTTTCCCCTTACAGCTTTGCTCACCTCCAAATCACCCTGCCTGTTTTTTTCCTGTCCATCCTGCCCATACATCCTAAGAGGTATCCTTAAATTCAAAGTCTCTTTACATTTCCCTGTCTCCAGGTAGGAGTTACCAGGGCAGCTATACAAACCTAAGGGTTTGGGCCAGGCTGGTCTTTGTGGGGCTTTTTTTGCACTGCATTGAGCACATTGATGGAACCAACAGGTGTTTTTACAACCAGAAATAATGCAAAAGGCATAGTGGTAAAATAATGATAAAATGCAAAGGCAGATTTAATCTCCAACTTCTTCCTTCATTTCGTAATAGTGATATTTAACTTAGATATAATTTCTGTCTAAACTGGGGTTGTTAAAAATATAGAAAAAAAAAAAATCCCTACAAACGTCCTCCTTTTAAACCACTGAGTCACAAGGCAGTTCATTTTTAGATCACCCAGGTTCTTAGCCTGGAGTGTTTCTGGCTCCTCACCAAAGAAGTCTTATGAGATGTAGCTGAGGGAACTGGGGTTGTTTAGCCTGGAGAGAAGGAGGCTGAGGGGAGACCTTATCGCTTTCTACAACTACCCAAAAGGAGGTTGTAGTGAGGTGGGTCTCAGTCTCTTCTCCCAAGTAACAAGCAATAGGACAAGAGGAAAAGGCCTCAAGTTGCGCCAGGGAAGGTTTAGGTTGGGTATTAGGAACAATTTCTTCACTGAAAGGGTTGTCAAGGATTGGAACAGGCTGCTCAGGGAAGGGGTTGAGTCACCATCCCTGGGGGTATTTAAAAGACATGTAGATGTGGTGCTTAGGGACCTGGTTTAGTGGTGGATTTGGCAGTGTTAGGTTAACGGTTGGACTTGATGATCTGAAAGGTCTTTCCCAACCTAAATGATTCTATGATAATAACAGGTTGAGTTCTTGCACATGGAGGTAATTAGAAAGTGAATTGCCAATCTTGTGGAAACTCCTGATACCTGTTTTCAGCCCTAACTGAAGAAGGATATGGGATAATGAAAACCTTTTTTTTGGGGAAAAAAAGTTGTTCTCAGGCTGGAGTTAATTGATTTGGGAGTGCCAAGACACCTACTTGGGCATTTTGAAGGAAAGAAAAGAAAAAAAGCATTTTAGATATTCTCAGATTAAAGTGTTTGATTTTTAGATCTCTGTAGATCCAGGATGAAACATTTCCATTTTAAGTGGACATAAAACTGAGTGTCAGACTCAGTTATCTCAGAGAAATTTTATTTTCAAGTCCCGTTGCCTCTGATTTATCTTGTACTCTACCCAGTTAACACTACCCATGACAGTCTCTCCCTGGGCCACTGCAGTCTTCCATGAGACCTGTAGGTCCAAGTGTGAGCTTTTAAAAAGGCAAGTAAAGCAGAAGTGAGCACAACTGGGGCTTGTTACAGAGATATTCCATCTCCTGGTGTTTCTGGTCAGTCCATGTCCCCAAGGCTTGGGCTGAAGAAGGGATTCAGTTCATTGTGAGTTTTCTATTCAGACCTTTTCTGTTCAGACTTGTCCATCAAAGTCCATGCTAATAATGGGCTTCATTTTGCAAAACCTGTATAGCTGTGTGTTCAAGACATCTGAGAGAGTACAGGACCCATTCCAGCTCCCATTGCTCGCAGATTTCACAAACCAGCTACGAAAACTGCGCTTCATCTTCCACCCCCTCCCCATTTTAGGCTTTATGGAGCCACTCCAAGGGGACCCCTCTTAAGAGACCTAATGATTAGGGCAAGGCCGAAAGCGAGAGGATTTGTCAAGTTCTTTGACATCAAAGCACTGAGATATCAAAGGAACAAAAGTACCTACAGACATAAAGACAACTTCTGAAGAGGCCTCCAGGGGCTACATATTTATCTTTGTCTCTGCTCCACTTACTAACAAAGAAAATCTATATGTGTTTTGAACCTGTTAACCCAGAGCTGTTCTCCAGAATGCTAATATAAGAGATTACCAGGCTCTTAGAAGAGGAGATGAGAGTCGCTGTCTGGACAGCAAGATAATCCCAAGCATGCACTCTCCAGAAGGGCAGGAGACAGGCAAGTCTGACTGTTGGTCTGGTCTGAATGACCGTAAGAATATAGATTAAAATACCTGTACAGAATCAGTATAAAGTCCCCCTAAACTCATATCCAATATCCCCTAGAGTTAAAGGCATGTACACAGGAAAAACTGTAACAACAGGGTGAGTATGTAGTGATATGTTCCCCTAGAGTACTTTCCCCATGTTAGGAGATCTGTGGTCCAGGGTCTTTTGACACAGGTGTGGGATTTTTATGTTTTATAGTCCTGTATTTTTAGCCCCTCCCTTCCTCCCCCAGGAATTTATCCAATTAGTTTTTAAACTCTTTAAGTGTATGCAATATCCTGTGGCAAGAATTTCACAGTTTCACTGTGCACTGTGTGAAGAAATGGACAACTCGTGCCAGAGGCAATGTCTTTTTTTTGCCGATGTAATTTTTAGGTCACAGGGGTCACCTATGCTTTCTGACATAAAGGGAGCAGTGCTTGGATATTCCTCCTCATTTACTCCTGCTTTTATGCCAGAGGCTGATGCTTAAGTACTAAAGCATCTTGTAAACACAAAAGGTTTCTCCTGTAGCAGAACAGCATACCAGGATTTCTACAGGGTTTCTCATCAGCACTGCTCCAAAGGCTGTACAAAGGAGCTCTGCAGCAAAGGAGGCTTTGCAGAAAATGAGGGAATCATCTTCTCAAGGTCACCCAGAAGAGTCAGGAATAAACCTGGGAAGTTTCCTCTCCACCAGCCTTCCCTGTCCCCACAAAGAGACCACAGCTACTCTGAACAACCCTTATGAACAAGGAAGCATCAAGGCTGGGAGCCCTCCAGTCTCACCTTGTCCCAGCAGTTCTTGCACTCTCAGATGCTTCAGCATTTCCCAGAGCATGCAGTTCCTCAGCCTGGGCTGGGTTATTAATATTGACATCCCAATTAATAAATAACACCCAGCAATAAATAATAAATGAAAAAAACCCGAGAAGCAATTATTATTTTTTTATCTGCGCTAAATCAGATACTTGGAATTGAAGATGTACACATTTTATTACGATATGTTAAAATCAACCAGCACTAGAAGAGGAACAAGGGAACCAAGGAAAAATGTTATTTAATATGAATGTGGTCAGTTTGTGCAGATTAGCCTCAGGGACAGAGAACAGCCCCTGCACTGATTTATTTAATAGCACAGCAAAGACTAGTTGAAGAAATAGGTGGTGGCAAATTGTTGGACTTAACAGGAAAATATTATTACAAGTTATTTACTTATAATCGTATGAGTCCCTACTTCCCTGAAATGTCTTTATATCTTGCTCAAAATCACACAACAATTGAATAACTGAAGTGAGTTGCTGATGCTTCACTCAGGAATTATCCTTGCTGATGGTTATTGACCTGTCTAAACACCAGTCTTCCCGGAGTGCTTCTGAGATCAACAGCTATCTCCAGCATTCACGCTGTATGTCAGTAGGCAGAAAAATGCATCACACCACTAACAGTCTTTGTCCCCGAATTTTTCCTCCCTATCGCACACCGGGCCTCACAAAGCATAATCTCAATATTAGGGCTGCATTTGTGTTATTGAACCTAACAAGCCAGGGACCGTTTCCAGCAGGCAGTCTGGAGGGTAACACATTGCTTTGGAGGCAAAATGAGTTATATAGAGACTACCTTTTGCCACTTGGCCTCAGGGACTGAGAACAACTGTTGGTATATTGTGCTTATTTTGTTTATGGAATGTATTACTTGATGTAGTATTGTCCTATCGAGTGTAACATCTCATGGTGAGTTCCTGCAAAACTCAGGACACACCAGAGTCCTTCATCAGTGAGTGGAATTTACGGAGGGAACAACTTGGGGAGATTGAGACACTCGGTGGCTGGTGATCTTCACATCCAGGAGAGCTCAATTCCTGTCGACCTTGAAAGCTGACCCATGATGGTTACTTGAGTGTCCAAATGCCAACAAATCGGAGGGGTGCTCATCAGAGGGAGGACCAGCTTGGAGCACCATGTCCCAAGCCCAAGGAGGGGATTGTGTTAGCTAAATTGAGTAGAAAGAGGGGGAGACATTTGGTTTTGCCTCTGCCTTTTTGAAGTTCCTTTCCATCTATTGCTAGCTATGAGATTCAATAAATGATCCTTCCTAGCATCAACGTCTCTGAAACCATAAATCATTCTCCACACGTTATAGTTTCTCTAGGACAAGTGACTCAGTCTTACTCTTTAGAATACTCCAGATGGTTCAGTCCTTTTTTTTTGGTGTGTCTTCAAATAGATGGAAAAGTATTTGGGGGATCAGGAATTTTCTTTGCATCTAAACTTTCCACTGCCAAGACGGAGACAATGCTCCTCTTGTGTAGATAAATGCATTAATACTTGTCAGGCCTTTTTATTCTACAGGGTAGAAGCCCAAAGATGTATGAAAATGGACCTTTCTTCTTGTTTCTCAAAAAAAAATATTTTTGTGTATCATTGCAACTATAGGGGGTGTAAAGCCATGTAGGCACACCTTGGTTTCTCTAGTGGATATATGGCAATATTTCAGACCAAAGCTGACTCACATCTGTCTGTATCTGAGGCCTAGTGGTAGATTATTCATTTGACTACAATCGTCCTTGATCACTGCAGGACACCTTTCTGTGTTACCTAAGGCAGAAAAAACTTTCAAATAGTATATGCCAAACTGGAGCAGGGAAACTCTCCATTTGTTTTTGAATGATTTGCCAAAGAAATTAAATGCACCGATGACTTGTTTGACTACAGTGCAGAGTTAGTGAGAAATAAATGTAAAATGGGACTGAATTGTGTGCTATAAAACTATACACTGTGGGCTCAGCTTAGTTTTTCCTGCAGAGTTTATTCGAAAAGAGAAAGTGCAGAGCAGACTGTTTCTGACATTTCTAATAAGCAATGGTCATTAGAGTATTTCTCCTTTGGTGGACAATTAACCTCTCACTTTATGGCAGGTGAAAATGGTCATTCTTGATTTCATCCAGAAAACTTGCCTTCTATTAAAAGGGGAAGATAAATCTACAGAGTATAGAACAAAATAATCAGGATGAATGAAGATGTGAGAGGAATTGCTCTGCTAAACAGTGATGGCCCCCAACCAGAGATTTCTGAACATTTTAAAAAGAAAATTTGGGTTTCTTCCTTTCCCCACTCTTAGCATTGTCTGATGCATATTTGAGTCCTGACTACTTGGGAGCAAAGCTCCTAGTCTTTGCAGCCTGATTGAAAGCAGAGACCGTAGAATCTTGCTTTAGAAGATTTGGAAGATTCCAACCCCCTCAGTTTCACGGCCCTCCAGTGATGAATAGATGATGCTAACAATTTTTTCCCTCTGCAACTAAATTCAGAAACACCACCTGCGTTATCAGTGTCTGTCTGATAGTGTTCAGGATCCTTGCTGCCAGCCTGAAAGTGTAAGACCACTGCAGTTGTGATAGACCTTAATATGGTTTTGGCCCGTGCTCTGACCTCGGTGACCTATCCTTGCCTACACTTAGCTGTACAGTTACCCAATTTTTGGTAGATGCCAGGTGGCAAATTGCAGAAACAGGATAAGTTGCTTGACATCGGTGACCTGAGAGCAGCAGTGGATCATGAGTGTCACTGAGGACGGAGCTGGTTATGGGAACCTAACACCACTTGCAACCCTCTCGTGAATAACTGAGTAGCTCAAATTCACGGTGGTTCTCTAAATAACAAGATTTGGGCTTTCACACAGAGACAGGGAGGCACATTTGCTGGGGAAGAAGGCTTTGAAAGTGCTTTGAGGCCAATTTCTGTGGAAGGCTAAAAATGAGCTGATGGCTGATCTCCTCCAGAGATTCCTCTCTTAATCCTTTCCCTTATCAGGAAGAGGTTTCTTATCAGTTCTCTACAGGGACATCAGTAAAGAGGGGGAAGAGAGCTCAGAGCTCCAAACAATCCAGGCTTGAAATGCATCCAGTCCACAGCGGCTCTGCAGTCTATTGTTTCACTTAGAGGCCAACCCGCACCTTCCTCCAAGCTCTTCTGAAGTTCTCCTTTGCCCCTTACTTTCTTTCTCCTCCAGCTAGAACAAGGCTAGCGGCATGATAACAATTTAATATTTCTACAGCAAGTTCCTCCCTAGAGGGGCACTCCCTTCTCACTTCTATACATTTAGACCATCTGAAGAAGTTCCTTGGCACTGCTATTCAGCAGCCTTTGGGATGCAGGCCATCTCAAATCCTTGATTGCCACCAAAGTGTTTAAGAGAGGGATTTCAGTCTAGTACTAAGCTGAAACACCAGGGGAACTTTTCTTTCAGCCTGCTGCAAGTGCTAAGGTCAATATTTGGCCAGAAAATCAGCTCTGTGATTGCCATGGCATTTTACTGCCCACACTTGGTTGTCTTCTAAGCTTGACTCTCCTGTCCTTGACACACTTGACATATCTAGGGTTGATACTTAAAGCTGAGCCACATCAGAAAAATATGTTTTTTCTAAAATATCTTCTCAGATTTCAACACCTTGCCTGACTACCCCAAGGGACATAGAGATGCATGATATCCTGAGACAGTCTTGGCTGACCTTTGGCAAGATGATGGAAAGCCCAGGGGTGCTTTGATGAGTCTGTGATGTGATAGCAGGTTAGACCATTCCCTGTGGGGCAACATCCCCTTTCATGCATGAAAGAAAGCATCAGTCATACAATCTTCTGGTCTGAATAGCTCCATGCCAGAATGATATGACTAAGAACCATCCTCTCCCTTTTGCAAACACCGTATATATATTTAGATCCGTGTGTGCATCTATCTATATCTATATCTATCTATATCTAATCTGTCTATATCTATATCTGTATCTATATCTACATCTACATCTCTATCTATCTATATCTATCTGTGTGTGTGTGTATACATTGTAACTATGATTTTTTTCAGCTGGATGTATTGACTCTGTTCTTCTTTCTTTTAAACAATCTTGCAGACTGTCAATAACGAGACACTGAGTTTACATCCCACACTGTGGAAGATCAGAACTTCCTTCTCTTCAGGTAAAGGATACTATTGGGAAAAAAATCAGGACTGACCTTTTTTTTTCAGTCTCACCCAAATACAGTTCTCTACTTCTAATGCAAACATATTTTTTTTCCCTTTCTCTTTTTCTTTGTGCTAGGAATGGAGTTACATTCCTCTTAAGCCCTTTAGTATTTCTAGGCCCTCCTTTTGCAGCAGCTCAAGAGCAGGCAATTAAGAAGAAACCCAGCTCCCCCAAGCCTGACTATCCAGTAAACTACAACCTGGAAGGTGTCCCCTGACACAGCAAACACACAACAGCATTTCTCTCCTTCCAAACTGCTACTTCAGAGTCTGGGAGGGCAAAAGTCCTACCCATGGCCAACCCCAGAAAAGGTTTCTCAGCAAGAAGTGTGACTTTCATTTGGGAGCTCCACTCCATGAATCCTCTCTTGACAGAAATAATTTGGAGAAAAAACAACAAGCCATCAGAGTGACTTTAAAGACAATGAATTGTGTAAATAATGAGACAAGCAAATGCCCTTGAAGAGGCTCTTATCTGCTTGTACCTTACCGTGGCTTTAGCAGGAGTCATTGTGGTTTTAATTAACACCTTCCTGAGTGCAAAATTACCACACTGTTCTCAAAGACTGAGTGACACCCAGATGAGAGTTCCGAGATTTTGTTGAGCCTTCAGAGCCTTGGTTAATCTGAGGTTTCTTCCATTTACTCAGACAGCAGGCTGTTAATGCTGCACTGCTTGGAGCAGAGTGCCTGGTGGCAGCCCTTCTCACACCGGTGCTTCCCAGATGTGCCTTGAGTATCGAACACACCAGGAGATGACCAGACTTGTAAACGGCATCCAGTTTGTTTGCTGGATCTGTGCCTTTTCTCCTTCTAAAGTACCAGCAGTACAGGAGGGACTGTCTCCTCTGGATGTCCTAGCAAAATTTTAACGGCTGAAAAGAGCGTAAAGTTTGCAACATACAGGAGGTATTTGAGCCTTTTGGAAAGCAAGGGTGGGCAGTAAGATACAGATGCTGAGGGATCCTCAGATGAACTCGGAGGGCTTTTCCTTTAAACAAATCCTCTTCTTATCTGCCATTTTCTTGCTATGTCTGTGAAGGGATTAGACTCTTTGATGTTGGCCCTGCTGTCACCTGGGAGCTGGCTTACCCCTTATCCATTTTGGCCCATGCTGTGGCTTTGCTGCAGAATTCATCCCCTGAATCCCTGCCCTGCTTTGTGGTGTGGTAGGAAGGGTGCTAGCCACAGGATGATCCCTTCTGCCCGTGCACAGGGTTTTAAACAGAATTAACACCTGCTATCCCCCTGATCCAGGCTGGATCTTTTATCTCTGGACAGGAACAGGGCAAATAGTTTTCAGACCTTTCAGGAATCAGCCCTCCATCACAATTTCCATAGGAGACAAGTTCAAACTGTGGCTTCCCATCCTGCCAGCAAGTCTAAAATATTTTAAGGCAAGAAACTAGCTTTTTTTAAGGGCAATGTGTGTTTTGTCATTCATTTTCAGTAGATGCAGGATTTCAGCAGTTGATTTCAGCTTATGGTAGACTGAGTCATCTCTCCAAGACGATCTTAGAGATTATAATTTCTGAAGGGTGAAGATAAACAGGGTCTCTGGGAAGCCAGATGTTGCATTACAATTGTGGAATTAACCCAGGTGCAATAGCCTTAACTCTGACCCTTTCCCATTTACTGCAGTTCTCTAGCTTTTGTGTTTAAGAACCATGGTATAGGATGTCATTTTTTGGTATGGATGATTGCCAGTCCAAGTGTGCTGTGTTATTTTTATTGCATTCTTAGCATAATAATATATTCTGTTCAAAAGTAGTGATGTATGAACATAAATATATCTTATTTACCTATTAATGTTAGACAGGAAAAGTCATTCTTTGTGCAACACCTGTAATACAATCATTTAAATTTTATTTTCTCCTTCTAGATGTACATGCAGCAAACCTTGAAAGGCATTTTTTATGGAATTTGGTGCAATACCATCACCTTTATTGTAGAACCATAATTGTTCTATGCATTCAAAGTAGTTCTAAGGTTTTTTCTTTATTGTGCCTCTAGGATTTTGAAATGGAAGTGCTGTTGTGTGTTTCAAGGGTCACAGATAAAGCTTGCCACAAGAGAGAGGAAAGGGGTCATTTCCATGCTTGTGGGTTGCATTTTTGAATGAATGGGCACCATGGGCATGATCCTCATGAACAGAAATTACCATCATGCTACCAGGCAGTAGACTTGTCCTGATTGGACACAGCAGAAAATCCAGCCCTAACAATACACACGCTACATTTCTGTGAATAAATAAAACAGGTTGGGGGTGATTTTCTGGCTTCAGGACCAAATGATGCAGCATGGCTCACATACCCAGGTGCGACCTCTTTTCCCTATCCTTATGAAAGAGGGAACACTGGTCATTGTCCCTTTTGGGAAGAGTTCCTGTGCTATCCCCGGATCATGATAAAGAACACGTAGACCATTAAACAGTGTGAATGATCACCACATATGTTTTAGACACCGATTTGTGCTCTGGCTTTTTTTCTTTACTAGTAGAGGCTGAACTGGTAGTACAGAAGACTTCTTCATGGTCTGTATCCCTGTGTTGGAGGTCTGGCATAATTTACCCCCAGTGGGTTTGGTCTTTTAATCGTTAACACACAGGTCAATTACAAAGGCTCTGACCCACCCCAAGTGAAGGTACCTAACTGTTATTCACTCTCCTGTGTAAAAACACACGCAGCACAGCCCAGTCACTAGAAAATCAATGTTTAAGTGCAAGTGAATATGAAAATTATTATTACTGTAATGCAGGGAATAGAAGACAGAGGAGGAATGTCTTTTCTAGTGATGACATGCGGGTAAATCACTATGGCTTATTTTGATATCACTGACATTTTTCATAAAGACTTTCTCCTAGGAGCCAAAGAGATCTGTCAGCACAGAGTAAAGTGTATACAAATGAAGCATAAATCTACACTCCTGAGGAATGACAGAGGTGTTGATAATTTCAGTGTCTGGGGGGGCCAATTCTGATGCAAAACCTGGAGGAGTGAATCCCAGTTTGAGATGGCCTTTTAGCTCAAAATATGATCACAGTGATGCAATCATGGAATAGCATCAGCGTGCACAAGGCAAGCTGCAACCCTTGAAAAAGTGTGAGGTGTGTGGAAAAGAGAATATTCTGATGTGGCAGAATGCCTGACTTCAGCTATGTTTCTAAAAATATAGCTTACAGGTCTGTTTTGGGAGAATAATAATAAAAAGGCTTGTATTTTAAAGATGAGAGTATTCAGTAAAGCTGCAGATAGAACCCTGGTACTGGTGTAGTGAAAGGTAACAGAACCATAAGGTATCAAGGCAAAGGGGATTGAGTCCCTGGATTTAAACATATGAAGCTCCATAATTTGAGTTAGAAGATGATTGTCCAGTTTCTCGGAGATTTCCCCCCCCCCCTCTAATTTCTCCTTAGACACCTGTCATGGTTTAAACCCAACTGGTAACAAAGCACCAGACACCCGCTCACTCACTCCCCCCCACCCCAGCCACAGGGGGATGAGGAGAAAATATAAAGAAAAGTTCATGGGTTGAGACAAGGACAGGGAGGGATCACTTCCCACTTATGGTCACAGGCAACAGACAGGCTCAACTTGGGGAAGAAAAAAAAACCAATTTAATTGACTACCAATCAAATCAAAACAAGGACAATGGGAAGTAAACCCCAAATCTTAAAACACCTTGCCTCCACCCCTTATTACTTCCCAGGCTCAACCCCACTCCCAGTTTCTCCACTTCCTCCCCCCAGCAGCACAGCGGGACGGGGAACAGGGGTTGGGGTCAGTTCCTCACACCTTGTCTCTGCCGCTCCTTCCTCCTCAGGGGGGAGGACTCCTCACTTGTCCTCTGCTCCACCGTGGGGTCCCTCCCATGGAAGACAGTCCTTCATGAACTTCTCCAGAGTGAGTCCTTTCTGCGGGCCGCAGTCCTTCAGTCACAGTCTGCTCCAGCGTGGGCTTTCCCATGGAGTGGCGGCCATCTTGTGGGGCCTCCCCCTGCTCCGGCCTGGGCTCCTCTCTCCCCGGGCTGCAGGTGGGCATCTGCTCCCCCTCTCCCCTCCATGGGCTGGGGGGGGTACAGACTGCCATCTCATCTCACCACAGGCTGCAGGAGCATCCCCTCCTCCCTCACTGACCTCTGTATCTGCAGAGGAATTCTCCTCTCCCCTCACTCCCTGCAGGTTCCCCTTCTTAAATCTGCTCTCCCACAGGTGTTACCACTGTCACTGATGGGCTCGGCCTGGGCCAGAGGCGGGCCCGACTTGGAGCCAGGGAAACTTTGAGCAGCTTCTCACAGGAGCCGCCCCTGTTACCAAAAACCCCGCCACACAAACCCCAAACAACACCTAAATAGCTTTTAAAATTACTTAATATCTTTATGAACCCACCTCTTCCTTTGATACGTTGGAGCAGTGATTTTTAGCCTGTTCGTCCTTACATTTTTCTGAAGCAGATAGGTAACCCAGAAAACAAAGGTCCAAAGGTCCAAGGAGCCAGGAGCTGCTTTCTACTGCAAAATATTTAGGGGCTTGTTAACTGGAAAATATTAAACTGCCCTGAGGCAGTGTTAAAGGTGAACACTGCTCTCCACGCCCTCACATTAACCCTAAGGGTAGTGGTGAATCACACCCTGAGGACTGCAAAATCCAAATTATCTTCTTGTCATTCTCTGGAAGACCCTTTGGAGTTTTGTTTCCCTCAGTGCAAAACCTGGCACGAAAGTCCCAGGCAGCAAGGCTACCCTTACAACCCTTGGGAAATTTTGCTTGGGTCTAGATGAACCTTAGTCCTTCTGATGTGTCAGAGCTTGCTTGATCAAGCATGGCTGGGGGCAATTAAAGTCACCTGCCTTTGAAGTTATTCTCCTGCAGGGAAGAGTGTCTCCCAGGGCAGAGCATCCATTTTGGATTTATAACTCAGAGAAGTGAGCAACAGTGGTGTTAAGTCATCAAAACTGGCCCTGTGCTTCCCAGGGTTGTAGGAGAGTCTGGCTGACTACAGTTAGCAGGGTAAGGTCTCCATGCTAGTGTTGGTCTCCCAACTCATCTCCCTTGGACATGTTTTGTTTTAAGGGATTAACCACCCATGCTGAGATCACAGAGTGAATACTGGCAGATTGCTGGCTTCTTTTAAAGAGGGGATGGGAAGCTTTTTTCTTGGCATCATGATCTGCAGCCAGTGAAGGGAAGCTATTGGGATAATTGGGAACAGTTACCAACTTCCCAGCACAGTCCCAGCAGGCAGCAGCTCTAACAGAAAGAAGCACAAGAGAGTGTCCTCAGGGCTAGAACCGTGCTTTTCTCTGACTCACTTTT
This sequence comes from Leptodon cayanensis, assembly GCA_027564655.1. Classification (NCBI taxonomy): domain Eukaryota; kingdom Metazoa; phylum Chordata; class Aves; order Accipitriformes; family Accipitridae; genus Leptodon; species Leptodon cayanensis. Next base: position 52,507,314 of record JANXJC010000028.1, on the reverse strand, counting down.
CTCTTTTTCATATTATTATCCTCTCTTTGCCTTTAAAATCAGCCCCATCCTGGCACTCAATGGGTAATTCTTCGTTGATTCACCTTTCTATAGAGAATCTACAGGAAAGAGTGGCATAGGAGGGCTTAAAAAGATCCTGTAACCCCTTTTGCACATAAGCACCTAGCATCATGCTGCAAAAGGAGGCCCTGTGGACACAAATCTATACCATACACCCTTCAAAAAGCCTGGAATTATGTAAATAGCAGGTGAAGAATCATTCACATGGGAGGCCACAAGGATTCAGAAATATTTTGCACTTCTAAAGGCAACTTTCTTAATGCCCCCTCAAAGGTAATTAAACCTGGAAAAAAGAAAAGCCAAATGTTTGTCGGTTTGCCTGTTAAGAAGTAATTTTTTTCTTTTTTTTTAAATGAAAATAATTTCTGCTAAGGTATGCGAGGAGATGCTGGGGCTTTGGCCTGAGGTTTAGCTAAGTGAACACACCATAAGGAACTACTTTATACAGCATGAGAAATTGCTGAACATAACAAATTGACAGAGTGAGAAGCTGACAAAAGCTACAGATAGCACCGTGGGGAATGGACAGATTTCACAGATGTTTAAGGAGGAGTTATGCAAGAAATGGCCAAACTTCGCAGTTAATTAAAAAGAACATTGGGGACCTTCTGGGAAGTGGAATTTTACAAGGCCAACAGTGCCGCATTAACTGCTTCAGAAATACCAAAATTGGGGGTGGATGTAGAAGAACTGGGACTGATGGGGAAAAAAGTATTTGGGGAATTTATTTATTTATTTGCAAGGAAACAAGGGCAGAGACAGGAGGGGATCAAAATCTGATCTGCTTATTAAATTCCTTTCCAGACTATTTTCTGTCTGAACATGCAAGCTGTGGTGTGTGAAGGGGTGTGATTCACTAGCAAACATCAAGCTGGACTCACAGGTGAGTTGGATGAGAGGTCTGGGTGTCAGGAACAGGAGAAAGGACATGAGACATATCACTGGTGGGTGTCTGAACTGGGTGCCCTAGATCCCTGTGTAGTCCGTGAGTGGTCAATGTGAGGAACCAGTGGAGCACAGAGTTGATTCTTCTGGCTAAATTTCAGAATCTGCTTTAGGATGAGATGACTTGATTGTACGGTGGTACAAATTGCACCATCGGATGTGATGGTACGATTGTACCTTAAGTTCTGCTTTGACTCCATTGAATTACTGTCCAAGACCAAGAAGGAAGTCTGGAATGACTGGTTGAATGAGCATGCCTTCATCACCCAAGGGAAATCCAGGGGTTAACTGAGGCTCAGAGAACTGTCTGGGGCAGTGAAGGAAGTTTTATTTTCCTCCTTACCATTACATCCTGGTCCCTCAGAAAGAATCACTGCTTTGCCACCTCCTTTCCCATTCTGCATCCAACATGTGCTGCAGCGGAGACATTTCTTATAGCAGATCCCAGGCAGTCCACCTAGTGCAAAGCAATGATACGCAGACTTACCAGCTCCATTTTGTAGCAGCCTCACTGCATAGAAGCACAAACTGCTGCCAGATCTGAACTGGTCAGCCACGTTCTGTCCCCGATCTGGTGTCCATCTAGCCATGGCCAGAAAGACATTTTTGGAAAATCTCCCATCAGGATCAGCTCTCCCCACTAACTACAGGCTGATGCAAGTTCTGAGCATGCTGGTATGTATCCTTTTGAAAATCTCCAGTTTTAGGAAATGGAGAGGGATTGCTTGTGCTATTCTTGAAGCACTGTGGAACACAGTACTGCCTACACAGTTAAAAGGTTCTCATATTTTCCAGCAGGAATTTGGCTCACTTCTACCTACCAGTTTGCATGATAATGCAATTGTTAGTTATTTTCTCAAGGTTTCCTGTACTTAGATGAACCTGAGACGACAGTTAGAAGAGAATGGTTAATTAGCCAAACTAATGAGACTAGAGATCTCCAGTTTCAGTGCAGAGCTAAAGAGGGCTCATTAAAGCAAAAAGCTCCTGGAATGAGCCAACACCAGCAAAAAGGAACCACAAGGAGGAGTGTTAACCCTTAAAGAGCCTTTGCTTTTCCATCCAAAGGTAGAAACAGACCCACTTTCTGAAGGAGAGCATTAACACAGGGGATGGCTAAGTCCATGCTGGAATATTTTTGACAAGGGCTGCTGTGCTGCTGAGTGGGCAGGTTTCCCACAGAAAAAAAAAAAAAAAAAAAAAAGCAGCGCTGTTTCAATAGTTTGCATTTTCCCATGGGAAAGGAGGGAGAGCAATAGGCTGCAGGATGCTGGGTGAGAATGCATCAGTTTCTTGTAGAGGTACAGAGAGGACTACACATATCATATCAAACGCCAACAGAAAGGAAAAAAAAAGGTTTTCCTTTCTCTGTGAAATTCAGGGAGGCAAGCAGGTCATTCCTAGTCAGCTGGGGATAATGTCTCCATTGTTCAGCCAAATATATGATGAGACATAACTCAGTCGTGCCAGGTTGTTCCTGGCTCTCCCCTTTGCTGCCTTGGTCATTGCAACCTTTGTTACACAGAGGGATCACCACAACATTTATTGTCTGCATTTCTGTTGATATCAAGCCCTTTTGCTGATACAAAACCTCAGCTCCAAGCTAACAGTTTTGCATGGCATTGTGCAGCAGACACATATATATATTATTTTTTTTTAAATCTACTCTGCTATGTACTGAAGTGCCAAGGGAACAACATATTGATTTACACAAAGCCCAGTAATTCACAGAGAAAAATAAACAGACTGAACCTTTGCCTTGCACTTATGATTGTTGCACTGGTATTTTCTTTTCTCCTCTATGTATTAAGCCCTCTTTTGAAAAACAGAAAAAGTAAGAAGGGGGGAAAAGTGATCCAGAGATTAATGATATGCTTTGTTGTGCTGCTATCGCATCCTTTTTTTCTCATCTGCTTACAAAAAAAGGTGAAACACAATGAAAGGGCTGGTCTTTATATAACACCTTATACCTTGGAAAATACTCCATCAGCTCTGTGCAAAGCCACACTAAGCCTAATTCTTAATTCTGCCCTTACTTACCGGGACACACATCTCATTGATGTAAGTACCATCTGCATAGAATTTTGTCTTTTCTCTGGGAGCCCTGTAAGATTGGATTCAGCTCTGGGGAGGTGGGTGGGAGTTGCTTGTATGAGCGAAGCAACAAAGCCTGAGTGCTAAAGAGGATGTAAAAATGTTCAAAGGAGGCAAAACCGTAGGAGGGAAATTGGGGCTTTTTAGAATTACTGGAACTGCGGTAACCAGGGCTGGACATGGTGGTAAATTGCCCTGTTTGTGTTAAATGTGTTCATAATGGCCACAAATTATGAGTTTTTTTCTGCTTTGTATCACCGGGGGAAAAGTAGGAATGGTCATCTTAGTTGTGTTAATTGCAGTGCAAGTTAATAACACCCTACCTGTGTAGATCACCTTATGGTGCCTTCTGGTAGAAATGGTCTTGGTCATTTCTTCACCTTAATAGATGTAAAATATTGATCTGTGAGTTAAAACAACCAGCACCTGGGCACTGCTCCACTCAGCTGACTGTGTTTTTGTGATGGATGGGACAACAATATTATTGATGAGGCTATTTTAAAGGACAACACATATCTACTGAGCACAAGCACACAGTTTGTGAAGCAACGTTGATGAACCAGAAAGCAATTACAGCGTAAGATGCTTGAAACCACCAGGCATCTTACAGTGAGGGATACTCATGTGCTTTTCAAATGCTAATGATTCAAACCTCAAAATGAGATATGGAAGTAATGTTGTGTTATATTAACAGTAGGGAAACTGAGGCAAGGAGCCAAATGACGTATTTAGCGCTTGAATTCTCCATTTGGAAGGGAAAAAAAATCAATGGATATGACTATGAATAAAATACACCTTCATTTACATGAAATAGGAAATGTGTTTTGAAATCTTGCAAATTAGAAAAACTCAAAACCTCAAAAAATAACGAAGAAATAGAGACATCTTATAATGATGTCACCTTGCTAGTTTTACCTTGTCTCACTGCTTTATGCATGGCCAACTCCTTTTAGATAACAATTTTCTTTAGAACAAGCCATAAGTATTGAGTCCACTGCTTCCCTTCTTTCAGTTCTGAACTACAATTTAACTCTTAGTAAAATATTCATACTCGAGTAAATTATTTCCAAGGATAGAGAATCAATGGGCACCATGGGTAAACTCTTCAAATTTTTTATTCTTTGACATTTTGCTTTTATTCTTAGACAAGTTCTGTCTTGATTCAACTTTCAGACAACTGATGTTTGTTATGCCTTTCTTTGTAAAACTGAGGAGCCCATTACCTTCCCATTACCTTTCATCCTTCCTGTGAAATAAATGTTGGAGAAGGTGAGTGGTTGGTCTCACAGGGAACAGACTGGGAAGGGACACAGGAGTTGATTGTCAAGAAGCACAAGTGTACAGGTGTGGGGCAAATACCCACTATACTTTCCCTGATCCCTTCCAACAAATACTGTTAATTCGATGCTAATACGATGATTCATTTCTCCTCTTAAGGTTTTATGGGAAATGAACTGCAAACCAATACTGAACAAATATAAGCCCATTTCAGCCTGGTTCTAAGTGGTGCTGAGCTAGCATATAAATGAGTCACTAAAAATCAACAGGAAATTACAGCCCGGGGTATGAATCATTCGCTGAGTCCACAAACATATGCCAGGGATAAGTGAGAAGTTCTGGGGAAGAGTGTGGATCCAATTGAATGATGTCACAGAAAAAAGAAGTTGCTGGAAGTAGATAGAGGAGTTAAGGCTGTCATTTTTTTTTTTGGATGCACACAGCTTGGGTACAAATTGTATTACAACATACATAAATGGTACTTTGCATGCTTTGCCCAGGAAAAATGGAGAAACCAGTGTAGATGGGTTAAATGACAATGGTGCTGCCTCCCAACCAGGCAAAAATCCATATAGCTTAATGTCACTTCTCTCCCTTGACTGAGGAAGTGTCCATCTATATGCAGTTAAGTCTTTGTTTCATAATTCAGGACTATCAATGTCTCATGTCAAGACTGCTGCAACACTTTAAAACACCGACTTGCAGATGAGATAGTACATGAGCTAGTACATTAGAAAATGTGCTGTATTTTCAGGGAAAGGAATAAAACAAGATGGAAAATAAGCCTTTTTTCCAAACCTTGATGATTCTTCAGGAATAACAGAAAATTAAATGAAAAAAATAATTAGCAGGCAATTTGAGGAAAAATTACTCATTTTGCTTCCTATTTCTTTTCAAGGGAAAAAGAGAAGTAATTTTTTTGCTGTCTAAATAAGCTGTCATTTTGATGGGAAAAAGTTTAGAAGAAATTAAAAAGATTGCCTCTAATATTAAACACAGGCTTAATCTACCTATCTCCAAAGGTAGTAATCATCCTTTTTCATCCTGGCAGAAGAGTCAAGATGATATCAGTCCATTGTGAGACTTAGCCATAATTTATTGTGTGTTTTATATTTGTTTGATTTTTGCTGCTGGGTCCCAGATTTTCTTGCAGCTGGACTCAACATCTACTGTTCTTATTTGTCTGGCAGTAGAAAGGAGAAAAATAGTCCAGTTCCCTAAAGCTTGGAGAGATACAATGGAGTATGAATGGCACGCTGGAAGGCAGGTATAAGAAGTTTGCATGAATTATATTATCTTTTCCACCAGAAATGTGCTCATGAAATGGTTTCCAAAAGTGTGTTTATGGAAATGTTACTTTTTTCTTATTATGCTGGAATTTTTTTTCCTTGGAAAGACTTAACAAGACTACCTCCAAAGACAAATAAACAAAGAATAGGGCAGAATGTTACATGCTGTTTACGTGTCCATTGATCTGACACCAAGGAGCATCATTTATCACTTTGGCTAGCCAAAGATTTCTGATCCGATAGGTTTGGGCTCCTAATTCACAGCACGTGTTTTCTTCTGGAATGGATGACAACTGCACAAAATCTCAATAGCGAAGAAGTCAGATGCAGTGTATTGTGTCCAAGGTAATGAAGCCAGATCTGGGAAAATTAACTTGGCTATATTGAGAAGGATATTCAGTTTAGCATGAGATGGCTGGCTTGTGGAGCACTGCAGTAAGGCATTCTCACTAACTCTTTCAATGCTGCTTTAAGTATTTTTACACTGTATTTCACCATGGTGATCTGCTATGCTTGAAAACCCCGGTCAACCAAGCAAACAACTGGAAAATGCAAAAACTCAACAGGCTAAAAATCATGTTTCGAAATGGTAACAAGCCATCTGTAAGAAACAAGGAAATAAATTTCCAAAGAAACATGATCAAATAACAATTTAGTATTTATATTGCAGCAGAGTTCCAGCTAAGAATAAGTAATAATCAGCAATGATTTACCAATAATAGATGTGTTAGTACAGAAGGAGATATGCTTCATGGCATGACTTCATGACTTTGGAATAACCTATCCTGGCACGGTAAAGCATTCTAGGAGTCTAGTGTGGGTTTATTTTTACTTTTCAGTATGTCACAGTGTTAGTTCCTCCCTTCAGATTACCAGTGTCTCAAAGGAAGGCTATTAATCAAAATCATCTCTTTTATCTTCATTAAGACAACCCAAGCAAAATAAAATGATATATTTAAGTGGCTAAAAAGAAAAAAATAATTATCAAAACTTTTAAGATCATTGTTCTACGTCAGCAATACAGCTTGGTTTGTGCCAGACAAGAACAACGCAGTGAAGATGTCTACAATTTGAAAATGACATTGACTTCTATTCCACAAGCAGAGCAGCTTCACTGTTCCCGTGATCCAGCTGAGAAGAGCCAAAGGGTGAATAAATTTGTTCTTTCCAAAGGGGAGTGAGACTCATTTCAGAGAACAAGAAGTACCTTGGGATTCAGAAGAAATGTTTTTTCACCTTTTTTTATTTTGCTCTCCTTTTTAAGGCCTCTTCTCTTCTCCTGCTATGGAGGAGTTGAAAAGGCGTTTGATATAGCACCAAGGAAAAACTGGATGTATAATGGGGACCTGAGATGGTAAGGACTTAAAACACTGGAGCTGAAGAAAAGTGTAGCCATATCAGCATATACTTCTTTTGTACCGCATCGGAGAAAGCATGGTAGAAGACAACATACGGGTGGGGATGGCATTTTGGGGAGAAGAAAGGAATTGTAGAAAAAAAAAAAAAGATCCAAGACGGAGATTTAGGATAAACTGCACAAGGGACTTGGGGTAGAGTATTCAGACTTTTTAAAGATGAAAGTATGAATGAAGTGGATCAGTGGAGGGGTTCACAAGGGTAAGCGATGTGAGCTATGGGTCAAGGGGTTATTTTAGCAAAGAAAGTTATTTTAGCAAAAACATTCCTATCAAGTAAATGGAGAAAGCAGGATTTGAAGACCTGAATTATACTTTTTGTGGATGCATCAATATTAATGCCACATAGGAATAACTTTTGTCATTTGGATGTTCATTTTAATTTCAAACAATTGCATCCAGAAGATTTTAGATGTTGATGTGCTGAGACAGGACATTTGCAGCAAGCAACAGCAGTTCTCTCTATTAAAAAATCCAGGGAGAGATTCTGTTTAAAATGAAGGCATCAAGGTTTTAGTGCCCAATACCAGCATCTACGTTTGGATTTTGTGTCTAAGCTTCCATTATAGATAGAACCTTTAACAGATACATGCAGTGCATCTCAGAGAGGGATTCGTTCAACAGCAACTACAACTTGGCTGCAACATACAGGCATCTAGTGCCGTTTGATGTACAGTTGGGTATCAAGCCATCTCTCTGGGATTGGCAGTATCTCCTACAGGAGACACTGCCCTTCTGAAGCGGGGACTGGGGGGTAAAATAACATTAAGTGTTTATGTTTAGGCAACTCTATGGCACAACACATGGTTAAGTTTAGCTGAATTACTCCATGAACACCACTGAGTTCATCCATCAGTGACGGTAATGGGAATTTGGCTACCTAGTGACCAGAGACATATCAATGCATTTGTGTCTTAATCTGCAGATGAATTTCCCCCCAAGTCTCTATTGAAAGATTTCTAGCAATGGATATTCACCACTTTTTTAACTTGCTTACACTTTAAAATTTATGTACAATTTTTAATATACAAATGGAGTACAGCTGATAAATTACACAACAGTATATTCTGCAATTCTACTTTTACCATCTTTGCAGATATTTTATTCAAGTTACAGTGTTGCCCTAGTGATGCACTGCCTGTCTGCCATCCTGAAATGCTGGCTTGCAGCCATCATTATAACAATTTAAAAATTTTTTACTATTATTGTAATTTTTTTCTTGTGATAGAGCCTACTAGGCTGGCTGCTCCTGTCAGACTTTTCATGTTGGAGTATTATTTTGGCAAGGTGGAATTATTAAACAAAACTGAGGTTTTCCCTGGTAAATGAGGGTATCAGATTAGATGGAAATTGTGGTAGGAGCAGATTAGTAGGGTCAACAGCCTTTAGAACATAAATTGTCTGTTCCTAACAGAGATTCTAGAAGAGATCAAGTGAACCATACCATACAATTGCCTATTTTTCTCTGTTAACTGTAAAGAAAGCCAAGGAACGAGACGATAGACATCTAAAGCGATATGAATATCAGTATTTTTCTCCAGTTTGGAAATCTCTTTTTTATCTATTTCAATTGGCAAAGTGGATGTAAGATTTATGGCGAAGTGCTGAGCTCCCCACCCCAGGGAGCGTTGCCCTCTGCTTGGGCAGAGGTTAATGTATACAGTGGCAGAGCTTGCTTTGCGCACAGATTCATACTGATTTCCACTGTTAAGGGGAATGTGGAGTTAAGTCACTTACTCCCGTGTCTGATAGTGTCAATCAAGGAAGATAACTGGTCTGGAATGTGATAGGTTTGTGGGAGGGGTGGACCTGAGTCTAATATTAAGTGGGTTTTGCAGAAGATGCTCCTCTCAAACAGGAGACAGGGACTAGCTGGGTAGCTGCAGTTGCGTACTGTGCTGGGGAAGCTGGCGTTGTCTCATGAATGCTATTTTATAGACACATATTTTAGTGTTGTGCATGAGGTTCCTCTCATTTTATATCGAACATTTAAAAGACTGGTGTCAAACTTAGGATGCATCAACAGACAGTGAAGACAGATAAGCATTTCATTAGTTAAGTGTCACATAACTTTTGGAATAGAAGGAGTGAGGCAAACAGTCTGTGCTAAAGATATTGGATGTCCTGTAAATACATCATGATTCCCCTTTTTAGCTTTTTCAGGTCTGGATCCCAACCTGCTGCTCGTTTAGTGATTTCAGTGTTGGGATTTGATCTTATTCTCGGTGTAAGATTGGATTGTGCATCTTGCTGTTGTGGAAACCTGAAGCCCCATGGATGTAAGTAAGTGTCCTCTTGTGCTGATTGCTGTACAAAGTATATACAAGGTCTCTTTCTTTCCTAGGGAACTTTAGAAATAAAAAGTACAGAATAGCCAGTGACAAAAAAAATAAATGGAGGTTGCGTTACTTGCAGCAGTGATGCAATTACTGAAAGAGCACATTAGGCCTGTGTCTAAACTGCAGAGCCTGTTGTGTTCCATACAGCTCACTGTACTTTCATTCAGAAGCACCTCTGAGTTTAAGCAACCAACCTCCAACTAGAAGGCTACATACCCTGTTAACAGTTGTCTTTCCTGATGGGCCTCGTGCCTTTTTCCTAGCTGAAAAAAAAAAAAAATAAAAATTAAAAGCTTGATGGTCAGCCAAAACCAACCCATGTATTCCTTGTGAGTGACACCTGCTGCTCAGCTGGGTAGAAAAGAAGTGGTAAAAGCTGCTGAATTTTGATTGATCTCAGCTGATCAGCTCTATAGATTGCTCATCATCTGGTATCTAGGATCTCAGAGAATAAAAAGCAGCTATAGTTTGACAAAATACAATCTCCCAGCACAAATATATGACTATTTCATTTTAAGTATGTTTTAGCATTCCAACTGCCTGGTCCCATAAGCTTCAGAGAAGTTATAGCTACTTGGGATTCTATAGCAATACTCACAGACTTAATAAAACTGTCTTGAGGACTAATGAATTATTTAAAGACTGCATAAAGAAAATGTAACCTATGCATTTAAAGTAGGAAAATCCACTTTAAAGTCATCATTCTGCCGTCTTTATCAATCTTACAAGGTTTTTTCTTTATATATTGGTATTTTGTTTGTCTAGGCTGAATGAATTCAGAATGGGAAGTATTGTCATTTAATTTAGGCCAATACTTTGGTCTGCATAAATTTATATTGATAATATATATATTCTCTTTTATTCTATGTACGTATTTGCTCTATTAAACAATAAAGCGCTTCATACAAAATGGCAAAGAATGACATATAGAAACCACACACCCAGGTGTAACTTGCAAACGGGTGTAGATGTTTTTTTCCTGCAGCTAACCTTGACCATGAGTATCAAAGATCTTTTTCTTTTTGCATAATGGTAGGCTTGAATTTAGAGTGGCAAGAAATGACACTGTACGGATGTAAAACCAACTACCTCAAAAGCACCTTGAGAGGTCAGAAGCCTCTGGTGAGTTGAACACGTAGGACTGAATGGGGAAGAGGGAAAAAAGGAGGGAAGGAAAAGCCTCTGAATAATGGGATGTCTGAATAAGCATGAAATCTGTTGAAAGTCTGGGCTCTGGTGCATGCAGATGCTGGACCTCCTCAAAGGAGCAGCTACCTGAGCTGAGGAGAAAGTCCTGGAAATGAAGGGGAAAAAAAGAAAATTCCATATTGTGGTCTGAGATTAAATCACCAGAGGCATATGTACACAAACAGGTGATGGCACCCCTTCGTATTGTGCTTTGCAAGCTGTTACTATTTGCAAAGCCTTTGCAGGATTAAGCACCATCCCCTAACACTGTTCTCAACTCACGCAGTAGCTAAAGATGGTGACAACGTTCCTGGAGCTAGAGATGTTTGTCATTCTTACATCTCCTTTGGATCCTCGTCACTGGTGGCAGACATGTGTGCATTTAAAGATGCCAGTCCTTCGAGTGATCCATGACAGTGCCATGATGAATAAAAAGACAGTGGGCTGGAAATAGAGGGAAACAAGGATGGGTGAAGACAAAAATGTTTGCAGGTTAAAGTGTTGGAAATAGATCAATTACTAAAATATATGTTTTCTCTCCCTCTCTCCAAGCCATGGGAGTCTCACAGTAAGTAAATACTCAGATAAAAGTTGGTTACTATTTGGCACTGGGCATAGTAAAAGAGGCAAAACAGTGAGGCAGGTAAGGTAGGAAGTTTAGAAAGTAGATGCGACTGGCCGTTCTGAAGCAGGAGGAAAGGAGCAAGAACAGGGGGCAAAAGAAGAGTTTGACCCAGCTAGGCTGAAAAGATTATTGACTATAGACATGTGAAGGATTTGTGAGAAAAGAATTAGGGACGAGAACCCAGAGGAACCCCAGATTTATCAATGGGCTGTCTGGTTCCTCATTAGGGTAGACAATGAATCACAAGAGTGGGCTTTAGTACATGTTGTTGGTGAGCAGCCAAGGAACCAAAAGTCTGTGGAAAGGAAAATGCTCAAGGCTTTGTGCTTAAAATTAACTACCAAATTGAAAATGGCCCCTCATTATACCCTCCTTCTGAGATTTCAGTTTGAATCTTTCCTTCTCAGCCTATCGAAGGTGAGGAATTTACTTTAACTAACTCCTTCTCTATCTCCCCCTTCCTGGACCATGGTGATAGACTTGTCACTAAATGCAATAAGATCTGCTCACTTGGTACCCTGAGTGAAAATAGCTGCCTACCTGTGCACAGAAGCTCTGGCTTGCCTAAGATGACTTAGAAAAACTACTAAGTGGGTGCCTTTTGCATTGCCTGGCCCAGTGTCCCATGCCTCATAACATTTTGAGATATGGACATGATGGAAGTGGGGGAAATTGCTTCTGGAAATGCTCTGAGCTGAGCCAAAGGTAGGGCTGCTTGGGAAGTGTTTGACCAAGCAACTAACTTAGCCCTATAGGTACCTGTAGGACACCTCTAGATGCCAATGAGGTGTAAACTTACTCTGAGTACTGGTCATACAACTGGATTTCAATGTACTGTTAGGTTTCTAAGAACCAGGTCCCAGAGAAAAGTTCTGTTCAGTCAGAAACCCACAAGAGATGTGCTGGGCAGAGATGTTGCTCTTCATCAGATCCTCTAAGGCCTTCCCTCTTCTACCATCCACTATATACATGAGGCCACTCATCTTCTAACGTAAAACCCCTTGGCTTCCCATATACCATGATGTTTCTACAAGGCACTTCCCACATACACCAGTAGAGCTGTTGAGGTCAAAAGATAGGGAGGTTGGGTCCACTGAAGAAAACAAGGGACCCTGGAGCATTTGCTAAGGGAGTGGATATGGAGTGCTTTTACTTTGGAAAACTGCTCAGAAAGGCATCCCTTACTCATGGAGAAGAGGTTCTGGATTGCAGAGATTTCCCTTGGATGTCAGGATGGACGGAAAGGGAGCAGGTTTCATGATCTTTTGCAGTCCTAGCTCTTTAGGCTTTGGGATGCAGGTGTCCCTAGGACAGGAGGGATGCAAACAGGCTCCTGGACTTTTCCTCAGCTCAGCTCTTCTTCTCTTCCTCTCCTCCCTACCCTAAAATTAGCTCTGCCAACAGTCATTTTATGTGTTTTTTCATACACCCCACCACACACATCAGCTTTTGTGAGCTGCATTGGAATCAACTGTTTCTAGATAAAGGAAGCAACAGTGTTATTTTTCAGATGGCTCTTCAAAACCAGTTAATGAATGGGCCTTCAAGCTGATGGTATAGGCTGAGCCATGTTCCTCTGATTTATCTGCAGAGGAGGCCATTTCTCAAAGCTGGGCAAGGAAACCAAGACTTGGTGAAGGAATGGTAGCTAATTAACTGGGGTGGCAAGTAAACCTTAACATGGGTGAGGTGGTGTAATGGTTTAGATCCGGCTTTACCACCGAATGCTCAAACCTTACAGTTTGCAGCCTCTGTTCTCCCCACCCCCTCTATAAACACAAGGGAAAGGGGGAAGGAAGAAGCTACTGAAACACCGAAATGGCCAAACCAAAGTT
>JANXJC010000028.1:52447110-52485707 GCA_027564655.1 Leptodon cayanensis | reverse complement strand
GGTGTCCAGACCAACCTGGCTGCTTTTCTAGACGGAAACTGTGTGATTGGACTGTCAGACCTAGATTATTGCTCTTCGACTTATCAGTATAAGTCAGAAGTGACAACACTGACACCAAAAGCAGAAGAGAGCATGGAGCCGAACATGATGCCACGCTCTGTATATTGAGTGCTGAGGCTGCTGTGACTCACATTGTGGTAATGTATTCACAAAGTGATGGGGAACAGCAAGGTGCAGGAGTTTGGTTTTTTCACAACTTTGCAAGTGTCTGCTTCATGAAAAGGTGGCAATAGTTTTGTCATATGGTGGATCCTGCAAAATGTGCAGGGGACAGTTGGCATTCAGGGAAGTCATACTCTGGGTATGAAGTGCCCTTGTCACCTCCGTAAAATAAAGCAACGCATACGTTGAGAAAGGGAGGTAAAGCTGAAGCAAGGATGAGCTTAGACGGGAACTGATGGGTAGGGTAATGACAGGAACAAATTTGAGAGAATGCAATGGCTTCATGCCTTTGTTGACACAGCTACTACCTCAGGGAGCACCCCTAGGTTCGACCCACAGTGGCACAGATCAGGTCACCAAGCTGTGAGCAACGTAGAGGACTGCAGAGCAGACAGAAGCTAAAAATGCATGAGGCACGGGCCTATGCGTGAGGAGCTAACGGGGCGTCTCATCTCTAATATAGAGGTCACGGCAAACCCGATGCTTGAAGGAGCTTCTTTGCATTCCTGTCTGCCTACCAAGAGGTGAAGAGGATGAGTCATCGTGCTAAAACCTGGTCAGATATTAATCACATCAATGTTATCGTCTGTGATACACCAAAGGCACCGTTGGCTTACCTTGGAAAAACTGAGTTGGACATCAGCAACTGTTTCAAACTTTGGCAAGTCCAGAACCAGTACAGGGTATACATATATATATATATATGTATAATTTAGTTTGCCCCATAACTGTTTTTAAAACTAGCTTGGACGGTGCAGCACAGTGCTGTAGCCTTCTCATCACTTCATACCCATGGGGGACATTTTGCAGGGAGAAAATAATTAAGTCAAATTCCTGTAGATTATTCAAAACCTACGTCCCTATGGGTGCCAGAACAACACTGAAGTTTTAAGGTGAAGTTCTCAGAGCGATCATTTGCTCTCTAAAGTGGACAGGGCTGGGCAAAACATATGGGTGTCCTGGTTTCAGCTGGGAAACTGCATAGGATGATACTAGCAGAAAGGAAGTATTTCAAGTGGTTGTTAATTATATATCCAGGATGTCTAGTAAGACATTAATTGGTAAGCGTACTTCTAGATTTTGCTGATATCTTTCTGGTGTTCTGGACAATAGTGTTTTTGCAATAGCTGAATATACAACATTTAAAAAGTTGATAAAACCCTATTTCAGAAGTTTGCCCATTCTGCATCAATATCAGATTAAAACAGAATTGGACCTTTTGGTGTGAGGGAACTAAAAAATGCCACTTCCATTTGACTATTTCTAACAATACTGGAAGGGTGTCCTAGAGTGATCGCACTGGTAGGGGTACACATCCCACATCAGAATAGGTCTCTTGCCACCCAGGAATTTGTCTTCCCTGAGAACAGAAGTCATATTCTGTGGCAATTTTTCCCTCTCTACCAGAACTGGACAGACAATAGATTTTTCTGTTTGTCTAGAATTTTTCTTTTTTCACTTCATTTTAAAACTGCCTGGAAGAAAACCAGGTAGTGGCAAGGCATCCTACAATCTTTTGAGGCCAAAAGCTTAAGCTAATTGAAACATTTCATTTAACTAAAGTAGAAATGTGTTCCTCAGATTTTTGCTTTTTAATTTCATTCTATATGATTTAACAGAATATGCATTCAGAGGGAGGGAAAAAATAAGAACAAAAGTAATTTGGAAATGAGGAATAAAAATGTTATCTGCTGGAAAGGTCAGAGAGGGAGTTTCAGCTCTATTGGAACATAGCACTCTTTTTTCTGTTTCCCAAGAGATATTTAATCAAAATCCACAAAATGTTCCTTCATCAATGAATCTACTTAACATGTTCCACATTCACACATCAACACCTGCACTATAATCGTGTCACAGGAGGAGACAACTACTCATTTCTTTACTGAGGGGCAGAGCCTAAGTGTTTTTATTGACGACACTGCTAAGCCAGGATAATAAAATAACTGATTTAGCCAGTTAAACCTGTTAACATGAATTGGTTTGTCTAGACTAGATTTTATCCTGAACTAGTAGACTCCGTACATTGTCCAGATTTGTTCTTCAAAGGGTTGTGTGTCAGGAAGCTAGAAAACATCTCCCAGGTTGTCACCAATTCAGATGGCAGCAACAGTGGGGAAGTTTTGCACAGTTCCTTTGTGTGTAAGGGCTTTGATTGCAATGTGTGACTTCCATTCTAAATCGGTGTTAACCCACAAAGTGTAATTTGGTAAGCAATCCGCAGTAGAATGAAATTACTGAGACTGGTATTTACCCAGTGAGACTTACAGAGCTCTTGCAAACCCATCACAGAGCGAAGGGACTGGCACTTTCTGTGGCTTCCATCTGCAACCAGCCATTCAAATAGCTGGACAAAAAAGTGGGCTCTTCTGCGTAAAGGGAAACACAGAAGATTGATTTTTGACATGCTTCCTTACATCTCACATGGCTGGTGGACATGAACATGACCAGCAAATGACAGTATGTCATTGATGAGCTTCCCAGGAGAGTAACTCTGTCAACGAACTGCAAAGAGCTTGCTGCTACTAGAAATTATAAAGTGAAAATAAGCCAGTTCAGTTCTTCCTCACTCCCTTTAACACCCCAAAATCTCTAACACTTTTCTCTGTGGGCCTGAGGGTGCTTTAAATCATCCAGAATTCTTACAGCTCATCAAAACCATCATGGGCCATTACAGGCATTATGCTGCAGCTGAAAAAATACTTATCTAAAAGCCTTGCATATTGCTAACAAATAGTTGCTTTCCTTTTGCTTTTAGATCACATAATTCAGGGTGTTTCCAGAATAACTTTAATCTTGTTAATTTTCTGGCTAAGGAGCAGGCAAAAAAGCTTGGCTGAGGTTCCACTCTCTGCAAAAGCTGAGAATACACCTCAAAGGTGAACAATGGGACTTAACTTCAGAAAAAGAAAGGAACAATTGAATGGTCACTGCTTTTACGGATCACAAATTTCAGCTGAGCTTTATTCAGTTCGGCCTCGGGGCAACTGCGGACAGAACGACAGGTTGAAGGAAATGCTTCCTGGCTATTCAATGGCTAGCACGCCTGAGACAATACCAAAGAGCACCCCTGGAAATATCAAGTTTTACTTACAGATTTAAGCATGAACAAGTGTATATTTTATGCAAACACACAAATACCTTTTGAGACTCCAATATCATATTACATACTACAGTAGGAATCCACGTTTCTTTGGTCTCTGCTGGCATCAGTCAGTGTCATTGTTCCATGGAATGATGTTGCTCAGGTGGCTATGCCATTTCCAGCAGTTGGAACGTGATATATTTGTGATGTTTTCTAATGGCTCTTACAACAGACATAGATTGAGGAGAGCTGGATCTTATTCCTAGACCTGCTATTGCTGTTTGGAGATACCCTGGACAAACCACTTCCCCTCAGTTTGCCCAGCCATCAGCTGGAGACGATGACATTGACTTTCATATGGCCTCCTAAAAAGTTCTCTCAGGCGAGCCTGGCAGTTTGCATCCTCTCATGCTGTAAGATTTGCATTGAAAAAGAACAGCACCTGGCTCATTTGCCTAAAACAGGCTGAAAAAGCATTTATTCCAGTGACTGAGCCAGGAGATCAGAGAGGAACTAATTTCCAGCAGGCTGCACTGAACAGGGGAGTGTGTGGATCTGCCACCCACACGGGAACGTCCCAGAGAAGATGCCTGTTCACATCTCTTTATGAGAGGATGTCTCCTTCACATCCATGCCAGCTCTCCTCATGTCAGCTAATTTTTTAGGTTTCCACCTGAGTCCGTGAATCGGAGTCACAGCACAAGCGAAAGCTGCAGACCTGTTTTTCCCCAGGTTGGCAAAAAGCTCCATCTCACTCAACGTTATTAGGAGCAGTTTGTGAATGAAAGGTTATGCTGGCTGGGAAAGAGCTGGAGAGACAATGAAGTGCGTGGGATGTGCAAGGACGACGAAGAAGAAAAGTTGCAGTGGGAAAATAAGGGAATAGAAAAGAATGAGAAAATAGCAGTGAAGGAAAGAGCTGGGGGTGAACAGGATTTGCAGAGCAAAAAGGAGAGCAAAGGAAAAAAAAAAAGGTTGAGTGGAGATGAGAGGAAGGTAGAGAGCAATGGGTACAGGTGAAAGCAAACCAAAACTGAGCACAGCAAACTTGGCCAAATGAGGATTGTGACAGTGTAAAATCCTTTATTTCATCCCCAAATTATTGCTGTGTTTCACAGCAGGGCTTTTTAACCCCTCTACTTAACCTCACCACATTTTTCTTCACAGTAACATTTAAAAGACCAGTATAATTTGAAATTAAAAAGCCCAGAAAGTTCACACATGTTGAAAGTATCCCAGTGAAATGTTTCAGCATTTCTGAACCAAAAGTTTTCACTTGTAATACATTGAAGCATGGGGACATGTATTAGTTGCCCCTGACTTTCACTCATCTTCGTTTTCTTACATTGCTTCGTGGAGGAAACCATTCATCCATGTAGGCTTAATTACTCACTTAATTGTGGCCTTCCTGAGCGTCCTCTTTTAAAACAAGTTTGTATTAATTTATTATAAAATAGAAATATTAATGTCTCTACGGACACACCTCTATCCAAAGGGCTAAGAGGAGGGACAGAGGTAGTCCTGTTTTAACAGGGAGCAATGGAAGGTCTGCAAAACTGCTCTGTCAGGACAACGTCATCTGATGCAGGGATGGGTGTCACATTGGCCGGTGTTAATTACAGGGCAGGGTAAAATCCAGGCTTGGTAAAACTCCCTGAACACATATTATAGTGTGATAAAAGAAGGGCAATTGAACTAAATGTCTGTATTGACACTAGCTAAGTAAACAGGGCCATGGCATGGGATAAAGCCATGATACATGTTCCTCCACACCATTTAACTATCAAGATGCTTCCTGGCATAGATTTAGTCTGAGTCTAATGTCTCTTAAAAAAACCCCAACCAAACACATTTGTAGTTTAGGAGTTAAAACAAGCTGGAAGCCTTTCCTGAAAGACAGTTGGGATTAATCTACTTTGTTTTATGGAGAAGAGTTAGGAGCATGGAGTCAGGTTGTGCCATCCCAGTTGGAGTTAGGGCCAGAGAAGAGCTCCAGGTCTTTTAATTCTCTTGTGCTGAATAACCAATGGGACACAGCTGAAAACAGCCATCCTTCGGGGGAAGGAGGCACTTTTTTTTTTTTCCTGAGGAATGTTTCTTCTGTCTAAGCCTGTACTGCAGTCCTAACCCAGACCGCGCATTTTGACCAGATCCTGACCCTGTGTCTGAATAAAACCAAGGGGAGGGCAACCCATTCCCTCCACCCCATGCCCTGCTTTCCTTAGGCAGGGAGATACACTCTGGGTGTCCTGGTGCAGACAACTGCAAGTGAGGGTGGACTTCCCTGTGGCACCATCTGATGAGGATGCTGTTGAAACATAATCCCTGGCGATGCTTTTAATGTGAGAATAGCAAAATACTTATGGAAGAAGTCTTGGTGGAGAGCCAGGATATACGCTCCATGCTCTGAGTGTTGCTACTGTGGGAGGAGATGAACAACAAAATGCCTGCTTTGAAGAATCACCCTATGTTTTCTAGCGCGCTTCTGTTTGACCTTTACTTTCAATCCTCACTTGTCCAAGCAAGTGATGTTTTTGCTAGTCCCTGGGGTTGCTGCGGAAGATGAGTTTCACCATGATCACCTCTTCAATCTCTTTGGGGAGCATGGGTACAGGCCAGCACATGATAGGCTCAATCCCTGGTGGGAGTGAAGCAGTGACCTCAATTATGCCAATTTATAGCCTTTGAAGAGCTGCTTCAGGATGCATGGCACCATCCAGGCTGTGCAAAGTTTGCAGGGTTAGCAGGCTGCACAATTGATTGTTCTCCATCCAAACCGACATGTAGATTCCATATGCCTCCCCAAACACAATACAGTTAGAACTTCTCTACTCAATCACCACCCTTTAATTGCCTTTTAGTTTGTTATTGGCTACTTTATTGCACTCTCACAAAACCAAGAAACTTCTCCAGAGGGCAAAAGTTGCATACTGTTCAAATCCCTTCTTCTACCTGAACATTGACCCCTTGATGACAAACAGAGATGGCCCAGTCAGCCCCAGACAGATCAGAAGAATAAAGGGTCTTTGCATCTATCTCTGCTCATAACACCCAGAGCTGAGGAGACTCCTGAAGTGTCACGTCTCCCAGTGTGGGACTGTGCCAAACGCCTGCTCCTGTCAGTGTGGAGGTACTGGAAGTGTTGCTGCCGCTGTCACATTTGGATGCGTGACCCAGGCAAGTCTGTGCCCTCTGGAAGCACGTCTGTCTCAGGACATGAGTTAGATGGAGAGTGAGACACACATACACAGAAAGTCTATATATTAATGAAGAAGGAAAAGTCTCATGCCTGCTGTTGATGAAATTGCCATAAGGAATCTGTACAAGCTTCAGCAAGCGATAATTATGTGCAAGAGCTTGTAGAGGAGGCACCATCAGGAGCTTAATTCATATGGAAGGGTGATTTGGAAGTTTTAAAACATATTGAAGAAGCAAGTGGACATGTCCTTATTCAAAGTGAAATCTGACCTGATTTATTTTAGTTTAATTCTCCTTCAGATTGAACTGAGAAGTCTTGAGCCCACGACATTTGTGAACGTGAGCTGGCGGTCGCATGCAACAGTAAAATCAGTTGTAGGCCACAACCCAAAATCTATCTATCTGAGCTGGGTCCTAACTGAAAGCCAGACCATGCAGAGCCACAGAAGAGCCTGTGCTAGGTATTCCTGAGGTCTGGACCCCCATGGTAGCAACCAGACTTGAGGAGAATTTTTTGGCTGTTAGAGGAAATACGTAATCATTGCTTGGAAATGGACAGTGACTTAGTTAACTGGGTTACCTTGGCAGAGGTGGCGAGAAAAGCACCACACAGTGGGTTTGTGTGGATTCATTAGCCCGCTTGGAAAGCTCATTTGGATTTTCTTAAGTTTCCATGTGTGCATTTTCTAAGCCAAAAAAAAAAAAAAAAAAGAAAGCCTGATATAAGTGGGATTAACTGTTAAGGAACTTTTCTGCAAAATTCAAGCCCCAAAATGATAAAGCCACCAACCAGACACTGAAATTTTGCAGAATGCTTCCTTAACAGAGAATCCAATTCAAGAAAATCCACGTGAACTTTTCAAGTGGGTTAATGAATCCATTGTTTCCCAAATTTAAGCACCCAAAGTATAAAATCAATGCAAAGCCACTGAAATCTAGGTCGTTCATTTATAAAAATGGCATTTATAAAAAATTTACCTAGAAGTAATAATGATTAATAGATGGCTTAATACATATTTCGCCAGCTGTTCCTGAGTCAAATTGGGTTCTTATAACCGTGGAGAATAATTGAATACACTTGTTACCCATGTGTTTATAATATTTCCATTGTTGTAACTGGGTCACTACAGTCCTCAGACGAAATCATGTTTTAAAAACAAGCTATATTCAAGTTGGTGAAAGGGAAATGTTGACATCAAACCTCAGCAGAATGTGCTTGCTAACAATGAAGGAAACAATCTGCATGACATGCTGCTGCCCAGCACTTGCATAAGGATGTAAGAAATTATTTATTGGGTCAGACCTCTAGTCCTTCTAGCATAGGATTCCCTTGCCAGCAATGGAATTTGGAATTAGGGGTTAGAAGGTGCCATGTTGGGGGTTGAAAAACCTTGGCTACGTTCTGCAGTCTATTCCCTTGCTGCTCCCCATGCATCCACAGCTGCCGTATTAGAGAAGGTAGAGAGGACATCTCTGCCAATTCCTTTTTGTATCTGTTTTGAGTAACTATTGCCCTTGAATTTTCTTGTCTGCCTCCATTGCCTTGTACAGCAGCGAGTCCCATATTCTGTCTGCTGGATTAAGAAGCAATTTGGCCTGTTTTCTGATCTCCTACTAATTTTGTTGAAAAACAGTTGCCCATTTGGTTTATCAGACGTCTTCCTGATTTTGTAATCCTCAGCCTCATCCTCCACTTCCCCAGCTTTCTTCTCTCCAGACTGAAGAGCGGTCTTTTTAGTCTCTCCTCTAAAGACAGCTACTCCACCCTCTTGATTATCTTACTTGTTTTTATCTGGATCTTCTCTTACCTCCACTGGGTTTTCTTGAGAGACAGAAGCCAGAACTGCACAGATTACTCAATGTGTGAGTGCATCAAAATTCTGTGTAACAACAAAATTACTCCCTCTGTCTTGTTTTCAAAACCATTCTTGGTGAGGACCAGCATTTTGTCGGCAATTTTGGCTGTCGTGGCACACAAAGCCAGTGATTTTAGAAAACTCTCAGTGAGGACTCCAAGATATCTTTCCTGAGTTTTAACGGACACTTTTGAGTACAGCAGCATGCAGGTATGGTTTAGATTGCTTTTCCCTAGGCACATAACATTTATTTGTACTGATATTCATCCATCACTTTGCTGCCCACTCATGCGATCCTGTGAGGTCCTTCTGGACCTCATCACCATGGCATTTCACCCCACTCTTCTGAATGACTATTCAGTCCTAGTTTTCCTTTTAAACAGATATCAGCCCGTGAAAGAAGCTATTCTCCAATCCTGTGGCGTATTATATTTTATAATAACCCTTTGTGTGGAGGCTTTTGGGAAGTCCAAACATAGTTTTTCCACTGGATTTCCAGTGGACTCTTACCCTCACTGAACTGCAGCTGATTTTCCTTTACAAAGCCATGTTGACTATTTCCCAGCAGTCCGTATTTACCCTACACTTAGTGGTCTCATTCTTTACTGTAGGCTCTACTGGTTTGCCAGGGAGTCATGATGTAATATCTCTCTATAGAGAGTCTACTGCTTATTATCCCATTTTTTGTAAGTGGGAATTAGATTAGTTATTTCAGTCTTTGGGAACAGTGGCCATTTGTAATGAGGGGTTATACACCTTGGCCAAAATTTCATATGTGAGTTCCTTCAAGACTCTAGTCCAGGTGATATGTGACTTGTTTAATGTACGTGTATCAGAAGCTAAGAGGTAATCACAGATGAGAAAGTGGGACTGATATAGATCTTTTTTTCATATTATTTGCGTATCTTCTGGGTTGGTCAGCAAGCTTGAACGCAACAGGTCACCTTGGCCTTAACCTGAATACCAGTACATTGAATCTTTGGTAGACACTCATAAAACTGGTTATAAATTCATCCAGAGTGAACACAGGGGATTTTTTTTTTCATTTCAATACATAATAATTCCAAATAAAAAAAAATTTTAGAGGGATGAAAATCTTTACAGAATTAGGTGGAATTTAGCAGGCATTTTAGCCAAAAAATTGCAAAACAGTAATGTGGGAATATTTTTTCAAATGTCAGTGTATTTCCCTTTGACATTTTCTAAATTAAATGTTTCATTTTGGAAATGCCAAACCCCTTTGTTTTGACATTTTTCTAAGTTAAACCTTTTCACCCTTAATTTCAAAATGGCATTTTTTAATTTGAAAAATTGACCTCCATATAAAATAAATGGTCAATCTTTTTATAGTTTAAGTTACTTGAAGATAATCCAAGCACTTCATTCTGAGTCAAAAGAAATAGTTTAGATCTACCTGGTGTGTTGTTTTACCTTTTTTTTCCCCACCTTGGAAGGGAGCAGTGGTAATGGAGGGGATTTTTTTTTTTTCCTACACTGATTTTTGTGTCAATTCTCAGGTGCATTAATTGCTCTGTTCTACCTGCAATATGCAGGTAGCACAGTTTAAGAGAAGTCCCTCTGAAAATCTCAAGCAGTGTAAGATGACATAACACTACTTGACATAATTCTTGCTGAGATTGCCAAGAGAAGAATGATGTACAAAAGCTTGATTAGGGGGTCAGTGTGGCTCCAGACAACTATACATCGTTTAGGACAGAAGCAGGGCTGGCTGGAGGAGCTATCAAAATCTTCACTCCTCACCTGTAGCCTTTTCTGGACCTCTGTCAGTGCAGATGAACTGCTGACAGCTGAAGCAATTCCCATCGTGAAGCCAGTTTGCCCTCATAATTTTCTTTTTCCCTAACAGTCATATAATAATGCCACATAAGGGGAACTGTGGGTTTAATTAGCCATTGAGGTGCGCAGGTAGTAATAACCACTCCTGCTGCATCATCTCTCTGACACCGAATTTCCTGTTCCTCTGTTCCCATCACAGCTGATTGCAGAGTGGGCTACCTACTAATTGGGAGTGTCTCTCTTATTATGTTTTAACAATCATATGCCTCCTACTCCCAACTGAATCACTTCCAAAGGCAGCCCGCATCTGCGACAGCACTCCCTTTCCGGAGGGGGGATGGACTCCGATGCCAAAACTTCTCTGTTGTGGTGAGTCAGAGAAGAGGAAGAGTTGGGAGAGGAAGGGGCTGAATTGCTTCCTTTTACCTTCAGTTAAGGGACAAGCCAGTAAAGGAATTGCTGAAAGACATAATTACAGAAATGCATTAGTCATAAAGAGGTGCTTTGATTAGACGTTTTGCTAGAAGTCATGCACTTTTGAAGTAGGCTCTACTTCTAGGAATCCCTGATGTAATTAGCTTCCTGCAATGCCTCCACAAGGAAAGCAACAAAACAGTTGCAAAGGCAGCCAAACCAGTCCAGAACTGGGTTTCTACCACCTACCTTCAGATCTCAGCACGCCGCACTCAACTCCCTATTTTAATAACCCCCAGAGAACAAGTCAGCAGAATGTAGGACGTTGTTTGTCTCACCAACTGCAGGTGTCGAATGGAGATTATGTCCCGAATTTCACTGACCCCATTGCCTTGCTCTTCAGAGATGAAGCAAGGAGCTTCGGGTGATATTTTCAGATGGAAACTGGTTCATCAGAAACATGCACCCTAAATCACACGAACCCACCCTTGGTTTCCTGAGGATACCTGTCTTGGGGTTTAGCACCGGTGTGGATACTCTGATACCAAGTCAGGGTTGTGAAGGTATGACCCATCTCACACCTCTCTCTTTTCTTTAGGCCACACATTTCACTGAAAGTTAGGAATACTTTAATAATTCTCCCTCCTGACAAATTAAGTTGAAATTGTCTGCTGGCTGTATAATTTATTAAGGAAGAACATACAAACAGGGAGGAGAGAAAAAATGGCATACAAGAAAGTAAACACATGTGCCAAGTGATCATGAGTAGTTTAAATTTAGTTTCCTTAGGACTTCAGGCAAGAACAAGCAAACAGAGGAAGACTTTCTTTGAAGTGTCTGGTAGTTTAGCTTTTTCAGAGGGAAAAAGAGAAGTATTTAATTCATAGTTATGGTATTAATTTTGTCTTAATTTTTTAATCAACCCTTGTCCTTTCCCTTGAAAAATGAATGGAAATGAAAGAAGTAGCATTGGCAAAATGTAATAAAAATCACTTCAATACCACTCCTCTTTTCTTGAATTTCCATGGCAAAAGAACAGGCAGCATGAAGTTAAAAAGTGAGAAAACGAACCTCTCAAAGAGAAGCGAGAATGTACAGCTTTTTAAAAGTAAAAACAAGCTGCAAAAATCTTCATTAAATTGCTGGTTGAAATGTTTTTCATAACAAACTGGAAAATGTCACTGAAATGAGTGTGATTTAGCTAAATGTTTACATTTTGCTGGAACTTGCTTTTTTCAATGATCAAAAAATCCATTGCACTGTTTTCTGTTAGCAAGCGTAATAATAAGACTAAATCCTCTTGAAATCCGAGAGTGGGAGTGGGACAGTCTGCTTTAGAAAAGATCTTACACACTGAAGGAGGAACTGAGAGGCATTCCTCAAATTACACCATCTGCAAAATGTGCTTGCTTCTTATACTTTGCTGACAAAATAAGACTTGTTATAAATCTAGAAGATAATATGGTATAAAAAAAAATTGCCCTTTTTTTTTTTTTTCTGCAGGAAACCGGGAGGGAAGCAGCCAAAACCAGACGTGTGTTCTGGTAGACATAAAATAGAAATTTCAATCAAAGGACCTTGGGGAAAAATGAACAAATACGTGTATTTATGTCACCTCAATATCATGTGATATCAAGTACCTGAACCTGGACTTAAGCAAACACATTTTCTCAGAGGCCATTCTGCCTTGGGAAGGTCTAGAAAAAAGTATATGGTTGTTTATTATTATTATTATTATTATTATTATTATTATTAATTATTATTGCCTTCCATTTCGTTGCTGAGATAGCAATGAAGATGGAGTGAAGAGAGAAATAACTTTCAGGTTACACAAGCAAGTTCCATCTTACAGTAAATGAAAGAATTTCCAGATTATCCAATGAGAAAGGCATTTAGCAGAGACACTGATTCAGCTGAGGAGACAGTTTATCATTAAATGCATCACTAATAATATGTTTTGGCGTTCTACATTTCTGTAGCACGTCCCCATGCTGCAAAACTATTGAGTGCATGAGAAACAACTGTTAGACTATTAAATCTCCTTAGTGATAAAGCTGATTTGAGCCACCCGACACACAACAAGGCCTCCCTCACTCGAGTGTGTGGGCAATTATAAAAGACAATATAGAGACGCTGCATTTCCCCTCCTAATCCTCGAGGCCTCCATCTTCAGTTATCTGCTCCAGTCTAAAAGGCTGAAAAGCAAAGCAGCTTAATTTTGGTTTTTCATTCCCTCTCTCTGGGGAAACTCTGCCTTGCTCTGTTTTGTTCCAGCATTGCTACTCCAATGCTAACCCTGAAAAAAATGATGGTAAAAAATTTGGCATTTCCAGTTGGTAACAGCTTAGCTGACAGAGCCTTTTGGGTAGAATATTTATTAGAGGCACAAGCCTAGCAATCAGTACGCAGCAGCAGCATGTATTCATGACTGTCTCATTTCCCCTTCCCCGCTCCCTGAATATTGATCACATTATAGATTTTCTGCATCCACCTTTACCTCCGGTGAGGAAAAAAACCTGCTGGTATCCCTTTGGTTATTAGGCAGTGGGAAGGAAAGACATGGATATGTCTCCATTTGGAGGTGTCAGCCTACCATATTGCATAACCCGCACATGGACGGTCAATGCTGCAGGGTTATCAACTGGCTGTAGCTCTAATTCAATGTGATAAGCAAGGCAGCTGAGCTAAGGATGTTTGCTGGGGTATTTTGCTAGATCCCAATCCATCCAAGCCGAGGTATTAGTAGCAAACCTGAGGCTCGAGCTGATGTCACTGGAAGCCAGTGCTGTTTGGGACATCCTTCCTCTACAAAAGCTAAGTGTAGGAAATGCTCAATTCAAATGCCTTGTTAGCTGAACACAAAAAAAAAGGAAATTCTGCTGCTATGTGTGCTTTGTTTTTCTTCTTGGCAGACACAGACATTAAGCTCCTGGAGTCTTCAGCTCAGACCCCCACAGAATTGGAAATGAGGGAAAAGGGAAGAGGTTTTTTTTGTTTTTCTTCTCTCTCATCTCTCAGAAGAGGTGTACAAGCTGCTAAAGGAACTTACTTCTTCAAAATGTATACAAGCTGCTAAAGGAACTTACTTCTTCAAAATGTAGAAGCAGATTTGGGAGTTATATAGCAATATGCTAGCTAGATCTGTAATTCATTCAGATAAACCCATTTGGAACAGAAAACTAGACCCGTAAGTGAGAAAAAAAGGCTCCTACTTTATACTGGTTGTTAAGGAATTTCAGGATGGTTGCCACTTTCTCCATTGACTGCCAGTACATAAATAACCTTGGAAAAAATCATGTAATAGTTCCGCATCTTTGCTGCCTATCGTTAAAATAAATCATTAACAAAGCTTGCTTTTTTCCTATCCTTCATCTGCCTTCTCTCCCTCATTTGCAAATGCTTGGACATACTGACAGTCCTTGATAATGTATGTAGACAATGTTTAACATCAGTCCATTTTTAATTTTCCTTGATGTGTTCTGGATGCTATTTAATTTTATGATGGTCAATGAGGAGCAGTGCACTGATTTCCAGTGCAGTTTTGAGTCAACACAAAGGAATGTGATGGCCCCTCTTATATCTAATAAGGGTTGTGCTCACTCAAAACCAATTTTTACAGCGAAAGAAATCAATATAATTTGGAAATTCTGCCTCCTTGTCAGACGCAGGTGACAGTTGGGCAAATGGTTATTTGTATGGCTGCACACATGTGCAAAAGAATTGCCTAAGTTTGTTTCCTGAGGAAACCAGGCTAGAAAACCATCTCTTGAAGTGTCACATAGCCTTCAGCCATTGACCTTAAGACTTCAGGAGACATGACTTTCACTGGAAAATCACTGAGATTCTTTAATGCTGCCTAAAGTTCATTTTTGGGGATTTCTTTTTTTTTTTTTCATTGACCAGGTTGTAGAAAGAGCTCTTCTATATACTAGTATTGGTGGGGAAGATTAGATATAACCTAAAGTTAAAAGAGAAAACGAGTGAGTCAAAAGAAACCTGTGCTGGAAATTAAATATCTTATCATCTCTGTAAATGATATCCATTAAATCTCTGGCCATGATAGTGGACAAAACAATAAAAATACCAATCTTTACATTCTGGGGGGCTCAGTGCAATCAGAAAATCCATCAGAGGAGCTGCTTTCTCATCTCCTGCTGTCTTTTTGCACGTAAAAGCTCATATTTCTCCTGTCTGGTGTTACATCATGTCCAGCATCCCTATGCCAGAAGATCCGCAAATGAAACCTTAGACTGTTTTCTCTTTTCACTGGTTAATGCATTGCATTGCTAATTGGTCTTGTTTGTCGGGTAGTAGGCTGGTTTGTTTAAAGGTTTTGTTGGACGTGTCCTTTTAAATAATTATTTGCCAGATTTTTGGAAGGGATTATGCATTTAGTTGATTTTTTTAGTTGTTGTTGCTTTTCAGGCTGCCATATTTCCTTCTCACGTGGCCTTACTGTCTGTTATCAATAAACTAACTTTCTCATGAGACATTTTTCAGTTAAATTGCTTAGGAAATCTAGGACTAGGGGATAGGAAAGTAGTAAAAAAGAAAAAAAAAATCAGTTTGACATGAATAAACATAATTCAGCAGCTATACTAGTTGAGAGAAAGAAATTACGAGTACATCTGCTACCTCAGTTGGGATGCAGGAGAAATGTCATGCTGTGACTAAGGAAGCTCACAAAAAAGTTGCAGAGAGGTTGATTTTACACGTGCTCTGGGAGGTAACCAACCCTGCCACTAATAGAAACAAGCTACTAGGTTAAAAGGGCTGTTCATCTGCTCCGTGGTAGGAACACCATTTCCTTCCTAGCAATTCTGCCTGTCTGGGAGGAACAGCACTCAGGTAATCAAGTATTCAAGTAAATAAGCAAGCAGCTTCCCCAGGCAAATTGCTGGCAATCCAAACAGAAGGCAGTGCATTGCTCCCTTCTCTCGTTAGATGATTACATGCTGTTTGTTCTTACAAGGGTGATTCTCTGCTGACAGAGTAGACTGGAGAGTCTTCCCTTTCAGGAAGGAATGAGGAGGGAAAGAAAAAAGGATGTATTGTATTATTTCTCTGTTTTCTTTTTTCTTTTTATAGTGTATTAAGCAAAACATTAGACAGAAAGAGGGATAGATGCCTCAACCCCTAGATTGATTTGCTGCTCCGAGCAGCCACTAGACTCCTCTCTCATGTCCTCTGAATATGCCCTAACAATTCTGTGAGCTGAGCATGGGAGAAGGAACAAGCCAGCTCACACAAAAGTGCTCCCAAGTCCAAGTCAACCCTTGGATGCCCAGAAAATGTGAGCAAGCTGACACTGTCATTGGTACCCTGATCTTTGGTAGAAATCCATGAGCACAGTCAGACCTAATCACTTTGAAAGATTTAGTGGTTCAGATTTATATGAGCTGCACAGTGCTGCACTTCAGTGGAGTAAACACTGTGTTGTGAGTCTTATTTTGTAACAACTGAGGGCTTGAATGCTTCATTACACTGTGATTGATTCTGTCTCCAGCAGTGTGGGCCAACTTCACAAGTCAAGATGCTTCTTTGACATTGCTTAAACTGGCTGGACATCTCAATTCTACTGAGCTGATGTTCGTGTATTGCATGAATGCAACTTCTGAGGCTTATTTTTGCTCCCGCTACTGGAGAGACCATAGGAATGCAAGCTTTACCATGCTACTTTGGTTTCCATAGATATAAGATCAAGAAATAAATACTACAAGTGTGAAAAATCACATTGCATTCGTGCAGAAAAGTGAAAAGAGGAGGTTGTAGACATGTAGGTGTCTTAATTGTGAACAAAATGCCACCTTTACTCTGGAATGGCCAGTGGTCTGTGAGTTTAAGGGGAGCAAATCACCACCACTATTATTTTTCATCTGTGCCGTTCTGTAGTAGGTAACAGAAAATAAAGCATCAAAGGGCCAAATGGGCCATGAAAGTCACAGCATGGTCTTCCACTGAGGCATGACTTATCCAGCGTAAGAAGGGAGCAGAGAAGAGACATTAATTCTGGATGGGGAGCGTTGCTGCTCCCCATCTCGAGTCAGGACAGATTCAGCCTCCAACCTTTCCAGCCCAGCATTGTAAGTATAGCCCATTTGCTTTCAAAAGGACTGTGCATTTGTTGCCCCATGACTGACATAATACCAAGCCTGACGTGATCCATGAAAATCTGCAAGCAGATGGATCCTTTCACAAGGTTGCCATTTCTAGAGGGTCGTTTTTCCCTGCAGTGCTGTTTTTCTTCATTCTAATCCAGTGCCAGAGCTGTTTTGGCTTTGCCAGACATCTTAAGAATATCTCAGAACAGTTGTTCACCATTGAAACTAAAGTTGCTCTGTGTGGTCTGTCACAGCATTTTCTTTTCCTGGGAGCACCCTGGGAAGCAGCTGGTTGCCCACAGTTACAAAACAAACAAGCAAACGACAACAAAAAACTCTCCACCAAAAAAAACCACACAAATGAAAAACCCAGAGCCTGTTTTCCAGGAGCTGATATCGTTCTCTGTTTTTAAAGGAACTGATATTGTCCTCAGGTAGATTTTCTCACATTGTCCTCAGGCTAAGGATATATGTATAAGGGAACACATGGTACAAAATAATCTGAGCTGCCTTTAAAATTGAGCTTCATCAGCTCACAAAATGTGACCTCATTCTGGATGTAGTTGGACTTTTACTGATGACTGAGAAAATCCCTCCTGTTTCTTGTTCTAACTTAAGTAGAGGTGTGAACTTAATGTGAACTCATTAAACAAATTGAACCTCTACACCTCTACTTATACACAGACATTACATCTTAATGCCCCTTAGCTTTTGTCATTTGAATTCACTTGTTTCCACCAAGAGTCTGGCAATGAGTTTGGGCTCTAAGATTTCCAGAAGGTTTCAATGAGGAGAATTCATCTGGCATCCCTCTGTAACATCTCTTCTTCATGGGCCTGGAGGAATGCTGACCTTCACGGGATGCTGAAAAAGGCAACAATGAAATCCTGGAGGTATCACTCAATATTGCCAGGAAAAAGCCACCACTATGGCATAGTGTACATGGTTAAATGATCCAATAATGATCAAATTTGAATGAAGCCACACAGCTTTCTCAGCCTCGGTCTCTTTCATTAATTTGTTCCCATTACTTGCTCACAGATTAATGGAAGAATATAGACATCTAAATTTTATTTTTAAATGCCTGTTCTGGCTATTCACAGTTCAGCATCCTAGAAACCCATCTTCATTTGTCCATTTATTAGCGAGATTACTGGCACAGATTAAACGCATCATCATTTTAAGGAGCAGGCTACAGAAGATTGATTGCATATAACTACTTTATTATTTCCTCAGCTCTTTCATATGGCTTCGTACTGCTTCCAAAGCTTTTCCATATACCCTGGATCCTCCATAGCAATGCCTCTAAGTCCTCTCATCCTCCTTTCTTACATAGAAACATAGTCAAATCTACTTATGGCCTCTTTCTACACGGCGTGCCACCAGCCGAATGCTGCTTGTGCTGCAGCTAGTCAGCTCCACACCATGTTTAATGGCCAGCTGGGCCCTGTCTTTTGGTTGTGAAACAAGCCAATAATATCCACTGTCTCATAGTTTCAAGTGGACAAAGCCAAAAGCCTTTGGAGGAGACGCACATAGCTCACAGAATCGGTCTATTGTAGGATTTAAATACTTTTAAGTAAGTCTCCTGCTACTCTATCAGTCAAATTTAGTTGAACTTGGCAAGTGGATGTAAAACTATTTGGGAATTTGGAGGGATGGAGGACAATGCAGATAGATCTACAGCAAGGTGGTACAACATCAGGAAATCAAAGTAAAGATGAAGAGATAAAGGTATTAGAAGGAACACAGATCTTCATGCTGTGAGATGTAAAGCTCTACCTGTTGTCCTTCAGGAAAACACTATCCTTAGGAGGGGATACATTATTTAAGAACTATGTCCAGTTCAGTCCTTTAACCTTCAGCTCAGAAATCTGGATCCAGTCACCACAGAGAGAAAAAGGACGCGGGTGGCCAGATGGAATAAATTCATTAATTCCTGGGCTCCTGTTTTCTGCCAAGGTTTTGTTTTACTGCCAGACCAGGTGAGTTGCACACTGATGCCAGAGGAAACTGTTTCTGTTTACCTCTCCTTAAAACCAATGTGGGATGCTGATAATAAGAATCATGATTTGATGGTGCTGAGTGTCTGTCAGCTGTTTTCCTCCAAGGAGGAAGAGCAGGTTGAGACATACCATGGATTTTATGCCAGAGTCTCCACACAGATCGGTAGCGTGGTACAGACCACTGTGGTGACAAAGAGTCTGCTTGCTGATGGTGCGTTGTCACCACTTACCATGAACTCCAGCTGCATAAGAGGATGACATTTTCCTTTCTCTGGCTCACCCCACTTCCTCTCATTCCTGATGTGTTTGCAATCAGCTTTAAAAACTCCTGGAGTTCATCAAAGGACACCTGCCTCTGATGGATTCTCCAGGAGAAGTAACTCTCAGACTATTATGTTGACATTTGAGGGAAGAAACAATCTCTCAGTACACTCCCCATGGTGCTTCTGTTCACATTTGAGCATTCCCAGGAGTGGATTGATTCAGAAAAATGCACTCGTAGGAAACATTTTCACAAAGGAGGGATCAAGGCCTGTTGCTGTCGCCCTCAGCCATGCTGAGTAGTGTTACCCCATGTGCTTTGCCTGGAGATGTAGAGGCTGAGTAGAAGATTATGTCTGGAAATTGTTCTGCACCGGGGGAATGAATCACTGTTTAAAAGTCAAAGAAGACTTGTTAGCTGTTTGGACTCACTTCCAGAGGATTATTTACCTCACCAGAGCATTACACACTTTCCTCAGACTGGCTTTAAAATATCTCCAGCAACACGCTTTTACCATCTCCCCTGAGAGCATCCTTTTGGCTGACAGTAAAAAGGTTCATGATACTGCCAGGGTATGGGAACTTTGCATGGATAAAACCAGCCAGTTCAGTCATTTTTCGAGAATCCAGGAGATAAGTTGTGCAATAGCTGTGTGATGCACTGTGCTTTTTGTGCATATTAATATGTGCCAGCAGTGCAAGCAAGTCCTGTTGGCTGTTTGGCAGTGCAAATACCACCATCAGAGCCATCACCTTTGTGCCCCACATTACAAGAAACTCCCAGTTCTAGTCAATGTACATATCCTTGGGAAGCAAACATAAGAGAGAGAAAGGGATAGCTTAATGTGAAAAAGATTTGTCCACTGCCTAGGAAAACAGCTTAAGATTTAAACCAGACGAGCTCAATTTCTTGCCAGAAGAAATTTGTGTAAGTCAAAGTCAAGTATCTATTTGTTTGAGGTTCACCATACAATTCCGATCTATTGATCAGGCACCTTTTTACAACTACAATGAATGGAAGTGGTCTGCTGGCATGGATCCTGAGCAAGGCTTGAGTTCACGTCTTGGTCAATACGGAGCTGACCTTCTTACTTGCTTTGTAATCTTACCCTGTCTTAACTCCATGGGGTAAAACTCTTCTTTTGACCATACTTGGGGAAAACAGATGAGTTAACTCAAGCACTTTAAGCTGGAAATAAAGCATCAACAAGTTTTGAGTCTTTTTTTTTTCAGTCAGTGAAGAATCCATAAACATGGTAACTATAACTAGAAATCCTGTCTGGAATGACAAGAAAGCCATCTGGTCAGCTTTATGAATTAACCTATTCACCTAACTCATATCTTGTACAACATCACTCTTGAAGAAGCCTACACGGGAATCTCAAAAGGCATTGGCACGTCAATGCCAAAATTGGTCCAAAGAAATTACTGCAGAAGGCACTGAACTCTTCCAAAAGTCTGTATTGTCACAGTCGGATTTTGACCCATGACCTATCAGACTGCTGGAAGTCTTCCAGTGGGCAAGATGGGAACAAGTGACTTCAGAATTAAATACACTAACATGAACCCCAAAGCTTAAACAAACAGTTAGTGTTCTTACCTTGCTACAGCATTCTTTCCAAGTCTTTCCATAGGCTGCTGCCACTGTATGAAAAACAAAACAAAGGCAAAGCAGGAATGGGCTGGGTGCAATAAAATGGGTGACTGACACTGGAAAAGCTTACAAGCTTAGTAATGTTTCCCCTCAGCTCCTGAAAAACAGAGGAAAACATGAGCAGATAATCAGCTAGCAGTTAGTTAGCCTTCCTTCCAAGAAGGAAGACCAGGGCTAGAGATACAATGACAGACAGCATTAATCTCAGGGACACCAACGAGTTATGGCCCTATTTCTTCGACAGGATGGAAGCTCAGATTCCTTGCACAGTGTATTGGGCATTGGATGCACTAATGGAATCCGAAAAGCCTACAGTGTGCCTCCTCTGCTCAGGAACTGGTACTCGGTACATGCATCTGTTTTGGTGGTCTTAATATTAAGTTAGCCTGATAGATGTGCCTTAATATGTCATATAGGTTAAATAAATATTCCTCATTATTTTTGCATTGTGAGCTGTGAAGTCGTGGAACTGCTGCTGAGAAATTCCAGTTTTCATCTTGAATGGAACTACAGTCTCAAAATAATGGCCTGCCTCAGGGCTCTGGTCTATCCCTGCTCTTCTTGGCTTCTTCACAAATTACTATAAATCAACTAGTGGCAATGAACGCAGGGGCCAAATGCACTGCTTTACTAAGTAATTCAGGAGATCACACAGATGTTAACAATGATATTTATTAGCATAGGACTAGTCATTCAACACTTTTGGAAGAAAGGAAGGAGAAGAAGAAATAGAAGGCTGAATTCTCAACCTTGTTTAATTTCCTACCCTTCTTCCCAAGAGAGTTGTTTAAAGACCCAAACTGCTTAGAGTGGACTAGCTACTTGCAAATAAATGTTGGCAATTACCTGAGTTTCTGAAAGATCCTGCAGGTTCACCAGCCATCCCTCAAGGCTCCCTGGCCTGGGAAGGACCTATGTACTGTAGGTGTTGAAGGATAGCTTTAATCTGGATAGTTTTTAGAGGATCTACATGTTTTCCTTGAGCTATCTTAAGTGACAATCCAGTAAGATTTTATTAGGATTCCTATATAAAAAGCAGAACAAGAGAAGGAGATTCCAGGGGAAGTCTTTTCAAGCAAACATGGGTAACAGCACAATGACAATACATTGCTGTAGCTGATTGCATGACCATGATGATGCTAAAAAAATGAAGTGCAATGACGCATTAAAAAGTTCTGGGTTAAGATGACACTATTTCAGGCAATTCATTTATGTCGAAGGCATCTGTCACATAAAAGAGAGAAATCCTGAACGTAGACTACATAGGGCTGCCCAAAGACTGAGTTTTCATCTTAACACCCAAAGAGGTGTTTTTCAGACACTTTTACCCAAGCAACACAAAGTCTTGCAAACATCTTTGTAATTTTGTGAAGTGGCAGAGGATGAACCCAAGCGATGTCACAGATATATGGCTGAAAGGTGATGTCAACAATCTGCTATCTCAGATTTTATTTCCTAGGCTATCTGGGGGTAAAGCTCCGTTGCTCTTGCCTTTGCTGTTACAGTCACATATCAACTATGGTCAAAAATTGTTGGAGTAAGAAGGCTGTTGCCCTTCTGGATGTCCTCAAAATGCTGCATTTTGTTACTGAATGGTTAAACATTTTAATTCACATGCTTGACTTGATGAATAGAATTCCTTAATGTATGTGTGCACCTGGGAGCGTGCACATAGAGGAAATCTGGAAGGATCATAGCATGAGATGTAATATACAGTAGGACCCAGGAGAGAGAAAGAAAACTGCCTGATATTAAAAACATGCTTACTTGAATAATTTTCTATAGGACTACTTATGCTGTTAAGTCCTCATCCAATCAATACATTACTTCACTTTAAATTATGACATCTTTTTTTTTCGTATGTTGTTAAGTCTAATTAAAAGGAATTAGTCACGAGAGTGACAAATTTTAAGCTAACTACAGAATTGCTTCATGTGGCATTTATTAGAGAAGTCAAACATGGCAAGAATTTTAACCAAACTGGCAAATTCAGCAAAAGTAATGTCTTGGCATCAAAATTTGTTCTTAAAATTAAGTCATTTGTTATTAGGGGTATTCTTTTCTTTTTCTCAAATAACTTCTTTTTCTGTACTTTCTTTTTGGTAGGACTGGAGAATAAAGAAATTGTATAATAGTGAGTAATAAAATCTGTCATTCTTGTGAGTAATGCTTTGTAATTAGAAGAAATAAAAGTAAAGTAAGTACAATGGTGTGTGGTGTGCAGGGCTGGGGGTGTATTGTTGCGTTTAAAGGTTTTTATGTTAAAAATGATGCTGAACTTTCAATGCTTGGAGGTTCTGCTTGAATTAGCATCAAAAGGTGCAGAGGTTTATCTGTACTTTCAGTTCCACATGCTGCCACAGCTATATAAATCTTTCACACAGCGCGAGCTGGGATGAACCCAAATCTTTCATCACTAAAGCTACAAGCTGCAAGCATGAGAACTCTGGGAAGAAAACTCTTATCAGCCGCTAAAACCTTGGCTGTCTTTGCAATCCGGACGCTAGATGGCTGAGTTCCCCTCTCAAATGTTCATGTGCACTAGGTCACGCTCTACAACAGGCACCGGTGGGATTTACTATTTCCCTCTTCAGGACTGGAAATTCCCCCGAATCAACCACGCTGCTCCTATTTTGCTTCTTTTGCTGCAGAAGGGCATGAAAATACCAGCCATTGGACTAGAAAGATTTTGCTTGCAGTATTTCAGGTCCCGTGAACTTTTATCAAGCCCAAGGCTGTGTTTCAGCGGGTTGGCTGACAACGTGTCCTCAAGGCCACGAACACTGATTTTCTTGCATTATGGTGGTCCTTTGCTGGGTTTATCCAGAGCCGGGTGTTTTAACTGTTGTACCCTCTCTGGCTCTGGAGCAGATGGCTCTGATGGGGCCGCCCCAGGACTAGGGATTTTGGAAGGTGGATATTTCCCAGCTTTGGGCAGTGAGATGGAGGATCTGCCCCAGAACTGGGTGTGCTGGGAGCCACCTCCAGCTGCTCAGTGAAATTAGCATTCTCATTAACTACCATTTAATGGGCTTGCTAATTGCCAGCTAGCAATGAAATGCACAAGAGTGTCATATTTGCTGAGCAACTTCTGGGATCTGGGAACTTCCAGTTCCATGGAAATGTGGATAATTTTTGCTTTCTTCCTCATTTAGGCAAAGAACATCTCTTTCAAAAAGACCAACAAATCATAAACGCTGATTTTCAGCTAACTCCCCTGTCTGTTCCTGTCTCAGAGATTCCAGGGAACATGGAGTCCACCACCTCCACTTTTAAATTACCCTGAAATATAATTGCTGCCACTTTCTGGAAATCCTCTCTTATTCAAGGCCTAATTCAACTAACTTCAATTTCCAGTTATTTGATTAAGAAATACCTTTCTCTTGCAAGACTCAAAACTACAAAAGTTGCCCTCCTCAATATCGCAGATATTCTTTTAAACTATGAAAAACTACACAATACTACTGTACTTCTTATCCACTTTAATGAACTGATGTGATTTTGCACCCTAAAGTTCATATAATGTAGCCCTTTCTTTGAAAAACCTAGATGCACTATTTTAACACTTTTCTTCAAGTGAGGGTGGGATGTTGTATTTTAGTAGCAGCCTTCATTATACAGCATGCAGAGACATGATTTCAATAAATAATAAATCAAATAAATGCATTTTGCAGGATTGTCTTAGTGCTCTTATTAGAGGATTTCTTTAAGAACTTGTGGTACATCCATTTTGATGATTTCTAGGACGTACTCAGCTTCCTAATCCCTTCAGTTTCTTTGTTTCCAGACGTAAATAAACCTTTTACTTGGCTCTCTTCAGTGCACTTTAGCCATTTAATGTGGTGTTTGGTATCTTTGTAATGGCAACTTGTCCTCTTTATTATTGACTCCACAATCATTCTTATGCTGTATACCAGCTTTCACTAAACAAACAAATCAACAAAAAGTAGCATTTACATATCAGTGAAAAAAAGCATTGAATAATGTTTGCTCAAAATTTATTTTTAGGGTCACGGCAGCAAAATGACACAATTCACTGAAAATAGCATTTAATGTATTGAGACAGGTTTTAATTGGTGTAGGATGTGTCTTTCTGTTTCTTTATACGGCAGCAGCTTCAATCCGGAAGGCACGTAGTTACAATCTCGTGAAACCAAAGTAGGTTACATCATCATGACTTTCTTTATCAACCAGACATGAAACCTCCTCAAAAAGTTAACAGGTTTCTTTGATGAGACCTACTTTCCAGTGAACAATGTCGTCTGGTGCTATAGTGGTATTTTTAACTTTGAATTTTCTTTTTTTGAGGAACTTCTGACTTAGCAGTGATTTTGTTTGCTGAAGATCAGTCTTTACAGTCCAGCGTTTAATTCCATTAAGTGTCCGCCAGCCCTCAAGTCCCTTGAAAGGTCTCCAGTTTTCCAAGATGTGCTAAAATTAACACAATTCCAAAATAGCTTCCAACACTGAATAGATTTTTCTGAGAAGTTGGAGTATCAACTGACATGCTGCAGAAGTTCTCAAATATTCCATTGCAACACCTGTGGCCTCAGTTTGTAGAAATGTTTATAGGTCAGCTTAAGTCTATTGGGACATTTACTGTCATGATAGGACACACTAATATGGGTGTACTGAGAATGTTGCAACACTCACTGTGCACGCAGTGGATGTATTTTGGCTATAGACCTGGGGATCACAAATGATGGGAAAACTTTGCTGCATCTAGGTGTTATAGCCCTTCTTCTTCTACATAGAGGAATTTACAGCTACATTTTGTCAGACCAAATGTGCGTTTAGGCAGTATTCTGTCTCAAACAGTGGCTCACACATCATGCCTAGCAAAATGCAACAGATAAAAATATACTGTTATTTCCATGATATGTTCTCGAGAGATGGGTGGCTGAGGAAATGCTGCAGCCAGAATACTGGAATGTACTCTGCAAAATCAGAAGAGAGTAGTTATTTTCTGCTCCCATGTACCCATGATCCAGAAGGTTAACTGCTGTGCCCACTTCACCCTGTTGCTTTGGCACGTGTAGAGAGATGAAGTTTTCTTATTGGCATATTGGAGCTCTGAATTCCTTAATCTGTTTGCCCTTTCTGCAGCAGTACCTCCGTTTGGTAAATATCCTGGGGAGGGGAGCGATGAAAGTAGTGAGGCAAAGCAAAGTTGTTACAAACCTGTTGAAATGTATGAGGAAACTAAAATGTGAGATGGGAGAGGAATAAGAAAAAAGAACGTCCCAGGGGCACATTTCATTGCTCATTGGGCATCAGGTTGAGTAAGTTACAAACAAACTGTCATCTCAAGAGCTACAAGACACTGATGCAAACAGAAAGTTAAAACAACCGCTCCTCAAATATTACAGGCAGCAGCTTTTGGTGCTTTACTGCATCTGCAGTCCTGAATATCGAGTTGAGACTGGGCATTGGCAGTGACTTCTGTGCTAGACACTTAATATTTTGTTGGTTTTTTTTTTTTTTAAATTTTTAGATCTTGATGGTCTCTATTCTGACTATACTGGGATATACTGCCTTGAACAGATTTCCACAAGACTGTTGCTGGTAGACTTGTGGCCTAGGAACGTCAGCTTAACATGTACCAGCTTGTGGTGACCATCCACACTGTTTGCACACAAGCAAATATGGATTTAGTTCAAGCTCTGAAAAGAGAGAGTCAAACTGCAGGTTGCAGGAGTATGTGTCACTCCATTATGAACCCTGTTTGTACACTTTTCTTAATATGCCCAATACTGGCTACTGCCATGACATTTTCTTCTCCAGTGACAGCATTTTCTTCTCTGGTGACAAATTTCCAACCTTCAGCAAAAGTTTCTACTAAGTATGCATGTGAATGCAGACACAGACTTAAACCAGATTTAACCTCAAGCTTTTAAATGCAGTCCTTTCTCAGCTCCATTCAGTATTTGGCCAAGGGCTGAACTTCATCTTGGCTTGCTCAGGAACACAAGCTCAGTATGCTCCAATACCTTATGCACTAATACGTAGCACCAGAGAGTTTGGCTATTTAGGAGAACCCTTGCTCAAGCTTGGGAGCGAGAACTGACAACCTGAAGTTAGATCTATAGGGGTTGTGGCATTCGTGGTCCCAAGGTTCTTTTCGCTGAACGTAGAATTATTGAACCCTGGAGTAGGAAAAATGGAACAGATGGGCTTATTTCCAGACGTATAACGCCATGTTTCAGGCAGCACTAGGTCTCCAGCCTGGTTGTATTTGTTAATTAAAAGTAGTTTCAGGTAGATAAAGAATAGCTTATACACTTGCTGGCACAAAGGGATACGTTATTCTTTTTGACTGTGGTAGGTACCACAAGAAACCACAAGTTTGCCCTGCAGGAAAAAAGACATTTGGGAAAAAGCTTCCTGATGCTAAGGTTAGTGAAATGGTGAAACAGATTGCCCAGGAATTGTGGTCTCCATCACCAAAGGTCCTAGAGATCAGGTTAGACTGATTTCTTCCAGGAAGAAGGAAGGCCGTGTAAACAAGCAAGAGGAGACAAGTACCTTCATAATTTTTGGCTCTCAGTGTTAGGCTACCATCAGATGAAAACTGCTCTGCAAAATAGAGTTGTATCTCACGTGTTATTTGTTGGGGCTGAACAAAGAGACTAGATCACCATCAGATAAAACCTTCAAGGTTAAGTTGAATGTGTCAGGCACCACTGAAAACAAAAAGGTTGTGGCTTTTCCATTGTTTTGGAATGTACCATAGGCACAAATTTGATTTTCTGATCTGCAGTATAGAACAGAATATACCCTTTTGTCTATAAAAGCCCCCTACC
This sequence comes from Leptodon cayanensis, assembly GCA_027564655.1. Taxonomy (NCBI): domain Eukaryota; kingdom Metazoa; phylum Chordata; class Aves; order Accipitriformes; family Accipitridae; genus Leptodon; species Leptodon cayanensis. Next base: position 52,458,313 of record JANXJC010000028.1, on the reverse strand, counting down.
CAAGTTAGGGGAAGAAAAAAGATTCTTCCCTGCAAAAACATGCTCTCAGGCTCATGAAGACCAAACCACCCTATCCAGACAGCCCTGAAGAATCTACTTTCCATTAATGAAACAGTTACCTATTCTTAGCTCTTTTCATATGCATTTTAATATGCAAACAAAACCCTTCCCATCTCCTCAGATGAGATTCTGACATTACCTAGTTTGCCTGTGAAATGTGGATATGTTTTTCTCCCTTGTGTGGTGTATGTATAGCGCGTGCTCTACTTAGAAGGGAAGCAGAAATAGAGGTGTGCGTGCACGCCTGTAAATCTGCTTTTAGAAGGCAGAAATCCCAGTTCCTTAAGCACCTCCAAGTCCATTCCATAAATCTCTGCTGGGAATTTTATCTCCGCAGAGCACAACTTTTGAAATTATGCACATATTGAGGAACTTGCTGAAAAAGTGGGGCAACCCAGTGTTATTTTAAAATGTCTTCTTCGTACCTTACTGATTTGCTATCATATTTTCTGCAGCTTTCACATCATGCTAGCTGACCAGACAATTTATTAAGGACTGTGTGGGGAATACTGAAATGAACTAACCACTCTGAGTATTGATGTTCGAGGGAGTAATAAGCTTCCAAATAATTTCTTGAAGTGGGAAACTTTATCAGAGTGCGTATAAAAGTAACATGAACTCCATTTAAATCCTGTGTTTTCATTTCTGATAAACACATTTTACAACACAGATATTAACCTCCTTAATATGAGAGCGGTGTGGAAAATTGATTTATTATTTTTCTTGTAATCTGCAACACTTGTGGGAAAGAAAAAGCCCAATAGCATATTTTGCATAGAGTCTGTTCAGACATTGTTTTTCTCTGGTAAACTGAAAAGTAGATAATGCTTTCACTCAAAAGGAATGTTTCACTTTAGTGCGCATTTTTTGATTTCTGTTAAAAAATACTTCTGACTGAACGAATGTCATTTCCAATCAAAAGATCAAAAGATTTATTTTTAAATGCTTTATCTCTTACAGATTTTGTACTTCCTACTAAGATTTTTGTTTGTCTGCCTGAGACCCAGTAATTTGTGAAAATAACACAAACTCAGGAATAATTTTGAGTTTACCGAACAGGCATTTTTCATCTGTTCTCAACACAAGAGTTTAGGTTTAGTGGAATCCTTTAGTGGGAAGAGTGCCTCTGGGCTGGACCCTTACACTAAATGCTCTTCAGAGCTGTGACCTCCACATCAATCTGTCTGGCATATAGTATTGGGACTTTAAGAGCTACTATGTTATCAATAAAAAAAAAAAAACAAAACAACAAACAGCAAACCTCTATTAACTGCCATTAAAGTATGCCTTAGTTAAATTTCTTACCATGTTAAATTGAACTGAGGAATGAAAATCTGCAGTCTATGTTCTGCCTTTAGTAAGTTCCAGTGGGTCTCTGATGCCTGCATAAGAAATCTTGCTGCAACATATTCTTCATCCAGTCCTGCTGAATTTGATTTTTTAATTATGAGTTTCTTCATCTGGGGAGGTGTAAATGGGCACTAAGTTACTGCTCTGCAAGAACTGAAGGGGGGAGATGTGGAAAAAGCATAGACAGGACTGTATTTTGTGCATACAAGACGTCCCAAGGATCATGTATACTCAAGCTATAGTCCAGAGGTATGATGTGACTCTTGAAGATCTCTCTGATTCAGGTTTAAGCCTGAATCAGAAGGCTCATGGTAGCAGGAAGGCTATATTGTCATGAACTCCACCATTAGGACCATGAATAAACAGTCTGTACTCCAATTCACTGCAGCTAAAACCTGCGTCTTAAATGTAGTTTTTGCAGCTACTTGTCTTCCATACATTGCCTTTCTAGTTAAATGTGCCCTTAGCTCTAACCGTGTCGATTGAGCTAATGCCAAAGAAGGGTTGCTTGGAGTTTCTTCTATATACAAATTATTTTCTGTTCCAGCTTTAATGAGGATCCTGTCATCTGAATTAGCAGTTGATTACATTAAGCAGAACAGACTCAAAACCACTGCCCCTTGCCCGAACCATCCTTACAAGCAAGAAGGACATATCAAGTTGAAGAAACAGCCTTCAAGTTGCCTTGTTGAAACCCTTGGAGCTCTCCTTTTTAAACCTCAGGAGGAATATGCCCCTGAGAGAAATAATGACTGTTGCTGTTTCTTGGTAGGTTTGTAGTGCCTCCTCTGGACAAAGAGGACTTCTCCAGAAACACAACTGTCTCCCCTGACTTTTGTGTCCTGAAATGTATCTGGACTTTTACAGGCAAGCTTACAGCACCAGACTTCTGTCCTGTAACAGGGAAGGCAGGCAGTCACGGCACCTACTTGCTGGCATCTGCCTGGCAGTAGCTGTGCACCCTGAGCAACTGTAAGTGAAGGTGATGGTGTCTCCAGATCACTAACTCCAAGGGGGAGAGCTATATTGAAAATGCTCTTCAATGGGGAGGAATTCATTGCCTACGTGAAGCCATCCAACTGCATTGCATTTATCCTGTGCTGATCATCTGGAGTCTCTCTTGAGTCAGCAGAGAGAAGTGGCTCTGTGGGATGATCAACACTTTACTAGCAATGGAGTCCAAGCTGACCAACATTTGCATATTCTAGATGTCAGTCCTTTCCCATCATAAACAGTAGCTCGGTGGTTAAAGCACCCACGGACCTTTGCCGTCCAAAATGGAGGAATTGCTAGGATTTTTGTTATTTCCACACTTAGACTTGGACACCCAAATCACTGGCTAGAACTTATCCGTCTTGAATGGGCTAAGGCACTCCATAAGCTTCACTTCCTTGCGCCTGATGATTCCCACCAACTAGATATTTGGGTGGTCCTTGGTATGGGACATGGAGCTCAATATGGACTCACTAGCCCTCAGGGGAAAAAACCCTAGGAGATGGCAAGACTTGGGTGAGGTAGGCAGATGGGAAAGACCTAGCACCAAAAGCAAAAAGTGTGGCTCAATCTACCAACCAAGATATATCTCCTTTTCTCCTTTTTTTTTTTTAATTAGGAGTATTATGAGTATTTATTATCAGTATAAATCCTGAAAGCTTCTCATTCAGTAATGAACACTTATCTTCAAGGACTTTATTGCTGTGCGTGCAACAGTTCAGTATCTGGGCTCAATCGACTGCGGCAGATAAAAGAAACAAAGACTCATAGGTGCAGATGGTCACATCAGACATTTGCATATCCTTAGTTTTATAGCCAGGCTATCAAACAGATAACAATGATGGGACATTGCAGACATTATCCTCTGGTCAAGAGTTTTAAGCCCTTTGGACTTGGCAGGGGTTTGCGACATCCAGCTGGAACTTCTCAAGCCAGGCAGAGTTTCACCCGCCTCAGTCCTGCCTTGGTTTGCATTCAGCCTGCATAGCAAAATGGTCTGGCCCTGCGAAAGAAATGGGGGGCGGGGGACACATTTCTGTCTTTAGGGAGGACCATGACCTCTTTGCCTTCTTGGCTCTTTGTATCTGGAGAGTCCTACTCTTAGACAGGAGCAAAGAAAACAGCAGGACCCTCACTGATAGAAATCCTGTAACTACGGGGCTCAATGCTGCTGTCTGAGCAGGAATCTGGGACCTCGCCTGTCTGCAATGTAATGCAAGAACCAGGATGGACTGTGTCCCTCGAATTAGTAACTTAGAGACACTTGGGTTGCGATCCACCTCATCTCACCTTAGAGAACTCCATCTGAGCTGGTCATATTTGGTCCCCTTTATAATAGAATCATAGAATGGTTTGGGCTGGAAGGGACCTTTAAAGGTCTAGTCCAACCCCCCTGCCATGAGCAGGGACATCTTCAACTCGATCAGGTTGCTCAGAGCCCTGTCCAACCTGACCTTGGATGTTTCCAGAGATGGGGCACCTATCACCTCTCTGGGCAACCTGCGCCAGTGTTTCACCACCCTCATCGTAACAAATTACTTCCTTAGACCTAGTCTGAATCTCTCCTCTTTTAGTTTAAAACCATTGCCCTTCGCCTTGTTGCTACAGGCACTACTAAAAATTCTGTCTCCATCTTTCTTATAAGTCCCCTTGAAGTATTGAAAGGCTGCAGTAAGGTCTCCCCAGAGCCTTCTCTTCTCCAGGCTGAGCAACCCCAACTCTCTCAGCCTTTCCTCATAAGAGAGGTGTTCCATCCCTCTGAAGGAATCAGGAGAGAAATTTTTAGGATGTGATTCCTCTAACCTACTGTCCTGGTTTCAGCTGGGATAGAGTTAACTTTCTTCTTAGTAGCTGATAGAGTGCTATGTTTTTGAGCTAGGTATGAGAAGAATGTTGATAACACACTGATGTTTTCAGTTGTTGCTGAATAGTGTTTAGTCTAAAGTCAAGAATTTTTCAGCTTCTCATGCCCAGCCAGCAAGAAGGTGGGAGGGGCACAAGAAGTTGGGACAGGACACAGCCAGGACAGGTGACCCAAACTGGCCAACAGGGTATTCCATACCATGGGACGTACATTTAGTATATAAAGGGGGGGGCTGGGGCTGGGAGGGATCGCTGCTTGGGGACTAACTGGGCGTCAGTTGGCAGGTGGTAAGCAATTACATTATGAATCACTTGTTTTGTATATTCCAATTCTTTTATTACTGTCATTTTATTATTGTTATTATTATCGTTATTAGTTTCTTCCTTTCTGTTCAATTAAACTATTCTTATCTCAACCCACGAGTTTTACTTTTTTTCCAATTCTCTCCTCCATCCCATTTGGGGTGTTGGGGGGGAGTGAGTGAGCAGCTGCGTGGTGCTTAATTGCTGGCTGGGGTTAAACCACAACACCTACATTAGCCACCTGCTGCAGGAAGAGATAAATTGTGCCCTCAGCCTTGTGGCATCTCTCCCCACCAACCGTGCAGGGAGCTGAGACTAACTCAGATGGAGAAACCCACCAAGGGCAGAGCTGAGATTGCTCTGCCTGTGGTTATCCCCGAATTAGGGAGGTGGGAGGATATGGTCCAGAATTAGTCCAGAGTAGTGCACCTGACTTAGCTTGGTCAAGGATACAGTCATCCTATGGCTCGTTACTGCTTTAGGAGAGCTAAAATATTTTGAAGAGCTCTCTCCCAGGGGCCAGCTAATGCACCCACAACCTGGGAGGGTGAGTCTACAGTGTTGTACTGCCCCAGATGCACTTACCAGTACATGTCTTCAGACCTGGGCATCTTCTACAAGTGCTCTGTTTCATCATTGAGCTATAAGCAAAATCCACCTATGGGTTTCCTGTTGCATTAGTGCCTTTCTAAATGCACCAGTGAAAGCATTTACCTATGGAAAAGATCTCCCCCATCATGATTCAGGCTGTTGGCATGCTGGGAATCATATGGTCTTCTCCGTATTCTGACCCTGCAATGTTCACGCCCCAGAATGAGCTGAAGGAACCATATAGGTGAGAACTGGAAGGAATCCTTGCTCCAATTTCTCGCCCAGTTCTGAGTTTTAGAGACTTACCTCTTGTTTCTTGTCCTAACACACTGGGTATAATTAGACAACCCCAGAGCTAACAGTGTCTGCTAGACTTGCTGAAGATGCAGCGGGAAACACTTGTCAGTCACCCACCAGGAAGGTTGCCCTCGCAAAGCAAAGCGGTGTGCCATGACCTACATCGCATGCACCCACCTACGCCATGTGTGGGCTGCGTCTTCTCCTGGGGGAAGCCCAGCAGCTGCGTGTGGGTATTATTCCAATTAGTTTTCACACTGTCAGTGTCAGTGAGATACGGAGACATGCTGGCACGTCCTGCATGACAGAATTCTGCCAACAAAAGAGACTCTCCCTGCTACTGGGAAAATATCATCTATCTGCGAATCTGTCCACTGCTTTACAGATATTTGTGCTGTTCCATGAAAAGAGTAATTTTTGTTTTATGAATATATATCTACCGCTAACCATGTATATCTATATCCTTCTCTACATACAATACTTGGCTGGCATTTTTAAAACTCAGCCACTTAAGCAACAGAAGGGTTGTTTTTTTAATCTCTATGTGTCATTAGCTAACAGCCTGTATCCTTCCATCTTAGGGAAGAAAAAAGCTCTCAGATGAAACCCCAGTCCCTTTCTCACAGGTTGACTCAGCAGGAGATTGTTATTTTTATGTTGCTGGAAGGCAAGTGAAGGGGGAGAGTGGACTCGCACTGCCCACACTACCCAGAAGGAATGGTGAATGCTCCACAGAGTCCACAGCATCCTCCTTAGGTATGGTGGGTCATACCCAGAGCTGCAGAAACAACCCCCTGGTGAGGATGTGGCCTGAAATCCCAAAGAGAGTTGTTTAAGGTTTGTGGGTTTGACTCTTAGCTGTTGTTGTCCACACGATCTGACAAGTCTCCTGGCTCTCACTGTCCTAATGGACACAACTAACCCCCAGCCACTCACTTTTGCTTGCATTAGGATGGTGGGAAAATTAGGGGCTTTCAACATCCTGGCGAGATGTTAAAAAAATAAAGGCTGGCTAAAAATAACCAGGCTGTATATTTGCAGGCAAAATTCTGCAATTAGTTGGGGCCTGTTACTTAAGACTGTGAGAACAGAGTGAAATACAGCAGCAAATGCAGTTACTGCTACAGAGGGGAGCAGATGGGGGAAGGCTCAGCAAACATACAGTTTGCTTGTTTTCAAAACTTTTCAACAACAACATCTTTTTTCCTTTTTTTTTTTTTCTTTCCCCTCTGGCTGTTGCTGGATGATCAGTAGTTACACATCTGGAATAACTTTAAAACTTAATAAACACACAGCTTTGAAGCTAGTGTGAGTTTTGGGAAGTGGTCATTCTTCCCTCTGTCGTGTTAGCCATCAGGAGGACCTCTACTGGAGTTATAACTGAAGTTCACCCTTTAATCTAGGGCAAAACACTTTGCTAACAGAAATATGGGTTTTGGTCCTGAAATAATTTTCAAATTCAGACTGAGGGCCAAACTTTTTTCTTTCTCCCAGTTTCATTTATATTAAATAACAAAGAAGAGCTTTGCTCGTAGCCTTATATTTAGACTCTGCTTCCTGGCTGTGGGAACCCTCAGTTCAAGCATTTTGTTTTTTTTTAGGGAAAGGGTGACGCTCTGAATTCCCATGAGATACAAAACCACCCTTTGCCACTATAAGTGTTAAAGTAGGCATAAAATAAGCCAGGGAGCAACGGTGAAGGGCAAATATTTAGTTATGCCTATTTGCTTAACAGTTCTCAGCAATACTGGTCTGTAGCTAAAACCCTGAAATCTCTCCCTCACACTTCTCTCGGGTTGAGCACTGATCCTGAAATAATTTCTATGTAGGGAAAAGCTGTCGATGTGTCGGGAGGTCTGACCACCCTCCTACAAACCTCAGGTGGTTCAGTTTTTCAGCATCCCCCAAACGATTCAGTATCACAGACCTCCCAGAACCACAGGGATGCTGATGGGGGCTTCTTCCTCTACTTTTTGCCCCTCTAAAAGTGCTGTACCCTGCTGGGATAAAATACCCTTTGAATGTCAGATGAGCAGAAGCTGGCAGGTGGCTTTACCTCACTCCTCCGGGACATTTCTGACTCCTCAGGGTCTCCTGACTCACAAGCAGTGCCTGGGGGACTGCACTACCCACCTTTTTGGCGGGGGAAGGCAGGTGGGCAAGGCAGAGCCCCGGCCCCGTGGGGAGAGAAATGCTTTTTGCTGTGACTCATCTGTGTGCCGCCTTCGGAGGGAGAGGCAGCAGCTTCGGTGAGTGGGAGTTGCTCTGCTATTTTCTGTTTACAGGTTTTTTTCTCACTGTCTTTTCCCACCTGGGGGACAATGGTTTTAAAAGCCAGAGTACAGTCATTTTGTGGCTAGAACACTTCCCCCCCCCCCCCCTTCCTGATGAACATTGAAAGTTTGGTGTCTACAGAAGAAACTGGAAAATGGAGAAGGGGTCAGGGGGAATGAAAAACTTATTTTGGTCAGGGACGGGCTATGCACAGGATACTCTTATTTTATATCCTAGCATCCAGCCTGTCCAGAGGGTTTATTGGCACTAAAGGGTAGTAACATGTCAACTTGAGAAATATGGGTGGAAGGGGAAGAACAAGGCTCCAGATCTTGGATGGATGTTTGATCCCAGACACCACAGCCAGTGTCAGTCCTGCCACACAGGACCCAGATAAGCTACCGTGAGTCCCTTTGGGTCAATGCTTCTCCCCCTCAAACCTGTCAATCTTCCCATCAAACTCGGTGTCACTCAGGTCCATTTCATGCTGGATGCATTAGCCATAATGAATCAATTGCATGGCTTGGGGCTGGGTTATTAGTGCCATTATCTTGTTTACTGCTTGTGGATCTCCCTAGCTTTAAAGCAATGACCTTCTAACACCCTAGTAAAAGAGAAGGTCAATTTTTCCCATGTTTCACGTGTCAAACCGACGATGGGGAGATGGATTCACTAAGGGTCTTTGCTCTGCCAGCCTTATGTGGTCTGCAGGGCTTGAACCTATCCACATTCTCTGGGAATACCCTCCAGCCTGGACCTCTCATTGCACACAGTTGCAAGAGAAAGACTCTTGATGCACAGCAGCCCAAGGCCAGTATCACTCACAACTTTCAAGGCTCAAAACCTCGCCCAAAAATCTAACTCATCTGTCAGAAACCACTTGATGGAATCACCTAGGCAAGGGTAGACAATATCCTGCGCTGGACTGGGATCCTTCCCGTTGAAGCTGTGGACTAAATGGTGATGTGGATTTGGATTGCCAGGAAACCCCTGTATTAGCCCATAGATGTCCATGAAGTAAGAGTCACACCATGGAAGCTGCGCTTGGAAAGCTCACTAAAGAGCTTTGGCCCCAAACCTATTGTTTAGTCACCTCTGGCATCAAAATAAAGCTCTACACAGAAAGCTGGGGTTTAAAGCTTGACATGGTGAACGAGTGTTTAATAGCAGTGAATCAGCTTCAGTTGGCCAAGTTGAAGTTCTCCAAGATACCTGCAGCCTGGTGAGCAGAGCATGAGTCTTGGTTCTGAAAGTTCTGGTCTTCTCAGAGAGACTGAGGACGTGAACCTCCATCTCCTCTCCAACTGCCAAGTGCAATATCCAATTTATTTCACATATGTCTCAAGCAGCAAAGTTTTGTGAGACAAGGCTGGCTTAGCCACCTTCCTCCATGAGAAATTTCCAGGCCTGGATCCTAAGTGAAGACCTCCCAACAGCCTGGTGTTAGCTACCTGACTTCCAAACAGATTTGAAGCTCCTGTTTCCCCCTTCCCAATATATCCTATGAAATACCTCCAGCTGGCGTGTACAGTCTCCGCTCTTGGCAGGAAATGTCTGTCTGTCCAAGAAAGCTCATTGTGCACTTGCAATAGCTGCAAAATTAGCATCTGAGACTTAGCCATGTCCAATAGTGGAATTTTGGAGAAGGAACAATGAAAAGATGCAGCATACACCTCATCTGTGAAACGGGTGGGTACTGGAAGAAGTCCCCCAAGGTTAGAAAAAGCACTCTCCAATGCTGAGAGATAATACATGTGTTTAGCCTTCAGGGCTGGGTCAGAGTTGTGATAGCCATGAGGATGCAGAACCTCCCATCCTCTAGGTCACACATTTCATTAACACAGGCCACAGTCACTTTCATTTTACACATCCAGTTTTTATTCCTTATCATAGAGATTGCCTGTTTTGTATGGACAAAGAATGAAGCTGAATCATGCGCCCAGACTTAGGATGGGGTAAAGCTTTGAATCCCACTGTTGAAACAGCCAGACACTAAGGGGAGGAGGGATTCTTCCAAAGGATAAAACAGATGAGTGAAATGATGGCCTTCAACTGCAGGAGGCTGCTGTGGAGGGAGCTAAAGATGCTCCAGCCCTTTTCCACACCCCCACATGCTTGCTCTGGTTCTTGTACTTTGCAGGACCCTCATATAAACTTAGGTAAACTTTGTGGTGGCTCTGCCTTTCCTTCTGGGCTGAGGGAAGCCAAGTACAGCCAGAGGGTGTCACATCTTGGTGCTGTCCATTGCCTACATTCCCAGATCCACCTTCACTCTGCATGCAGCATGTAGTTTGTGTCAGGGCTTTGGATGAGGGCCCTCTCCATGTGCAGCCCCTGTGCAAGGGCTGCTCATGAAGCTCGAGCTGTTTTTCTGAGCAGTAGCATAACCAAAAAACATGCACCTTGTTCTTTCTAGTCTTGGGGACCGTGATTAAAAATTAAGTTTTTAAACAATAACATTTAGATTTGGGAATTGTTCTTTTTTTTTTTTTTTGTCCCAAACCCTTTACATTTAAGCACAGGTATACCATCCAGTCATTTCCAACTGCTTTTCTGTTAAAACCAATTGAAGACAGAGAAAATTATGTGCGACTTGGTGTGTACTGTGAAACATAACTCTTATTTATATAAGAGGCAGCTATGAGCCACATATGTTATACAATTATATGGAAGATAGCAAGATTGCTGTGTTTTGGAATAAAAAAGTGTCAGCATTTGGAAAGAATGGGGATTATTGGAGGTAATTTATGTAGTTCAGAGTGATTTAAGTCTAGTTAAACAATTGCACATCATGGTACAATATCTGACATAATAGGCCAAGAGAATCGAAAATTTTTCCAGTCTGTTTTCTATGCCAGCTTCCCAGCTGGTTCTCCACCAGAGAAACCTGGGGGGGTCTGTCATTTGGGGAAAGGCTGCTCCTGGCCTGGGTTTTCCTGATGTCTGTCCTTTCTTGCTTTGTTGTCTGGTCAGTCACTCACCCCATGGTGTTTCCCTCAGGGGACTAAGTGGGCTCTGCACCGTTATAGGAGCCATTAGTCGAGCTGGTCTTACCGACCATCCCAGCTCAGCTGCTTCAAGTGTCTGGCCAGCAGTTCATAGAATCATAGAATGGTTTGGGTAGGAAGGGACCTTAAAGATCATCTAGTTCCAACCCCCCTGCCATGGGCAGGGATACCTCCACTAGACCAGGTTGCTCAAAGCCCCGTCCAACCTGGCCTTGAACACTGCCAGTGATGGGGCATCCACAACCTCTCTGGGCAACCTGGTCCAGTGCCTCACCACCCTCACAGTGAAGAACTTCCTTACATCTAATCTAAATCTGCCCTCTTTCAGTTTAAAGCCGTTATCCCTTGTCATATCTGCTTGAGAGAGTCCTTTTACTGATGGGGTGGTTTGGGTTTGTGTGGCGGGGTTTTTGGTAGCAGGGGAGGGGCTGCAGGGGTGGCTCCTGTGAGAAGCTGCCAGAAGC
>JANXJC010000028.1:52418269-52446871 GCA_027564655.1 Leptodon cayanensis | reverse complement strand
GCCGAGCCCATCAGTGACAGTGGTAACACCTGTGGGAGAGCAGGTTTAAGAGGGGAAACCTGCAGTGAGTGAGGGGAGTGGAGTGTGAGAGGAATTCTTCTGCAGGTACTGAGGCCAGTGAGGGAGGAGGGGATGTCCCTGCAGCCTGTGGTGAGATGGCAGGCTGTGCCCCTCAGCCCATGGAGGGGAGAGGGGGAGCAGATGCCTGCCTGCAGCCCGGGGAGAGAGGAGCCCAGGCCGGAGCAGGGGGAGGCCCCACAAGATGGCCGCCACTCCTTGGGAAAGCCCTCGATGGAGCAGGCTGGGACTGAAGGACTGCGGCCCATGGAAAGGACTCACTCTGGAGAAGTTCATGAAGAGCTTTCTCCCATGGGAGGGACCCCACGGAGGAGCAGGGGAGGAGTGCGGTGTCCTCCCCCTGAGGAGGAAGGAGCGGCAGAGACAAGGTGTGAGGAACTGACCCCAACCCCCATTCCCTGTCACTAGTGGGAGAGGGAGAGAGAACTGGGAGTGGGGTTGAGGCGGGGAGGGGTGGAGGGAAGGTGCTCTCAGGTTTGGTTTTACTTCCATTATCCTTGTTTTGATTTGATTGGTAGTAAATTAATCTGATTTTGTTTCTTCACCAAGTTAAGCCTGTCTTTTGCCTGTGATCATAAGTGGGGAGTGATTCCTCCCTGTCCTTGTCTCGACCCACGAGCTTTTCTTTATATTTTCTCCTTATCTCACCAAGGCCAGGGGGGGTTGGGAGGCAGGAGTGAGAGAGCAGCTTCGTGGTGCTTTGTTACCAGCTGGGCTAAACCACAACATGGGGGAATTGAGGCACTGGGGAACCAATGGATTTATTTTTTTTCTTTTACTAGTTTTACTGAGCTACTGCTCAGCACCTTTGGGAAAAACACAAAAAATACCAAACTAGCTCCATAAAACATATTTGCTTAGTTTAGCCATCGGGAACATCACAGATTTCTATTAAAGGGGCAGGAGTTCCCCTTCTAAAAGTCTGCATCCAGAAAGGGTGAGAGAGTTGTTACACTAAAGTTTTGACTTTTAAACTGCCTCTACTCTATGTGCAAATTCAGTTCAGGAAGGGCAGAGCAGTTAAGCAATGAATGGTAAACAGGCACCAGTTTGGCTTGCATGATCTCTGCATGGGAGCAAAATGGAAAGGGTGAAATCAGGGGTAGGCTGTGAGCCAGCCAAAGGACCTCAAAACATGCAAGTCCAAGAAAGTCATGCTGTTAGCAGGATATCCCCAGGGATGTGGAGTGGGCTGAACAGCTTCAGGTTGAGGGAGAGGGTTGCAGAGAGATAAGACTCTGCAATTGCCCTGCTGTGAGTGACTGAAGTGATTGCAGCAGAAGTGGGTGACACTTGTTATTATCATCCTGCCTAAAACAGCAGCCCAGGTGCAGGGGAACAGCATGTGGGCACTAATGAAAGGTGATATTGGCTTATAAATGGTCTCCCTTGCCACAGATGACTCCTTTCCTCTAGCAGAGGTGCTTGGAGGAACTTAACTTCAGATATGGCTGCTATTTATTGTGGTGGGTGTTTTTGGAGGGGCAGGGTTCAACAGCCAACGTTTTGGGCAGATACAAGAGCACGTTTTGCCCCTGCTTCAAACTCCAGCTAATGATCCTAACATCTGATAAAAAAACCCCAGCGATCCCAAGCTGCACTTGTCTTGGCTTGTGGAGTCCCATCGACAGCACCATACATCCACCCTCTCCTCCCAGGCTACCTGGTGCGGTAAGGTCTGTGAGCAGGGTGTAGATAGAGGGTGCTCAGTTCACCTTCCCCAGCACCATGTAGCTTCCAGGCTAGAGAAAGGAGACAGAGGAAAGTTCTCATTAAGCTAAATCCTGACTGCAGGCTGCTTGTGTGATAATTAAGAGCCTTGAACTTTTCCTCTCTAGTCCTCCCCAGATACCCATCCTGCACCCTCACTCCCATGCCTGAGGTCAATATGTCTCAGGTGATGTTGGTTTTAGGAGTTTGAATACTCCTGGAGTCACTACACAGTGAAGGGTTAAAAAATCCAAAGAGCCCAGTAAGCTAAAGTGAGAGCTGGACCTACCTTTCCATTGCTCTCACACACCTTATGATCACTTCTCCGTGGCATTCTGGGGCTCAGTCCTTTATTGCCCAACTCCTTGGCGTAATTCTCCCAAGCATCATGCCTTGGACCCTCAGACTTCTCATCCCCAACCCTCTTACAGATTAACTCCTTTCTGGTTGCTTGGGTTCAAGGCAAGGGATATGAAAAGAAAAGTCACTGGAAATTGCCTGAACTGTGAGGACAATTACCAGTGCCCAGCCACCTCTGCCAGGCAGTGTTTGAGGCTTTGAGCAGCACCAGCCACAGCTGCAGAGTCACCATTACCAGCAGAGCTTAGCTCCCTGCTAGAATTAATGACTTGAGCCTGCTTAATTACAGGTTTCTCCCCTTTGCCCTAAATGTTAATCCCTTCTTCAGCCATGAAATTGCACAGGGCTTTTGTGAGCTGCCATCTTGCCTGTAATGGTGGTGTTTCAGCTCAGTGCGGCACTGAAAGTAGGACGAGATCCCCCCCATACCTTCACTTGCACCCTCTTCCCAAGAACAGCAGAAACAATGCTTCAATGTCACATAACACAATTTTCTTTGGTGTTTTTTGGATACCTATAAGAACTGCCAGCCCTTGCAAACATCTTCATCCCAGGAAGAAATGGGAAAGAATCTCAGAAATAGCTGTTCAGACTCAGAGAAACTGAAGGTAAAGAAAGCCCGAGTGAGGCAGCTTAAAACCTATGATTCATTGATGGTAGAGCTGAGCTGAGATCTGAGAAAGACCAAGACCCTGGTCTAACCCCTGTAATACACTCCTGCAAACTAAAGGCAGCAGGGGTGCCATGGTGAGCAAGATTGTCATGAGGAAATAGGTGTAGGTGTTGGGAAGACAACACAGTTGGGGAATAAAATAGTCCCTTAAGACCAGGACAGGCTTTGCAGCTCACTGCTGCCCACTCTTGTGATTATTTATGATGCAAAGCAGCTGCAGGGGGTTGCCACGTGGGAACTTTTGTCAGTCACTGCTTTGAGACATTATTGCTTCTTTTGCAGAGCCACAATCTGATTCCAGACACTGCTGAGCTGCAATAGTGTGTGTGGAGGTTGCAATGCAGAGAGCCTGTCTCACCTCTCATTTGCAAAATGTGTAACTAAGGAGAAAACCCACAGAGTCCTGGTCCCTCCCCTGGCAGCCCCTCATTCCCTCTTATTTTGTGCTTGACTTTTCATAATCCAAAAGATCTGGATAATTTCCTCTCCAGAGAGACTCTGAGCATCAAGGTAAAAAATGCTTCAGTAGCTTCAGGGATTGCTGAGAGTGGATTTAAGCAGGAAGCAGAATGAATTTTCCGGGGCGGTCTCATTTGTGTGGCTCAGACGCTGGGGAAAAGGGAATAGACTGACGGAAGGATGGTCGTAAAGCAGCAGAAAAGAGAGACTTGCATCAGAGCTACTGATTTCCATCTCTGCGTCACCTAGCAACACTCCAGTTAAGGTCTTAACTTCCGAGAAGTTGATTCCCTGGGAATTTTCCCATTAGGTGGCACCACTGGCCTTGAGAAGGCTTTCCTCTGCTCTGGCTCCTTCATGCCAGATGGACCTAAATCCCAATGCAGAGACCCCACCACCACCACCCTAAAAGCTCAGGAAGAGTTGAAAGACGAATGGGATTTGTTCAGACCCAGAAGTGACATGGGCTGTCAGTTCTAATTAAAATTTGGAGAAAAACTTTTGATAGGACCCAGCCTATCTTTACAATGGGCATAACACAGATTTGGGAAAACCCCATGGAGTGAGTCCATAACCTGGCTTCTCTGGGCAAAAGAGAGTTATGGCTTCATTAAAACTGTACGAAAGCTGCTGAACTGGTCCCTGAGCCATAGTATGCTCCAGGACAGCTCATGCAGACTATGGCTTTCTAGCAGCTGGTGGATGGCAAAACAAAATGCTCATGTGGTGACACCACCACCCTCCCAGTGACCCTCATACCAGACAGTGCATGCACAAGGGTAATTTCTAGGGATAGCCAATGCTTCAGCTGAACCCAGTAGTGGAAATACCTTTTCTCATTGTCATGGGTTAATGTCATTTCTGGTGTGGCTGCAGGGAGCTGAGTTGTAACTCACAACAATGCTGTTCTGCTAGACAAATTGCTGCTAGAAAGGGGATGCTCAGTTTGCCAGACTTGCATGCTGATAATGTCTGAGGTGTCATACAAAGCCCTCCAGAGTTGACGTTCAAAGTTTTTCATTTGGTTTGATTGTGTTTTTAAGGGAGATTCAATTTGGGAACTCTGTACCAGTGTTCCCATTTCTAGGAGCTCTGTGTAGTGATTAGCTCAGGTTTAGAGTTTTGCTTTGTCAGCCTTTAAGAAGTCAGGTGAGATGAATCTCACCCCAGGAACCTTTTCCAAACTACTGGGGTTTGCAGAAAAAAGTCCTGCCAGGCTCAGCAGGTCTCCTCTTGTGGTCTTTGTTACCTGTCATACTGATGTCCCCATCTGGCCTTCGAGGAATTTGGTAATCATCATCAGTGCTGGTAATGCTAAATAGCTCACAGCTCTTAAGGGAAGAGCAAAACAGTGCTCTTTCAACAGAATCAGAGGCACCGATGTTTCAAAATAGACAGTCTTTAACGAAAAAATAAACCTGGAGCAGCTCCACACTCTGGACATTAGTAACCCTTCAAAGCAAAGATTTACATACAAGTAAACTCTCATGATGGACCTCACAATCATCTAAAAAATCATCTGGCTATGCAATTCTTTTTCTCACTTCCTTCAGCATCCAAATGAGGAAAAATATACCAGAAAGAGTCTTCTGTTCCTGCAGGCTGATCCAAGCTGTATTTGCAGGATCCTTAGTCACTGAGCTCAAGAAACTGCTCCTGTAAGCATCTTCTGTAGATAAATATAACCAGACCTGCTCTGAACATACAGCCTTGGTTTGTAGATGACTTTGTGCAGGGCAGATTGCAAGATTTCTTCCTCATCCTCTTTCATGGACAATTGGAAAGACTTACTGGGGCCAGCCCAACTAATTTCTCATGAATCCTGAGGTTCAGGTGGAGGTGAGAGAGACAGTCAATAGGATAGATAACAAGGATTTCTCATTTCCACTTCAGGGCTCAGACCTAATCACTCTTCTGTGGCTCCAAATCCTTGAGCAATATTCTGGGTCCCTCTCATATCAGTGTCTCTACCAGACACAAAATGTAACAGAGGAATCATTTTTTGGGTTGGGTTGTGTGGTGGCCATGGTCTTCAGCGATGCCCTGGGTTTGTTATGAGCACCTGTTCTCAGCACCATAGAGCTTTCAAGGGCTGGATCTTGCATGTTTCTAGGTCACATACAGGAGAAAATTTCTAAGTGTAAATGGACAAGAAGCAGAAACTCTGTAGCACTGCTCAGCTGTCCAAAATGTCCCCACCTCATCAGCACAGAGATGCTGAGACCCTCAGCCATGTATGTGTGATCAGCTCCTCACTGGTCATGGGTAAGATCACCATTAGGATCCAGGGGTAGAAGTGGTTTTGCAGAAAGGAAACCTACTGAGGGTACAATCCTAGTGTCTGGATATTGCAAAAGGATCCACAGCCTAGTTTGGGAGCCCTAGATATCAGGAACTGTTATCTAATAAATCTCTGAGGAAATATCTGCTGCTGTCGAGCTGAACATTCAAACCCAGATTAAATGTATTTTTGATACCTTTCACTACCAGTTTTTTAGCAGATATGGAAAAGTTACTGTGCATTTCACATATGTATTTTGGGGAGATGTGAATTTGGAGCTGGTGAAAGATGTTAGATTGTCTGTCCCGGGAGCGCAAGTCCTCTATTTGCAGAATAAGTTGGCGGGCTGGGCAAACGTCTCCCATATCACTGCATGAATATGCCTGGCTTCCATTCCCTAGCTGGAGAGAGACAGATTGATGTGAAAGGATTAGCCAGGCTCTGTGGATAACTCCAAATCCTTCAGTGGGCTCTATGAAAAGGTATTAGAAATGTCTGTTTTATGCTAATGCTCTTGGCTGGTCCTTGTATCAAAATCCAGATTTTAGCTGCATTTTATGATATGGACCTTGGGCTTTAGGTACAGCAAGGAGCCCCACTTTCTTATTTCTTACCAGCACATGCAAACCTGTCCCTACGGAGAAAGGGTTTTGGTGTTTTGGATACGTTAAACCAGTTTGGAAGAGCAACCAGCACGTTCTCTCGGATGCTGTTATTTGTTTTATTGACAGAGGTGCAAACACCTCTCTGCTCCACCCAGTTCTGATCTTAACTCTGCTATTAGCAGCATGTGTCACCGACCAAGGAATGTCTGTGGCATCCCAGATGAGTCTAACCTTGTGGAATAGAACTGCATTAGTCAACACAACTGGCATCCAACTCTGACACCCTGAACAGCACTAAAAAGAAAGAGGGTCTGAGGAATAAGACAAGATGGTGTCTTCAACACCAGAAGCACAAAGAGAGCAGTCTATATTTGATTGTCCCTTTTACTCTCTTCCCACTCTCAGTCATCTCTTGAGCCCTTCCTATAATCCATTTGTCTTTCTCTTCATCCTCCATCACCCTTGCCACTTCACATTCAGCTTCCTCATCAACAGCTTTGTATCTATAGAGATCTAGCTCCATCTCCTTATTTTCCTTGCAATGATTTGTGAGCAACAGGGTCCTTCTCTTATCTCAAGGTAACTGTACTCCTCTGTCAGCCCTTCAGGAAAAACTGTTGTTTTTTTTTTTTTTTTCCCTGCCACTTCTATACATCCTCCAGAGTCATATTATTATTAAAGTCATACACGTATGCAGAGGTCACATACATTGACAAAGAGGCTGTGTTGGTGGTGCCTTGAACCATTGCTTTTCAGCCCAGTCTGTCTGTATCCTGTTCCCTGAAACAACTTCTTTGACTCACAAGCTAATGTCAACTAAGCTTGTCTGAAAAGGCTGAAAGATAATCCTGGTCCAACAGGTTTTGGGAAAATCAGTGCCAAAGCAGGGCTGAAGTAGCTCAGCTGGGAGAGCGTTAGACTGAAGATCTAAAGGTCCCTGGTTCAAGCCCGGGCTTCAGCAGTGTTTTCTTGTGAGTTTTTGTGTCCAGTGCTGGGCTCTTCAGTACAAGAGAGATATGGACATACAGGAGAGAGTCCAGGAAGGAAGATGATGGACTGGAACATCTCTCATATGAGAGGTGGATGAGAGACCTCGGACTGGTTGCTCTGAGAGGTTGTGGAGTCTCCATTTTTAGAAATATTTAAAAGCCTCCTGGATGTGGTCCTGGGCAACTGGTCTTAGGTGGCCCTGCTAGAGCAGGGGGTTGGACCAAATGACCTCTGGAGGTCCCTTCCAACCATTTTGCGTGTAGAGGACAAAGACAAAATTTTAAGTCTAGAGCAAGGAAAAGCAAGACTAATGTCATCCTCATATATTTCCATTAGCAGTGGCCACCTGGCCAATCAGCACAACCATCCAGGCTGACCAACCAGCCAACAAATAGCTGTGATTAAGATTAGGGTGTCAGAAGAACCAGACCTACATATAAACAAAGGCAAGTTTATACATTCCTATCCTTATGGAACCATTTATTGAGTTCAACTTTTTCTCTTTTTTCTTTTTCAAACAAGCTAATAGCGCTGTGGACAGAGACTGCTTCAAAATTATCTCATCACCAGCTCTGAAATCCTAGTCTCTGTCATCTGTTGCAGGATCTGCAACGCTACGTCGCACACAGAGCCCCCAAATAAACTTCCGTTCTCGTTTAAGACACCATCTGTGTCCCATTTCTGCAGCGCTTGGCAGAGATCGCTTCCCTTCTATGGTATGTTTGTTCCCCTTGCTGAGCTGCAGCCTTCTTCGGAGGTGGGAAAGTCAGCGGGTGGAACGGATGCCAGCTCTGTGAAAGTGAAGATCATTCTGCTGTAACAGTGTCCTTGGGTAGCAGGGTGCTCTCGATGTTCAGCCTCGGTCAGGCGGTCCTGGAGCAAGCTCAAGGGCAGCCCCACAGAAGAGCTAGAGCCAATATGAGGTCATATTTGGCTACAAGAAAGGGAAGAGGCTTTTCTGGGATGTTGGCTGTTAATGAGGGCAAGAGCAATGAGGTGAGGAAGAGCCAAGTTGGGGACATCATGGACAGGTCCAAATGCACTGGAACACCCGGTTGCTCTGGGTCCTTTTAGCTGGTAATCGATGGAGCTCATAGTCTTGCCTTCCTATTATGCAATTAAATTAAGCTTTATTGCATAATTCAGAGAACTGCAACCCACAACAAAGTATAAACAGTCTTTAACTTAGGCTCTCCAACAAACCAGCTGAATGATCTGTGCAAATTGCGTTGCTATGCCTCAGTTTCCCTAGCTGTAGCAGTGACATCTGCCTTCCCTTACCTTCCCCAAGTGTGGTGAAAGTTAACTCGCAGGTGAAAGTACTCTG
Organism: Leptodon cayanensis; assembly: GCA_027564655.1. Lineage (NCBI taxonomy): Eukaryota > Metazoa > Chordata > Aves > Accipitriformes > Accipitridae > Leptodon > Leptodon cayanensis. The sequence goes on along the minus strand of JANXJC010000028.1, from coordinate 52,438,388 downwards.
TGTTCTCAGCTTGTTTTTGTGTGTTATCCCAGCACGTGTCCCCACGGATGATGCTGTATTACTCACACACCTCTCAAGTCCTCTTTTTCTCTAATTCCTTTTATTTGCCAGTACTGCGAACAGTCATGCTATCCAGGAAAACACAGCCTTCATAATGCTGGCATCAGCGTCACTGAGCTGTGCTCAGGTTACTGTTCCTTAGGAACTCCTATGACTTTCAGGTGAATTTACCTCAAACTTAATTGGAAATGAGGAGGGGGGAGCGATAAGAAAGAGGACGACAGCTTGTCTCAGAAGAACAGTGAAGAATGAGGTAAATAATGAGGAAGCAGTGTGGGAAAGAGCATGACAGACCGGTGATGATGTGAGAGACTACAGAGGCCTGGGTTACCATTGATACAGACCATTTTACATGGTCAAGAAGGACTTTGGGAATCATCTGGAAAGGGAAAGTCTATCACATAAATGGAGATGAGAAAAACGTGGAACATTTTGCCTGTCATGGCAAAGGCTAAGAGAGATTGAGTGTTGTCTGTGTGTATCTGGAGGAGATAAACACCAAGAATGAAGAATAAGTGGTTGAGCTAGAAGGCAGCTTTGTAATGACTGGGTTTAAACTGGTTAAGGATGTGTGCTAGCTGTAAATTCAAAGTCAGGGTACCCAGTCAGGGTACAGCAGCTCTCAGCGAGCTCTTTCCTGTCCTTCAGGAAGGGCAACAGCTGCCAGAAAAGTCTTGTAGTGGGCCTTCTAGGAAAGGGGGTATACCACATGTAGTGACTGGGAACCACCTTTCATCCTTAATTTTCATTTTGCTGCACAACTGCCTCTGCTGCATGGGCTGATCACACTGAGGATACTCAGGTTTCATCAGATATAATGAAGTGGATGAGGATGGCATGATGAATCAAAACCTTCTCTTCTCCATTGTCCTTCCTCAAGTAATTTTTTAAAGAAAGGTTGAGATCTTATATAAGCCACAAAACCCAGTGAAACACCTAGACACCTAGGTTCTAGCCTACTTTTGGAGTTGTTGTATTCCTCTTTTTTCTTGAGATTGTAGCCCAAAACTCTTCTTGGACACTGCTTGCCTACCTTTAAGCATCCAGCGGTACCAGCTTCCTTAAACTAATTAATGCCATGTGAGGACTGCCATGTCATCAATCTTCCTTGACAAAAATGAAGGATCTGAAGAACAATAGCAGGCATAGGGGATGTGGGAAGGTAGGACCAATGTGTGATGTTATTGTCTATAAATTTTTGGTCTTACTTAGAAGAGACTATCACGCCTGACTCTTGCTGGCATCAGCCCATGACCGTGGTATACAGTGACACGGGATGGAAGTGTGGGTTACATCAAGGGATCTCTATCCCTACAGAATAGGTATCATTCTGACTAAAACCAGCTGTCAAGAGGGGGTCAGATCCCATGAGCAAGTGGAACAGGGAAGGAGATAGCTCTGACCTTGCCCTTCTCCTCCAGCTAGTTATTTCTAAAGAGGGCAAAGTGAGAAACAGTACTTGGTCTCATTATTCACTAGGGAACAAGCTCTTTTTGCAGTTTTGTTCTCCAGCCATTCCAGCTCTCCAACTGATAACAAAATTTTGAAAGAGACAACTTTGACTCCACAGGAGTAGACTGGATGGCCACAGGTCCATCGAACCCTGGGTCAATCAGCCTCAGATAGTTTGAGAAAATCTCTGATACAGGGAACTGTGGAACAACCTTTCCTTTGGTTATCCCAGCTTTCAAAACTAGGGGTGCTGAGACATCTTCAGCTGCTAGTTGCCTTGGTGCTACCATGTTTAATAACCCTATTTCATCTGTCCGTGAAGATTTTGTCTAAAACAGTTAAAACTGTTTCTTGATAATTTTGATAATTGTTGGTTGATGGGGTCTGTTACTGGTTGAGGATACTTCTGGTGCCCTTGTTCATTTTAGCAAGAGAAGTGGCCATCGCATGGAAGCAAGGACAAGATAGAGGTGCCCCCAAACCGGTCTCCAGCAAGTTGAATTGATTTAAGGCACTCTTTCTTCCCTTCCTGTATTCACATAGAGACCCACATTCACTTGAATCCCAGTTACGTGCATGTTCACTGGACAGGTTGTGTGTGTGTGCAGCTGGTCTGCTGTCAGACTAGCCTGTGGAAAGTTTCATTAAAAGCAAGCAGTTTCATGAAAAGACATATCAGAGAGGGAAAAAGATCAGTAATCTCATTTTTCAGCTTTTCTTCAACTCTACATCAGACTGTCCTCCACCCCTTCCCAACTGTTCTTCTCCTGTCCCCCCCAACAATAAAATGGGCTGGCAAAGGTGGCTGCCATGGGGGAGGTGGACATGGGAGGGAAACTGTGACCCCCAGGAGTGACAGCAGAAACCCTCTAGCAGGGAATAGGAATAACTAGTAACACATTTCCAGAGCACTGACTTGCTCGCTGTCTGTTCTGCCCACCCCCTCATCTTGGCTGGCCCGCCAGCTCCAGGCTGAGTACACCCACCTGTGAGAGGGAGCCAGCCTGAACGGCAGCAAGGGAAAAGTTCACCTGGAGGGGAAAGCGAGCTGTCCCTGGAGGAGGTGAGAGGAGGATGGGGGATCCTGTGAAATATACCATGGCTGCATTTTGAAAGGGACTTTCTGGACTGAACCTGGTCTGGGGGTATGTAAGACAGGAGGAGGGGGCGGTTAGAAGAGGTGCGTTAGCATCCTTACCAATGTGGTATAGAGGGGAATGGATAATCCAGAAAGTTTAGCTCATTTAGATTAATGAACCTATTGCATATTCCTCAGGAAATCTCTCTTCCACATTTGCAAACACCACTTGACTTGGCTACAGTGTGTGAGACCGCCTTTTAACTATTTATCTAGGCAGCTGCCAGCCCTGGAATGGGACAAATCCCCTGGCACTGCTAGAGGGTTAATGCTGCAGATGGCTATAGGCGTATTTGCAGGTGTTGAGATGTTTGTGGTGTTTTGCCTCCTTCTCCTGACATCTCCTGTCTCATTTTTTTGGCCTTGTTTATGTTTATCTCTGCCAAGAGGACATGTTTGACCCACCTGGGGAAGTCACGGCTCACTTCCCACACCACCACTCGTAGCTGAGGCTCTCACAGGTCACACCAGGGATGCTGGCACCCGATTCCCGTGTGTGTTGCTTGGATTCCTCATCAGCATATACACATGGGATGATCTTGAAGGTCTTTTCCAGCCTAAATGATTCTATGATTCTAAACTGGTAAATCACGTTCCTAGAGGTATGGTGTCTTGATGTCAGGTCCTGCTCCTCCAGAAAGACATCTTGGGAAGGTCCTAGCGTGTTGCTCCAGGCTCCAGCAGCCTTGCTGTGCTGTGTCACTGTGTTTCCCCTGTCACACACCAACACAGGAACCTTTACAGGGCTGGCAGGAAAAAGATTTTCTATTTTGCCACTTCTCAGCCAGCCACAACTGAGAAGACTCACAAAAAGAAAAACCCTCTCATCTTGGTGGGTGACCACATGCCGTGCATGAATTTGGTAAGGACTTGGTCCTGAGCTAGAAGCAAATGCTCACTCTCCCTGTCCTGTTGCAGACTTGAAGACTGGTGCTGGCCAGGATTTAGAGAGCTGAAAGCCTGGTTTTAGAAACTCCTCTCCTGGAGGGCTTTCAGTTCCAGAGAGCTATCAGAGTCTCAGGATTTGTATTTCCTAGATGCCAAGACCCTTTCCTAAGGGTTGTGTAGGTACAGTTATGCAAAGTTTAAAAGCCAAGAAGTCAGACACGTGAGCTGAGCTGCAAGAGCTGTATGCCTATGATTTACAGTCTGTAACAAATCCAAGGTAGTTTGTGTTACCTGAGCGCATGGTGGGGCTCAGGTTGTGTGCACTTACCTCACATTTGCTCCAAAAGTATCAGGCAGCTGAGAGGTGCTAATCCATTTAGCAGGGAAAGCCGATTGCCTTTCCAAACCCTGAGCTAACAGGTCTTTCCCCAGGGAAGCACTGAAATTACAAAGGAGCTGACTCTTACCTCTACTGACAATACTGAGAGGCTGGGAAAAAGAAGGAGCTCTTAACTTAGAAACTTCAGTGAAATGTTTAAAGCTAGAGGTGATGATCTGAGACCTTAGGGACTAAAAATCCTTGGGCTGAACAAAAGGCACATCCTCAGTAGCTTTGCAAGCCTTCTAGTCCTGGCTTTATTTACATATGCTTTTTTTTTTCTTTTTTTTTTTTTTTTTTTTAAATTATTGGCTCTGACGCTAGGGAGCTTGCATGGCAAATCTGTAGCCAAGGTAAAGTCTGAACTCTAGTTTTGCAAGGTTTCAGGTTGGTGCTGTAGCTGCAAAACTAGCTTCCCTCAAGCAACAGGCAATCCAGCACATCTGTGGCCACCCATCAAGATCTTTAATGGTGTGGCTTTAAAATCAGCAGGCAACTGTACTGCCTCTCACTCAGTCCGAGTAAAGAAAAGCTGCCGCCGATTTCTATGCTAATTTTAAGGATTTCAAAAGCCCATTTCATTTCTCTTCCTCCTCCATATACTTCTCTCCCTCTCTCTCCCTCCTCCTGTGGAGGTGCCAAAGCCTCCTCCATCAATTTGTGAGAACTTCTGCTTGAAAACTAGAGCAGAGAATCACCCACGTAACCAGGCTGGCATGAAAATATCGGAGGCAGAGACACTGACTCAAAATGACTCGAGGAGTTTCCCCGTGTCAGGGTGAAAGAAATGGGAGCCTGGAATCGACTCCACCAAAATCCCTGGAGGGTGAGAGACCTGTCCAGCATGTTCTGACTGTGGCCAGGGAACTTGCTCCTTAGGAAGACATTTTTGCATTTGTTTCTACTGTCTGTTGATTTTTAATTTTATCTATTCGCTGCTTGCCTGGGACTTCCAGTGTTCCCGGATCTGCTTTTTTTTCCCATAAAAAACCCTCAACAGGGCAGGCTTTCTTCCAGACATTTCCAGTTGCTTGTAACGAGGGATTATAAGACATAGTTGAATTTCTGCAGACCGAAGCAAAAGTTTCCAACCCATGTGGCACAAGTCAAGTAGCTTAAAAAGGTGATCGAAGTGTAGTTTAAAGCCTTACATACTATCTAGTAATTAAAATCACTCCTGTACTGGATTCTCATACTTTTTACATTAACTGCTTTCCTGAATTTGTAGAGCTTTGCCAAGGATGTTTTCTGTGCTGCAGGTGCTTGCTGGGAACCAAACTGAAAGCCACCCACCCTTCTGCGTGGACCACCAAACTCTTCCCAGTCTGTCACCTCCTGGGTGCTCCCAAATGTTGACAGAAAAGTATTCACTCTTGCCCCAGACTGAATCGTACCCTGGGCAGGGAAATGAAAATCTCCGTATCTCAAAAGTGACAGCAGGAGCTCCACAATCCTCTTTCTCTGGGCTTTTTTGAATACAATTTGCATATTTAAATAGCCTACTTCCACTTGTAGTGAGCGGTGCTTCATGTTCTCTCCTTTTCCTCCACTAGCACCCTGCAGTTGCAAATAAAATTAGGCTTTGCTATTCAAACTGAAAATAAAGGGTAGCCCATTGCCCCAAAAGTTAACAACCCAAATACTTAACAGCCCAAGTAACACTCTAAGTTGCAATTAATTAATCAGCCATAGATACTAAATCCAAGACCCTTCAAAGGTATTTTGACTGTCTATTTACTTTAGTACCTCTGAGGACCTGAGCTGGATCCAGAAAGTATGTTGTTATTCTCCAGTTTTAGCATTCAGTGTTCGGAGCAGGTCGTGGACAGATGCTGCATTTGAATGATGAATTTTTGCCTTTTTCTTTTTTATTTTTTTATTCTTTGCATGATGCACAACAAAACCCCACTTTAAGACACTGTTTAGACAGCAAGAAGAAATCCTAACTCAAAATTTTCCAGGGGCTTGTTGGATGACCTGAATGGAAGAACTGCCCTGATCCTCGTATCTGCCATCTAAAGAGCAACACTTTGTAAATGATGTGCAATATCATGTTCACCGGGTGAACTAGGAACCCCGTGCCTTTCAAAATCCAAGCAGCAGCCGCTGCAAAAGACAGGCAGGGATGGATTTGCAGCTCTAAGCTTAGTTTTTGGAAAAGCTGACTGTTCAGCTGAGCTCTTAGGAATGGTGAAGGGTTAGCTCCCATGTTGTGGACTGCTGCCGGAGACTCCTTGGGGCAGAACTTCTCCTCAGCAGTAAAGACCTTGCTTACCCCAGGCTCCCTCTGAAGTCAATGGGGATAGCTGGTGCCTTAGAGGATGATTCAGACTTCAGCTGCCAAGATGTTAGAGGCCAACCCCAGCAGCTCAGACGGGATGAGAAAGGGCAGGGCTGAACGTGCACAGACCTAATATGCTGTCAGAGGGTCTGGATGGAAGCTCCTGTCTCCCACTGACGCAAGGACTGCAGGACGCATCTCAATGCGAGCACGGGTGATCTTCATCACGGTCTGGATCCCACACGGGTGCTCAAAAGTGTGTGTTACCTTTATGACCGCACACAAGCTGTCTGTTGATGGCACAGTGCTGCTACACCTCCAAGAGCTCTGCACTGCAGCACAAACCAAGCCTTAATGTCTTTATGCCTGGAGTAGTAATCGCAGGATTATTGCTCCCATGGCATGCAAATAATAATCCTTTCTTTTCCTCATCTTGTAGCTGCCATGTAATTTAGAAAATTAATCTTCAGGGCTGGCAATGTCTTTTATTGTCTGTGTGTGCTGTCTGCCTCTACCTCAGTCACGACTAGCTCACTCTGTCAGATCTCAGAGCACTTTCCAAAGGACTCTGGAGTACTTTACCCAATTTTCTGATGGGTGAAACTGAGGTATGAATAAAAGAATAGGCTTCTCGTCAAGCTAACCGTTGGCAGAGCAAGGGACAAAGCAGACATGCAGTCCAATTAGCCCATACGTTACAGTAGGTCCTACAAGGACATAAAAAGAAACCAATAGCGAAAGCACTCCATGGAAATGCAAACTATCACAAAACCAATCAGCAAAATAGAGAAGACGATGCTGGGAACATGCGTGCCTCACCCTGTGACCTTTTCATCAGGGCAGCTGTATTGACACTGCAGTAGTGATTCACAGTGACTGCAAATCAGAGGTCAGGGGGCTTCTGTCTGACCCCATAAAAGACAACCCCCATAAAAAAGCAAGCACTGCATATGCAGTAACCCCTGGTGTGATCTGCATTCAGTAGTTTCAGTGGGAACTTTCCCAGGCGTACTAACAGACCCAGTCATGCTCCTACAGTGACAACATGCCTTGCAAGGTTTTTTTCCTGTTTACTCTGTTGGGGTTTTTTTGTTTGTTTGGTTGGTTTTATTTATTTGGATTTTTTTTCTGGAGGAAAGGGTTTTAAGCTCCTGCTGAGGATTTTCCATATACTTAGCTGGCTGATCTTTCAGTGCAGGCTCCCACATCTCAGCAGCAGTGAGATGTAGCTCTGGTGCTGTGCAGTCAGGGTGGATGCGTGCGGACTGATCCATGCTAGCACTCTTGGTGGGAAAGGTGGAGAGAGGTGTCACAAGGATGGGGGAGAAGGACAGCAGCAGTAAATAGGGACTGAAGGCATTAAGAGAAAGAAGCAGAACCACTCGGAAAAGCAGAAAATGAGAACTGAAGGACACTGGCAGAGCTGTGAGCGTTTGTGGGGGAGAGCTGCGGGCTGGAGCTGGGGGCTCAGGAAAAGACGGTCATCGGGGTCCGACATACGCTGACTGAGCAATGTGGGGGCCCCAGTGCCAAAGGGACCTGAGTGGCGGTGAGAGGAACGAGCTGCATGTGTGTGTGGGCTGGAGGAAGGTGCTGGCAGGGCAGCCACCCCCACGCTGCCTGCCGCCCACGGCAGTTATTCATCCTGCACCTTCCCTCAGCTGCCTCCCAGTGAGCAAGCACCACCAAGCACGGGACGCGTTTAACCCTTCTTTGAGCCAAATGTAGGGAAACTGGGCAATTTTGGTACTGAGGTTTGAGTCGAAGCTGTTTCAGCCAGGAGGGAACCAGGTTGTCGGGAGAAGGAGCAGGCAAGTAAGCTGCTCTCATCACTTCTGGCAGCACTGTATTACAGTCTCGGGGGATTTCTTTACGTCCTGCAGCGTGAACATGAAGGCCTGATTGCTAGCATCAGTGGGAGCCTTTCCTTTGCCTTCCCACAGTTGCGGATCAGGCTGGTTGTGGTTTAACCCCAGGTGGCAGCTAAGCACCGCTAAGCTCACTCCTCCCGCCCCAGTGGGATGGGGAAGAGAATTGGGAAAAAAAAACCCACCCAGACTTGTGGGTTGAGATAAAGACAGTTTAATAGGACAGAAAAGGAAGGGAAAATAATAGTAATACTACTGATAATAAAAGAATATACAAAACAAGTGATGCACAATACAATTGCTCACCACCCGCTGACCGATGCCCAGCCAAACCCCTGAGCTGTGGTGCCCCCCAACCAACTCCCCCCAGTTTATATACTGGGCATGATGTAATATGCTATAGAATACCCCTTTGGCTCAGCTGTCCTGGCTATGTCCCCTCCTAGCTTCTTGTGCATTCCCAGCTTCTGCTGGCAAAGCAGTATGAAAAGCTGAAGAATCCTTGACTTGGTATAAACACTGCTTAGCAACAACTAAAACATTAGTGTGTTATCAACATTATTCTCAACCTAAATCCAAAACACAGCACTATACCAGCTACTAAGAAGAAGATGAACTTTATTCCAGCTGAAACCAGGATAGGTTTCAAAGCAGTTTGATTGCAGCTACCTCTCCGAGAACCAGGGTGCCAGCTCAGACTGTGTATCCTCCAATACTGTCCATGAACAGTTACCCAGTGAGGAGTAAGAACATGGCAAATGCACATGATATCTCCCCCCAAATCTCTTCCACCCCTGAAAATCTTTCCTGCCATTTGACTGTTTTCAGCTCATGGGATTTCCTCAGCTGGCTGTGGTTTATCTGTTCTCCAACCCATAACAAAGCTCTACTCCAAATGCTTATCTCCATTGTGGCCGGCCCTTCTAGACTGCTTGAGATAAGGGTGCCAGTGGCCCACCAAGGAGACAGGTGATGGGAAACACCAAGTCCTCTGCAGGGAGAATTGTAGTGCCAAAAGCAAATACAACTGGTCTGTCCTGCTTGATGGGACTAAGGCCATCTGGTAGGGCAAATCTGTCACGGTGCTAAAACCTCCCCGCTGCCTCAGCAGAAATAGATTCATTATGTCCAGATCACCTCTTGGGAAGGATTCCTGCCCCCTGCTATCCCCTGAACTGTGTCTGGACATTGTCTGGGAGGGCAGGAGTTGGCACATTGAAGCAGTGTGGAGGAGCACTGGGCAGTGCTGGCCTTATTTAGATCTCCAGCACATGTGTTAAACCATGAGTCTAGCACCAGGTCAAAATACTGTTTAGCAGGACCGCTTGAACGCTAAGTCTGTGCCATCCCACTGCTCTCTGACTCACAGTCTGTGTGTCTGGTATCTGATTTGCTTCTGCCCTTAGGGCTCAAGGCTCCTTTTCTCCAGTGTGGTAGATAAGGTCAGAGCAGTTCAGCATAGCCACAGAGTGTAAGCCGTTCTTAAACCTGAGGGCAATGCCTGGGATGTACTTAAACAACTGCCTGAGGTCTGTTTTTATAACAAAATGAGGCCCCAGACGTATACCAAATTTGATACAATTTAATCTTGCCCACGGACCACGCAGGGGGCTCTGACCTACTCTCATCCAGTTTGGGGACCAGGAAGCTCATTCCTGATTTAGATGCGGACATAGACAGTAGGAGTAAAGGGTCAAAGGGAAGGCATTTTCTGCTTGGTGCATCCTTGAGCCAGAGGATATTGGCTGAGTACATCATGTCTGCAAAGGGTGGTGATGGGTGAGCGGCTGTTAAATTTCCTGAGCTACGCAGGAGGGCAATGTATCTTCTGGCCGTACCTAGTAGTGGGTGGTGGCTGCTGATAGAGGCATTTGCCCAGCAGGACTCATGGAATCTCTTCAAAGCTTAAGCAGGTCATGATGTCATTGACTTACACACAAGTTGTTATTCACATCCTGATCAGGGAAGTTATCTCCTGGAAGTGCTGCAGGATCTGATAGGGTTACATCCAGAGATGTACCAGAGAGCACCACCAGAATGACAGGGAGAAAGAAGATGTCTCTGCCATATTATGGAGGAGAGACTGGACGAGTATCGAGGTTGATCTTTGAGAAATCAGTAGTCAAAGGTTCACTGATGCTCACTTCTTTTTTTTTTTGGACAACTGACAATTCAATTCTTGCCTCTGCTGATTGTCTGAAGGACTCCACAGATCAGAAATGAGTCAGAAAAGGATGGAGAACAAAACACAGTTACTCAGTTGTAGAACTCATTGCGGTGTCCGCACATTTTATAAAGATCAGAGTAAGAGTAGAAACAGTTCAGGAAAAGGTAGAAAGCTTCATCAGAGATCTGGAGGTGTTTTCCTATGAGCAACAGGTAGACACACAGGAACTCTTCAGCCTGGAAAAAGACAAATTTTAGGGAGAGGAATTGCTGCAAGGTCAGTTGCGATTCAGACTAAAATTAACTTTTTGACAGGGTATTTTTCCTTTTCCCAAATCACAGTTTTGGTTTCCTGCATGGCCCCATACGCCAGTGGGTTAACGTTACTATCTCTTTATGGGGCGCTCCATGACACAGGATTAGGAAAGGGGAATTGAAGGTTGAGGGAATAAAAAAAAAAACAACCCACCCTTTATATTACTATTTTTGCAGAAGCCCTGAAATTGTAAAACTATGTCCCTGTTTCACAGACTCAGAATGGTTGAGGTTGGAAGGGACTTCTGGAGGTGATCTGGTCTGACCCCTCTGCTCAAGCAGAGCCACCTACAGCCGGTTGCCCAGGACCATGTCCAGGTAGCTTTTGAATATTTGCAAGAATGAAGACTCCACAACCTCTCTGGACAACCTGTGCCAGTGCTCAAGTCACTCACACAGTAAAAAGTATTTCCTGATGTTCAGAAGGAACCTTCTGTGTTGCATTTTGTGCCTGTTGTCTCTCGTCCTGTCACTGGGGACCACTGAAAAGATCTTACCTCTGTCCTCTGCTCCCTCCTTTCAGATATTCATATACATTAATAGGATACCCCCTGATACTTTTCCTCTACAGACTGAACAGCTCTCTCAGCCTTTCCTCATATGAGAGATGCTCCAGTCCCTTCATCATCTTCATAGCCCCTCGCTGGACTCTCTCCTGCATGTCCATGTCTCTCTTGTACTGGAAAGCCCAACACTGGACACAAAAACCTACAGGAAAACACTGCTGAAGCCCGGGCTTGAACCAGGGACCTTTAGATCTTCAGTCTAATGCTCTCCCAGCTGAGCTACTTCAGCCCTGATTTGGCACTGATTTTTCCCAAAGCCTGTTGGACCAGAATTATCTTTCAGACTTTTACCATTCAAACTGGCTCGGTGGACATTTGGCTCTTGTCCTGTCATTGGGGATTACTGAAAAGAGCCTGAGTCCTTCTTTACACCCTCCCTTCAGACACTTACGTGCATTGATGAGATCGCCCTGAGTCTTCTCCTCTCCAGGCATTCCATGGGACTTTGTGCATGGCTGAACTACAAAAGGTTTCAGAAGTAGTGAGAGAAATGCAGAAAGTAAGTTTCATCAGAAAGTATTACACACAGGTTGCCCTAAAACCTTTCTTCTTCCCCAGTTTGAGAAGTCTTTAATCTACAGATTGCTAGGAAATGGGAGAATACAGCAGAGAGGTTATTCTGTGATTTTCTTCTTGACATTGTAGTTGTTTCCCTTGAGTTCACTACTGTCGCAGCCTCCCTTCTCAGTCTGCTGTGCAGAAGAAGTGCCCCTACAAATAAAGCAGCCAGGGACTAGTGACACCCAGGGTAGGAAAATCCCCAAAGCCTTTGGGATTTGGGTGGAGGTTACCTGCCTAGTGTCCTGCAGGCAATTGAACCATGCCTTTCATCTCAAATACAATCCCACCACAAGAACTCCATTCAGGTTGCCTAAATATACACATTCAGTACTTTTTGTGGTACCTTAGGCTATCCCAGCTGTCCCACAGCTCCTACTGCAGAGGACTGTAGACTTTCTTCATGACCCATCTCACATCTTTCAGCCCTATGACAATGGCTTAAATGCTCTTGGGCTTCTTAAAAAGCACCAGCCACCTAGGAAAATAAAATGTGCCCTCCTAGGTCACATCGATGGTCCATCTAGCCCGGTTCTCTGGCTCTGAAAATGGCTCCACAGGAGATCATGTGAGTGTGGCTGCAGCCCATTCCCATATTCAAGAAGTTGGAAGGAACATCTCCACCTGGTCATTCAGCATCTGTCTCTGGATCTATCATGAATGCTTAAGCTTATGTTTGAACACCTGGCCCAAACATGAACTACCAGAGACCAATAAGGTCAACAATTATCAAAGAACTTTGAATGAGAACGGCTGTGGTGGATAAATACACAAGATAGGAATAAATCTTACAGCCACATTTTCACTGGTAACACCCCTCCACGCAGGTTTTCGCAGAGGCTGGGCTAAGCTGTCACTCCACAGAGCCCACATCACCCATGCCCTGTTGGCTCCAAGTGAGTGGGTGACAAGGAGCCATGTGCAGGTTCTCCCAAGGAAAGGGAGACCTGCCAGGTCAGTGTGTGTGGAAGCCTGGCTCACCTGTGACTTAGCTCTGCCATTCCAGCTATCCTATTTTTGCTTCACCAGCTTTCTCCTTGTCAAGGAAAGCGACTGCAGAAACCAAAGCAGTTCTGTTTCTCACCAGCTTTCCTCAGACAGGAAGAAAAGATCCCAACATGGGAACTGTGGTATTTGACAACCCACTCTGCCTTGCTGGAAATACTGAAGCTTCAGCTGGGTACAAAATTCCTACTGAAAGATGAGCTATGCTACACTTTGCAAATGCTAGCAGTGCTGGTGAAATGATGAGGTGAAGGATCTGATAAAGAACAAGCCTTGAAGGAAGTGCTACACTGCGGTTAAATGTAGAAATTTGAGAAGCTGACTTGGTGGGAAGTTGGCTTATTCAGATGGCGAAACATCACAACTGAAAGCCTATGAGCAAAGTCGTCAGAAGGAAGACTTGTGTTGCCAGTTTAACATGTCATATGGAAGAGGTTGGAAGCTTAGACTTTCCCTCATTGAAGAAAAAGAAATGAAACCTGTCCTTCTGGCTCAATTCAGACTTAAGGGCTGGAACACCATAGGCAGCTGTGCTATGGGGAGTGAATGAAGTGGAAGGAGGAGTGAAGTTGGGATGACTGCTCTGGCAGCTTTGTGGGCAGGTCAAAACTGCAGCTTTTAGCAGATGCTGCTTTTCTGAGCCAGAGCTGTGGACACCTCTCCCTACCACACACGTGTCCAGCTCAGTGCTGCACTGTGCAAATGCAGAAATTTGGGAAAACTGCTTCGACAGCCTATCCACTGTCATGAAAGAGAGGCAGACAGCCACCATGATCTCCTGCTGGAAAGAAACCCTATCTCTGGGACACTTATTTCCCTCATTTAGACTGTCCCTGTTTCCATCTCTGTCCTTACTTTGCTCCCCTATGCCAGAAACTTTCTAATAGGTAGCCTTCTACTTCACCTTTGATTTCCTTCTGGTGGTTTCCTCAGGTCACTTGTGTGTCCTTTGCACCAGGGCGTCTGTAGAGCGTGGGCTCCCCATACTCAAAGTTCCCTGTTGTCCTCTCTCACCTGTCCTCATCCCTTCTGCAAAAACTCCTGGTTCATTCACATCTTGAATACTGTCTGCTTTGTTTTGGTGTCTCCATCCCAGGAAAGATGTGAAAAAAAACTTAACCAGTGGAAAGGCATAATAAAGTCACTTCTGCACAGGGAATCATTGTGTAAACCATGTTTATTCAGTCTGGAAAAAAAAAAGGGCAAAAGGAAGGGTATTATAGGATCTAGAGAGGAGTCATTAGGGGTTGATTGCTTATTGACTCTTCTGATGCAGGAAGTAAGGGGTGTCAGTTGAAATGAGCAAGTGCCAAACTTGGAACAAAGAAAAAGACGGAGTTTCTTCTCACACTGTCTGGTTATCTGTGCAAGTCCCTGCCATAGGATATTACAGATCCCCAAAGTGTACAGACATTCAAAAGATGACTGGGCAGATTTATGGAAGAAAAAACTCCAGGAAGAGTTTGCAAAAATGAAACTACCTGCTTTGGTTCATGCAGTGCCTGAGCCACAAATCTCTGGAGATTAGGAGAGTATCTGGTGATATAACACTACATTCTTTTTTCTGTTATTATACTCTTCTCTAGGTATTAAATCATAGAAAATGGTGCAGCCTGGGTTTTGAGCTAGATGTTTTTCTGTATGGCACTTCCTTATACTCATGCCCTGGCTTCTTGAGACTTCAGGAAGGCGTCAGCCTGTTAAACCGTGTTGGCACGATGGGCAGAGATGTGCTGGACGTGTCATTTCATGCCATCAGCCAACTGTTTGATCTACCACTCCCACACAGGTGTTTGAGGCTTTGGCCATGTCAAACAGATGACAGAAGATCCTTTTGTCCCCACTTTCCCTCCTCCCATTCTTCCAGCTTTCCTATCACTCAAGGCTGATCTGCCTGTGCTTTTTAAAATATCCATCTGGCATCACCCAGATGCAGCTTTCAAAAGTTATCGCATTACATCCATGCAGAAAGCTACCAGTGAGTGCTTCTCCCAACAGCTGACATGCCTGGCCATGTTGAGAGGCACAAAGCTGGCCTTTGTGGGCCAGCATGGGTTCATCACCCCTTGCTGAGCGCATTCTTTTTTTTTAATGGGGGTCAATGCATCAACCAGGTGGAGGTGTGGAGAGGTGACATTTTCTCCCCAACTCACCACATCAGTTTTGTCATAAATCTTAGTTTTCATTGCAGACTTCCTGGCACCAAACTATGCCCCTGATGGGATTTTGTCCTATTTCACCAGCTATCTGCACCAGGGGAGTGACAGACAACTGCAGGGTCGAGATGCTATTGCTTTTCACACACTGACTTTGCTCTGATGTGTCAAATAAAGCACATGTTCCTACTTTAGGTTTCTTGAAATTTTTCTGTCTCATTACACTGAGTGGGCTTCTGGTTTACTTGAAAAGCATTTTTAGTGATTATCTCTATTTTGCTGTCGCTATTTTCTCTCCTTTCTCTTTTTCCAGACTTTTCTGAAAATGATCTCATTAAGAACATGGAACTCCTGTTTCTGAAAAAGGTTCCTTGAGGTTTGCAAAGGTCTCCCAGCAGGAAGGTTGCTTGTCTCCATTTTCCCTGCAGTTCAACAGACCCCCAAGTGAGCCCATTAGCAAAAATGAACTGCTTGAAAAAAAAATATACAAAACATGCAACAGCAGCAGCAATAGCTCTGAAATGTAAGGCTCCAGTAGGCAACAAACTATGTTTGCAAACCTCATCTTTGATGACAGTTTAATATGTTAGGGAAAGAATGAGATAATGGCACAAAGGGGACTGTGGGTGCTTGCTACCTGCTGCAGTAGCTCTGAGGGGACGTACTAAAGAGGACGGAATATGGGGCCTGAGGTAACTCAATTGTTATTCTGGAGAGATAAATGAATCTTTGAAAAACAGAGTTAATGAAGCCCAGCTGCCAAACTATGCCTGTCACGTAGCCCTTTCCTTCTCCCTCCTTAAGTCTGATGTCGAAAAGATGCTGAGATCGTTAGCCCATCCTTTGCAGGGGGGTCACTAGGGGTTCTTTAAAGTTTTCGTTTAAGGTTTGGCTCTTAGGAATCCAGGCTATGAATAACAGCACTGCTGTCCTTATGCACAGTATGCCTGTGCTTGAAGCATGTACCTTGGATGGAGGGATGCAGGCTGTGGTCCTGTTGCTGCCTGAGAGAAATTATCTGGATCTGGGTGAATATTTGCAATATCTGCCCTGTAGGGAAATACCCACATACTCACTGGCAGGGAGACAGAGCGAGAACAAACCTCAGACCTATTATTTAAGTTATCCCCAAGCCTGAATCACTCTTTTCTGAGAAAACCGTGTTTTAATGTTTGCTCTAGTGACTCTGTTATACAGAGACCTGAGAGATCTTAGATGTATTTCACTCAGAGCGACGGGGCAATGTGGAAAAGCAGAGGTCTGTGTTCATCAAATTCTTGTTTCCAACCAGACAAAGGAAGATATTTGAGGCAGAACTTTCCGAGCCTTAGGGGGGTACCTCAGTTACTGTGCAGAAAAGAGAAGGCAATGGCCATCTCCTTGGTTGTGTCCTGCATGAACCCAGGCTGACCAGACAGCAGGAGAACGCCTAGTCCGAGAGTTTTGTCTTGGAGCTAAGCACTGAGAGGCACAAGTCCTGGCCTAAATTTGTTTTGTGCCAATTACTGAATATTGCAGTCCTGAAGTTACGCTCAGCATACAAGTCTTGTTGCTTTTCCAAGGCTTAATAACATCTGCAGATCCCGCTCTGCCTCCGCAAACTCACAATGCACTATGCTTTCCCGAGATCCTTCTTTCAAGATGGATCGCCCACTGCCATTTCAACCCATCAAAACTTCATTTTCAGAAGGATAAACCAAATGCATTCAGGAATCACTTTTTTAATAACTGTCAATAGACCAGAGCAATAAAATGGTTACTAAGGCGGCAGAAAAACAGCACCAAGAAAACCCTTGTAAAAATAACAGGTGCATTAAAGTGTGTGGGGGTATGTAGGTATATTTGTAAGACAATAATATACAAACCAGGTGGCACATTACCTCATTAGCAATCCACTTCTTGCCAAACTGGGTTTGGTGAGATTCCCTGAGAGGTTTCCCAGAAACTCATAAAATTAGTAGTAAACAACCCTTTTTGGGTGTTGGGAAATATTTCCTGGCTCTGCCTAACATCCCAGACTCCTTCTGAAGTTTTTCTCTGTTTTGCAAAACATTCAGAAGTTATTGGGAGGAAAATCAGGGAACAAAGGAGGGGGAATAAGATGAGTATAGGCAGAATCCGCTGTAATCAGCTTCACATTGAAAAACATAAGAATGATTGCTTGGACAGTGATGGTATCTTGATGTATAAATGGGTTTGTTACTTAACTCTGGTGATTCATGCTGTCAAGCACAGGGAAGAGGCAGGTGCCAAATTTTATGCTGGGAAGAAATTTTCTTTCCCAGAACAGATTGTCAGGGAAAATGCAAAGCTGAGGGGTCAATAAAAAGGGCCAGATATTGTTACAATGAAGATGTGCACAGGCAGGGGAACATGCCAGAGCGCAACAGCACTCGTGTTCCTACCTCATGGTACCAAGCATTCCTCAAAAATCAGTGCACAACCATTTAGCCTTTTCCCCCACACCTCCAGTAGACCTGTAATCCCCAAAGGGATGACTTTGGTGGACTAGGTGAATAAGACTTCTTTCTTGTTTCCTAAGGATGAAAACTGGAGTATGGGTCTTTTCGTATTTTTCACATCATCTATTTCATCCATGTTTCTAAACAAAGCCTAACTGAAGCTACATGAGTCTTAGCTGTTGGGTGTTTGGGATAGGGTTGGGTTTTTTTCTTTCGTTTTTAAAGAGTATCTGAAGAACATGTTCCAGCTGCTTGGAAGGAAAGAGCCAGAAAGAAAAAGAGAACAAAGGAAAACAGTGGAGATATTTAATTGAGATAATTTTAGCTGCTCTAAATGCCACAGGCAATCTGCACAAATATTTGGAGAGAAGAGATGAGGAAGGAAGAAGAAAAAAATTTCTGTGCTGGTCATTCTGTCCCCAAATTAAGGGGAGGAAGGTGTCGTTTCAGAAATCGGGCAGGACCCTGCCTGACAGCTCCTGGGTAATTGCCTTTTGAGCCTCTGTGGTCTCCTCTGCACTCTTCCAGACCGCATCACAGACTTATCCAGATCTAGCAGAGCCTGATGGGCAAACCCTCTGTTTATGGGGGTTAACAAAGAAATAAGACACTCGCAGGGTGGGTGAACAGGGATGGCCAGCCTGGATGATGTGAATTCAGATCCCTTCTTGGTCTGGACCCTTGTGTCTTAGGTGAACACCTGATGAGGCACTTCTGGGTCAGGACAAGACTTGGTCAGTCCTTGCGGGATACCTGTGCTTTGTGTGTGACTGAATATTCACAAGCAGGGACATGGTGTTAGATTTCCTGTGAGATATGGGTTTCATGGCCTGGGGTAGGTATTCCAAGATTTAAAACTGGTAAGTCTGTTACCTTGGTCTGGCCTGATGGATGTTTGATCAGTTATCCAAAATGGTAAAGCTCTTGCAGAAGATGGCTACTTAGCTATGTGGAGGTTGGAGCTTTTCAGTTGTGAAGAAATTACAATTCACGTCCTAGTTAAGAGAGGGGTGTTTTGAACGTGGTTTTCTCCAGCTCTCAAGAAGGGCATCCTACCCCATGACTACTCTGGACAATGACAGCCTCCTTGTTAATAATGTAAGTGATAAACATGATTTTAAGACACGACCCCACCCCCCCTTCACCCCCCAAACTAGAGCTTTGTGTAGAGGTTGATGTTCAGTCAGCTTCCTGCACAACTGCTAGCAGAAACACGGGGGTGCCCTGATGACATTGCGTTGCCCTCACAAGACAGCACAGCAGGCAAATGGTGCACATCCATTACATGCAAAACTTGGGGAGGGAGTTGGAGGATTTTGGAGATCAAGCAGTGGATGGGAAGGAGAGGTCTGCATGTGTCCATTGTGGGGGTCATAAAACTCCAAATTTCAGGGTTTCCCCCTCCTTCACAAACACCCTAACCACTAGCATCACTTCGGAGAGCCTTCCAGGCTCTGAGCAAAGCAGCACTGCAGGCAACCTCTCCCCATCACTGATGCAGAGCCTGAGAGGAGGAAAAATGACTATAACCCCCACCAGAGCAGGCACCACATTTGGGGAGCCATGCCCACAGCATCCCTATTTTAGCAATGCCCCGGGAATGCTGCCATGGCCCATTTTCACCCCCTGCAAAGCTCACCGGGCAGATTGTCACCCTTCCCTGTTTGCAGGCAGGTGGGGGGAAAGGCAGAAGCGTGCGGCAGATCCGATCCCTCTGGCACACAGGCTGCTCATCCCTTTTGTCTGCCCCTCTCCCTGCTCCCACTCACCCCTTCTCCCCCACACACCCACCCACCTCGGTGTCTCATTCAGGGATGGCTCAGGGTGCTTCAGGTAGCCGCGGGGATGCATACTAACCTCTGCTGGGCTTTTCGTTAAAGAACCCGTTAATAGGGAGCTGCTGCCTTTCCCTCCCCTTCCTCCCCGCAGCCAAACTCGACTGCTGAAAAGCAGAAAATGGGGGTGTGAGGTGGGAAATCCAGGACACCGCATCCTCTCCCACAGCATGGGCTGGCGTTTCTTAGAGAAGGGCAGCGGCGAGGCCACCATCTGTGTCAAGCGGGGAGAAACGGCGGAGATCGGCAAAGAAGCGTTGGCTCAGTTGGCTGGACGCCCCTGCATCTCCCCCCAGATCCTTCCCTCTCTCTCTTGCAACATTCCTGCAAGGACCCATGGAGAGCTAAATCCTATTGTGCTGGGAGCGAGCTGCCACCGCCTCCCCAGCATCCGCAGAGCTGAAATCAGGAGCCCAGCAACACGGCAGCGCTGCCTAGCCCATCCCTGTAGCCCTACAGCAGGATATTCTCTCCCTAGCTCACGTTTGAGGGACATTAAAAAAATCATTCTTCAATTCTTAGGGATCTTTCACTAAAATCAGGCATAAATGACCCTGGCTACAGTTGTAGCCTCTGATTTTTCTTTTTTCCCTTTTTTCTTTTTTTATTCCCCCCCTCCCCGG
Organism: Leptodon cayanensis; assembly: GCA_027564655.1. Classification (NCBI taxonomy): domain Eukaryota; kingdom Metazoa; phylum Chordata; class Aves; order Accipitriformes; family Accipitridae; genus Leptodon; species Leptodon cayanensis. The sequence continues at coordinate 52,418,636 of JANXJC010000028.1, read as the reverse complement.
TTTTGGCCTTTCTAAGGTTGAAATACCTGTGGGGACAAATATTCCCTTCTCAGCATTCTTCTTTCCAGCTGGGACCAGCCGGCTTGAGAGACAACCCATGAGCATATGGGGAGACACTAGCAAGGAAAAGACTGATGTCAGGATCACTTCTGTCTCAGACGTATGCTTCTCAATCGTCTGTCCTTAAAGTGTGCCTCCTTCCCTGTCCTTGTCCTCCTTGTGCTGTCTCAGAGCAGACTGCACATCATGTGGGACCTGCAGCTCCTGCCCCATGGGTTGTAGTGAGGTGTGTGCTGGTCTCTTCTGTCGGGTGGCTGAAGATAGGACAAGAGGAAATGGCCTCAAGTTGAGGCAAGGGAGATTCAGG
>JANXJC010000028.1:52388752-52418169 GCA_027564655.1 Leptodon cayanensis | reverse complement strand
TGACGAGGTACTCTGTACCATGGTCTAGTGGGCACAGATGATGGTTGGACTTGATGATCTTGAAGGTCTTTTCCAACTTGAATGATTCTATGATTCTATGACCTTCCAGGTTTCAAGCTTTAAGTAGACCCTATGTATGCACCTTCACCTAACCCCCGTATTTACGGCATGCTCCCAAACACACACCTTTCTCAGTGCAGAGGTGGGAAGCCTCTGCAGTGCTTTGCTCCCATGGACCTGGTGATCTCCAGCCTGAGACCACCAAGCAGTTGTGTTTGGTGTGGAGGTAATGATGTACCGGGGAGCTGTGGCACTGTGGCAAAGTTTTTTGGGGGGAAGGGAAAGCGCCTGGAGAGCTTTACACAGCAACTCACTCCATAGCTCCTGCCAGCCCTGATCTAATATGTCTTTTAGTGATGTTTGGGGCCTCATACATTTGGAAAGAAGAAATGAGTACAGTTTGCTGCTTGCTTCTCACGTTCCTCTGTTTCCCCTGAGCTTCCCTGCTGTCCTTAATTATCCATCTCTCATTTACAGGGATTTTAATAGAAATGGAAAAGCTGGTTGAATTAGGCCGGGATGAGGATGCGCTGAATGAGGCTTCCTTCCCTTCAGAAGTGACCTAACATTTACCCTTTCTGTTATTAGTGATGCAGGCTCCCCATTACCACGTGAGGCAGCTGTTCTGTTGTTATCTTGAGCTGAGGGGACACAACTCCTGCACTGACTCAAGCTGTGGCTCCCTGTGGCTAGGAGAGATTAGCAACGAAAAGCAAGGATGCTTAGGGGAACTCCTTTGTTAACAACAATGCTTAGCGGGGACAAAAATAAGAGAAATAGCTTAGGAGAAGGAGAAGCAAAAGGAAAAAGTTGAAAAAGGTAAATCAAGTCACCACTGAGTGATAAATTTGCTAAAAAAAGGTGAGCGGTGGCCTAGTTTATGGCTTCATGGTTACGATGGCTGTGAGAGCAGCTAGCTGAGAACTGACAGATGTCAGCGTACAGAGCTCTGGAGACATGGATTTGGCTGGCAACAGCAGCCTCGTGTCCCAGTGTGGCCGTGGAAAAGCCTGTGTCCCTTTGGTGCCCTTTGCAATGTCTTAATGGAGCCCACTGCAAAGAGCCAGACACACATTCCTATTAAGAGAGGTAGAGCATCCTGTACCCCACGATGGAAGAAGGACGTTCGTGGTCCGTGGGCGAGGAAATCACTGTCCAAGCATTACAAGAAACAAGCAAGTAAACAAACGATGTCCACAAAATGAGTTATAATAATGCATTTAGTGTTTCCTTTACCTTTAGGAATGTCCCAGCACTGAGGAGACCTGGGTTGAAACCCTAGTGCCAAATTAGACAGAGCATGGCTTTGAACCCGCCTGGGATGTTGTCCAAAGACACCTATGTGGCCAAATCCTAGCCAGGCTGGGGTAGGCACATTTGAAAATGCTTTGGGACTTCAGTCTGAATGAGGGCAAATAAAGCATTTGGCAGGGGGTTATGTGCGCCTGAAGAGAGAAAAGCTACCTATCTATTCAGTGAGGCAATAACTGATCCATGGTTCAGGCAGAGAAGAATATTTTTGGATGAACAGAAGACTAAGCTATAGACACTTGCAAATTAAGGGATCTGGACTTGAAAACAGAAAAAAAACCTGATTAGCATGTCCCCATTATGAATCTAGAGTTCTGTAACCCAGGTTAGGGGCATCAGCCAGAAGGAAGTTAATAGGGAATTTGAGAATGAGATTAGCACGGAGGTGTCCAAACAAACATGGCTTTTGTTGCTGTTGCACATACTGGGGGAAACCCACAATACCATGCCCAAAGAGGCTTCTGCCTCCCCTCCAAATCTGGACCTGCTTTCTCTGAGCACTCCTTACCTTCCTCCGACATTTCCGTCAAAGGAACAGAGCTGTTGCCACTCACAGGAGGGGTAGAACTATGTAATATAACAGGGAAAAGGGGCTGTGGTGGATTCTCCATGGGACTGTGACTAGCGACTAACAACCACAGCAAGGCAACAGTTTTGTTATGGCTTCTCCTCCTCCGAAAGGCACCCAGGAGGATGCAGTGGCTAAGTGTTAGGTTTGTGTGGAGGAGAGAGACCAGCAGCAGCTGAAGTCAAGTTTGCCACCGGAATCTCCCATTGCTTCCTCCTCCCCACAGCCTGTAGCAGGGAGTCTGCAGCTTGGCAATCTTCCCATGAGCCAGTCCAGCTTCACTGATGAAAAACCAGGCTCCCACGACCCCTGCCCTAGTCCAGGAGAAAAAAAAAAACAACTGTATAGGTGCTGTGAAAGTGAAGGAGGTGCTTAACACCATCTCACCCCATGGGAACAACATGATATCTCTGAGGAGCAGGAGCAGGTAAGCTATGGGGCACTCTGAGCCACTTGCTCCTCGTCGTGTGAGTGACTGGTCCTGCCAAAGACACAGGGGCTGCCCACCTTCCCCTGGCTCACCGTATGACCAAGGGTATGGTTTGACGGCATGGCAATCTGCCACCAAAAAGGGCAATGTCCCATTTTCCGTGTGTGGCTGTGATCTCCCCGTGCTCCTCTACCATCACCACTGGTCCTCATCTCACCCTGCCGTGAGGTTGTTAACATTAAACCTAGATAGAAATGGTAAAACAGAGCCAGGGCTGCAGTGGAGGGTGGGACTGGCTCCGTGGACTGCAGATAATCCTTAGATCAGCATGGGCGCATCATCCTGGCAGACAGCGAGGAGCGCAGCTCTTCTGGACCGGTGGGACTCTGTCAGCCAAGCCACACCAGGAGATGAACCAGGGCTGCGTGCTTCACAGCCACCCCACTGCTTTTCCTTATTTAGCAGACTGTGATTTTCACTGTTTACTGCTGAGGAGGAGTAAAAAAAGCACTAAATTCAGAAACTTTTACTAGAACACTTAGAGGGGCACCCTAAAGAGGGGCAGCTGGGGGAAGAGTCAAGTGTGTGGCCAGATGTGGGCCAGATTCAGCTCTCAGCCATGTGGCGTAAAGGCAGATGAAATTTCATAAACGAGGTATGAATCAGGCCCTTCGACATGGGGCTTGCTTGTTTTGCTAGCAACCAATATACTCTACTGGCTCATGAGTGATGTGGACGGGAGGAAAATGAAGTTCATTTGGAGATGTCTTTCTATTCATGTTGACCTCGTGAGGATCATAACAGCCAACACCAGAGTTCAGGTTATTGCTGTGAAAAATACTGACACCTCTTTTTGACTTTCTTGATTTAGCCTCAGGCAGGCTTGAGGAGGCAAACGCAGCACAAGAGGCACTCATTAACATTTCCTCTGCCCAGTGAGGAAACAAAAATAACAAACATCCCATTAAATAAGGGGAGGAAAAAAACCTATAAAATACAGAAGATATTTTTAGTCTGAAAACAAAGCACTCTATCTTCCCCACAAAGTAGGGCTTTTCAGATGAAAAGAAAAAAGGAGAGAACTTGCAGGCTCCTCTGCACCAGAAGGAGTGACACTAATAATAATAACAATTCTTATGATTATTGTTGATATTGATAGCGGGCTGCCCTCAGTTTCCCACTTGCTTCCCCACCCTCCCAGCAAGTGACGTGTGGGGCCCAGCCGTGGAGGACAATGGGTGGCCAGGAACAATACAGCCACTGACGCCAACCGTGTTTTGAATGCGAAACTCTGCGTTGTGAGTGCCAACTTCAATGCAATAAAGTGTTCCAGGGCTGGAGATGGATGAATAGAGACGTATGGTGTAAATTAAATGTGTTATTCTTTTTCTCCCTCTTTTTTTTTTTTAATATAGATTAAAAAGCCCAACACCTTGGTTTCTCTTAATTTTATTCCCTTCTTGAGGATTTTGCTACCAAACAAATGACTGGCCAGCTTTGTTTGGTAACCTATAGGAGAATCAATAAAGATTGAAAGGGTATGGAGGCAGAGGGAAGGGATTAGGTTTCTTTTTTTTTTTTTTTCCTTTTCTTTTTTCTTGTAGAAGGAGGAAGCAATTGTGGAAGTGAAAGGGAAAATTCTAGCAAGGCAGATATAGGATAAAACACAAAATCCCTTGTTCACCAGTAGAAAAAATTAGTTCCTGCAAGACTATGGGATTAATTGCACCCTGCCCTTCAGACTTCTAACTTCAGGCACTTCATAGAGTCTTTGGTGAAAGATGGGGCCCTCCAGACGGTGATTCAGAGAAGGAACATAATGCACATCGCAATGCGTAATTGGGGAGGGACCCTGGCATCACAGTAGGGTAATACAGCATCTAGCAGAGCTCTTCCGAGCATAAGCCACTAAAAGACAGCACAACTCGGCTGCACCATAAACTTTCCCAAGCCCTCGGAGCTCCCCCTTCTCACTCACCCACCAGGTTCATCTGGCTCACAGCACAGGCTCATCTCCAAGAAGTGGCATGTCTTGCCATAATGTAGATCTGAGCAAAATCTGCCGGATGAGGCAGCAAAAGGACGACAACCAAAAAAAACCCAAACCAAACCCCCAACCCCATCAAGTTTGCTCTAAGGCGAAGCGCGGCGAAAGCCCGCATCCTGAATGGCTGCAAGGGTCGAGTGCCACCAGGCTGTGGGTGCACCGTGTCCTTGGCAAAGCACTGTTGTGACAGCACTGGGGAAGGTGCCAGTGCTGGCTACGACTCAGTTTCCCTTTCATCTGGTCCTGGTCGTGGGGGTTTTCTGTTGCTGCTCGCTGCCACGAGCTCCTTTTGTCTGCCTGTAATTGGTCGGTTGGCTTTTCCCTTTTTCTCTCCTCATTTTTTCGAGGGCCTGATCCTTATCTACTGTGGTTTAAAACTGTTCAGGAAGCTCTAGGGAGACAACCCACGTTGACACCAACCCTGCTGAGCTATGAGATGCAGCTTTGGCTGTTTTCTCTCCCATCTTTGCTCCTGCTTAGCTGTTTTGGAGGAAATTACCCCTGCTCACTGATCACCCTTTTTTCTTCCTCCCTCATACTCACTGTCCGCCTCCCTTTCTGCTCTTCTTGCCCCCCCTCTTGTCTTGGACCTCCTAATGCCACCCAGAAGAGCACATGTCCTGCAGCGTCCTCCACCCATCCTATTGCCAGCTCCCCTGAAGCCAGGCAGCTAATTTCAACAGAAGTCTGGCCGCCTCTTTGTGAAGCCCTGAGATAAAGCTGCTGTGGTTACAAAAGCCTCCTCCTCAGCCTGTCCCAGTCCATAGCTCCTGTCCTTCCATGCCCGTCTGTCTGTCTGTGCCCGGAAATTGTCTGTCTGCCTCAAATTACCTCTCCCTGTCAGCTCCCAGCACTCTACGTCTCCCTCCTCTCTTTGCTTCCGGCTCCCCTCTCTCCTCCTCCTCTACCCACGCACCTTACTTTAATTAGAAATACAATGAAAACGCTTATCGCTATGTCTTAATCAGCAAGTCACTCCCCAGCAGGTCCAGAAGGAAAAACCCCGTTCCTCCTCGCCTCTCCTGTCTCCCCCACCACCTCCACAGGAGAAGAGCACGCAGATTAGGAGGAGAGCTCTGTGGAAAAGTTGCTGAATGAGATGAACCTAGAAAGCTGGACAAGCTGGAGGAAAGGACACCCAGAAACTTTAGGATATTCAACAAGGACAAATTCTGTGCCTGGGAAGAAAGAGTCCCCGGCAGCAACTGTCTGGCAGAAACGGGCCTGGGAGTGCTGGGGGACAGCAGGCTGAGTAGGTATGATCCAGCAGTGTCCTGGCAGCAAAAAGAGTATTCTGGACTGTGGGAGCATGAGTACGGCCAGGACATCAATGGAAGTGATTATCCCCCGCTACTGGGGATGTATTAGACCATATCTAGCTGCTGCAACCACGTTTGGGCCCCATAATACAAGACGTTGATCAACTGGAATGAGTTCAGCACAGGCCATTGAGGCGGTCAGGGCTAGAGCACGTGCCTGGTGTGGGACTAGGGTTTGTCCAGCCTGGAGAAGTGATAGCACTGGACGGACCTAACAGCAGTCTCCCGTACCTGTGGGGAGGTTATCAAGGAGGTAGAGCCAAGCTCTTAGTAGAGGCGGCTGGTGAAAGGACAAGAGACATTGGGTATAAATTGAAACAAGACGCTCCGTCTGGGTATAAGGAAAAAGGTTTTCCCTCTGAGGATGGTCATCCAGTGGAGCAGGTTGCCCAAAGAGGGTTGTGCAATCCCCATCCCTGGGGTTTTCAATATCTGAAACCTGAACCACCTCATCTGACCCAGTAGCTGACTCAAGTTAGAGTAGGAGATTGAGCTAGAAACCTCCTGAGGTCCCTTCCAACCTTAATAATCTTGAGATCCTATGACCACACCTAAGTGCCAAATGAGTCCATTCAGACTGATGAATCCCCCCGCCATTGAAAACTACGGGAGAAGGAAAGAGAGGTAGCAGGGTCTAGAAAGAGATAGATTTGGTGGAGTAGGTTTTATAGCCAGTTCATCCCAGACTCTGGCATTTGATGGGACAAGGTGAGGTTGAAAACAGGTCACCTTTTAAAGTTAAATCCAGGCTATAACCTGTCCCCATCCACTGGCAATCTCCTATGGACCGTTTCTGGCGATCCAGGGTGAAAAACTTTCTGGAGAATATCTTTGCGCTAATCCAGAGATGCAGAGTTTGCACAGTCTCTCCCAATTCATGTGATCTCTTAGTGGCAACGCAAGTTTCAGGCAGACTATCTGGGGTATAGAAACTGCAGCATAAAAGGCTCCAGATCTGTCCCAAACCCTCAGATGATTGACATTTGACCCTTTCTAAACACAAACACAGATGCACAAAAATCTCATGCTTAGGAAAGCTGGGCGAAAGCAGAGAAGTAAGCCAGGCAGAGGGCATGGCTCTCTGCCAGTGATATCACTGTCATTATATACGTGGGGGATAAAGTGGCATTGGGAGGGTCTGCTGGATTAGGAACCCTGCATTTACACCCTCAGGCTTTTGTCCTCTTCCCCATCACTCTCACTCCCCACCTTCAACCAAACCATGCAGCCCTTCTATGTCAGCTTGCTGCTGCCCTAAATAATCATCCTGTTCCCCAAGAGCCGTATGGCAGTAGTGTTTGTCCATGTGCCATCACCTGGTAGGGACCAGAGGCGTGCCTTCCTGCAACACATGGATATGGGGGGGTAAAGGCAGTCCTGACTCCTATCCTTCATTCCATTCAGCTTAACCACTGCCAGTTTGCTCCGAGGGGATTCTGCTTTAACTAAATGCTTCGGGTCACTGAGACCTCCTTTCAGCAGGACTTTGCTGAAAAAACATCCATCTCCTCCGCGTTTCACTTTTACCAGGCTGGCTGCGGTCCCACCAGGAAAAACACGGCCAGGAGCCGCGGGAGTGGGGTCCCATCCTAAGCCTCCCTGGCACACTGCCCACCACCCTGAGCGGAGGCGAGACACCTCCCAGCCGCCAACAGGCTTGAAACCCCTTTTTAGGTGATATTCGTGAATCAGCATCCCACTGCCTCCGGCCACTGTCACTGGGAGAGGACGAGAAGCCCCAGATGTCCTCAGTACCTCTCTGAGTGTGTTCCGGTGGGGAACTCTCTCGGATTAGGGAATCCTTTATCTCTGGTTTATATAAGACCCGGGGACTCCTTTTATGGTTGGCTTTTCCTGCTTTGTCAAGAGCAAAGAACAAATGTAGCTTCATCTACACTTGTGGGTTGGCTAACTGATTAAGCATCTGATTCAAGCTCAGTACAGAACAGGCTTTTGATGGGCGGATTTAATTTGGTGTAAAAACCAGGATGCCGTCCCCCTCCCTTACCGAATATTCCCAAGATAGCGGTTGGTCTGGTGCAATTAAGCAGTGGGGATGACTCCCACCTACTAATGCTTTAGAAAGTCCAGAGTGCTCCAGTTTGTACTGAAGTGGCTCCTTTGAGTGTCGTCGTGTCCCCCCCCCCTTCCCCCCTCCTCTTTTTCTTTTCTCTCTTTTTTTTTTCCCCCTTTTTTTCCTGCTGATTTGTCACCATTTCCAAGCATTTGCATTAGGAGTGAGCTCACCCTGTGTGTGTGTGTGTGTGTGTGTGTGTGCACATGTGAGGGTGTGCGGGGGGCCGGTGGGCGTCTGTCTTCGTGTGACACACTGAATTCCTCCTCATCTCCCCCTCTGCGAGTCCTGCCAGGGGAAGCATGCTAATGATGACCTTGCTGAGTAAATAGTTGTGGCATGAATAAGTGTTTTTCCTGCAATCTGAAAGGCGGAAGGTGCGATTACTCATCCATCTATCCAACTGTCTCCAGCACCTTTCAAGTGCTTCTCGCGTCGAGTCTGGGGGCGTGCGTGAGGGGGTGGGAAGCGAGGGGAGGCTGCCAAGATCTGGGTTGCCACAGACACCGGCTTCGCTTTTCCTCCAATAAACGCTGCACTGAGAGTGCGAGAGGAGGCAGGGCACCACCCACATGTTGAGCTGTGTGGGGTATAAGTAGATGGAAGAGCCTGGACTAGTGGCAGTTCAGACAGGGAAGAGAAGCAGCTCTTTGCATCTCTAGTGAAAGCGTCTTTGACTCACCAAGTTTACCAGAGGAGAAATCATCGGGATTTTTGCAGCAGCTTCCAGCTTCTGTGTGCATCTCTGTGTGTTTTTGCCCAGCGGGGACTCTCCACCGTTCAAGATTCTCAGCTCCGGATGAGCAGGTAGCGGGCACGCGTGCGGGGCTGGATGTTTTAGCCAACTCCTCCCCTTGTTCCTGGAGGATCCTGGCTCTCTCTGGGACACCCTGAGCACGTGAGACCGGCGTTTCCAGCTGTGCACCGGGAGAAATTTGCCTACAACTCTCTCTGGAATCCACAGGGACGGAACAGCTCACTCTGCGGTGATATCTGATTTGGTTGTGTTTGTGTCGAAAAGTCTTTTGAGGGGGGTTTAGAAGTCTCTGTGTGTCTTTCGGGAAGTGTTGTGGTGGGGGTTTTGGGAGCCAGCTCTAGCGCCAGGGCTTACAAGCCAGTTCTTTCCGTGTTTGACACTCGCACGGTCAGAGCCATGCAGCTGGATAATGTTACCAATGCGGGCATCCACTCCTTTCAGGGGCACCGTGGAGTTGCCAACAAGCCCAATGTGATCCTGCAGATAGGGAAATGCAGGGCAGAGATGTTGGAGCACGTCAGGAGGACCCACCGGCACCTCCTGTCTGAGGTCTCCAAGCAGGTGGAGCGCGAGCTGAAAGGCTTGCAGAAATCAGTAGGGAAGTTAGAAAATAACTTAGAGGACCATGTCCCAACTGATAACCAAAGATGGAAGAAGTCCATCAAGGCCTGCCTGGCCAGGTGCCAGGAAACCATTGCCCATCTGGAGAGGTGGGTCAAGAGAGAGATGAATGTTTGGAAGGAGGTCTTTTTCCGTCTGGAGAAGTGGGCTGACCGTCTGGAGTCCATGGGAGGCAAATATTGCCCTGGGGACCATGGCAAGCAGACTGTGTCCGTTGGGGTGGGAGGCCCAGAGATAAGGCCAAGTGAGGGGGAGATTTATGACTATGCCCTTGATATGAGCCAAATGTATGCGCTGACCCCTCCTCCTGGGGAGGTGCCCAGCATCCCCCAGGCCCACGATTCCTACCAGTGGGTCTCTGTGTCAGAGGATGCTCCAGCCTCCCCAGTGGAGACCCAGGTCTTTGAGGATCCCCGGGAGTTCTTGAGCCACTTGGAGGAATACTTAAAGCAGGTGGGTGGAACAGAGGAGTACTGGCTGTCTCAGATCCAAAACCACATGAACGGCCCAGCTAAAAAGTGGTGGGAATACAAGCAGGACTCTGTCAAGAACTGGGTCGAGTTCAAGAAGGAGTTCCTGCAGTACAGCGAGGGGACTCTGACTAGGGATGCTATCAAAAGGGAGCTGGATTTGCCCCAGAAAGAGGGGGAGCCCCTGGACCAGTTCCTTTGGCGCAAGAGAGACTTGTACCAGACCCTCTATGTTGATGCAGATGAGGAGGAAATTATCCAGTATGTGGTAGGCACCCTCCAGCCCAAACTGAAGCGCTTCTTGAGTTACCCCTTGCCCAAGACCTTAGAGCAGCTGATCCAAAGAGGGAAGGAAGTCCAAGGCAACATGGACCACTCGGAGGAGCCCAGCCCACAGAGGACCCCTGAGATTCAATCAGGAGATTCTGTGGACAGCGTGCCTCCTTCAACCACTGCCAGTCCTGTGCCGAGCAATGGGACTCAACCCGAGCCCCCGAGCCCACCAGCTACTGTCATATGAGCTAGTCCAAGGGAGGCATCAGTCTGGGTTACATGAAAGGCAGAAGGGGGCATATTTAGGAAGCTTCTCCTTGGAGAGAGGTTCTGGCTGAGACGAGACATGAGGTGTGCTCAGTCCAACAACCCATAGCAGAGGAATTCACTTTGCTTGTGGGGGGAGGGAGGCAATGGGGGAGAGGCACCTTAGGATGTGGTTGCCCACCTCACCTGAGCCATGCAATACTGTGGTGCTGGAGATACTTGCTTGCACCACTGTGCAATTTTATGAGATCCCTGACAAGAAACTAGAGACAATTCCCAACTTCAGAGGCAGCCGCTTAGCACTGGCAGCTCTCAAGGACTTCAGACGAGTGCAGCAATTGGCTGAGGGTTCCTACCCATCTGGATCTCCCCTTCTCCTTCTCTCCTCCCTCTTCTGAAGAGGTGTCCCTGTCCTGAGGAGACACCTTTCCTTTGACCCTTGTCCATTTCTGATTTGCCACTGGGCTTCTGTTCACTTGGCAATTTCCTGTTCTTACTTGCTCCAAAGGATGAAATAAGTTTTTGATTTTTTTTTTAGAAGAAATCTTGTGACTTCAGGAACTGAAAACTTTAAGAATCTGGATTATTTTTAGTGTTTTTCATTTCACTGCACCTAATATCTGCTTTAATGTTTTTCCTCTCAAGAGGCTCTTACTGGTTTACTTCTCGTCTTAGTTTCTGCTCACTCTAATCAAGGCCACTGCAGTGCAGAGGAAAATTTCACCCTTTCTCTGCACATTATACTGTGCATTCAGCAGGAAACAGAGTTTCAAATTAAATTCTGAGCTCATTTATTGAAGGGGCAGTCTGCTTGCTTTCAGAGAAGAGAGGGTGTCAAGGTGGAGAGAGGAGGCACCAGAGCTATTTTGAGAGGGTGGGGGGAGGTAAAGGAAATAAATAAATATCCTTTGAATGAAACAAACAAACACATCCTAAATCCAGAGCAAAATATCCCCAGAGCAGTAAATCGAGTCCATGCTAATGTGTGGAGACAACAGCAGCTTTTGCCATGTAAAAGCAAAAAAGAAGTGAAGAGAGGAGCTGTGTGTCCCAGCACAGTTTCAGCCTGTGCATCACAACAAACAGCTTCTGCTCACACAGACAGACTCAAAATGCTTCTGGAAAGCCTGGCACCCCTGTCCTGGAGCACCTGAGGACAGAGCTCTGTCTGTTCACAAAGAACTTTCTACAACAACTTGTTGTGGATGGAGACGGACTCGGACTCTGTGACATTTTCCATCTTGAAACAGTAATGCTCAGCATTCACCTTGCTTTGGCTAATGTCCGATGACAGGATTTTAAGATGAAACTGCTCTAAGACATATTCAGAAAGTTTGGCTCTTCAAAGCTTCTTGAAGCTGGACACATCTTGAGCATCATCCGCATTCACCACCAGACCAAATAAACAACACCTCTGTAAGAGATGCAGCAGGGATGCAGCAACAGGAGTGCCCCTGGGATGCTCCTGGCACTACTACAGCAGTGACATGTGGCACCGGTGGCTTGGAAGGCCTTTGGTGTGCCTCCTTCCAAGAGGCTGAAGGTAAGGCAACTCTCTGACATTCCTTTCTCTGCACTCCCCAGCCCTAAATTAGCCATAACCTGTCCAGTAGGAGCCTTGCACTGGCATAAAAAAAAAAATTTGAAATGGGACATGAAGCACTCACTGTAAATGACAGATTAGGCTTGGGAGAAAAAGGGAAGGGAAATAAAGGGAAATAAAGGACAGTGAGTGGGAAAAGTTTCCAAACAGGACAGTATCTTGCACTTTCTGATTACTATGGGGGGGAAATGGGAAGCTTCTTCATTAGCCCAGACCAAGGACCTGCCCCGTGAAGCTCTGGGCTTGAGTCCCCGGCTGTGACAACACATCACAGGTCCATGCAGAGCCCAAAGGAGATGCACGTCTACTCTGCACCCTTGCTAGAAGTGAGTTGGTCTCAGGAACAGTGGGGCCTCTCCTCTCACTTGGTCAGAGTGAGTGAGTTTGGCAGCAGCTGTGTCTGCAGGGAGAAGGGAGCATTTCTCACTAATGACCTGGGATGAGTGGTGGGGGAGTGGGTGTCATTGCTGAGGATGAGCTGGCCGTACATTACAAGTATTATCTTCTCTTGGTTACAGTGACTCACTCCGATCCTCCTCTGAGAAGGAATCACTTCACAGTGCTCAGGATTCAGAAGGGAAGCCAAAGAGAAAAAGCTTCCAAACCAAGGATTCAATATCAGACCTGCTGTCAGGATCCCCAGCCACTGACTACTGGATCCACTGTCTGAAGGGAAGACCGACACAGGTAGTTACCTCTCATCTTACCCTTGTGGGCTTTTCTTAGCCTCCCCTACGCCCTGCCCCAAGGTACTGAATAGCCCAGGTGCAAATATCTATGCTGGTCTTGAGACCTCAGCCCCAGTAGGTGGGATATCAGCCTCTTGACAGAGGAATGCAAGCACCATCCCCAATGATTAACGCTCTGGGGACAGTGCACATCATGCCTTTCTTTCTGCTGGACCATTGGCAAATGCTTAGACACCAATACCTAGTGGGACCTCCGGGCTGCAGACACCTAGTAGGCACAGCTGAATTTAACCCCATCTCCTGCGAAATCCCCTGTACTCTCCACTTTAGATATCTAACCAGAGCTGCTGCATTTTTTTTTTTTCCTTTTACAGCTATCCCTGCTGCTGTTGCTGAGTTTCCTTCTCTGTGTCCAAGAGTCCTGCTTTCTCAGGGGAGAAGCGAGTGCTGCAGGAAGACAGAGGGCAAATCATGCACCAAAGAGCCTCCCATGCAGTGCAATGCCGTGTTCAAAGTATTGAGAGCCAGAATGAAAGGGGGAAGCCACTTCCAACAGGATGAAGAAAAGTTCATCCTGTGTTGAGAATGAAAAGAGGCAGAACAGAAGAACCAAGTCTGGGTTTTGGGGACAGCAAGGATGCTGGGCTTGTACTGACTGTTGAGATGATACCATACCTCTGCAATTTGGGGCCACTGGGACTCACCTAAAGAATCTTCACTAGATTATCAGTTAAAAAAACTTTCCTGATTAACCTTGCCAAATGACTGACCCTACCTAGGTTACGAACCCTCCATGCTCTTAACGCTGTAACTCATTTTTCCTGAGTTGAGGGTAGCTTCATTTCATGCGGGTATCAGTTTCAAACCTCAAAGGGCTCCGGAGGTTCGGAGAAGCATCCTGCGGTCCAGATGCTTGTCTGAACTGCTTGAGCCTGCACAACTGGGCCGGCTGTCTTGCCAGAAAGGAGAATCTTGTGAGACAGCAGGCGCTTCCTGGATCTGCATGGGCCAGAGTTACTGCAAGAACCAGGGTTCTTGTGCTGGCTTTGGCATGACTGTTTCCATTCAGACCCAGGGAGAGCAAAAGGTGTGTAAAAGACAAGAGCTCGAGTGAGTTGGACAAGACAGTTTTGGTTCACATCTCAGCTGAAGAGGTCCAGTTGGTTCCTCTCTCTTCCAGAGCCAACTGTCCCAGGTATGCGTGTGTGCGTGTCAGTGTGGGTGTATGTGTGTTGAGCAATCAAATCCACCTAACTAAATTCTGTGGTGTTTTGTTGCATTTGAACTAAGCCAACGGGACCTAACGTGCATTCCAACAGTGCTCAGCAAAAATGTCCAGGACTGGAAAATTATGTAAAACCATGTAAAGGCAGATTTTACAGGCATCATCTCAAGTCAAAATGATGTTTGATTTTGAGGTGCTTAATTTCCACAGTCTCTTGCAAGGGACTTGACTGCCTCAATAGGCATTTTATTTTGGCATAGACTTTCCCGTCTTTTTAAGGAATTAGCCTGTCTGTGCTACATGGTCATTTAGTCCTGAAGTTTATACATTTTCAGCTGACTTTTTGGAATGTGCAGAACTGAATCTCCTGGACTGATTTTATGTCAATTATTGCTCCTAGCAGATGGGAGCTTTACTTGTAGCACCCTGGTTTATAATACCAGCCTCTCCAGGAAGGACTGGTAGTTTATTTTCCTGGGGCAGAGTCACGTGAATGAAGAAGTGTGTATGTGTTGTGCCTGTGAAATTTTAGCGGATTTCAACCACTGGATTTTTTTTTCCTTAGGCAATTTTACATTTGACTCTGACAAAACTACTTTAGAGTTTTTATTTTTACGAGAGATATTATTAATTCAAACAACCTTGTACAAAAAGCAGACACATTAAATCACTACAGGTTATAGGGGTTGAAGCCAAAAGGTCTTTGTAAGCCGACATCACTTGCCCTAGATCTGACTGTATCAGGCAGTTTATTCCTCATGTGTCATGTTGGAGTTACAAGATCACACCAAGCCACTAGAACCTGTCAATAGAATAGTGCTACACTCTATTTGCTATTGTAGCAAAGCCTTTTGTAGATTTATACAATAAAACTTTGAAATATCTGCTTCAATTGCTTTGTGCCTTGCTTTATGGTCTTTCTTCCTTGGTTCATGGGAGACTCAAGTAACTACTGCCCTCTGAAGTCTTGGTCTTGTCAGCTGTTTGGCCTTAGTTGACTCATGAAATCTTCCTTCTCAGCAAAAGCAGATGATTGACATAAAGATGAAATGTACTGGGCCTTTGAGGAAGAAGGGTTGGATATAGAAAGTACGGAGGTGTTTTAAGGGGTTTGTTCAGCATCTCAGATCGAGTCAAATGTAGCCCATGAGGCTGGGAGAAATGGTCCCTTGTGGGACTGTGGATTGTGCAGGGCTCTTGTTGGGTACAGCTAAGAGAAAGGTTATTGAAACAGAAGGCAATCACATTCCTACCCGTGCTTGAGAAATAATATGCATGGAAGAGCTGAGGCAAGTCAGGGCCAAGGTAAAGAAATCTCTAAGCGTGAATCAGCTCTGCTTGTTATCCAAAGAGACTTCAGCAGTCAGAAGAGCCAGCAGTCAGCAGCACAGAGACCCAGGAGCTATTGGCAGGCTGGTGCTTTGCTACATGATGCATTCCCCCACAACAAGGCTGTTCTCCATTCCTTGGGTTTGTTACTTATAAAACACTCCTGGGTCATCGGGGCTGAAGGAAAGGAACATAGCAGGGGATGTAGCTTAGAGTGCTTTAAATTGAAATTAGTATTTTTGCAATAGGCTGGGCTTAAAATTCTGGCCCCAAAGACCCTCAGTCCATGGTGATAGAGGACTCTGCAAATCCCTCCTCTTCTGAAGAGGTTTTGCACTCAGGTGGATGTAGCCCCCATTCCCTGCTCCATCTCTGGTCTCTCTCCAACGAAGAAGGTGTTAGGACTAACAGTCCAGGGTGTGATGCAACTGGCAATGTGTGCTTAGGTAGGGCAGCTGGAGAAACAGATGGACTCATTCCTTTCACAACAAGCACTAAAAGTGCTTTGCCAAATGAACCTCCCAGATATCCCTTTCGAGCTCAGGTTAGAAAGGCAGAACATGGTCTCATGGCCAAAGATGCCTAAAGGACAACTGCTAACCCTTGTGTCTTCAGCTCTTTACAGCTCATTCAACCACAAACTCTTACCAAGAGTGAGAAAGAAACTTTGAAGATGCAGTTTGGGTCCACAGCTGAACTCTGCCTTTGTGTCCTTAACTACTGTCACCAGTAAAGAAGTGAAAAACAATCATTGAGGAGGCAGACCAGCAACAGGGGTGCAGCCAGTGCCATCCCAAACTGGGACAGTATAGGAGAAACTGGGCAGGACAGCAGGGTTAGACTTTGCATGGTCTATGGACATGGCCAAAGAGCTGGGTGTCCTGCAAGGACCAACCCGATGCCTTACAGAGCAAAAAGCAAGAGCTGCTCAGCTGGAGGTGCTGAGCTCTTCCAGCAGAGGGGGGCAGAACTCCACTGTACACTGTGGGAATTCAAATAAAATTTTATAAAGAGAAAAAAATCTGTCCTCGTCATCATCCATCCCCACAAGGTCCACTCCCACAGCTTCAGCGATACCAGATCAGTGGTCGCTTCAGTGGAGGAGGTCTGAGGGCAAGGAGAGAAGGAGTGATGAGAGGTTGGCATGGAAAAGAGAGGAGGACTGATGGCCAAGTTACGGTGGAAGAAGATGGACAGGATGGGGATGTCCTGCTGAGTGAGTTGGGAAAGGTAGATGAGCTGGGAAACACTTGACTGTGCTGGATAAACTCAGAAGGTTTGCAATTCTGTTCCAGAGCCTTCCAGATTTGAATCTAATAATTGTTATTTACTTTCTTTCTGACAGTTCAGGAAAATCCCTAGAGAGTCCCTGGGCCTAGACCTTCATTTAATGAAGAAATGCCTTATTACTGCTCCTGGCTCTATCAGTGGGGAGTCACCTGGGATAGATATAGCCCAGTGATGGATTAACTGCATCAAACTAGTTGAAACCCCTCCAAAACCAAAGTGGGAACCATCCCCGTGTTTTCTGGGGCATGATCCAAAATGCGAATATTCACAATCATTCTTCCACTGGTGGAGAAGGCATGTGAGGTCAAGCACTTATAGAATTGAGAAAAAAGTCACTAATTCACACTTACTTACTCAATAATTTATTTTTTTCTTCTCTCTTTATCATGGCTATACTGATGAGCTCTTTAATTTGCTTATTCAGGACAGCTTAAAGAAGGTGCTAAGATGGACCTTCTCAGAGTATTGCATTCATGTATGAAATATGTGTTCTCTTTTTTCTTTTTTTATTTTTTCCTTCTACCTCCTTTTTTAATCAAAGTGATTGCACTGGTCAGTCATGTAAATCATATTTATTGACTTTTCAGGCAGGCATGTGTTTGTGCACAGCCTAACTGCTCCCCTGGAGCTGCTTCTTCCAGCAAAGCAATGTGTAATTAGGGAGGCTGTGAAACTTTCATTATTGACACAATCGGCTGTAATGGCTCCACTTATCACGTCAATATGATGCTCTGCTGAGCTCTAGGTGCTCACTCTGATCATGGAGAAGGATGTTATCTCAGACCTATTCCCACGGATACTAATTTGTACGAAGTATGAATTGCAGGCAGGTGACATGCTTTTTTCAGCTAATATCTAATCATTAAAAATTGAAAGGAGGATTGCTATGTGCAAAACTGGGCTCAATTCAGCAGTTTTGGGTGAAAAAAAATGTAGGTGATTATTATCAAAGGGGCAGCTATCTTCATTACTTTTAAGCTACATTTAGGAATTTTTAGGATCCCGTTTCTGAAAGTTAAAGTGATCATGCAGTGTCGGTCTGTTTTTCAATCTTTCCCCCTTGCACGTTCACTAACTTTCAACCTGCTAACTTTTATCGTGCAAAACCAGAGACTCCCAAATTCACTAAAAGCCTACATGTTTCTGATACGGAGTTGCTGAATAGAGGACAGTTGTTCCATCGCTCCCACATAGGCACAGACTGAATGTGCTCAGCCAATATTAGATAAAAGAAACACAAGTCATAAATTCCTAGAAAATCAGATTTCATTTAGTCCTGAAGCTTACAGAACCACTTGCTGGCATAAAGAGTTTCTTTTTTTTCTAAAGGGATAGAATCTTGACATTTTCAAAATGAACCTTTTTGACTTTTTTTTTTTCTAAAAAGCATCACTTAAAAACTGACTTCAACTTGAAAAACCACAAAAGAAAGACAGGAAAAAAAAAAGTAAGAAGAGAAAGGTTAGAAAACTCAAAAAAAGAAATGGAATTAACTGTTTCGGGACTCAGAGGCATGTGCTGAGTTGGTGCAAGAAGAAATCTCTTTTTCCATCTTCAATTTAATCCATTGAGATATTAGGAGAGTTTCTCTTCTGACTTGACCTTGCCCCATTTTACCCTCTCCTGATTTGACTATTCTACTAAAAAAACTCCAGTATTTCCCCTGTTGCAAAAAACACACCCACTGTGCTACTATGCTGCACACTTCAGCGTCGTAGAATTTTCTGGGCGTCATATGATTCTATGATTCTATGATTGGAATGGTGTGATTCCCTTCCTTACCCAAAATGAGGTTATTTTTCCAACAGGGTCGAGGAACAATCCCTCTTTGTAACCACGATTACCGAGCCTATGTTACATACCTGAAAAATTACAAATCCCCTTGCTGGAGGGTCCAAATTCACTGCCAATTTTGACACTAAGCAGAAGCCAAACTTAAGGTTGTTACCTTGAAGGCTGTCCTCGGTTTAGGCAGTGGTAGCAGTGCAGTACTTGAGGTAGGCTATGCTGATGTTCAGTTATAGCCTGCCCTGGAGTTCAGTCCTATGGAGTAATTGATCCTGGAAAGGCTGTGAGGAGAGGGCAATACCAAAGCAGACTTTCTAGATAGTACAGGCATTCCTTTAGCACTGTTCTGGTGGAGGAAGGCCTGGGAGGACCTTTGTGTATCAGCCATATCCAGGGCATGAATGGAAATCCTGGGGTCACTCTGCCCCTGTTCATGTAGCTCGCTGGCTCCTGGTCTTGTTACAACCCGCAGTGGTCACCCTTCTGCCCTGGTCCCCATAGCTTAGCAGACCTCAGCAACCTGATGGTACCCAAAACCATGCAGAAAAAACTGAAAAACTGGCTCACTTGCAGTCAGTGCCCTGTCTAAAAACACGCTTTCCAGACCTGGTCCTGACCTACCATGCTCTACTAGGAAACCAGAGGCAAATGCACCCCAAGGACTGCCCTATGCTAGGCAGCTTTTGGGGCTAGCATGGTTAGAGTACCCCTGTAACAGTGGCCAGAGGCACCCAAAGGACTTGATGGACACTAACACATCCATCTGACACGGTAGCTGGCTAAATTTTCCAAGTAAATAATCTTCCTTCTGGTTACAGAATAAGGAGTGGCTTTGACACAAGCCTGGAGCAAGACCTAGTCACTCTATACCTGTGACCGCTCTTCTTAAACACACAGACGACATGCTCTTATGGTGATGTGAACAACTGCTGAGTTGCTATGCATATTCAGGCTGAGCTCAGACATCGAGTGACTTCTCCAGCCGGTAAGAGGCCAACAGCTCTTTGTTGCAATTTGCATGCAACAGCTCTTTGTTGCAATCTTGCAGTCCTAGTGTCACTGGGGACCCCTGGGATGTGGTCTTCTGCTTTTCCCAGGAGGCAGAGGTTGGAGAAAGGGATTTAGTAGATGTCTGAGTGTGAAGGCAAGAAGGAAAACCGGCTGCAGACACCTCTGGCCCATGTAGGACCCCTATTGACATATTGCTTCCATAGCACAAATCCACCTAATACAGATTATTCTCATTTCATAGGTGTGGAATCTGAGGCACACAGCTGAATTATTTGCAAGTGCTAGAAGCAGAGGACAGTGTGGGGTTTCCCAGGATAGCACCTCCATCACTGCTCTCTGCTTTCACTGCTCAGCTGTTTCCTCTGCAATCACTATCACTTGTTTCTCACGGCCATTTAAAGTTCCTAAATCTCCTTGCAATCAAGTAGAAACTAGACCCTAATTTACCCTGTTTGAAAGACCCTCATTTCTGAGGCCTCCTCTACACAGAGGCTTTCAGAACACCATATTGAAACTGAGTCAAGGCATGGCTGTATAGGAAATTATTTGGAAGACTTTAAGACCCATATCTTCAATCTACTTCAGAATTAAGGTGACCTTAACGCACTGTGGCTCACTTTCCTTTGCCTTGATCAGACAGGCATGTTTGGAAATGAATTAAGCTTGGCTGAATTAACGCCTCCTTTGATTCTCATTAGGTTTGTACACACCAAGAATTTAGGCCGGCCTATGCTACCCACCATAACAGTCAATGCCATAAGTTTTCCTGCGCATCTCTGTATAGGCAAATGCTACAATGGGTCTGGCACTTCTCTACCTCTCAGACCCAGCAGGAGGGTATGGTTTCTGAGGTTGGTCACATCCCACAGTCCTGCTTAGGCTTGTAGGCACCGTGGCAATTGCAAGAAGCTGCCTCCAGCATTAGGGACTGGGCCATGGGTCTCAGTCACAGGCAGTGGCGTGCAGGCCATCGATGAGAGTCCATCCAGAAGAGATGATCCCATGGGGAGGTGCAGACAACCCTAGACTACTCTAACAAGCTATAAAATGGGAGCATTTAAACCTCTTTCTGTGGGACAGCAGAAACACTATGAAAGTCTTCCTGCGTAGATGGTTTCTTTCTCCTTCTCTGTCAAAGAGAGTGCTGGGGCGACTGGAAGGCTCAAAATCTGCACAGAAACTGCTGGAAAAACAGGCATCGAGGCCCAGCCAACATTTCTGCTAAAACCTACCACCAGCAAATTCTGTTCCCTGTTCCACGACAGACACTCTCCTGGGATACACATTATGATACTAAGAGAGTAGGGACCTTCTCTTCCTCTTTTCTTCTGAAGGTCAGACCCATGGGTGCCTCTCCACGACAAGATCACTCAAATCTTCCCAGGTTCTGCTTTGCACAGGGTATCGACTGCATCACAGTCATTACAAATGAAATAGAGATTCAACCTTAGATCAGCAAGCAGGAACAGACTGATGCAACGTTACATGATGTATGTATAACCCAAACATCTGGAATTGCAGACAAATGCCATGAAAATCCAGGAAATGTTGTTTCCTGTCGGCTTTTCATACATAAAATTTGAACAGCTGATAAATGTCATTTTTAGAATATGTTACATATAATCTATCAAGATCATGCAAAATCCACATTTTTCCTGACAATTGTCACTATTTTTTTGTTGCTTTTAGCTTAAATCAGACTAGGTAAAGAGACTGGACCCTTTCAACATCCCTGGTAGAGGTTCCCACCTGGACCAAGCAGGATGGTGCAAGAGGAGACCACCAAAGGTCTCTGCAAAACAGGGGCACATTGGTACAGCTGATTTCTCCTGGAACCACCCACAAGAAAACTGGGACATTTGTCACCTGTATCAGCAGAAATCGCTGTCTGGCAACTCCTCTAGCAAGACAGTGGAGCTGTGCTGGCTAAAAACATTCAGTGTGAAACAGGGCCTAGAAGCAATAAAAAGAAACAGGAAGAGTCTGCCTGGTAATATCATTCTTTACTCATTTTACCCAGTCAACTAACTCAGAGATGTCTCTTCAGGAACTGGATGTACTTAATGCCTAATGTCCAAAACCAGCATCACACAAGTGTCATGAGACCAAACGTCAGGCCCATTCAACATCCAAGAAAGAAGTGGCTCCACTCAACGGGCCCAATTCATCCCAAACCGTGCAACGTATTCAGGGTACAGAAAAAAATCAATTTGTCTGGCCCTTTCCACCGGGTCGTGGCTTTAGGTGAAGACCTTTTTCTGCTTTTGTGGGAGATCTTTCCAAAACTACCCCCAGTTCATTCCCTCACAATTCTGATTATCAGAAGCAATGAAATACTTTTGTTTTTTCCTTCCTACTCAGCCTTTTCTCTAACAATCAGAATGCAAACTAGCCATCTGCAGTTTTACCTGGCTGCTGAAATCAAGATGTGATCACAGACTTCAAAGCTGTCAAGCCAGCACCTTTTCCATGGCATGAGAAAAGCTTGGGGGAAAAAAAAGAAAAAAAAATTAAAATAAGTAAAATAAGGAAACCCTGAAAAGCTCAGCCCCCTGCCATGAGGGACTTTAATAAACATTCAGAGCTTGTTTCTATGACGCTGAGGCTCTACCTCTCAGAAGGTACAAAGTGTCAATCAGGATTTTCACTGCTGGAAGCAGGGACCCAAGTCTCTATGGAAACGAGACTGAGGTGACGGGTGCCTATGGAGAGGCTTTCTGCATAGATTCCCATCCTGACAGTTTACATTTGCTGAAGATATTAATACCACTGTAGTTCTGGAAGAGATAAAAAATGTTTTACCTTCCCTGGACTGCAGACCCCAATGTTGTTGTCCCCTCTCTCTCCTCTCACCTCTAACCTCAGTCAATGAACTATACCCTTTGACTGGTTTTACTTATTTACCACCATATAGCAAATGATTAAATTATTGATGTAGGTGAAAAAATCAATCTAATGAGTTTCCCTCCACAGAGGATGTCAGGATGTGATGAGGATTTGCAGCCTCCCAGGATGGATTTAAACAGGGAGGTACAAGCAGAGGGGATGCTTTGAGAGTAGACAGGGTCCCCAGTGCAGCGTACATATTTGTGGGGGAACTTGATAAAGAAGTCTCCCCAGTACAAAGAATGTCATATCATGACTGCATCCAGCCCTCACTTCTCTGAAACAAAGCCCCAAAATTTGCCTGGTAGGCAAGTGATCTCGGGACCCTCCAGCATCTCATCTTGAGCATCGCCCAGAATAACATCCCTCTCACGGTTTCTTTGCTGCTGCTTTGCTTTTCTTGCCGTAAGCCAGCCAGGAAACAAAGCCATCAGAGCTGCTCGGTGGGTGGGTGGGTTGTTTCCCTTTCTCTTTTGTTGCTCAGTTGCTTGTTTTGGGGCTACAGAAAAAGAGAAATTGGTGAGTTATTCAACATCCTGGCTAGATCCGAGGAGCTGAAGGGATGAATTCGCCACTGGAAGAAGTTCATGAGTTGTTCTCTGCCTGCCACTGCGGAGTCTGGGATCTGAAATGGAGTTTGGCTTTGCACAGGTTTGAAAGATTAGAGACAAATCTGCAAATTAAAAAGCTCCCAGCCAGTAAATACATTGAAGGCAGGACTGTGGAGTGCCAAGGCAGCACAAAGGGGAGATTGTGAAGGGCCGAGCATCAGACTTAACAAGCTTGCTAGATATAAAAAGCAGTGTGACATGGCTATGACTACCATGCAGTGAAAGTGGAGATGACTGCCCACTAGGACCTTGGCCCTGCTCCTCACAGACCCAGTAAGTCCCTACCAAAACTGATTGCAAGTCAAGCAGGAGCTCTCACTCCTGGTGTAGTGGTTTAATAAGTGTCCCTCCAGGAGATGTTGAGAATGGTGATGACTATGAATCCTGCTGCTCTTTGGTCCTGAAACACAATGAGTCATAACCTGTCTCCTGCTAAAACCTCACAAAGACTTTCCTGTAGCTTATCCCATGCTATGAGAAGGGAAATGACCACCTACCCATTTGCCGTGTTATCTTCTGCAAGAGTGCCAGAAGTTTTACGCGAGCATATTCAGGGGCATTGCAGAGGGAATTCTGGGAAACTCTGCTTCACTTGTTGGGGGATCAGGCAACCACAGAGTGTTGCAGAATCATATTGTCCATCTGCTTCAGGAGAGTATCATTTATTGCCACGCTGCATCTCACAGATCATATTCTAAACCATTTTTAAAGCTCTTCTAGTGGTGGAGACCTCACACTTTCTCCAACCAATTCTGCTCAGGGCTTTTTTGCCAATGGCTAGAGAGAACAAGACAGCCCCTTCCTGCTTGCAGATGCTTTTTCTGTGCTGAAAGGCTCTTATTGTGTAGGCTCATGGCACTGAGAGAGTTGGGGTTGTTCAGCCAGGGGAGGAGAAGGCTCCAGGGAGACCTTATTGTGGCCTTTCAATACTTAAAGGGGACTTACAAGAAAGATGGGGACAGACTTTTAGTAGGGCCTGTAGCAATAGGACAAGGGGGAATGGGTTTAAACTAAAAGAGGGTAGATTCAGAGTAGATATAAGGAAGAAATTTTTTATGATGAGGGTGGTGAAACACTGGATCAAATTGTCCAGAGAGCTGGTCGATGCCCCATCCCTGGAAACATTCCAGGTCAGGTTGGACGGGGCTCTGAGCAACCTGATCTGGTGGAAGATGTCCCTGCTCATGGGGGGTTGGACTAGATGACCTTTAAAGGTCCCTTCCAACCCAAACCTTTCTATGATTCTATTTCACCCTTCAGGGTGTAGTTTCAGAA
This sequence comes from Leptodon cayanensis, assembly GCA_027564655.1. Classification (NCBI taxonomy): domain Eukaryota; kingdom Metazoa; phylum Chordata; class Aves; order Accipitriformes; family Accipitridae; genus Leptodon; species Leptodon cayanensis. The sequence continues at coordinate 52,394,265 of JANXJC010000028.1, read as the reverse complement.
TATGGGAAATTGAGGGGCAAAAACTGGTGTAAAAATTCCCCACATTCCTTCCTACGACTGACACCGACTCAGATCTAGGAGGTTCAGTTTGACTCCTTCCCTATTCACTCATACAACTGTCCATGGGACCATGCTTTAAATAGGGTTGCTGCTGTGATCCAATCTGTTTTCTTCATATGGATTTTATTAATTCATCAAACATACTTTCTGCACCAGGACTTTCTCATTGCACGCCCCTTTCTTGTCTAGTCTGTCCTCCCACTCATCAGGCTTATTTTACACCCAGTAATGTCCTCCTTTGAATGACATAAATCTCTCGACTCCACTGAGACCTGTTCTAGGTGTCCTCAGTAGGTCACTAGTGAGAGACAGCAGCTGACATGGGACTGCGGAATATCTGGCAGCATCAGCTATGGTTTTGGAGAGTACTTGTCTGTACCCTACAAGCAAATCCCTCTGTTCTAATAGCTAATATCCCTCTTGAGGAAAAATGGACATCAGAGAGGAAGCTTCTCCCTTTCTAAGACTGAATTTCACTGACAGAATTACATCACTGCAGAGGACCACCACTGAAGAAAATTTCCCAGCTTCCACCTGTATCTGTTCTCTGCATAATTCAAGAATATTCTTCTTTCCATATCTTTGCTGGGACTCTTTTTCCGAACACCAAAGCTGAGTTTTCAGCGGCTGCATTTTCGAATTACGAAGCTGAAAGTTTTCTGATAGGGGTGAGCTCAAATGTTCTCTAGGGAATTATCTATACCCCAGGACATGTTAAATAATACAGAGGCCAACTTACCCCTCAGGCAGGACACTGCTGGGAGTGCAAGGGACGTGAATGGGTTGAAAAGCTAATCAGATCTGAGTGCTTCCATGGCTGCTGTTGCTAAGGAGACTGCTTCCTTGGCGTCTGCATGATGAGTACTCCCCTATCATTAACTTCTTTAGAAATTAGGCTCCCAGGTACTAAGTGATGAGGAAAAAGAAAGACAGAACCAGAATTTTAAAAGGGAAAATAGCCTTATAGACTCTAACAAGCAAACAAACCCAAAGCTCTTTTCACATGTTTTTGCTTAAGCAGGGGTTTCCACACCGGTGCTGGTGTCATGTGATGGAGTCTCTGAGATAAGATGCAGAGTGAGGATGATGAAGGGAGATGCTGAACCACTTTTTTTTCTGCATGCAACAAATATGTAGGTCAGTAACTGAGCCTCTCTGCATCCAGGTGGAGTTCATGCCTTTTCTACTCTTCCCAGCAAGACATTTCAACCCTGATCTACTCGGGGGCTAAAGAGGAGGAAAGGTCTCCACACATTTACCCACCACTCCAGAGCCTTACACACATCAATAGAAAGATTTACACTGTGTGAAACAGGCCTTGGGTCAAGGCTCTGCTCCTTCATACCTCTAACGAAGAGGTGATTACACACATGCTATAGGTGCGGCACTGACTATGCCAGCTCAGGTCTCAGTAGAGATGTAGGACTAGTATGGCTGTGTTGGCTGTAGGAGATGAAGCAACGTGACTGCAGAGAAGTTACTTAGGAATTCAGACCTGAAATTGCACATCAAGGGGCTTCCAAACCCTGGAGAACCTATTTCTGTAAGAGGTCTTCCCCAAAAGGTCCTGGCCCTGGAGTCTACTGGGTTGTCTTTTCCTGCTCTACTGCTGTTACTCACCTTTAGGCCAGCTCAAGAGTCTTCTAGAAAAGCAACTACCATGGCTGACAGTTCATTCCCCCGGACTTTTTTCCACTTCTCTGGAGTGACATGCTGAGTATTTTAAAATGTCTCTAACTTAAAGTGAGTCCAAAGCCACCCTTGGAAGAGAGAATTTTGAACTCTCTAACTTATGTATTGATCTTTTCTTTGGGTTTGGATTTTTCAAGGGAAACCAATGCATTGCTCTGCAGCTTCAGCCTGCCTGGGTTTCCAGTTTCAATCAAAACCACATCCATTCTTTCACTTCTCATTCTCAGCAATAATGGCCTAATTTGCATTTTGCCTTTTTCTGTAATGACATAGTAAAAACATTTTCTCATTCTTTGCTTGACTTTATCCCCTGTCATTACTGATGTCATGATGATTCAGTTCAAGACAAGGATTTTTGTCTGAGAACCCCAGGTTGCCCACCAGTCCCTGAACCACTTAGCTGCCTGTTTGGTCTGATGGGAGATGCTGCTTTGTTGACCTGTTAATCACACACCTTTCCTGGCATCGATCCACTGGGATGGTTTTAAAACTAGGAAAACGATGCTGAGAAGACTCCACACACACTGACAGCTCATGAAATAATCACAGTGATGCTGAAAAAGTTGCTTGCATTCAAATCACAGGCACCCAGTCTGGCAATCTGGTATTTCCTTCAAATCCTTCTCACCTTCAACCTGCTTTTTTCTAAGTAAATCAGGTGCTCTGGGATGGAAAAATACCCTAAAAGTGACTGGTTTAACCTTGGTAGTCGCACCACAAGGCTGAAATCAACCTACTTGACTTTCACTGTGGTAGCAGCTAAAAAAAGGAAATAATAGTCAAATGGGGGTGACAGGATAGGTTAGGTCTTTTCATTTGCTGGCTATGCTGATAATTGCCTTGGCTGAATTTGCTTGGATTGCCTGTGGTTAAGCAAGGCATAACCCTCTGAATGCAATTAACAGTAGCACGCCTTCGTCCTGTGCAGGACACCAAGATATTTTTATCTCCTCAGATAAAAACATCTTCAGTGGCATGGGTGGCAGACAACAACTCCCTGTAGCTGAGATTTTTAATATACAGACTGCGAGCCTCTGGTGGAAGGAGGATTCTGGGGGATAGGTTATACATAGGAGATTGCAATGGTCCCAGTTGTAGGAAAGGAGTAAGGTGGGCAGGCTACTGGGTGCTGCCTGGCTCTGCAAAGCCGTGCTCAGAAGATCCTGGTGATTTGCTTCATCCCAAGGATGGTTATTTAAATTATTCAGCAACCCCATGCCAACTCAGCTGTGTTGTTAGTGTGGATACATAAAGCTAATACCTGTGGGTTGGCATTGCAGCCATACTTGAACAACTCATAAGCAACTGCGTGTAGCCAGAGGACCACTGGTTTCACTTCCCTCTACCTACATGGCGTGTAATGGAGAACTCACAATAAGAGGCTGCAATTTGTCTAGAAGTTAATGATCTGATGCAAATTAGGCATTTGGTTTTCCCTCTGGACAACAGAGAAAGAAAGGCATCTCCCAAGGACTTTTTGTCCCACCTCATGATTCTGCCTAAGAATGCAGTGAGTTTTGAAAGGTGTCAATTCTCAGTTTTTCAGGAGCTAAACCTGGATGAAAGAAATCCCATTCCTAGAGTCAGTGCTTGTTGAAACGAACTGCTCGTTCTTCTTCTCCTACCTTGGTCTATTCAGACTATGAGTTCATATATATATATATATATATATATACACACACACACACACACACACAGAGTCTTGCATTTTATAGCTTTCCTGTAACAAAAGATACCCTATTTCATGTGCTTTCGATGGATACAGGGTCTAATTAGAGGACTGACTTCTTAGCCTTTGGCTGACGTCAGGTCAACCAGTGGCATGTGGGCACCCAGAACAGGAAAGAGTCTGCAATGCTGCACCACAAGTACCTAAAATCCAGTCCTGGCTATGTGGGACTGTGAAATAGAAGGTGGCTGCAAGCCCTTCACTCTCATTCCCTAAGATTGCTTCTCCGGTGTGAATGGATGTGTTCCTTGCCAGACAAAGCCAGTACAGTTGAGGCTGCAACACGACAAACACCTAGTTTTGGCAGGGGTTAAGAATTACCTAGAATAGTCTAAAACTCTCCTCCGCGTCCTTTTAAAACCCACCATCCCAACTCTCCTGCTTGGAGTTTTACAGCCAACTAATAAAAATCTTCCTGAATAGCATTGCAGGCTATAGGCTTCCCAGTTTGTCTCTGAGGCATTCTTTGCTGCAGGGGGCTTTTATTTGTCTGTTCCTCTGAAGCTCACCGTCTGCTGCCTGTTCCCATCTCACTCTGCTCTCTCTGCCTGACATATGTGAAGCTTGAATACTTTCCCTCACAGATACTGCCTGCTTACTGCAGTCTTTAAAAATAAATCAAGCCAGGCAATAGTTATGATTAATGGCCTCATGCAAAGACAGAGCACCAGTCAGTAATTTATTACCCAGCTTGTCTGTGCCAACACTGTGGCTGAGCCCCCCTTTGAGTCCTCTTTTCTTTTTTTTGTGTGTGCACGTTGCCTTTTTCTAGTTTTCTTTCTCAGATGGCTCCAGCAGTCCATCGTTATACTCTGAAACTCTTCCCTCCCTCCCCCTGGGACAGATGGAGCTTATCAAAATGATAAAGGGGAAAACAGGCAACATAAGTTCAGCTTTGTTAATGAAAAAGTATCTCTGGACTTAATTGGATATGTGCATGTGGAACAGGGCCAGCAGGAGAGAAAAGAGAAAAAGAAACCAGGATGCTTGTCCCAGGGGGAGAAAGGGGTTCTTACCCCAGTCCTAGAAACTGTAACTGCTGTCTCTGTTCTCTTCAGAGCTGTTCACCAAAAAGGATAGAGGCTAAAACCAAGCCATGAGAGCCCTCAAGTTGGACATGTCCCAGCAAAAAACCTCAGAGCACCACCAACAGATGATAAACGATGTCATCTGACAGCCTTGGACATCACCAGGCCAAGGTCCGGACCCAGCGTTCCTTGTTTGTCTCCCAATTTTGCCTTGTCCTCAACCGGGCAGGAGAAAGAGCAGCGCAGGAGCAGATGGAGCTGCAGAGGGAAAAAGCAAATCTTCCCTGAGCATGAGGACACATATGGGCCACTGCAGCCGGAGCTGAACGGAGTGCCTGAAGGCGTTGCTTCCTTCGCTAGCTCTGCTGCCATGCTGCTCTGAAACCTTGGGCAAAATCACTTCGGCCCTCGGGGTCTCCATTTCCTCCCTTCATCTTGTCTACTCGGATGGCTCTGTAGGGCAAAAAAGGGTCTTTTCATTGCACATCACCTGATCCAACAGAGCCTTGATTTTTGTAGTGGGCTATGGGATGGTCCTGCAACACCAATAGCAGCAATGCTATCCCTGTCCGTAAGTGGAAGGACAGTCACGGACAGCAGAGATGGTTAAATATTGTGCTGAGGAAAACTATGTATTAGTTCTGGTGCTTCTCACCAACAAAACATGCTGGTATTAAAAGGCAAAAAGGAAAAAAAAAACAATAAAAATAGACTTAAACTTTATTAGAGATGTGTAAAGAGGTTACTTAGAAGCAGTAAAGTGACTTTCCAGTGAGTAGATAGTCTGTGAGCTAGCAGAAACCAAATAGAGCTCAGTACACAGTATTTAAAGAGCTCCCATTGTTTTTAAGGTGATTTTGGTGGAGACAAGAAAGTTAAGAAAAAGGTCCTATCTTGTCTCCCTTTCCTACTCATCCCCTCTGGAGAAAAATAAAATTGCAACAAAAATGCATGCCACAGCCTCGCTGTCCCTGACTCTGCAGATCTGGAGTAAATCAGAAGGC
>JANXJC010000028.1:52375053-52388745 GCA_027564655.1 Leptodon cayanensis | reverse complement strand
ATATACATATATCCTTGTTCAGCCAAGGTAGCTAGGCTCAGTTGGATATTGGTATGGTTAATATAACATCAAAGGCATCCTGTTTTGCAAAAGGCATTTCAGCCTAATGGGTGGGAAAAGGGAAGGACATGACAGCTCTGAAATGAAGCAGTGGCCAGGAGGTGTAAACTCATTTGTTGTTAGCCAGAATATTATTTTTGGCTGAAGCCTAAATAAAAATTGGGTCTAGTTGTTTTTGTTTTCTGAGTTTTTTTCTGAGTTTTACACAATATTACATATATATTCTCCTTCAGCTCCTTTCAGGAAAGTCATTCACAGTGCATGGTGAAAAAGCACTTAACCTGGAATCAAAATGTTTTGAAGACAATTGATATCTGTACCTATGATTTTTTTTCAGATTTTTGTAAATTGTAGAAAAATGTGCCTAAGGGTAAGGTTTGTATTCAAGGAGAGAAAGGGTGAGAATCTGGCCCTGGAATTCTCCATTGCATGTTTTTCTTGAGGAGGAAGGACAGTCAACATGTAAGTGCACTGATGAGATAAATACGGACAGGAATAGTACACTCTGTTCCAGACTGGATATAGACATTCTTCAGGAAAGAAAAATACATGTTGTGCTAATAATTTGTATGTCAGTACCCAACACACACTTCCAGCTGGCATCTTATGCATATGGAGAGATAAGGACTGTTTGGTAGAAGGAAAGTTGGTAAAGCAAATTATTATTATTGTAACCTTCTTAAATTTGTCAGATCTCAGAAGAAAAATTAATAAAACAATGTTCACTCTAGTTCCAACCTGAACTTTAGATTTTCCTCCCCAAAAAATTGTTTGATTATTTTTCTCTGCCATGTAACACTCCATCATTTTATACCTATTTTAACTACTGGGCTTTCTAGAAAGTCATCTATAAAACTGGATTTGGTTTTACATTAGGTGATGGTATGTCATTGTCACTAGCTCTTCACTTAATATTTTTTACTCCAAACTGAGGAATAAATGTGAGCTTAGCTAGCAGTTACACAGAAGAGTCCCTGATCCATGGCTTTCCTTGCAAAAAATATTCTGTGCTGACTCCAGGGAGTCAATTCTGTTGCCACCCATAACTTTCTTGACTGGTAAATGCAGAACACAATATCCTTGGTATTTTAAAAGGTATTTGGCAACCGAATCAACTGTTTGTTCTCCACTGATTGTAACAGAACATTTACGAAAATATACAGCCAAAGCTCACCTCAGCTGTAAAATTCAATAAAAGTAAATTCATTCTCTGTAGGGCTGAATCACGGTGTTGGTGTAACGTTATAATAAAAAAAATCCCAAACAAGAAAAACAAAAGGAAAGGTGGTTTTGACTTTCATTTTATGAACAAAGAGGTGGATTTGACTCATCTGCACTCGTAGAGGTCTTGGCAAAGTGCAGGGTCATTTTGAAGTGGTTTATTCAAAAGACCATTCCAGTTCATGGGCTTCATACATGAACTTTTTTTACCTGGCCCAAGGAAAGTGCAAAGCTAGAAAAGACTTGCTGACTTTATAACAGCCTCTCCTAACTTTTGCAAATTTTGGCCTGACCTACTTTATGATACAGGTTATTAAACTCTCCCAACAGTTCCTATATCTACGCAACAGTGAGTGGTTCTATAATAATTATCTTCTTAAATACTCCCAGCCTTTTCAGAAAGACCTAGCTGATAGAAAAGATAGTCTATTCCCACGGTTGCTTATCCTAATAACCTATGTTTGTACCATACTTTTAGTCTGTTTATATCTATGCTTGGCTTCCAGGCCCAGGATTTGGATCCAACTTTATGTGACAAATGAAAGACCCCTCATCCCATTGAGACGTACTAGCTCCCTCTGTTCCTCTGGGGACTTGTCTTACTTAAGTCCAGTTTGGCATTAAATTATTAACAGTGACCCCACATCCCAACACTTCCTAAGGCAAATTAGAGTGAAAAATTACTGGGAAAACCTACTGGTTACCTATAGGATTTAAATCTTATTGAAAGTATTTAGCAGGAGTTGTACTTGGTTAGAGTGGCCTCCAGTTCATGCATCCTGTTTCTAATGGGGTAATGCAGATGAATAAAAAGGGATGTCACTCCCAAGCTCTATCCCTCCCACAATAAATAAGATGTGAAGGAGGCTCTCCTGGATGCTTCACAGACCAAGCGCCTCATGGCTTGACACTTCCTGAACTTTGCTTTTTAATTGCATTATGTGATCACTGTCAGCTCTGGACATCCCAGGTGTGCTCAGCTGAAACGTAGCTCTTCCCCACAGCTGCTCGCCTCCGTAATAGCCTTGCCACCTCTCATTAGCACCTTCCCAAAGGTAATCCAAACAGACGCCGCCATCCTGGTGCGGCCCAATGTGGGTCATTTCCACGAAACAGCAGAATTCATTATGAAAGAGCGCTGGAGAAATCTGCAGCAGGCAGAAGATAGAGAATTAAATGGGGAGAGACTTTAGAGCACGCCTCATGCATCTAAAATACAATTGCTTGCCAAAGGGAATGACAGCTTCGATGTGATTTTTTTTTCCTTGGTACGGTAAGTCTCAGACTCTAAGCACAACACAGCACCTTCCATAGGCTCTGAAATGAAGATGAAAGCAAGTTATAACTCAGTCACAGGTTTGCAAAGAGGTAGGACTCGGCAGCTGAGATGGCACCATGCTTTGACATTCCTCTGGACTTTCCGGACTGAAAGCATATTTTTTAAAAGGGCCGGAAGAGACAGTGAACCTGTAGCTGCTTGTGGAGGAGGTACGTCTCTTTCCAGTTGCAGACAAGTCTGAGTGCAAATTGCCCGTGATGCTATTAAGAAGTGATAAGGAAAGAGAAAATTATGTATGTATATAATCTAAGAGATCCTGTGGATAGTTCCGCATTCTTTAAACTTACATATCAGAGAGTTTCAAGGAAACCTCTCCTGTTCTGGAGAGGCAAGGATCCAAAACTAACCAGGCTAATCAGGTCAACCCAATAAAGACATGCAAAATTTTAAAGTTCTTCCTCTCTACTTCAGTAGGCTCACACCATATCACAGGGTCCTCGGACAAAGACTTATCCCCAAGTGAGATTCCCTTGCACCACTGTAGATACTTTTGTGATTGTTTTGCTATGTAATTGGGCTCTGGGTTGCAATGACGTTAGATGCGGAGAGTATGCAGCCTTTCTTTAGCATGCAGCTGGGGTAGTGGATTTCTTCTTAGGCAGCAAGTGAGTGTCTGGGGATACTTTAAAGTGTCTGTGTGGCCTGAAAAGGGACCCATTTACCAAGCAGCTCTGAAAGGGACTTATCAAGAAGAACATCCCAAGCAATTAACATAGCTATTTCTCATTAAAATGTGCCACTTGTATGCAATAAAAGGGTGCCTCAGTCCTACCAGCAAGCCAAGGGGATTGCCCAGGTGTTACCAGTACTTACAGCCCACACTAAGCTCTTACACAAAGCTCCAGCAGGCATTTTGCAATTCTCTCTCTCAGCCTTCCTGCCCTAGTTCAGTGCCTGTTTGTTATTCCTGGTTTGCCGATTGGGAAACCAATGCTCAGAGCTGTTTCTCTGTCTTTGCCTTCAAGGACACTACACTTAAAATCCTGACCTCTAATACATGACCCTGCCTCCTTTCAGAACAACATCAAACTGCGTTGTTGACCCACCAGCAAGTCAGGCTTTTGCAGTTTTTTAGATACCTGAGATTACAGAGACACCCACACTTGCACTGTTTGCTTTTTCTGGTGCTAACACACAGAGATGGACTCTAGGAAATGATCATTTCTGCCTGCTGTCTCCAAGCATGGACAGAGGCAAAATGTCCTTGTGGGTCTGCACCAAGTGCCTACCCCAGAGGAACAGGGCATAATTTTTTCATGTTTGCAGATTGCTTTGAGTTGCCCGAACGGAAAATATTTCCTGGGAAGAAGAAAAGCAGCCTTGGATGAATTTAACACCTTGGGAATAGGCAGCAAAACAGTCATCTGCCACTTACTGTGTGGCCTACAGCAAATGCTGTTGTACCCATGCTCAGAATCTGTGAAAGGAGAAGAATATGTCATTCATCTCTAATACATATAAAGAAATGCATTATAGACCTCTACCACCCAGGTAGCCCCCTTAGCAGAGGGAGAAACCCAGGCATTTTAAAACATGATTTATCTCTCATTGTCTAGCTGGCTACTTTAGGATGAGAGGAATTACCCTCTGGAAGTGCCTGTTGATTGCAAAGGGAGTTTAGGGTGACTGTCACAGATGGCTCCATTTGTCTGACAAATCTCTCCTAAACTACCCCATTACATGTGTATGCAGAGCCCAGCACAACAGGGCCCCAGTGAGAGCTAAACGCTACTGTAATGTCTATAATAATAAAGAGAAGCTGCTGCTGGGTGCAAGCTGTGTATTTTGGCTTCCCTCTGTGGCAGACTGGTATCTCAATGCTGTGGCTGTTCCTGTTTGCACTCTCCTTGTTTACCACCAGAGCAGCCTTCACAGAAAGCTTGGGAGAACATGCGATGCGAACTGCAGACAAAACACGGGCATGGTTTAGAGCCTGCATTGAACAAGTTCATTAGGGCTTTGCAGGACTTCTCCAGGGCCGGTGGGCACCACCACACTCTCTCTCTGAAGTTTTTTGTCCATAGCAGACATCAGCAGACAACATGGTTCTGGATAGAGGGATCTTATCCATGGGTAGCAAACACGATTCACTACTCACTGCTGCTGCTGAGGAGCCAAGTTCGTTAGAAGTGGGTGAGGCTTTTCCCCTCGATTTTGAATGATTAAAGGATTTCTTGATGGCTCTACCTTAAGTTGTTGCATTGACTCAGTGGGGTGCATCTGTCTGCGGGGCCTCATCTGCAGGACATCTGTGTAAAGAGCAGCCCTGAGCAAGCACTTGTGCCTAGGTTGTACCAACAACGGGTATTGCCAGCCACCACCGTGTGAGCACAGCTAGACGGAGGCATAGACATAGTTGTATCAGCTCCTTCCTTCCCATGTGAGCTTGCTCCGTGAACTGAGCCAAAGCCCCTCTCTTTTGCTTGTTCAAGTACTCCTTGAAATACTGTTTATTTGCAAGCAACTCTGCTGTTTAACTGCAGCACTGCCATTACCTCTCCGCTGTGTTTGGGGATTCTCTTCGTGGCACGGAGTAAATCATTCCTTTACTCCTTTATTCTCTGTGCCAAGTTATCTCACTGTAGCTCTCCCTCTACTCCTCCGTCGTGATTCTTCCACTCGAGATCAGACCCACACACTTGGGCTGCTGGATGTGTGGTCTGGACTTTATTGAATGAATCTCTCCGAACCTCTTGTCACTGCTCCCAACAGACTGCTTATGAATATGCATATGCTCAGCGACTGCTCACGAACTATAAAGCAAGGTTACAGTGCCAGTCAGCAGCTGCTGCCGAGCCAGAATCCAGCCTTCATCTATAATTACACCCAGAGATGGGTTGTGTCAGAACAACCCTCACTCATGTATTAGGACATTTCTGATTTTTCAGTTGTAAAGAGGAATTTCAGTTATCACCACCAGCAACAATATTTCAGGCTTAATATTACTTCCCTTACAAAAGCAATGAATAGCAAGGTTCCTGTTGCATCCCATGAATCACAGCAATAATACCCCAAAATATAAACAGTGCAGCAAGGGATGGGGCAGCTGTCTGCGACAAAATGCAGTGATAAGCATTGGACTGCAGCGCGGTTGGGCTCAGTCATTCATCAATAAGTCTGCTATCCCCCTGCGCCGCAAACGGTAAGATTTGAAAACAAATGAAAGCAATATTGACTCTGCCTTTCATTTGTTAAGACTGGAGGATTCAAAACAAGGCCTATACCCCAAGCCTAGAGTGCCTCCTCAAAATGTTATCAGTCACTGACTATGGGAAATCGCATGCTAGTTAAGGACACTGGTAGTGCTACGTCAGCTGCCTTGGATGTCACAGCATAAAGTCCAGCTATCCGAACAGCTATCCGACTGGGAATTAGCTTTGGGGCCAAGGACAGGATGGTGGACCTTGCATTTCTGGACTGAGATCTGAAGAGCTTCACCTCTGCTCTGTCATCATATCCTCAACAAAATCACTTGCTTATATTCCAGCTTGTTTTGTTTACTTGCTTTCTGTGAGAAAAGGAGCAGAAGCTTCCCCCCTTTTTTTTTCTTTTTCTGAATTCCCAAGCTATAATTTAGGCTTTAAGAAGAAACAGAAGATTTACAAGACTTAAGATTAAATAAAAAAGCCATCGAGACCAAACTTGTGGTTGTCTTTGTCATAGGACACCCCTTTGTCCTGCCAGCTCTCTTCTGCTCTCCTGCACAGATGATTGGTTATTACCTCTGGAGTCATAACCAGGAGAATTTTGGACCTCCAAAAACCTCCTCTATTTTCAGAAACTGGAGTAATGAACAGCTGACTTTTGATTCAGGTGTTTCGCTGTCGACCTAATCAAACAATCTACTTAAACACCTTCCTATCAAAAAGGATGTATGAGAAGCATTTTGGCTTCAATAAACCAACGTCTTTCAGTGAAACACAGTTTTGACAGATGCAGAAGCTGATCAGGAGAGATCTGGCAAACTTGAATCCTCCCTTTCAATGGGGAACAGTAGGGACTGGACTCAAATAATTTACCATGGGTGCCTGCCTGTGCTGTCTGAGTAAAGATCCAAGGTCCGGCCCCTCTTTTTAGCAGATTCATTCATCAGTCTCAAACTTTACACACAGTAGTTGGCTCTTGCACATCTATTAGCCATTTGTGGTAAGTGGTCTGAGTATGGTCTTAAATACAAAGCGCGTTAAATTCTGGCAGGGAACATGAGATCAGCAAATATGGGTAGTAAATCTCTGTATTTAGAAGCAGAATTCGCAACATGGATAGAAGACCCAAGGTCAGAGCTCTTCTGGTTGGGCTGCTTTAGCTCAGTGTCCATTTCAGGTCTGACTATGGACAATGATATGATATCATTCATATACGAGTGATTTACACCCCTTTGCAAATGACTGAGCCAAAACCTTTGGCAATAGACAAGAGCGGTCTAGAAATGACTCACAGTGATGAGTGAAACGAATGAGGTAATTTCATGCCTAGTTTGACAGTGGGTCATCAGGTGCTTCATGGTGATCACTTCCCCATAATCTACCAGCCCAAATTTGACTGAGCCCAGGTACCCAACTCTACTTGCGCGTCGAGTCAGACCCAGGTATGTAGTAAAATATAATAGCTTAAACCATCTTCAAGCTGTTTCAGTTGAGGGGAACCTCACAAAACCATCCAGGCCAGGCCAGCTGATAGATGGCAACTCAGCAATGTATTGGATGACACGCCCCTACTATTGATTTTAATGACTAAGAGACAAATGATGCTGTGTATTATTCCAGGGCGCTTCTCTTGGTGTCCTGTTCTTTTATGGATCCTTTTTCACCGAAATTCACCTTTGAGAATGCATTTCTGATATCAGCATGTCAGTGTGGTACAGAGCTATTCAATTTTGCATTTGCTAGTAAACAAGAAGAGACAAGACTTTCAGACAATGCCGTCTGCCATCATTTCAGTGTTTCAGAACCACCCTTGATCTCCTTGTCTTTTGCTCCTAAAGATCTGATCTACGTTTCATTTAATATTTAACAAAGATTCACCCAGCTTCATGTTACCCACTGTCAGATGAAAGTCTGCCTGGTCTCACCAAGCACTCCAACTTTGCCTTACTGTGCTTTGCTGTTTCATCTATCCCTGACTGCCCTGACAGATTTCTTTACACTCAGTGCTACAGTCTTATGTCTGAGGTCAGTGAATACTTCATCCCTTCACCTTAGAGCTTCTATGGGTGATCCATTGTCCTTTTCAAACTTCCAGAGATTTCAGACTGCTCACTGTTCATTTTATTTTACTTACATGTTAACAGCTGAGTTTCTGATCAAAGTGTACTGTTGCTCTGTGCACAGTAGTATTTCACTTTGTGAATGAGAGCAGAGATTTAGGAGAATTTGAACACATTTCCCTCTGTCCTTTTTCTAGGAGGAAGCTAGACATCAATATACCATTTAGCATCATTTTGATATTCTACGTAGACTGGATCAGTGCTGATGCTGAGGACTTACAAGTCTGTATATTCCTGGACCTGAACAATGAAAGCAATTCCAGAGCTAAAAACCACATCTTTTTTTCTATCCTGAGCTACAAAAAGCCATTGTGATTGACTTCTTAGAGCTTAGTATCTTCCAGGTAGGAGCTGTAGTGGCACCAGGTGGAAAAAATTTCTGTCAAAAAAGCATTTCTAAGTGCAAATTTAGCCCCATCTCAGGTCTCTCCCTGCTGGGAAAAGCACTCAGACCTCACTTCTCCCTTTCTCTCCATTACAAAGCCTTGGGCATATCTGACACCTCTTCAAGTGGGGGTGAATGAGAGATGAGAAGAGGGGATGAGGGTAAGATTTTTCACCACCAGAGTTTTATTTATGAACTGGCAATGCTTCTTTCTTATGGCAGGAAGATATGCAACTGGGAACAATGGGTGTCTTGGAGGCCTGAGTCATGTCATGTCTTTTCCCACCCTAGGTCTGCCCTTGCTGTGTCTTCCTTTTCCCTCCCAGCTCATCCCTCCTGTGCTTGGGGTTGCACTTGGTCTTTCTCTGCTCCCCGTGGTGGCACTGACGGAAAGCAGGAATAAGCTGCGTCTTTTCCCTCAGGTTTTCCTGGAAAGAGTATGAAACTATTGAGTTTCAGCTCAGCATTGATGTCCAGACTCACCTTTCTTCCTATCTACAGCTTTACCCTAATGGAGGGTCGGAGTCTCTAAACTGTGCTTGACAGCAGGAGGTTTATTCTCTGTGGCTGAAGGGTTACATAGAAAAAAGATCTGAGCTTGGGACAAGCCTTCTTGATCATGAAAACTCTTGGAGAATGGATAAAATGAGAATTTTCATCTCTGTGGACCTCAGAGAATTTTGGAAAGATCAAAGTATCCTTTTCCCTCCCTCCCTTGATGATGACCTTATGTTTCCTCATTTACCTTGAGAGGAAACCTAGGCGTTGATTAGTTAAAGAACAAGATAAAAAATAACAGATATCTGTCTAAAGAGCCAAGTAAGCAGGATTTAAACATCTGTATTCAAGAATCTTTTTTTTTAAAAAGGCTTGCTTGACTTGCTTATGAGCTTGAAATATCTTGGTACTTCGGTTCTGGTGTCTGCAGTTCATTATTCACCTAATCCTGAGCTAATGAGAACTGAAAGCACCAGCCGTATTAGATGGGACCCAGATGAAATGGTCTTGTAGTGCCAATAAGTTGAGTTTCATGAGGCATTTGAGCCTTCTGAGGGATGGCACTGAGGAACAGCAGTGACTGTACAGTCATATCTCGTGACCAGCTGATAAAGACAAAAATTAAATGCCTTTCCTTTTTTCTTTTCCCAAGACCTTTGTTTTCACAGAAACTGAACTGTCTGGTAGAAAAAAAAAATCTCTTCCAGGATCATTTCTAGAGGAAGGGACTTCAAAACAACAAACTTTAGTCTCAAATTGGAATGCTTGTTTTATTTATCTTAGTTGCAAAAGACAAACTGAAAAGAAAGTATCACTTCTGAGTGAAAGGCGTCTTTTTCCTCTTGTGGCATTAAAAAATAATAACCTAACTCAGCCTTATACACACAGCAACCAAAAGAGCTCTGTAAAAATGCTTGCCTAATTAAAAAGGGAGGTTTCAAATGAGCTAGAGTCATAGGTTCATCTGTTTGGGGACAGACAGTCCCAGTGCCCTGCTACCAAGCAAGAAGTCTTGGAGAGAGGTCTCTGCCTCGCTGCCCTGGGTTCTACTGGGATGTCTGACACCAGTCTGTTGGCAAATCCTCCCTTTCTCCTGTTTCCACATATTTTCAGTGGTCACTGCATAGTGACCTCCGTGTAAAAGAGGTTGGCAGGTAGGTGATCATTAACTGCAGGAATTAGGTTTTATTATACTGTAAGCAAGGAGCCAGGAGGATTTGGGAGCTGGCTCATACATCGAGCGTAGGTGGGTAATGTGGGACCTTGGGTCTCGGGTGAGATGATTGTGTGACTCCATGTCCTGAGATCCTCCTTTTTTCTCACTGAAATAGTGTGTGCTGGCTGGTTGCAGATGTGTTAAAAGAGAAAGGAGTCCCTAATGGCTGACAAACTAATTGCATCTACGAACATAATTTTGAAAACATTCTGCAACTCCCACCAGCATTTCTTAGTCTTCTTTTAAGTATAGATTTAACAAAGTGCTAGAGTTTGTTAGTCCAAACCACGGAGGCATATGCATGCACACGTACAAACACAAAAAGGAAATATTTCTATAATGCGTAGTTAGGAGTTAAGGTTAGAATGATACAACACAAGGGGAAGTATCCCAAAACAGTGCTACAGGAAAGAGCATCTCTTGCACAAGTAACAGGGATTAATCCTTTCTATTGTTTCTCTATCCATTTTCAGATCACAATTTTATCATTGTCTTGGGCTGGCTTCACAAAACAAAGCTCTCAGTAAATTATATTACTGTCGACACGGCTGCCATCTAACTGCTATCTCTGTGATAACCTAAGTGTGCCAAAGGGATCGGTCATGAAGATTGTGCAAGTCCCCTGGGACAGGATGAGAAGTCATAAGCCACAACTGCAGCAAGGGAGGTGTAGACACGAGGGGAAACACCTTTCATGATAGTCAGTCACTGCATAGGTGGGGAAGAAGATGATCTTCCGTGCATGGAGAATTTCAGGAAAATGTTGGGCTAAAAGCTCTCATGTCAGAGTGGGAAGAGATGACCATCTCTGATGTACAAGGATGACCCTTCAAGTTTTGGTCTGGTTTTAAAACAAAAGACAAACTTTGCAGTGAAATCAGGAATTGGCCTGTAAGACACTGACTTAATTTGCTGCCAAGTAAATTAGGCTTAAGTATGGTGGTCATTTGTTTTTATTTTCCTCCACCTACGTATTTGCTTATTTGTGTGAATACAGAGTGTGTGTATGTGTATGTATGGCAGGGTGAGAGGAAGAAGAGAGTTTCTCTCCTGCAGTTGTTTTGCAGATCCCCTTCTGAACCTTATGGATCAGTTCAAGAACCAGTAGATTAAGCCACTCCTCTGGGTTCTTCCTTGCCTTATTTCTGGGACTCAGAAGTTGAAAATAAGGAGAAGAGCAATAATCTAGATTTACAAATTAATCACAGGACATTTATGACCCATAACCGTGTTGAAGGTGTGAAAAAGTTGAATGTCAAGTTGTATCTCTGTACCAGGAGAGAACATGATTGTAGAGAGAGCAAAGCTTTAATATTTATGTAAGCTGAGAGCTTATTGGGAATGTCACAAACTAGCTCGTTCACGTTCACTCAGGCAAGATGGATGCAACATGAAATGCATTCAGGAAAAGCCTGCAAGAACTGTCAGAGCTAAGAAGAGCTTCTTTTAATAGAAAAGACTAGAAGAGCCTGGCTTGAACTGAAAGCTGAGTAGGAGTATGCCTGGTCTACAGACTCTTCCTCTAGACAAGCAGCAGGGAGGAGGAAGAAGAATTATTTTAGCTGCAGGATAAAGCTGGCACTGGGACAAAGAGCTAAAAACTCATCTCAAATGAATATTGGCTGGAAACGCAAACATTTCTAAGCATCAAAGCCAAAGGAGGTTTTGGAACAACCTCTCAAAGCGCCCAGCAGGTTTGAGGTGGTGTGCGCTCCACTTGTGAGCAGGACTATGAAAAAGTCATAAGAGTTCAAGGTGCAGAAGTCTCTAAGACAGTGATCTAAGCCAAATCTTTCTGGAAATACATTGGAGGAATCCTCAACAATTTGGGAATTCTCTCTTGTATTGCTCTTGCTCTCTTTCTTTTCATTCATGATGGGTCCCGTTCCACAATGACATGGATCCTTCCCCATAGTTGGCTACATTTCAGTGCTGGGTGGTTATATGTGAAGGTTAAGAATTTCCTTTGCAAAATGTCCTGGAGATGTGAAAATACAAATAGGGGTTTATCTGCAGTATATAAACATCTGAAGTCCTCAATTTTCCCACTTACAAGCTTGCCTGTGTTTACAGGAAACAAATATTGCAACAGTGTTTTCACCATTTATTAGGATTTTTATAATGTTGCTTTTTCATCTTTTTTGCTTAAATATAATCTAAAGTCCATTTATAAAATTTAAGAATGCTATTAGCAATGACAGCAATAAAAACCTCTTATTTGTGTAAGGCCTGGGTAAACATTTTCCTGCTGCTCAGAAGCACAGTGGGTATGTCTCTTTGGGGATTATCAAAATAAGTCTCAACACAATCTCTAATCTAACTAGCAAATTCAAACGAATTCTGCAAACTGAACAGTTTTAAAGTTCCTCCAAGGAAGATAAAAGTAAAAATTACTCTCATTTAAGATGACTCGTCTGCACACTGGACCTACATCACCCCAAAGAGCAAGAGTCCAATCTGGGAAAGGTGGAGATGGTTAATACACCAGCCTGTTTCCATAGGTAAATTGGCTTTTCAATCATGGTGTTTACAGAAGGACAAGAAGTCTTTTGTAATTTATCAGATTGGTTTGTTAAACCTCTGCAAGAGATAAAAAAGTAAAACCTGGAGAGTTAAAAGATAGGGTGGAAGGAGCAAGAGTCACTCACTGTGTGAAAAACCTGAGTAATCTGGTTGCCATTGTCTTCTGTGTGAAGATTACATCCACCACTGTTATTCAAAAATACATTTGCAGGGAGGGGAAGAAAATTTATATTCCTAAATCTACTTGCTGCTTACTGAGGGGAAAAAACAAATGTTATGGATAGGGTCTTTCATTGTGCAAAGCTTCGCATCCATCATCATGAAATAGGGGAAGGAAAAAGGGAAAGAGACACTTTGTCTGTTCTTTCTATTTAGGGTGTACACTTAGGGGCTGCATGAGTGACTCTTGCAATGCGGTATAAAATATGTAGTGCAACGAGGTCCTTTGTTATCATACATGCTGCAGGAAGTTGTATTACATTCCCTATTTGCAAAGAAGAAATAACAACTGGACCAAACTCTCTAGAAAATGTCTTTGCTTTTGCACAATACTGAGTAAGAGGGATCCTGCCTCACCTACGACTCCAAAGCACTGCTGCAAGAAATAATAAACATTCAGGGATGGAAAATAACTTTTTTCATCAAATCAAAGTTTTCATGCAAAGAGTTCATATCTGTCAGAACTCTTCAAATTTTGATTAAAAACAGGAAAGCCTGAGAACTGGATTTAAAAGGTTTTGGAAAAAGAGAATTCTCAAGTTTAAAAGGTGAGCTGCTTTTATTTTTGGCAGCTATATCTATGTATTGGGTTTGCATGGCAAGGTTTCGATAGCAGGGGGGCTACAGGGGTGGCTTCTGTGAGAAGTTGCTAGAAGCTTCCCCTATGTCAAATAAAGCCAATGCCAGCCAGCTCCAAGATGGACCTGCTGCTGGCCAAGGCTGAGCCCTCCAGCAACAGTGGCAGTGCCTCTGGGATAAGAGATTTAAGGCAAAAATGTTGTTCGGGCACAGAAACTCCAGCTGTAAGAGAGGAGTGAGAATATGTGAGAGAAACAACGCTGCAGACCCCCAGGTCAGTGCAGAAGGAGGATGAGGAGGTGCTCCAGACGCCGGAGCAGAGATTCCCCTGCAGCCCGTGGGGAAGACCGTGGTGAGGCAGGCTGTCCCCCTGCAGCCCAGGGAGG
>JANXJC010000028.1:52299830-52366587 GCA_027564655.1 Leptodon cayanensis | reverse complement strand
TACTGAACTCAAAACATAGCACCCTACCAGCTACGAGGAAGACAATTAACTCTATCCCAGCTGAAACCAGGACAAGCTCCCATAAATAACCCTGACACGAGCTATGACTTCTGTTTGTTTGCTTCAGTTTTCTGAAGAGGGGATACTAAGGATTCTGTGGAGGCTTCTGCAAGCCAGCAACCCATAGGTGTATTCTCAAAATGAAGAGATACAGCTCATTGATCTCCATGCTGTTATGCTCAATTGCACTACTGGATGATTTGGTCTTGAAGTCCCATGCTCAGCCAGATGCTACTTTTTAAAGATTTCCATTTGGAGATTAAAAATGTATGAACGTTGAATTGAGGGCTGAAAAGCAAATTAAATCCTCTTGAATCAGCAAAGATGGGGGTTACAGCTTGCCTAAGCTCTAAAAAATTTGAGAGAGGAAGGAATGGAAAAGAGGAAGGAAGGAAAGAAGGAAGAAAGGGAAAGAAAGGAAGAGAAAGAAAGACAGAGAGAGAGAAAAGATTTATGGATTAAATGAAAGGCTGTATCTATAATAGTATAATACTGCAGGAACCAAAGCAATTACTCCGGTGAATCATTATTTTTGCATTAGACCGAAGGGCAGATTTCACCTGCTGGTGTCTCACAGGGGCTGGAGCATGTAACAGATGAGTCTCTACTACAACACAAAAGAAATTAAAAAAAGAAAAAGCAAAGCTCACAAAATCTACCAATTAAGAGTCAACACAAATGTACCAAGCTACTCAAATGATTGGGGATCCATGGAGATATTTATATAAATAAACTCACAAACACATACCTTTTTCTGCAAACTTGTAGGCACAGTCTAGTATCTGTATGAACACTATCCCTGTAGGTTTTTCCAGCTGTTCCTCGATCTTGCCTAATCCACAATGCTGAGAATTTTCCTTGAGCTACCAAAATTGGATTCCTATCCTGCCACTTACCTAAAAACCCTGTACATCTACTGTTTTGCCCCTTGACTGACAGTTATAAAGAACAGCCTTGGCACGGTTGACTTAAATAGTAATAGACAGATGTCACTCACCCTGATAATATCTCAGAGCATGAGACTTGTCCAGCTGAGCAAGGAGAGGCAACCTGCTGACCATCTGTAGAACGCGGTAGAACTAGTGACAAGATGGCTGGAAGGACTTGGAGAGGCCCTTGAGTGCTGATGTGATGGGGCCTAGAGTAAGACAGAGTTTTGATGTGGATCTTCCCAAAACCTGAATTAAAGAGAGCACAAAAAAAAGCATTAGGCTGTCTTTGCATCTCTAAAGGTATGCTCTCCTGAACTCAAGCTAGATAGATGTGTTGTTTAAAGAAAGATCTTTGGATCTGCTGTGAAAAAGGGGAAAAAAATAGATTTTGAAGCAAAGATGTCCTTTGGCCATTGTCTTAGAAAACAGGTCCTTTTCTCCTATCATTAGTCCAGCAGTTTCCAGTATTTTTTGGATTGCAAAAAACCTGCATTTTGGGGTCTCTAGGGAGAAGACTTTTTCCTTCCGTATTTCATGAGGCTTGGTTACATGTTTTCTGTGAGTTTCCTAGTTGCTGCTCATTCTTGACTTTCCCACCTGACCAGGTCTCCCCTGTTTTATCTCTGTTTTCAATGCACAGGTGGAAGTGGAAGGTTCCTTTGACAGAGTGTTCAGCAGAAGATTAGTCAAACAAACTGGTTTTCTTCCAGCTTCTCTGTCCAAAGCTTTCTAAGAAGCATAAGCACTGTGAGCAAAGGAACACAAGAATTCCTCTTTCACACCAGGGACTCAAACCTTCTTTCACATAACAGCCAGCTATGTTTTCAGAACAAATTTTGCATAGTGCTGCTGCAGTGGCTTTTGCTTGTTAGACACCTAAAAATGAGTCTCAGTTTTAACTATCTATGTACTGGTTTATAGCTCCACAGTTTGGGCTTATTCACTGTCATGCAGAATAATTTTGCAGAATAGCTAGTGTCTGACACAACACAGGTTGGACAACACTGATCTACCAATCATCCAGACCTACAAACTATCTACTGCTACATTCATAAAGATGTGCATTACCCTCAATATCCAGTTATGTTTCTATTAGGACTTCCAAAAAGAGGCTAAAGACTTATCTTTCATCTTAGGAACATGTCTATCGAAGAAAACAGGTTCTTAGTCCTCCATTGAATAGAACCAAGATTAGTGGCCAGAGCATTTCCCTCCTATCCTTTGACTGGCAGAGTGTAAAATAGGATTTGTTATCCATATTTGAAGAGGAGAATGATCTTATTCACCTTTTTGTGAGTTAGCAAAGAGACAAAAACAGTGGTATCATGAGTATCGGAGTCAATGAAGCTTATTTCCCTACAGACTTGTGTCTTGTTGATTTTGAAGCATGTGGAAATACAATCTCTGAGAACCTTTGAGATCTCTGCTTTTTTGCCAGACGGGTTTTAATTCAGACAATAAGTTCAAAAGTTACAGGGAAGACACACAGAAAGGGCAACAGACACACGGACACAGGACAACCATGTCAACCCACAGGAATCCAGCTCAAAACCACTTTAAGATAAGGATGACATCCTCAGCAATGGGCTTAAAGAACATCCTTGGAGCAGGCTATGAGAAAAGATGACCTCCTGCTCTGCTTGCCTGCCTTCTACTGGGATATCTGAGCTGTGATTTGCAGTCCTTGCCAGAGTGCCTAGGACTGTGGTAATACATGTCTGGAGGGACTTGGGTCCAGATCAAAACACCTATAACCTGATGTCCTCATGTACATGCCAACGACAGTTACTGGAGACCTTGTCAGTACAGACAGCAATGTCTTGAGCTTTAGGTGGGGCTGTCCAAGATCCCTCTATAGTCATCATAAAAAGGGCCTCTCCAGTGGGTCATTCAGCCCCTCTCAAATTCAGCTCTTCAAGCCCTTGGAGTCTGCAATCTGTTCAAATTATTCTGATTTGGAGCAAAACCCCACTGCAGTAAGTACTGAATGAACAGATTGTTCCTGCACAAAGCAGTTTGCAAACAGTGTTAAAAGATACAGACAAGCAGACAGCCATGTTAGCACAAAAAGCAGTGATCTCAGCACACCATCAGTTCCCCCTCTGGTACGGTTTCTGCAGGCATTGCCCGTGATGATCATTAAGTTCCTCCACCGAAATTCAAATAACACCAGGTCTTTAGCAAGAAGATGTAAGTATTCTTGTGAATGGTAGATGTAGGGCGCTACTTCAACTCTAAAATGCTCATATGAGTCTGAAACAGATTTGTGACAAAGAAAGAGGTTTAATAGCATTTCCTAAAGCCACGTTAGACTTCTTAATTTTAGTTTTAGAAACACTGGTTGCTGGTAATGGCATCCAGTAGGTCAAAGCTCTGGTGATATCCTGGCCACAGACATCCTGTGGTGGGGAGATTCACAGCCTGGTTACTGAGCATGTAAAAGAGCAATTTGTTTCATTATAACATTCTAAAATAATGGGTGATCGTCAAGATCATCTAACTCCTCTCTTGTGTACCCATTTTGCAGTTGAATCTTTTAATGGCTTTGACTGTTCTTGTGTTTATTTGATGGGGGGGGAGGGAACAGGGGGAAATACATGCAAAAGCTGCATGCTGCAATCTCCTAAAATGCTTCCACAAAAAGGAAGGTAATGTCTATTCTCCATGTCTGTCATGGATAGGGGAGGACATCCTGAGTTTAAATTCCAGCCAGTGAAATTATGGTTCAATATTAAGAAAACAGGGGACTGTGATGTGCTAGAACTGTTGCTTGAACACTAGGCACATGGAGATCTCCAACATTGGGGAACACCACTCTTGCACCAGAGCTCATATTTGATAGCCCAGGTCTCCAGCTTTTTTGCTGCTATGCCAGCTTACACCACATATGGAGTCTTCTTCCATGTGAAAACATGGAAATGTTTTGTTCAAACAAAGGCAGGAACCCTCACTGCGTGGAGCTCGGAAGCAGACTCATTTTTGACATATCCCGTCAAGAGGTCACAGACTTAAAAAAAAAAAAGGAAACACACAGGATAACGGCTGGAATCAATTTTTTACCATGGGATGGAATAAAAAGAGTGGTTTGTTCTGTGTTAGTGTTTATATAAAAGAGCTGCTGGGTTTTATGCCGTCTCATATATAACAAGAAAGATACTTGTGCCACCCTGCACCCTCAGAAATGGGGGTCTCAGACAGAGGAAGGGTTGGGAAATCGAAGGTGCAGGATATTTCCCTTGGTTTTCTTTTTAAATGTCTTCTTAAAGAGAAACTTATGATTCACATTTTTTGTGGGAAAGATTCCTGTATCAGAACTTAAACATGCTTTGCTGCTGTCCCAGATCTTCTCCTGACCAAAAGCATTACCACCATAATTTAGCTTTCAGTTTCATCATCTTGTCCGCTCACCTTCTACCATATTGCAACATTTTCCAGCGTGTAGCTCCTCCTGTCAATGCTCTGAGCCGTCAGAATGTCAGCAAAGGGTGCTGGAGTGCAGAGGCCAGAGCCTGCCAGCCAGACCTGGAGCTTTGGGTTTATTTCAGCTTACTGGATCTATCATCTCTACGTCCATGGCCTCTATGGCCTCAAGCTTGTATTGTCAAGGGCACCTACATCTTAGCAAAGTGTTTGGGGTATTTAAGCACTGATTTGACAATACAGTGTGATAGCTCAGCCACTGCAGCTCTGCCCTTCTCGGTTTCTTAAATAAAGTGTTTTTCTACACTACAAGGCTGAGTCATGTGGGGCTTCTCAGAGTCCACCTGATGGGTTGGCCCTGGTGTTTTGGAATTGTGTGGCAGGGTTTTGGTAGCAGGGAAGGGACTGCAGGGGCAGCTCCTGTGAGAAGCTGCTCTAAGCTTCCCTGGCTCCAAGTCGGACCCGCCTCTGGCCCAGGCCGAGCTCATCAGTGACAGTGGTAACACCTGTGGGAGAAGAGATTTAAGAGGGGAAACCTGCAGTGAGTGAGGGGATTGGAATCCCTTTGCAGATACTGAAGGAGAAGATGCCCCTGCAGCCTGTGGTGAGATGAGATAGCAGGCTGTCCCCCCCCCAGCCCATGGAGGGGAGAGGGGGAGCAGATGCCCACCTGCAGCCCGGGGAGAGAGAGGCCCAGGCTGGAGCAGGGGGAGGCCCCACAAAATGGCTGCCACGCCATGGGAAAGCCCTCGCTGGAGCAGTCTGGGACTGAAGGACTGCGGCCTGGGGAAAGGACTCACTCTGGAGAAGTTCATGAAGGGCTGTCTCCCATGGGAGGGACCCCACGGTGGAGCAGGGGACAAGTGAGGAGTCCTCCCCCTGAAGAGGAAGGAGCGGCAGAGACAAGGTGTGGTGAGCTGACCCCAACCCCATTCCCTGCTGCTGCTGGGGGGAGGAGGTGGAGAGAACTGGGAGTGGAGTTGAGGTGGGAAGGCTGGGGGGAAGGTGCTCTCAGGTTGGGTTTTACTTCTTAATATCCTTGTTTTGATTTGATTGGTAGTAAATTGAACTGATTTTGTTTCTTCCCCAAGTTGAGCCTGTCTGTTGCCCATGACCATAAGTGGGGAGTGATTCCTCCCTGTCCTTGTCTTGACCCACGAGCTTTTCTTTATATTTTCTCCTCATCCCACCAAGGCCAGGGGGGAGGAGTGAATGAGTGGCTGCTTGGTGCTTTTTTACCTGCTGGGCCAAAACCTTGACACCTGGAAACCACTTTCTGTTCAGCAGTGATACCACTTGCAGGCCCCTTTCATATATAATAATAATAATCACTTTTGAAGCACTGGCCTTTAGTCTTTCCAAGACTCAGTTCCCCAACATCATGGGGGGGTAAAAGGGTCTTTCTTTTGCTTCTCCCATTTATACAGGTTGTAAATTTTCTGCTTTCCCAGGGTATCTTTGCCCAGTAACTGTGCTTATATGATTTCTATCGAGGACTGTTAATACCTCTGGCTTGGAAAGTCCCTGAACTAAGTTTGCTGAGCACTGGTCATATGTTACTCATTTTTTCCCAGTGCTCGTGTTTCTCCCTGGAAATCTGCAATTGCTCACTGGATCCTGGAGACCAGATACTGTACCCAGATAAACCCAGTATGATGACTCTTATGTTCTATAGTACCCAGACGTTGGATGACATGCTTGAGAGACATGTTAACTACCATAATAACAATGATACAAGGTGCATATATAGTATTCACATGCACACATACAGGCACTTTCAAGTTCAACTCTTACTGCCCATTGGGAAATATCTCAGAGAACTCAGTTTCTCATGCTCTGATTTATTCTGATGCCTTATTCCTTTTCATCTCCATTCATCAAGGCTTGAATGGGATACCGGCTTTAATAGATGCTAATTAGCAATATAAACCATCCACCATGCAAATCAGTAGCAGAATAATACTGAAAAAAGCCCTGTCATAATAACAGTTGGGTCCAATCATTGAAAGGGGGAGAAATGCAGTTGGATTCTTAATACTTGAGTGCAATTAAGAAAGAAAGGAGAAATGATTATTTTCCTCATATAAATTATAAGCAATTAAGCAGGGCATATAATAAACCTTGGGACTTAAATAACTTTTATTTCTTGTGTCAGCTCCTCTGCTCCACACTGTGTTTCAGGGGGGCTACATTAGCCGAAACACAGTTTAGTGTGTTTATTGTCAGCTCTTGTTTGATTATGTGCTTGAAGAGGACAGCACAGCTCTGACTAGCACAGATTTACTATAAGGAGAACTGGAAATGGGAGACACATTCTGGATTCAGCTCGTGGCCATCATTTCAGTGGGTGCAGATGTTTTGCTTTTGCTTGGAGGATTGGTATGTGGTAATTGGGCAAAGAATGGTAATTAGTCAGTATGTGTGGGAGGTGATTTGTCTGGATACCACCACAGAGAGTTAAGGGAAAATGTCCCATAAGGCAGAGAGGCTCAAGCAGACCATACAAACTCCCCTTAATTGTCTGGACAACTGGTTCAAACAGCAATGCCTGGACTGTAAACACCTAAAATTTATGGTATCTTTTTCCCCTCCCAAATCCTTACTGCCCACTTGAGTGGAAGAATTGCCACCCATTTGAAAAATAGGCATTTTTTTGGGGGGGGGGAAAGGATCACTTCTGAACATACTATGACATTACACGTGCATATCAGACCATAGGATGGGATTGCACATGTATAGCCTGCCCTGTGACTGGATATACACACACAACATGAAGACAACAGTTGTCTTCTGTTATATGTCATATGTACATTTTTGTGGCTGTGGGATGATGGAGTGCTTTGGGTTGTTCCTATCATTGGCTGATGCAAAGGGTGATTTAAATTAAATCTGGCCTAAAGTGCCATCACATGGCTGGGAGAGACTATTGGGAAAGTGCCAGGGAGCATGCTATGGCAGAGATTATTTTTTCTTAAAGTTGGACTGGGCTCACAGGGAAGAGGTTACCAAAGCCTGTCTCGGAGCAGAGGACAGAGAAAACAAACACATCTGCTCTCCTGGGATTTACTGTAGAGTCAATACGAAAAGCACTGAAGAGCTGGGAGAGCCCCGTTTAGAAGCCAGGTTCACCTTGCAATGTTTTCACAAGGGCTGTGCTTCTGGCTAGGAGTGATGATTTCCCTTCAGCATTACCTGTAGTTACCTGCTGGAAGAGCACTATTAAATTCTCTGTGGTTTAAAGGAGGTTTTCATGTCTTCAGGAGAGCAGGAGAAGGAGGTTTTCATGTCTTCAGGAGAGCAGGAGCAGGTTGCTTGGCCATTACAGGGATCTGACTACCTGGGAAAGACATTCTCAAGTATTAACTCAATGTCCAGTGTTTTAAGTTTTAAGATGAAGGTGTTCATGCCATATGCTACCTATATCATTTAAGTGGGAAAAAAAAAGACCATTAATTCAACTTCACTTGGACACAAGGCTGTCCTTAAATCTTTTGGTCAAGAGGGGATACCTATTTCAGTGTATTTTGACTTCAATCAAAGTGCTGGCCATGCCACAGTTATCAGCTGCTAAGATTATCCTGACTTCAGGAAAAAACACAAAATTCCTGTGAATCCAAATGTTAAAGCTAATCAGAAAAGGAAAAACTCTTTCTGTGAAGCATTTCAAGGTGGTGTCCATATAAAAGGTATTGGAACAAGCATAGTCCATATGTCTGTCTGTCTACCTACCTGTCCACTTATCTATGCAGCTATTTTTCCTCAAGAGCTTCAGAAAACCTTCTGGAACACTTTACATTAGCTTGTGGGGGGAACGTCACACGTCATACCATCAGGAAAGCAATATCCCCTCGCTCCATGCAGCCTCCTGCAACCTAGATTTGGCAAGTATGATATTAATTTCCTATAAAATTCCCTGTGAAAAGTACCAGTTCTATATATGTGCGTGCATGTATATAAATATATATGTGCGTGTGTGTATATATATACACACACGCACACACACAAATATATATATATATATATATATATAAAAAGTCAGTAAGGCGCTGAATAAAATTTTTGGGAGGATGGCTTTCTCCTGCAGTGAATACTGCTCTGGAGACTTTGACCAATTTCCTTCTCTGCCTTTAACTCCCCGGCATTTGTCCTTCATGGTCCTGTTTCTGAGGTGTCTCTAAAATGAACTTAGTGTGTCCAGAGGAGCTCTTGGACTCCTCCTGCCTTTCCAGGAACCTGGGCATCAGAGTGGGCTCCAGCCAAAAGCCTTTTACCATGTAATCCTTCTTATTAAAAATAACTACAGATGGCGTTGCTTTCCAAGTCAGCCACTGAAAGCCAGAACTATTTTTTTTATTGTTTCTATTTAAAAAAAAAAAAAAGATGATGAATTATGATCAGCTATTCTGGAAAAAAAAAAAAAGATATTTCTGGAAAAGGCCAGAGTTCTTCACAAAAAGATAAAGTGTTTAAAAAGACCATTATATAATACGAATGTTTACAGCAGAACACATTAAAATCTTAAGCTATTCAGGCTATACTTTCTTTCACTTCCCACTGCTCCTAATAATACTCTTTGTTCCATTCTAAACCAATCTTTCTCATTCTTTGTTGTTTTTACATTCTTCAAATGCTTGTAGACAGTTCTGGTCCCCTTAGTCATAGATTAGACAAATTGTGCATATTGTTTCCTTCTAATCTCGTCGCCCTCCTGACTTTTTAAATACTTCGAGTTGTTCTACACCATCCTGTGCAGTTTACCACTACTTGTTTGATATTTTGATGTGCAGAACTAGCATGATTCCACAGTGGGAGTCGGATGACACCGGTACAATCAGTCCTTTCTGTTCAGCTGCAGTTTTGGGAGAATATCTCATTGCTGGTTACACCAGAGCATATGATTTTGATAAAGCTGTTGCAAATAGATCTCTAATTAGAGACAAGGGTGGGGCATAGGTGATTTTGGCAAAGGGTGAGTGAAGACGTCTGCAAGGGGTAGATCAATGGATTGACCTGGCCTCTCTCTTTGAAACTAGGTGGGTGCAGTATGTCTGGATGTATCATCAGATAAGAAGGCAGAGATAACAACAGTATTCCTGGTGTAGCCTGGCCATGACATAAAGACAGCCTTCACGGTTTTGTATTCTCAGTTGGACTTGGCCTCTTGCAAGCAGCCAACAGTCTTTCCTTCCACAAAGTAATGTCTTTGGCTCAAAGGAGGACTTTTTTTTTTTTTTTTTTTTTTTAACTCAAAGCTTGAAATTCACCACTCTCCTGACATCAGCTCTGGACTCTGTTTTTTTCCTTCCCCTCAGCAGAAAAGGTCCTTTGGTAATGCTATCTAATGGGAGGTACATGTCTGAGACTGCACAAAGTGCTGCTGCATTGTATTTATTAAGAAAGTAAAGATGGGATGATTCATCCGGTACAGTTTCCTTGCCTTTCAAGACAAACTGGTTTTCCTGCTCTTTTTATGCAGCAGTGAGCAGCTTTGTTTGCTGGACTCCCTTCTTTGTCTGGAAGGCACAGGGGTCTCAAGAACTTGCTATTGGTCTTTAGAATGAATGGTGAAAGAAATCCAGGACCTGGGATTTGATTGCAATGGTGATAAGCTATGACTAAAAAGGAGCTTGTGACTCTGAGAACAATTTAAAAGTGTTCTCTTCTCAGCTGGTTACCACCTCTCACCTGAGACACAGTAGCTGTCAGGGTCAACACTGGTTGTCCTTTACATTGGGAAGAAAACCTTGAGTGTGGTTTAAATTACCTATTTGTACTTCCCTTTCCAACAGACTGAGTGTACTTGTGGCCACTTCTCATGTCTCAGCTTAGCCAGGTAAACAACTATAATGTTTTCAACCACTCTAATATTACTCTGGTTGTACGTAGACAAAGTGAACTGACACAGCTCACTCAGCTGGCAGGAAAACATTCCGTTGTCTTAATAATCTCTTTTTTTTTCTGGCAGCTGGATGAGCTAAATCAGATCACTAAGGGGACTGGAGAGCAACGTTGTTTGCTCAAAGGAGTCTGTAAGAGCAATGGGAGGAAGCAGGGGGATGTGGAAGGTTGCAGGACTTTTTTGGAGACTGGGAGCTTTTAAATTGTCTCAGATCATCTCATCTAACTGAATCCAAAGGGAAATGAAGCAGTTGCCACTGATAGCTACCACTCTGAGATATGAGGATAACATTTCCACTACCAGCAACACACTAACACTGCAGTACTGTGTAAAAGGCTATCAATAAAAGACGTAATCTCAAAGAATTTGCAGCATAAAAGTGATGAAGTCACAGATGCATTAGAAAAAAATAATTTACAAAGATTGGTCTGAGTTTAATTGGTGCAGCTGCTGCGTTTTTGCCTTGTTGGCTTGTTTAGCTTTGAAGAGGACTTCTGTGCTTCATTCCCTTGCATGTCACTGGGAACAAGAAGAGGCTAGCAAGTTGTCATCCATCGAGCATGTCCTTCACAAGTGTGTGAAGCACTTCCTTGGGCAGCCAAGGCTCTCCTCTGCAGTCCGTCTGGTTAGCAAGGAGCAGCCTAAACAGTTATATGTTTCTTGCATGAACTCAGTGATGAAGCTGGTGGTGGGAGCTTTGCAAGGTGAGCATAAGGTAAGCAGTTCTCTGCTTGCTCTACCTGTCAGTAAGTGGCACAATAGATTAATAATTAGGTTAGCATGGGTTTAACCAGTGGGACACCACAAACCAACAGAAGGAAGGGGGAGAAAAACAGAAAGAACTACTACAGTCAGAAAAAAAGGAGAGAGGTAATAATTTCTGGCATTTCCCCTTACCTCTGCCACCTCCTTTCTTCTTCTTTCTTTTTTTTCTTTTCCCTGCATAAGGTGCTGGAATTTCTCCAGCAGTCTTCGGATGAATCGACACTGACATATGTAGGAGCTGATGTCTGTGTAAAGCAATGTGGCTTTCCTCTCATCTAAAACTCAGTGCAGGAGGGAGCAACTCCCCAGAGATGCTCTGTGGAAGGTTGTCTCTTGGCTGTGGGAGAGGCAGCAGGGGAACAGTGAGGCTTAGCTAGGACCAGAAAGGGCTGAGAAAATTCAGTTTCAAATGAAATGAGATGAGGTTTTATTCCCAGGGAAAGTAAAATAGAGGTAAGTGATAAATCTCTGAGAATAACAAGAGTGGCTAACAAAGTATATCTGAGAAAAAGCTACACAAAATAAATTTTTCCCTTTAAGCATCATATTTTAAGGAGATTCAGTGGTAACAAGCTATTGTGTGGTCCTTGCCACTGGTGAGGGTCTTCACAGGCTGGTACAAGGAGAGGTAATATTTAGAGAATGGAATCCAAGGCAGAAGATAAGAGAGCTGATAGGTAAGTATGGCCACCCTGAGGATCTCAGCCTAAAAGCAGAGCCCAAAAGAGAGGCACTGAGGAAAAAAAGAAAGACTTGATGTGCTAGGGAGTTGTAGGGGCATGGCTGCAGGTTTGGAGCTAGACTTGGTGGCCTGATCTAGCTTGGGTCTTCTCTCATCCCTTACCTGATTAGTTTTATATATGTGTATATGTATATATATACGCACAGCATTACAGAGGATTTATAGTTATACTATTATAAAGATATCATTACAACATTGCATTTCAGCATCCTTAATAACTTTATCCTGCTGAAGAATTTCCCAAACTGGTAAGGAAGTAGATTCAGGATGTCTATAATTATCATCTGCTGCTGCCCACGTTCCCAGCTGATGAAAAGCCATTACATGGCTGTGGTTCATGTGGTTCATATGGTCCTGAGCCCTGGGTAATGGGCCATGTTGAGAGACAGAGGAGATTTGCTCAAGCTTGGCACTGCAAGTGCACAGTCTCATGCTTTTGATGGGTGCAAAACACTGTTTCGTCACTGTCTATCACAGGTATATGACCTTAATGACATGACTTATTGTCATGGAATACAACAGTGCCAGAGAAGGGAATCAAACACCAGGGAACTGAATATCAACCTACCACCAAACCTGTGTTTCTCCTGCCTTTTGTTAGCTTAAAGACAGGTATGGAGAAAAAGAGCAGGAGGGCAACTCAAGGGCCATAGATGTTGACTTGAAAGGTATGCAGGTCAACCCCTGCTCCTCGAGTTCTTTGAGGACTGGTGGCATCTGGATGTGGGTGGACACTGGTGACTAAGAAAGGTGTTTTGCAGAGCTCCAGCTGGTGAGGAATGAGCTGCGTGAGGCTCAGAGTAGCAGATACAATGCCAAGGAGTTTCCATTGGGTAACCGGTCTACATTTGGATTGCTTTGTATGAGAATAAACAGCCGGCACAAAACAACCTGCCAACTTCCCATCAACACTGTGTCCTTTTAAAGCATTACTTTTTTTTTTTTTTTTCTAACAGCTTCACATGCTCCCAGACAGGATCGTGTAGCAGTTTTGAAATCAATGAGGCATTTGCCATTTCTCTCTCACCTTGCCTGCCTTTGGATTGGCACAGCTCCACAGCTCAGGTTTTATGCCTATGGATCTCTCTTGCTCGATCACAAAAGCAAATGACACTTTGGCTCATCCTGGGTGGAGAAAGGACAGGGGCAGGGAAATCTCTGATGCCTGTCCTGGCAGATAAGTCATGAACTCAGAAGGAGATTTTAGAGGATAGGGGCAGCCACCACCTACTAAGAGCAAGGGCAGAGTCACAGTCCAAGGTCAGACACCTTGGAAGAGAGCTCCTTCACAAAAGGGTACTCATTCAGAGGGATGTCTCCAGGGTCCTATGTACCACACCAATTGGTAAAAAAAATTAGAATACGTGCTAAATACTCATCCCAAGTCCAGCAAGTAGGATCTTAAAGCAAGAGAGAGGCCATAGCTCTTATCTCCTGTGTGAGATCCATGCTGGCTGGAGCTGATCAGGTGGCAGCAGCTGCCTGGGGTTCTCTTTCAATGACTGGGACTTTGCAAGTCTGAGGGTGTCAGACTGTTACCCTCCCTCAGCTTGGGAAGGTCCAAGCAAGAGCCTACCATTTTAGGTGTAAGGTCTATTGAATTGTCCTTTTAGTACAATTCAATAGAAGGTTTTCGTACAAAATTTCCTTTTGATTTGTAGGAATGCCAAAAGTTACACTAGGATAACACAGGTGTATGCTGGTCCTCAAACTAATCTGGCTGATCAAAAATATCCTGTTTCTACCAGGGAAGTATCTTCAACCAAGCTTCTCAGCTGCAAGTGGAAAGCCAAAGGAAGCCAATTTGGTGATGACAGGCCCAAGGACTGTTCATGAGTTTTGGGTCCTAGGGAGGTTTTTAGCCACATTCATAGAATCATAGAACAGCCCAGTTTGGAAGGGACTTTGAAAGATCATCTGGTCCAAACTCTTGTGGGGAAGGGAGCCTAGATGAGATTGTCTAACACCCTGTCCAATTCCATCTTGAAGACTCCAGTGATGGGGACTCCATCACATCTCTGCAGAGGTTGTTCCAGGGATTGATTGTTCTTACCATAAAAAAATTCTTTCTTATATCAAGATGAAACCTGCCCTGGTGCAACTTGTACCAGTTGCCTTTTGTTTTCTCCATGTGACTCCTTGTGAAGAGAGAGCCTCCATCCTCTTTGTAGCTGCCCTTTAAGTACTGGAATATCGTGATGAGGTCCTCTTGAGCTTTCTCCAGGGGGGATGGACATAACTCCTTCACTCTTTTCCTCACAGACAAGGTTCTCCAGCCCTTTGATCACCTTCACGACTCTCCTTTGGACCCTCTCCAGAGTGTCCATGTCTTTCTTGAATTGTGGGGACCACAAGTGGACACAGTCCACCAGGTGCAGCCTGACAAGTGCTGAATAGAGTGGGATGATCACATCTCCATCTCTGCTAGCAATGCCTCTACGGATGCAGCCCAGGATCCAATTTGCCTTTCTTGCTTCAGCAGTGCACTGCTCACTTATGTTCAGCTTGCTGTCCACCAGGACTAGCAGGTCCTTTCCAGCAGGGCTGCTCCCAGCCACACAGATCCTAGCCTGTACTGGGCTTTTTGGTTATGTCATCCCAGATATAGGACCTTGCATTTGTCTGTTAAACTTTATACAATTCTAGCTTCCCCATTCTTTCAGTTTGTCCAGGTGTCTCTGCAAGACAGCTCTCCTTTCTGAGGTGTCCACATTCAACTCATACTCCCACTGCTAGGCAGAAATATGTGACTCTAATTAGTTAATTCTTATTAAGCGACTTTATTTCAGAAGACTCCCTTATTTTTTCATTCATTATTTGGGGGCAGGGGGAGCAGGGTGTTTATTTAATTTTGTAAGACATGGAGGGCTTGAAGTGTTCATCAACAGGTGTGTAATTAAGTGAAAGACACTTGCTCCAGAGTCTTATCTGCAGGAGAAGACAGGGGAGAGGCTGCTTGGCCACAGCCTGTAATGTTGGATGGGGTCTTTAAATCACAGACCTGTGCAAACCAAGCTGTGGAGAAGTTTCCTTTTGTAATAAAAAGGTTTTTTACCACGTGGCTCCTCCTGAGCTAGAAGTGCCAGAGGAACCTGTCTACACTGCTGCCCATTCGAACATGACCAGTGTGCTGGGATGCTACTGTCAGATGCCCAGAGAAGGAGCAGGAGACAGCACCGGCACTACTGACTTGTCTCTCTATAAGCATTGCTGCCCTCTCCTGGCTTTAAAGCAGATAAAACCCGAAGAAATCGGCTCAGGAAGGACGAGGATGGCTACAGACTGTATAGGGATGCAGGGCAGATGGGAGATGCACAGCCTGCTGCTGCTTTTTGGGGAAATGGGCTCAACCACGCTGCTTGCAGATGCTCACCCAAAATTATCACAGCCACTGGGCTCCTGCCGACCAGCTCTGGCTTCCCAGTGGTTTTATCAATCTGCAGGGATGGCAGGATCTGTCTGTAGACCTCTCCCAGGCTTCTCCTAGATGGGGGAACAGGGGCTGCAGGTGGTTCCTCATGAAGATCGGACTTTCACCTTCCACAGATTTGCTCGAGGTTTTACACAGCTGTCAAGCAGTGGGGCTTTGTAATGACTTTACAAGCATGCAGCAAGGGATTTAGAGGCTTTATTCTTCCAGCAACCACTCTCTGCCCTAGGACATGTTTCTTCTCTCTGGGCTTCTCTTCCTCCATTGCTGAATCTCTACAACTGCAGGCCAAGGTCTAGAAGACCAAATAAAATGAGCTGACATCTGTTCTCAATCCCTGAATCAAAGTGTCTTAACAGAGATTTGGTCCATATGGACAAACTCTCACCCTCCTTTTCACCCTTAAATCAGGGGGTCACATCTCTAGCACCTCCTGGGAATTGGCCCTGGCCTGAGATAACTTACAAACTAGGCCAGATCATCAACAGAGAGAGGCTGGTGGGGAAAAAAATTTGAAAACCTCCTGAGGGATTTGGTTTCAACCGTGGAAGAGGAAATGTGGAAGTCTTATTTGGGTCTCACAAGCCATTGGCTCAGAAAAATACATTTTCTGAACTGCTAACGTGAGTTTCTGGAAAAATGTGCTTATTCTCCAACTCCTCATCTCTGGAAGAGGATCTTCCTAATCAAGTGATCTTACCCAAGGGAGCAAAGTTACCTGGTGCACTATTGTGCATCAATGCACCATGAGGGAGAGGGGTGGAATTGTCCTGCTGTGGTGACAGGTTATCCCTTGGCAATCTGTCCCTGATGTTAGTATGGTGATGTCCAAATCTTCACAAAGATGGCTTTCACCTTAACAAAGCTTACCTCTGTGGAAGGCAACTTGATTAACTCCATCTTGGAAACCTGTCAGATGAAAACGCAAGAGCTGAAATCTTGTCTCTCTCCTTTCCTTTACAAGGAAAGAAATAAAACTAACATTTGGAAATAAACAACCAGCTACACTAACCATCATTTTATCTTAAGTCAAGAAACTAATGCAAAGTATCCTACACACACTTGAGCCCCCCTGAACAACAGCCAGTCAAAAGAGAAGACGGCTCTTTAAAAAAGAAGAGAGGCAAGTTGATAAATTATAGTGAATCACATGAAGAATGAAAGAAAAATTAAAGGTCAGTTCTGAAAAATAAGGAAAGCATCCAAAACCTATTAAGGAATGCTTCAACTCTGAAGACCTTTGTATATGAAGCTGTATAGAGCCTGCATCTCTTGATCTGAGTATGAGTCATGTCTCTAGCTTGCAAACTTAATATGTTTTCTTTTTGAGTCAAGTGTGCTTTTCCAGGAAGGTTTCTTCACCAATCCCAAGTACAACTTCTTTTCTTCCAGCACACTTGCTTCTTCAAGCAGTTTGTAAATGAGGGGAGCGGATTTCTTCCTGCAGCAGGTACAAAGACTTGGAAGGGATGCAGAACTATCCACGTCTAACAGTGGGTCAGCTGAAGCCAAACCCATCTCTCTCTGGGTTTGCTCCTTTACCCACCGACACACAGAAAATGCCAAGTGCTTCTGTTCCTGGCAGCGCAGCCAATAATCGTGATTCCTCGGAGCTGAAAATAGGCCGATGTTGGCAGCAGCTGATGCTTTTGCTCACAGTTCCCAACTGAGTGGGCTACCTACAGAAAGCAGATGGCCGGGGAGGAACTCCAGCAATTCACTACAAAAAAGCTAAAAGTCCCCTTCGCCCACTTCTCTGAGAGCTCATGATTTCATGACACCTAGTGGGCAAGCCAGGCACAGTGACTTGTGCAGAAAGAAATCCTTTGAAACACACCAAATAAACTGGGCCCAGAGAAAGACGGACGTGGAGTCAAATGAGCATTGCCATACGGATCCCCAGAAAAAAAAAAAAAAAAAGCAGGTTTTGCTCCCTCGAAGGAATTACCTTAGTAATCGCTCCAGGTGGAGTCAGGGAAGGAAAGCAATATTATGGAGAAGGCAGGTGATCTGAGAAAGGTCATACATCAGGTTAGCTTGATAGAGCCGCCAATATTCAGCCTCAGCCCTCTTCAGCAGTCCGTCCTGCCTCCTGGCTGGAAAGAAAACTGAGCTCTCTGAACACAGTCATCACCCACAAGTGCCAAAGAAAGGAGAAAATTTCCTGAGAGAGACTTACGGACCTATTTTATGTTATCAGAGAGAGAAACCAGGAGCGTTACCTTACGGGCAAAGTGTGACACTGGAACACATCACCAAAGTGTGCAATGTTCCTGCATCGGGCATTAGAGAGAGACTCTAAAGAACTAAAATCACCTGCCCACTCATGGGTTTGTAAACCGTTTTAGATTCATCTGCCCTAGTTTAGATGATTTCCTTAGGATGAGGTGCCTCATTTCCTAAAAGTGCCTAATTCTCTCAATTTCCTTAAAATTGCCCACCTCTAGCCATTTATTTGAATGATTACGTCAACATCTGGCCAGATGAAACCCATCTCAATGGACCAGACCTACCTGCTTAAGATATCTCCAAGCTTTAGTGTAGGGCCATGCTGCCTTTTACTGAGCTGTTTACTGAACTCAATATATGGAAGAGAAAATGGCTGAATGCAAGATGGATTTGCAGGTCTGTGATCCTCCAGTGTTTTGCAGCGGAGCGGAGGGGGAGAACCTAACCCTAATGCTGCCAGTTGAGGCTGATTCTTAGCAGAGTGAATCAACACTTTAGCAGACTTCTGAAGATATGAAGGATGAAACCAGTGATAGAAAAGATAATGCAATGAAGCGAGAGAGGTCCAGTTTCATTCTTCAAGGACCTTACTGTGTAGACATCACATCCTGGTCTTTCTTCTTTCTGTCTTCTTTTATCTCTGTGAGCATCTCTAAATACCCTCTCTCCCTTTCCAGTGGCTTTAGTATACATCCACCCTACTTCCTTTCCCGCTCAGAGAATCACTTACCCCATTCTTCATCCTCCTTTAAGGACTTAGGAGCAAAGAGAATTCATTCAAGTTGCAAAAGACAATTTTTACCTCTACCCAAAGCTTTTCCCCAAACCACCTAATTGGAAGAATCCCAGGAGCTCTTGTTTGCTTTCAGAGATCACCTCAGTGTTTGCTGCTGTGTTGTCTTGCTTTGCTTTCTGAACCTGGCTGTTCCTTCCCAGAGCTGCTTCTGTTCCAGGCTTTCAGAGTTGTTGAGGAAAAGAAAAAAATTAAACAAAATAACTTTCTCCTTTGAGCCAAGCACAAATTAGGCAACTGAGCAGACAGAAATGCTCACTGGTCCAGGGGAGAGTGGATTTGTAATCCAAATTACTGTGGAATAAAAGCATCATCCTCACTCTGTTCTCTAATTTAAACATAGTCTCCTGTTCTTCCCTTTTTGTTTGACTAATTCAGTTGCCTTTGGTCTAAGGGCAAGGAAATCTCATTTGCATATTTTAGAGGATATTAATTACAAGTCCTTTCACTTCAAGCCCTGATACTCCTGCACTGACTAGCAGCCTCAGTCTGACTGCAGTCCTGGTTCCTCAGAGGGTCATTAATTATTGAGCCTATTGAACTATACGTGAACATAATGAGCTCAGGAATGAGCAATGCCTCCCTGGGGGTACAGCTGGAAGGAGAGGAGGGGTAGTGGGAAAGGGACGAGCCACACAGCAGCGATCCCAGTTTAGGAGAAGGTGTGACTGTGAGAGGGACAGAACAAGTGTCCTAGTGAATTATTAGGGTTTATTGAAGTGCTTTAATCCTGTCCCACATTGCCTGTCCCACAAAGC
Organism: Leptodon cayanensis; assembly: GCA_027564655.1. Lineage (NCBI taxonomy): Eukaryota > Metazoa > Chordata > Aves > Accipitriformes > Accipitridae > Leptodon > Leptodon cayanensis. The sequence continues at coordinate 52,347,559 of JANXJC010000028.1, read as the reverse complement.
CAAGAATCACTAGATTCAGGACTCCAGCCAACCTGACTTTTTGGCTTTGCACACAATTGTCATGGCAGAGGACGGATGAGACCCCAGCATAAAGTGCCTCGAGCATCCCTTTTCTCACCCAGGCCTTCTGCTGCTCTGACAGGTGAAATGCAGAATGCTATTTGTCCCATAAATCGGTCCACGGTAAATATTTTGACTCTTTGTACTTCAGGCATGAAGTGATATCTGTTATTGCATCTGTGAAGTTGGTGGCTTCATGCACTATTTCAGATGTGGCGTCCCACATTCCAGTGCTGAAAACCATTTGCTAGCTGACCTCCTGTATCATGTTATGTCAGCAGTCACCTCTTGTGTCATGTTATACCTGTCCAAAACCTCTGAAGAATTTGCCTGGTGAGGAGCAAACTGTCTTGCTTTTTTTCCTGTGGAGCAGGTCACCCTTCTTAGGTTTGTATTTTCTGGGCTCCACTGTAAGGTGAGGAATGGTCTTGAGAGCAGGTTTAAGCCTCACCATAATGTCTCCATTTTTCAGCCATGTATCTGGGGTTTCGCTCTGCAGTTGCTCAGGCTCAGAGGTTACACCTGGGCTGGTCTATTAGAAATTTCCAGCTCTGTTCTCCAGCTCTGAGGACCACTGACACAGAATGGCTTTATATTAAACCTCTTTTTCTGGAAAACCTGGGTGATCGTGTACAAACTTTCTTCACCCATATCATACCCTTGGATTGTCTAGGAGATTGTTAGCTCATCAGGGCAAGAAAAAAACCCATGAAATGGGCCACTCCAACAATATAATAGGGCAGAAGATTGACTTCTACACTTTGGGAACATCACCTGAACTCTTCTTATGAAGTGTAGCTTGGGATGAACTAGCCTGCAGTCTGCTTGGCTCCCCTTGGGTCATCCAGACCATATGAATGAACTTAGGCTCATTTTGTGGTATTGAAAAATATTCAGGCTCTCCCCTTTCTGAAGAGCTCCCTGGCTATGATTATTAAATACTCTAGTCAATGCTGGTGCAGAGTGGATGAGGCTGGACCTCAGTCTGGGCCTGGACTCAGCTTGACCTGATGTGTGGATATAGATTTTGTGCGGTAGGTCATGAAAGATTTTAGTTCCTTAGGAAAGTGCCCCTATCTGAAACGTTCGCTTTCAGAGCCGTGCTCAATGCCATTTGGAAGACAGACCAAGATAGAAAGAAGGTGTCATAAGAGGTTATTTGGTCAATCCCCAAGTAAGATAGGATCTACTTGTCCTGTGCTCCACTCTTCTCATTATTAGAAAGTTATTCTTGGACATACAGAGCTGGGTTTTTGGTGTCAATGACTTCTGCCAAGTCTCCTCCAGAAGACAGCAGGAGGCAGGACTTGCTCTGCAATGCACCGGTCCTTTGGCACTGACAGTAAGCTCTGGATGTTATTTACAGAGGTTAGTTGTGGCAGTGCAGGGAAGGCTGAGGGACATTTGTATGGCTGTCTGTGAATAGCAGTTAAATTTAAGACTCTGCTGTGTTTTATTTATGGCATGTTTCCAGATGCTGTGCATAGAAATCATTTGCTTAATAAATAATACAAATAAACAGACATCCAAGTGCCTTGTGCTAGCAGCCTAGACAGCCACACACTGAGTGACAGCCTGCCAGAAAGCTGGAGGCTTTTGAGCAGTTTTGTTCCGGAGATCTTCCTCAAGCCATTAAGGTAATGAATGACTAAGGGATGGGCAATTCCTTTTTCAGATGTATACTTCTCTTTTCAGAGACACTTCAAGCATCACAGGGGCCAGTGAATAGCACATTATACTTAGTGCTAGAAGACACGGTTTCAGTCTCTTTTGGTACTGAAGTTAACCTTGGAAAAGTTATTCACGATACAAAAGTCTGGGAGTTTTTAATACACATTCGAGCTAACTTGCCAGGGCTCTCCATCGTCATTGCAGAAGTGGTCTCTTGAATCAGTTGGTCGGCCTGGTCATAGGTTCTTGGCGCTATTTTAGGTATCTCAAAGTGCCCTGCATGGGCTGTAGGAGGGAATAGGTCTCGTCCTGGTTCTCTGTCCTGTTGACCAGCAATATATAGATATATTAGATATCCTTGGCTGCCTAAAGCTTCAGTAAGTGCTGGTGCCTGGGCAACTGAATCACACTCAGTAGGCTGTAGAGATTTATGTCATCCTAAACTAGACATGCACTTTGTCAAGTGAGTCACACCCTAAACTCCATTCAGTTTGTTGATTGGATTGTCTTCAACTGTAATGAGAATGAAGGTAATTAGCCAAATGGAGACAACTAAGTTACAGACACCTAAAGTGGTACAAATGAATCCCACTCTTTGCCTGTGCCTCAGTTTCTTAGCAGTAAGAGGAGATTAATAGCACTTTCTAATCTTGTAAGGCTAAATAAAAAATGCCAAGGTATTCAATACTAGGGGAATGCGATCAACATGTGATAGCTTTTCTCTATCATGGCTTCATAGATCGAAATGACTAGTTGGGAGAACACCCCAGGTCTGGCTAAGATTAGGCAGATACGAAGGTGTTTCAGGCATTTCTTCCTCCTCACATACTCACCCTGGATGGAGTTTCAGAGCAGAGTTTTATACCCTTCTGTTCCCTCAGAGAGGACACTCTTTCTCCATCCAGATGGATGAAGAGTCATCATGTCAGGAGCAGAGTGACAACAGTAAACGGATAATAAATGTTTTTACATGAACTGTTCCAGCTATTGCTGTAGTGAAATCATTCCAGGAGACAGCAGTAGCAGCACAAACTAATTTGTAATCTTCATGAATGCATGTCCTGGACCCCAAAACCAAAGCACATGTTAACACTGAGACAGGAAGAGTTTAAATGCTTCTGTGGACTGGGGAAGGAGTGTGGGACAGAATAAAGAGAGAGAGGTTGCTGAGAAATCCCTGAAAAAAATGAAGGATGGCAGAGAGAAAGTAGGGAGAATGGAGAAACAGAAAAACAGGGGATGGGTGGTTTTTTTCTTTAACATTTGGTGTCTACTGTGTAGCCTTTCTGCCTCTGTTTTAGCTAAACATCTAGAGTTCCAAAAAATGAGGGATTGTTCAGTGCAGCCAGTGGATTTTATCTTCAAAATTCAACATTCACTGGTTCTAAAGGAAGCTTGTGGTGACTAGTTCAGATGGAGACATCTGCATAAAATTTTAGAATAATTTAGGTTGGGTATCACTTTTTGAGGTATCTAGTACAAAACCCTGTTCCAAGCAGGGCCAAGCAGTTCAGGTCACCTGACAACTTTTCCTGTCAAATTTTTAGTATCTCCAAGGATAGAGACTCTACAGTCTCTCTGGATAACCTATTCGAGTGTTTGACCATCTCAAATATGAAGTGATTTCCCCCCCGCCCAGTTACCTTATCCAAAACTCCCTTGCCACAGCTGCAGTTTGTTGCCTTTCATTCGTTTGCTGTGTGGAGGAGACTTGGGATCCATCTTCTCTACATCCTCCCCTTAGGTAGTTTCAGACTGTAATAAGATCTCACTTCACCTTTTGTCTGAACAAGCCTTTCTTTCCCAGCTTCCTCTTGTATATCCTGTGGTCCAGCTTCCCCAACCATTCTGGTTGACCCACTCCAGTATGCCGGTGTCTTTTTTGAACTGGAGGGCCCCAAATAGGACACACTAGCTGTGTTCCTCATTCGATCCATAAGCAGCAATAGGTCACTAATGTGCCTGAGTCTTTCCAGGGTTACTCATATTCACTGACAAAGGACTGTGACAGAAGACATGACCAGTTCCTGGTGTCTTCCCTGCCCTTCTGGCCCTTCTCTAATGCTTGGCAATGAATGGCAACTTCTGTTGATAGTGTCATCAGAAAGGCCAAATACCTTTTTAAATGTGTTTATGATAATTAATTTGGTGGTGGTATTGCCAGTCACTTTAATACACGTTCACTATCACTTGGCCCCTTTGATATAGGTTAAAACCTGAATGAATTGAAATTAATGGATGGTCTAAGTACCATTCATCACTGATCAGCAGAAGCCACAGGATGCGTCAGAAGCAGTTTCCTTCACACCATGAAGGAGAGGGAAGAGAAAGTTCACACTTTAAACTTCCACTTCAATATACTTAAAAAGCAGATTAGAAAGAAAAAAAGAGGTGTTTTCTTTCTCAGCTTGAAACCTGAATGCAGAACAAAATATTTTGATTTGATATTTGAAGGTACAGCTCGCTGAGTTATTCAGTAATCAAGACACATTCTCTGTTTTTCCTTTGCTTTCATGGATACATATATGTAAGTGTGTGCATATATATACTGCCATAAATCAATCTAGTGATTAAAGGAATTGTCAAAGCTTTGGCCATGCTCTGTTCCCAGACTACCATATCCAGGAGGCGATAGCCTGACTCCACTGACGTTAATCAATGCTTTTGCAATGGCTTCAAAGGAGCAGGCATCTGCTCTAGCGTGCACTCAGGGAAGAAGAAATGCTTGTCTATTCCCAGTGGGACAGAAGTGGGCACATTCATATTGCTCTTTCAACCACTCTGAAGTATCGAGGCTGCTTTTTTATCCCAAGCTTGGCTAACTCCCATCTGCGACAAATGGTCTGGGAGAACTCAGGGTGTTTTTCACACAGCCGCTCTGCCAAACTCTCCTTTTCTGACCAGTGAAGGGTGAATGTCTTCTTCTTTGGGTGACTAAAACCAAAGAGAGACAAGAAGCAAAAACAATGACAAGATGATGGAAGGAATTCCTGCTGCTGAAATGTGTCTATAATTAACTGTTTGTATGCTATAGACTTTTGTCTTGAGGAGGAAAATAATCAAGTCAGCCCTTGGACTTGTCCTACCTTGATAAGGATACCAGAGCATCTCACCTTCTCCTGTTTGGTCTGAGAGTGACCACCGGATGGGGAGGAAAGATTACTTTCCCCAATTCAGAGCCACAGTGTCCATGAGACCAGGGCACTTCAAAAACTATCCTTCTGCTAAGGCGGTAACTGCATGGCCAATGTCCATGCCTGCCTGCATCTACTCCTGACTCCATTTTAGGAGGACTGTAATTTAAGATCAGCACGAAACAGTTCACAGATCATCCAGCTAAGCCTAAACAAGCTGATAAAGTCACCTAGTGCTCTGAGAAATGTGTCTCAAGGGTGTTGGTGACATCAGGTCTGCACCTACAACGTAGATGTACCAAGGTGGGAAGTCTGGTCACTTTGAATACACCTCCAGTCTGATGGGGATGAGCAGTTTCCAGTGCCAGACCAGTAGCAAACATGGAGTTTTCTGCTCAGCACTGCACCGATGCTGTGGATATCCCATGTAGAACAAAATACTCCCTTTCCACTTCTTGGTTTTCCTTCCCAGGAAGAGCAAAGTATCTTCTGCCAGCAGTTTAAGGAATGTTTTAGGAAACACTCAGGCTCCAAAGGATGAGTTTGGAGTGAGAAAGAGTATCTGAGAAGTTGAAAGGTCCTGTGCACTGAGGAACCGGTCACTTTGCTCTGATGAAGTAGAAATAGCTTTTCTTTCTTGATGCTGTCTGCATTGGCCACCAAGCAAAAAGGCTGGAAACACAGGCTGGAATTATTTGTGCTTATATAATCAAGCCACATCTATGCAAAATTGCTTCTTAATGACTCATCAAACTGCACTGTTTGTCTTCTCCTGCCGACCAGCTGACTGAGAGCAGTTGTTAGACCTCAGATTCCTCCCAGGCAGCCTCTATAAACCTTTTAGTTTTATTAGCTGTTTATAAATTATATCAAAATACATCAGGCACCTGTGGTTATGAAATACCAGCAATTGCAACATGTAATAAATAACAGAGCATGGGATGAAAACATATATATACATTTTAAAGTGCACCTGAGGCATATTATAGTCATTGCATAATATCTTTTGACTTAATAAGAAGATGCACTTTGCGTAAAGATAGTGCTTAAACTAGCTCTCACTGACTGATTTATTAAATATAAATGTTTACACATCCAGTTTATATCCTGGGGCTAGTACGAATAAAATCAAAACAACCTTATGGGGGGAGATGCATTTCACTGGGCAAGGTAAAATCCTCCTCTCAAGTCCATTGATGTAAAGCTGGCATATTTCTCCTGACCACACTAGAATTGCAATGAGTTGTCACTGATATCTGAATGGTGCTTAACACAGGCAAAATAGATGCACGCAATCTCAAAATGCATATTTCTTTTCATTTTACAGACAAAATAATTAGATGTTTAAACAGCTTACACAGGGAGATGATGGTTTCCCTATAATTTGATTTCATCAAGATGATAATGACCTAAACCACCCTCAAAAATAAAAGAAAAACAAATGCTTTGTGGCCGTAAAATCAGACGTTATGGGCATGATTATGTATATATGTTATATTGATATATAGGTACATATATATGAGTATATAGAAAGAGAAAGAGAGAGACTTCTCAGAGGATCAAAGGAGAATAAACTAACCATTCTTGCTAACCCTGAAATCTTTGACTCTAAGCTGGACAAGGGACCTAACGCTTTCCTACTTTCATAGAAAAGACTTGCTCTGGGTTTAGTTCTTCTGCAGACTTTTAAATGGATGGAGTCCAAAGCCCTCGGGAGAGATACCCACTGATTTTGACAGGTTTTAGATTCAATTCAGTGTCACTAAGTGGGAATTCAGAATAGGTTCACTTTGATTTACTACTGGTCTTTTCAAAATTGAGTGCTTGTCTACATATTTTGGACATGCACTAGTACTTATACACTTACATGATGCCTTCCACTTCTGGATCTCAGATTACTTTACAGTTATGAATTAATGTCTCCTCCGAGGTACATACAGTGTCATTAGCTGTGCAGCATTCCTCATCTTTATGTGTTGAGTTGATACAAATCATTTCTTCTCATGTAGTTGACAAGATCTGAGGTTAAAGACATACTGGTGGATGTTAATTAGAATCCACGTGACCCAAAATTCATCAGCCCTTGCCCCAACATTTTTATTTTGAATGCTTTCTTTTAATAATTGGCTAACTATTAATACTTATTTTAAATTGCTGAGATATTGCGCTTATTAGTTGAACTGGTAAAACAGACACCTCCACCAAATTTTAAATTTCAAAATTGCTTGGGTTTTTACTTATTTTGGGGAGAATGGCAACATAATTCCGTCATCCTCAACCTTTCTCTGCATGCTCAATTGCTTTAAAACTCCCCACTTTGTCACGTCTTTTTTTTTTTTAATTTTTAGGAAACTGGCGCTGTCAGAATTACCAGCTGGCTCAACAGCCACTTACATACCCACTTCCCTCTGTGCATGAATACTATTCTTACCCTGCCTAGTGTAACATATCTCATTGTGTTTTACTGTTATTCTACCCTTTTACTGATTTTTTTAAAAATAAAACTCTGATTCCTCAAAATTGTGAGGGATATTCAGCAGAAACAGGGATAACTGCTCTTAAGAAATGTCAGGAAAGATCCTAAACAGAATGAATTTCTTGCTGCATATGTCTCCAAGGTCACAGCCCTGCCTTGAAGAAGAGACAGATGAGCACTGGATGGAGCAATAGATAAAAGCTGCAGGACTGTCACGGTGCACAAAGATATCAGAGCTAGCTTAAACCAGCCATGCAGCACAAAGCTAACTGTATCTGCAAAATCCCACAAGAAGGATAAATTAGCTCATGCTTCATTCCATCCTGGCTCAGTTAATACTCTGATACTTGAGTTAATGAATTTAGAATAAACTTGAATACGTCTCGAATGCTCTGGGATTTGTGGACCTGGTTCCACTTTTTAGCTCTCTGAAAGACACCCTGTGTAACCAAGTGCCTCTCTGTGTTTCGATTTTCCCTCTGTAAATGGGTATACTGGCACTTTTTTCAATATAGCACTGTGAGAATAAACTGTACATTGGCAGCGTGCTTGGGTACTCAATAAAGAACAGATAATGCCTCAAGATAAAGAGGAAAGCAACTGGTTTCATAACTGAATCAGAGACATAGATCAACCAAGCCACAGTGGAGAACTGGTGTCATGCTCAGAATTGGTGGCCAGTTAAAAAAATGGATACTTACTTGGTGTTCTTACGAGTTTTCTTAAGCCTTCAGCAATGCTTAAATGTTTTGGAAATATGTACGGACCCTGAAAGTATAGTGACACACTGCCATATTCATCTCCTGCCCCTCCAGTGACTAGACAGGAACTAAAGGTGATGAATAGTGCTCCCAAATATGGGTCATTAGATTGCAACTATTAAGAAAACTCAAGGTGAGACTTTATGGGAGAGGAGACATGAAAAAAAAAAAGAAACCAATTTCACTCGTTTACACTCTTACACACACATATCCATAAACATCTTGTCTAGCATGCAAGACACAAAGATGTTTGCATCCAACTGCTCTGCCCACAACAACACAGAGGACAAGGGACGTCGGTCTTAGCACACAGCTCTCACCTCCTGAGTCCTTCTTAGGTAGATGACCACACGTTGGGTTTAGATATGCCTTTTTGTCCCCTGTAGGATGTGAGAGGCATGAGGATCCAAGTCATCAGGATTTACTCACTCCTTTATCTCCTGACATGGATTTCCAGAGAAGCTGCATGTTTAAGGCTGGGATCTAAATGACCTAGTAATCTAGGTGTCACCAACACCTTCCATCCTTACAGCCCTTCTCCTGGCTTTTGCTCCTTATATTGCCTCCACACCTGATGTTTCCAACTATTCTCCATTCAGATCAGTGTCAGCATTTCTATCATAGTTCTCTATGATAAGACAGCAAGTCCTTTTTCTTTTGCTAAAGTCCAGTTTGTCCTATCAGAGATACAGGAGGGGTAGAAAAAAGTGGCAGAAGACTTCCGAGTTCTTTTATGTCCTTTCTGAGGTGGGACATCAACCAAAAGTGACAGGAAGACCCCAGCTTCTCTAGAACTCAAGCTGGACCTTCTCCTTTCTCAAACCATCTCTCCCTTCTGGATTGGGAATAGATAGCCTTGATGAAAGGTGTGTAACACCCTTTTAACCCCATCCCCTCAACCACTACTAAATTGAGCCTACCCAAATATTTTCTGAAGACGGGTAAGAGAAGCAAAGGGGCAGCAGCCCAGTCTCTTGCCTCAATGTACTGGTGAAGAAGAGCTAAAGCTGTGGCATTAGTAGTGGTCACAAACTCAGAGAATGGTTGAGGTTGGCAGAGACCTCTGAAGGTTGTCTTGTCCAAATTCCTGCCTTAGACAGGGCCCTCAAGGGCAGGTTGCCCAGGACAATGTGCAGATGGCTTTTGGATATCTCCAATACCAGAGTACTGTACCCAGTCTTGGCCTGGGCAGGACTACCAGAGAGAAAAGGAAGGAAACACACAGCTTGTAAGTTTTTCTAGATTACCTCTTGGAGAATACTCCTTGACCTGATGTTTCCCTGCTGTACCACAGCCTGAGTTGTCTGCTCTGCAGAGAGTCATTTTCCCCAACCCCCTTAGTGGAAACACAGACTGTGAACTAGCTGCTGCCTTTGCACTGGAAAAACCTTCATCTTTAAACCAAGTGTTATAATTCTGAGGTTTGAATTAAACTCTTGTTCCAGGAACCCTGGCACAGAAGCACAAAACATCAGCATCTTATTTAAAGGCAAGCTGTGGTGGAAAGGGGCAGAATCTCCACAGGCAGATGGTTTAAATTAAAACCAAAGAAAGTGCATAAAACACCAAACAAACAATGGGAGACAGAGTCTGATAACAGGATAAAAAAAAAAAAAATGAATTTAAAAAACCACAACAAACCCAACCACAAAAAACACCACCTATGGCATCTGCACTGTTGCTCTAAGCTGGTATCAAAACATCTTTCACCCTTATTAGGCTGTTGACAGACTCCATACTGGCTTGCTGGGATAGATCAGTGCTTGAGTTAACGGTGCCAATTAGCTACTGTTTACAGCCTGCCTGGACACAAATCTGTCTGGGAGGAAAGCAGACCTGGTGGGTGCTGGTGACACAAAGTGCCCTGGTTTTTAGATCCCTGACAGTTGCACAGAGGAAAGCTATCTCAGTTATGCTCATTTCTGCTGAGACTGCTATCAATTTACAATTAAAAAGAAGGATTTCATTGAGCTTGCAGTAATTCTAGGCTCTGCAAGAGACACAGGCAGGTCAGCCAAGAAGCCTGAACTATGGACATTTTTTTTTTCTTTAGACAATAGGAAAATTCACAGGTGCTTTTTAGTGTGTGTGTGTAGAAAGAGCTAACATCCTCCTCCTCCTCCCCGCAACTCACACCTTCATGTTGTTTTGCAGACAGACCTTGGTGTGTGTCAGATATTTGGTGGAACAAAACAGGACCCTTCACTCTCTGAAATGCACAGCATCTGCAGCAATGATGCTATGACGACATATCATTATCAGCAACATTATCAGCAATATTATTTCTTCAGACATAATTCTTGATATTTTTACTTGTCTGACATGCCTGACCTCCAAAGTCATTTTTTAGCAGTTTCTTTCAGGCTACATGAGTGACTACCCTCTGCTTCTGTAATTTTCCCGTGTTTTGTGGAGATACGCTGTGGTCCCCTCAGGTTTTCACTGCACGGATCCATGCTGTTTGCACTCCTGATTACACAGCCAAACCTTGGAAAAGGTTGTCATCTCCTAGAGAAGCAACACCCAGCATCACCTGGGCCTTTTACTGGCTGCTGTGGAAAAGTACTGTGCCATCCCTGTCACATATAGACAGCTAACCCTCACCGAGCTGTGGCTCTGCAGCTTACTGCTGAAGTTCTGTCATCCCCCTGCTCTCTCTCTTTCTCTCTCAGGCTTGAATAAGTAGTGACTGATTTGTTTTTCACCCACTTCTACTTGCTTATCTGTAAAGCTGTCTAGCGAAACTGCTCAAAGACAAAAATCTAGAGGTTGCATGCAAAGTGAATTGTGCTTCCTGAAGAAATGGAGCGATAAGGTTGAAGCAGGGGAAAGCAAATTCTTAACAGTTGGGGGTTTTTATGGTTTATAAGAGAAAAAAATGCAAACTCAATTTTCTGATACACAGTTTTGGACTATTCATATGCTGCCAGTGAACAGTAAAGGGAGGAAACACAGTGAGGTGGGTTTGACCTAAACACAATAATTTTCCTTAAGCTTCAGGGCTGATTAGGGACTGTCTGACATCAGAAGAGAATCCTGCCTACATTCCCTGTGCAGAAAGCCACCAAACATTCCATATCTTCTGCCCTCATGTAATCGAACTCAGCCCAAGGTTAAGAAAAAGAGAGATGGCTAGAGAGTAAAGTAGGAGGAGGGAGGTGCTGGCAGGTTCAGGTGATGCTTCTGATCTTCTCACAATGGTGAAATGGAAGCAGGATGGCCTGGGGACAACTGCATCTGCCAGCAAAGTAAATTCTTGGCTGCCATTCCCGTTCAGAGACTCCTCCTTCCCTGTTCTTCTGGTAATTACCCCCTGCACAAGTATCCCACTGCCAGTGTGTTATTTGTTCATTTAACACTGCCTGCCTATCTCCTTTTGTTTTTTCCTTCCCCAGTTTCCACTGTATCTCTTCCCCTTGTTTGTCCTCAGCAGCTTTTGTTTGAATTAAATCTCTTTTATTTGCTCTCTGGGGGAGGGAGGCTGTTCAAGCTCTGTTTGCCTTACAGCAGAGGCATGACAAGATGGGATGTGTTAGGCCAGTGATATTTCCTCCATCAGCACTATTAACTTAGAAGCGGAGTCCTTTGTTTTTCATTCTTTCCATGTTTCCTCCTCATCATATAACTAATTCTTTGATTTTCCCTACAGCACTAACTCAATTTTTACATATTGCCCTCCTCCCACCAATATTATGCAGCCTCTATAAAAGATATTTATATTCTAATTATTACTGGGCCCCTAATATAACTTCCAAGAAGATTAAACATCAAAACTCTTTTACATAGTGCTGCTTCTGTGAACAGCTGCTGGCAAAGGTTTATAGGAAACTTCACTAGGAACTTTGCTTAATCTCAAATCATACAGCCTTTCACGTGGACTCGGATGCACGGACACACCTGCCAACACATCCACGTGTTGGCACGCACGTGGATCCACAAGACGTGCAATCACGGTGATTGCAGAAGGGAACGTGAGGACGCAACTCACGGGCACAAAAAGCCAAGACCTCTTTGTGGAGTTTTCTGGCGTAGCTTTAGAGGTGAGAAGTGGGAAGGAGCTGCAATGCACGCTGAAAAGGCTATTCAGGTAGATCGTATCAAATACTGTTTGTACCAGGATGAGAAAGCTTTCCTCATCCCAGCTACATTTCCACTAGAGGGCTGGAAAAGCAAAGCTTGTGCAACATGCAATGATCTACACATAGAATCCTCGTTTATTCCTTGTGCTCCTGCAGTTATGAAAACAAACTATTTTTTAATAAAAAAGACCATTTAAAGTATTTCCTTACTCGATTTCTTAAAATGTCAGACAGAAACCTTTGCTATGTGTGTCAAAGACGGCACTGCAGGCAGAATTTATATGACATAAAGCAGAGGCTGCGGCACGTTGAAAAACAGCATTTGTGTGAGGTAGTGTCTCATGGGCCAGAAACAAGGTAACATCTTTCTTATTTTAGATACATCTCTCATTCCTGTCCATCCATGCAGCCATCCATGCATCTATCCATGTCCTCCAATGCTTTTATTCTATCAACTTACCTATTAATATTCCTAATTATTTAAACAAAATTAGTTCCTACCATCTGTTTGCCTGCCTGCTCGTTCCACTGGGATTTGACTCCAAAGCTGGTGTTGCTGTTGTTCTCCTACTGAGCTTTCTGCATAAAGAACAGCTTTTGGGTACATTTGAAGCTTTTATTTTAAGGAATGTTGCAGATAAACAAGTCTTCTTTCTGACTAGCCTTGACCACCTCTTTGAATGTAAATGGATCTGAAGTGATGCTTTGGCTTCAGGCAGGTGCTATGTCTAATGTTAAATTTGAGGACAAACAAGGCTGTTTACCTCCTGGGGGCTCTGGAGAAGATGTTGCCAGGAGCTACTCAGAGACTGTATTTCTGAGAGGCCAAAGGGAGACAAGAGCAAGGAGTGCTCTCACACCATATTTTCTCATTTTTAGGGTTAAAGGAGTATCTTTATGAGGGCCACTTTCTTCACCACTCAACTGAGCTGTACAGGGAGAAACCCTGTTTACCAGCAAGAAATAAAGAAGCGTTGCTAATGAATTGCTGCTCTATGATTCCTATTCCCTTAAGCCTTGCAGTTAATGATGATATTAACTGTTACTGTTATATTATGCTGACATTTAGAGCACTCCAAAATTGGCACAATGTACAAAACGGGAGAATTAAACACAGAGAAGCTAACGAGTGATGCTTGGGCAAGGAGGAGGGATGACCCTTTGCTGACAAGAGAGAATGGCTGAACTTTTTTCTCCATTTGCCTGTGATGTACAGCTTGTCAGAACTGGCAGGTTTGAAGCAGGAATGCTACCATAGTGGAAGAAAAGGGTAGAGCAGGAGGAGATGCCATTTACATAAAAAAAAAAAATATTCTAACTTAATATATCTACCAGCAAGCACTAAATATTCCTGTTTAGAAATCACACAGCTCAAATTGATCTGTGAGAAATGCAGACTGTATTTTTTTTTTTTTCCCTTCAAAGCAACTGATTTGATGGACAGGAACAAAGTGGCAGAGAAAAAGTTTAACCACAGCAAACAATAATAAAAAAAGCTTCCTGAAGCTTTTGAAATGTTATGACATAGATTTCAATTTAGCTGCTCACTTGCAAACTCTCTGCTGTTGAAATGTGTCTGCAAATCCTGGCAGAGGTGCCTGGTTCTCACCTGATATTGGCAGATGGCAGAGGAATGCAGTCTGCCAATTTTGGATGTCAAGGTAGTGTAATCACTCCTCTTCTTTACTAGCTATGAGGCATGGTCTCCTGGGGAAAGTGGGGACTGTTCAGATGATGGAAGCAGAAAGCAGCTCCAAAACCAACATCCATGTCCATGATTTGCACAGCAGGTAGCTCATGATTCCCCTGTAGCTGATACTTTCTGCAATACCAGGTGTATTGGGTTTGTGTGGCAAGGTTTGGTAGCGTGGGAGCTACAGGGGTGGCTTCTGTAGGAAGCTGCTAGAAGCTTTCCCTATGTCTGATAGAGCCGATGTCAGCTGGCTCCAAGCCGGACCCGCCGCTGGCAAAGGCAGAACCCATCAGCGACAGTGGTAGTGCCTCTGGGAGAACGTATTTAAGAAGGTGAACAAAAAAGCTGTGCAACTGCAGCTGAAAAGGAGTGAGACTATGTGAGAGAAACAACCCTGCAGACACCAAGATCGGTGAAGAAGGAGAGGGAGGAGATGCTCCAGGTGCCAGAGCAGAGATTCCCCTGCAGCCCCAGGGGAAGATCATTCTGCTCTCTAGCATTGTTCAGTCCATGTTTTGCCCATTACCTCTCCCAGTTGGGTTGACCCTGGCTGGATGCCAGGTGCCCACCAAAGCCGCACTATCATCCCCCCACCTCCTCAGCTGAACAGGGAAGAGAAAATATAATAGAAGGCTCATACGGGTCAAGACAAGGATAGGGAGAGATCACTCACCAATTACTCTCATGGGCAAAACAGACTCGATTTGGGAAAATTAGTGTAATTTTATTACCAATCAAAATCAGAGTAGGATAACGAGAAATAAAAACTAAAACACCTTCCCTCCACCCCTCCCTTCTTCCTGGGCTTAACTCCACTTCTGATTTCTCTACTTGCTCCCTGCCAGTGGTGCAGGGGGATGGGGAATGGGGGTTATGATCAGTTCCTCACACGCTGTCTCTGCCACTCCTTTCTCTTCAGGGGCAGGGCTCATCACACTCTTCCCCAGCTCCAGCATGGGACCCCTCCCACGGGAGACAGTCCTCCACGAACTTCTCCAACGTGGGTCCCTTCCCCGGGCTGCAGTCCTTCAGGCACAGACTGCTCCAGCGTGGGCTCCCCATGGGGTCACAAGTCCTGCCAGCAAACCTGCTCCAGCCTGGGGTCCTCTCCATGGGATCACAGGTCCTGGCAGGACCCTGCTCCAGCGTGGGCTTCCCACGGGGTCACAGCCTCCTTTAGGCATCCCCCTGCTCCGGCGTGGGGTCCTCCCCAGGCTGCAGGTGGAGATCTGCTCCCCCGTGGACCTCCCTGGGCTGCAGGGGGACACCAGGCAGTTTTTTCCTGGCTGTCAGTGAGCAGAGCCATTTCTCCAGCCGGTGGGCAGAGATTTCTATCATAGCTTGAAAGGTTCTGTACTCAAATGCATGTTTCCGCTTATAAATGGTCTTGTGTTTGAGATGTCACAGAATAATGTCTTTCTAGAGATAGTCACAAAACCAAATTACTTTTCCAAAGGAAGAGCTCAGAATTCCTGTTTTCTGTGCTATGTAAAATTTGACTTAGCGAAGGCGAGGGTATGATATAAACAGTGATCAGGCTTGCATCAGGTGGGTAGAAAATACTATCACTGCAAGGAAGTGTGCACATGTGCCTGTGTGTACTCCACCCTACCAGAAGGAAGATGGGTATCTTTGTTGAAGTAGGTGGTTCTGGAGGACTAGCTAAGCCCAATTAATTTATATGTTAACTAAAATAATTAACAAAACAGTTAATTAGCTGGTATATAAAAAAAGCCCCATCAGCAGGAGATAGATCACCTGTCTAGCTGCTTTCTGAACGAGGGTTGGAGACTTTAAAGCTGCTGGAGGTGGGTTTCTCCAGAGGACTCAAAGCCCTCCCCACTGCCAGCACCGGGAGACCCAGCCTTGGAATGCAGACAGGTCACTTGGAGGCTTGATGATGCAGATGTTCCCCACACAGCTGTTTCTAAAACAGGGAAATAGGTAAAGAAAGCAACACACGGAGTCTTGGGGGTTGAAAGGTAAAGCTGTACCTCTGCATCTCTCCTGCTTGTCTTGCCTCTGTTTTCCCTCTTGATTTTGCCCTTCTGTGCTCAGACAGAAAGAAAAAAGAAAAAAAAAAAAAACAAAGAAGTTCCATACTTCCTTGCAAAACTCTCTGCCTTGTCTCAACCTCCCCTAGGCTGTGAAGCATCAGGCTGACATGGATATCTGCTGACATCTCTGTCGTTGGTTTCCAGATGCAGTCGTTCTGCTTTCAGTTGCTCTGCTTCTCCTGGTTGAGATGTCACTAGAAGTTCATGTCTGGTTTCTGTTCCACAGACCATAAGCCATGTTCTCACAGTGTCCCGGACAGGAACATGTCACATCCACATATAATCTAGTGTCACCACTGTTATTAAACACAGATTTTAATTTGCTTCAAGAAGATGAGCTTTCCAGTGACTGTGTGTTCAGAATGATGTGGCCTTAATGTGAGAAACTCTGTTTTGGGAAAGCGTATTGACTGATTTTTTCCTAGCAGTATGATGTCAGATAGGAGAAAGAATGATCAGCAGGGATTGACTTGTTCATCAAATCCTACCCTCTGAAATTTGCAATTAATGCCAATTCCAGAAAGTACTGGACAGAGCTGATATATAAATCAGTTATAGCAAAATACAAAGTTTAACCCTGAGTTTGGACAGCCCTGAGTTCTGTTTACAATTTTATTCCTAGCTCTCATGTGACCTCAGTCTGCTCTTTTCCCTTTGCCAGAGTTTCCCCATATGTAAAAAGGAATCTTCATGTTTCCATCCCTTTCTTGACACTTCCCTCCTTGATACGTTGCAGATGAAAAGTGTGATCCATTCTCACTGCTTCCCATTCTCACTGCTTGCCAATGAATTTCTATGGGAGGTCCAAGCCTTGCAAGAGTAGATTCTGGTGGGGGAGATACCTGTGAGAAGTCCATCTCATCTTTCATCCAGTTGCCTGAAATATAGTCAAGGACAGTGCTTTTTTGTGGATATTGTGAAAACCTCCATCCACCACAAGACATTCAGCAGCCCTGCATGACTGCATCCTGAAAGGTCCACCGACGAGAGCGAGGTACACTTTGTGGATGGAGATGGGTTGGGTCTACTGAAGACAGCCTGGGAAGTATTTAGATGGGTTTAGTCTAATAATGTGTGATACGTACCTCTAATATATTCCAGCACTTCTGTAGTGTTGTTGCCTTCAGCTCCTTATTCCCTGTTGTCCAGTTGCTTCCAGCTTCCTACCTTCTCTGATGGTCTCTGAACTCCCTTC
Organism: Leptodon cayanensis; assembly: GCA_027564655.1. NCBI lineage: Eukaryota > Metazoa > Chordata > Aves > Accipitriformes > Accipitridae > Leptodon > Leptodon cayanensis. The sequence continues at coordinate 52,330,433 of JANXJC010000028.1, read as the reverse complement.
AGACTTTATTTTGCTCTTCTTGTCTCCTCGTCCTTGCTCCAGTGGAAATGCAATTCACTGTCCCATTAAATTTAACAAAATTCAATGCAACTTAATTCAGGTCTGTTTTCAGTGTTTTTTTCATTCAACTTGCCCTAATTCAATCTATTTCAACTAACTGCAACACAGTTAAATGCAATTCCAGGAATTTCATTAAAAATAATTTGCTGCGGAGGAAATAAATAGTATTTGCTCAAAACAAACAACAATCGATGCAGTGTGATTTGGTTAAATGCAATTGCATTCAACGGAAGGAAATTAAATCAAAGCTATGCAGTGTATTGCAATTAAAATTCATCCCTGAAAATCAGGTCATAGTTTAATTAGTGCCAGAGAGGTTTTATTTAGCTTTCTTGAATATATTTCTGTCTGGGACAAATTAGTAGCCCTTGATATACTTCTCTATAACACTGTCATTGATGCATCAGTTTCCTCCCACATATTGCTGTTGAAAGAGTCATTTCACACATGTTGACCCACGAGGTTACTTCCAGCCCCATGTTCTTATGTTTTATGATGCTTTGTCTTGACAGCCTATTGCCTGAAATTGTTTTCCTGAGCCGCTGTGAACAGTGCAGGATGAAAACAGATTCCTCTGTGATTAGGGTTTGCTAAATCCAACCTGAATGTTCAGGTCCGTGAAGAGCACAGACACTGCTTGTTTGGCCAGCCAAATTTTCAGAGCTGCATTCCACCACCTCTCGGTGTTCCCTCCTCTTGAAGAACAGAGGTGAGGATAGAAGGAAAGCTATTTGAGGATTTTGAAAATTAATCTGGGTTGATATTAGTCCCCTGTCGGTAGAGCATCCTGCCTCAGAGATTTTCAGCTCAATCACTGCTAACGTAGAGAAATGTCTTTCCCGTTACTTGTGCATGTGAATTCATTTATAGAAAGCAACGCCTTTGCCCCTGCTTGCTAGGGAAAATACCAGGTCTGATGTGTACTTGCACTGTTTGAGGTCCCAGCTGGTGCAGCTCTGGAGATATTAGCCTGGAGTCTGTTCACCAGCAGGTTTAGGAAAGAGACTCATGTCATTTAGCTTACATGGAAGTTTCCTTGTGAATGATTTGTCTTATCTTAAATTAGATATAGAAAATAACCCAATGTGGTCCAGAAAAGCTTATTTCTCTCCACTGTCTCAGAAGAATAGTTGAGATGTTAAAGTTGCACAAAATGAATTGTATTCTGGATGCCTATTTTTCTTTATGCTCCTGTTTACTTTTGGTTGAAAGGTGAAGTTTCTATATTCTCCAAAATTTGTTTTATACAATTTTCTTCTCTAACTGGACCAGACCTGGAAAACTTAATTCAGAAACACATTAATGGCCTGAAAGAAACATTACAGCTCTATAATCTGTATATTATGATATGATTAATATAAAGTAATGTACAGCTAAAACGAAATGGGAACATCTGAATGCACCAAAGGAAAAATAATTCCATCTGAAATTGTTTCTTTAAAAAATCACTAAAAGTCACTGAAAATAAAGTAGTCCTGCAAAACACTTCAATATTGATGAAACAACAATTTCAGATGGAAATTACTCAAATCAAATTTTCTTCTAGTAGCTCCACTCACAGTGCTCTGGTGGAGCGACAACACAAAAAACATCTTTTCTGAGTATTGTAAGAAAGGCTGTTCTTTTAGGGAAAAAATCTGCCTCACTTTATGGCAACAGGGGAGAAAGGAATCAAGCTGATAGTACTATAAAAATGACTTCTCAATTTTCTAGTGTTCGAAGGAGCCAAAACCCAAAGAAATCTACACTGCTTGACTTGGACTTTTTCAGGCTCATGCAGAATAAAATAAAGGACCAAAGTACAGCATGCAATTAGGAGTGGAATTGATGAGGTTTCCTTCTCTCTTGTCTCTGTGATTCCTACAAGCTGGGTTAACTCCCTCCCACTAGCTGAAGAGATTATTCGTCTGCACTGAGTAGTAAGAAGGAGAAGGGTGATGCAAGACAGCTGCTCTGTGGAGTGAATTTCACAACCTTGCCCTCAAAATGCAAACAATAACTGCAAGAGTTGACACTTCTGGAAAGTCAGGTCTGTTTTCTTGCAGTCTCTCCCTTGCTGCTGGAGAGACTGTGCAGTCAGACGATACTAGATGTCAGACAAGACAACGATGACCCGTAGGAAATATTCTTGCAAGGACAAAACTGTTGTGATAGGAAGGTTTTTGAGCCGGTCACGAGAAAAGGCTCTGCAGAGGAAAACCAGCTTGACTGCCCCAGCATTAATGTGGTGGCCACCATTAGGTTATTCTCCCCGAGGCAGACATGGCCTTGCTCCCTGAACTCCTGGCATATAAAAATGGGACAACCTTTGGAGTAGATAGTTTTAGGCAAAAGCAAGCAAAGTGACCACTGGAAATTGCCCAGGGCTGGACATCCCACACTCGCCCCTTGCTCCTCAGCATTGCTTTCCTACCAGTCAGTTACTCCTATAGTAAGACACTGGGGAGGTCAGGTGGAGTCACGCTGTTGGAAGGTTGGAATTGGCAGGAATAGGGATGGACATAGAAGAAAGAGCTGAGTTTGGGGAATGTTTTTTCAGGAAGGCGTGGAGGGAGAGTTGTATGCACGTGACAGGGTCTGGTTTCTGTAAAATTTGAAACAGAAAACTATTTAGCCAGGGAAAACTGTAGAAGAAAGTGAATTCAGCTCTGGTTTTGGTTAGGAGATGTGTTTTGTGATGACTTAGACAGAAAGGAAAATTGCAAATTATGTCTGTAGTTTGTTGGTTTCCTTTATTTTTACTTCCTTTGTGCAGTGATATATATGCTTTGTTTACTTTCTTCCTCCTTCTTCCCACTCTTGAATGAAAACTTACAAAGCTAGGACTTGGATTGAACTCCATAGCGTGTCTTTCAAAAAAAGGGGTGGGGTGTGTGTGTGTGGAGAATAAAAGGGTTTCCTGAAACATTTTTTTACAAAGGCTTTGAAAACTTAGTTATGCTTTTGCAGAATTCTGGAATCCTTTTGCTTTGCAGGTTTTTAATTGGGGTTTGAGCTCACCACATCCAAATCAAATACTGAAAAAAGAAGAATAAAGAGCCCCAGCTTCCTAGACTTACTGGGTAAATTGACACTGTAAAAAGCAACTCTGGATCAGACTGTACTCATTAGTTTTGCAAATTAGTGAGCTCAGCATTACACCATCCAAAATGAAATAAGGTTAAAATGTGCTGGTTTAGATTCTCATGGGCTAGGAAAAGTATTTTTCATGGAGAGTATCAAAATGTTAATGACAATTAGGTAGACTCAGATTTCCTCCAACCAAATTGGGCAAATTAACAGGGTTTTGAAGGTCTCCAAAAAATCTTTTAGCGGTGTACTACATGTATGGTAAGTAGGGGGGCAATGTTCTCTACTGATGAAGACTCACCCACTTTATGGGATCAGATCAAGATTGTAAATCACATTCATTCCTCCTCACGCCAGAAACTCACATTTCTTTTGGTTTGACACTCATTATCAATATAACTCATTTTCTGTTAGAAAGCTATTAGCATTTGACTACTTATAATGAGCTGTGCTGTACTAAGAGAGATGTGGTAGGTGCAGAAATTATTAATATGGTAAGGAGACAGATTTGTAGTAATTATTTCTTACTAGGTGACCTCAGGGCTACCTTGGACAAGATTCATGTTGTGCAAAGTTCTGTACAAATATAGGACCAGAAGTGAGGTCCAACCATACAGCACAGGCATGAGCTGAAAGAAAGATGGTTTCAGAAAACAACATTGAAGACAGTCCCATGAATTGCAGCCAGCCTGGTTGGGCAAGAAATGCCTTTGGATTCAGGGTTTTGTGGGTTTTCCGTACTCATCTAGATCCAGTTCTTGTCCTTGGAAGAGTCCAGGATGGGCACCTCTCCCCACTGTAGAGCAAAGCTGAACCGATGGAGGAGTTCAGAGCAGATAACCTGTTACCAAGGATGGCTTCTTCAGGGCTGTGGTGGTGCAGATCAACAAGGCCATTGCATGGGAGAAAGTCTAGCCCTCACTTTGTGTGTGATTGCAGTCAGTCTGGTGTAGGGAGCAGGTCTCACCCTTAGGCAGCGTCCCTGAGAGCAGCACACTTCTGTCCACAGCAAGGACACCAGTGGAGAAAGGAGCTGGTTGTATGGGAGGTAGGTGGTTTAAAGCCCATTCTGCATCAGGGAGAGAAAAAAATTGGCTTTGAACAATCTAATCTCCCTTTCACAGGTGTTTCCACCTCCACCACAGTAGGCAGTCCTAAATCCTGTCACCGTGTGCTTAATATGTGCAGGGGGGGTAGGCTATGTGCCAAAATGCAGGACCTCATGGATTCCTGATTTTCTGAGGTTCCTCTTTCACATAGGTACAATGCAGTCCCATGGTGACTTTTCCAGGTAACTTGTCCAAAATCACCTGCAAAGACATTGTGGTTGTTCAGTATTTCCCTTTTAGCTTATCCTTTATCATGTACGCTAACGCAATAGCAAGTAACATGTGTGCTTCTTGTTATTTCCCCTCTTAGACTAGAGCCAGAAGGCTCAGATCCACAGAAGTATTTACTAGACAAAGGATTTCAAAGGGGATTTAGCTCCTTAAATAGGAATTAGGTGTGCAAATACTTTTCTGGATTTCTGAGACTAATATACAAAGTGATTTATGAAGACAACAGAGGCTGGTTAATTGAGGAGATGGCTGGTCCTTTGATTTTTTGTGTGCAACTTCCTGGCAGAGATTCATCCACTTCCATTCATTCTTCATCCTGCCCTAATCTTTTTTTTTTCTAAGCCTTGTTTTTAAGATCTTTCCAGCTCCCCAGCTATTGCTTCTTTCAAAAATCTACATGCTAAACTCAGCACAGGGGCTTCAGAGGGACACAGCTTCCTTTCACAGATAATTTTCACTGCTTGTTCTTTGCTCACCATTTTGGTTATGAAATATAATTTTTTGGATAATCACTGAACATCCCTAATGCTCTAACTACAGCATAGGCACTTCTACCACTCTTTTTGGTAACATCCACCAATATCAATGAAAGATGAACACCAGAGGAGAAAAATGAACTCATATATTTATTGCATAGTGTTGCACCGCCATGAGTTCTTGGAAATTGTCCAGTTTATTTCACAGGGTCTTCTATGCAAAACCAGCCAGATTTTACTGTCTTTTGGGGACTGAAACTCACAATGAGTTCAAGGAGGTAAAACCTTGAGGCAAACCTTCTGCAGCCGTGCTCTGGGTGCACATCATCCATGGAGCACATCCCTCATCCTTGCTCTAGGGTCTGGTGATTGGCAGGTCCCAGAACATTTCTCTTTCAATCCTCTTTTCCATTGCATGTGCACGTGGAGACTACCCTGAATCAGTGCTATAATGACAAACTCCAGGTGCAGATCCATAACCTGGTGGCTTACCCACTAAATACTGCTAGTAGAAGACCACTGGATTTGGTTAGACAATTCATCCCAACTCCTTGTGATGAAGTAGTGGGACCTTAAGGGGACTGGGATGCAAGAGGGACAGTGGTTTAGGGGACAGCTGCACAGTTAAAGTTCTCATTCACCTCTCACCATCTTTAAGACAGAAAAGGCTCTGTCAGAGACTTCATGACTCGTCAGGCAGCTTGCAGCTTTGGGTGGTTGCAGGCAGAGTAGAGAAGGCTGCAGTGTGCATCCTCAAGAGGAGAGGGCAATCACAGCTTTTTCTGTTTGTAACAAAATAAGGGCTACTGCTGAAGGCTGAATGCTGTTAAATACGAACTTCCTTTCAAGCACAAAATGAGAGAGCAAACCAACCCAGATTTGGTTTCAAACCTTAAAAAAAAAACAACCTTCTGAGAAGCTTGTCTGACCTACATAGTTCAGAGTATGAAATTTTGCCTCAGCAATATCCAGAAGTTAGCCCAGTTACTTCTACTTAAACTACATAGAAAACTTTTTTCTTTTTTTTTTTTTTTAATAGAGAAAGGGATAATCTTCCCCTAAAGAGGGGAGAATTTATCATGTCCACTGGTTGTCTGTTCTGAAGGTTGATTTAACTTAATGATTAAAGATGTACACCTTGACTTCAGTTCTAATTTTGCTGACTTAAATTTCCAGCCACTGGAAGTTGCTATGCCCTTTTTGCTTGACTCATGAACAAGTATCTGATAAGTAATTAGAACCTGTAATCTAGTCATCTGCAAAGCTCCGTTTCACTTCACTAAAGAAATCATGCTCCTGATTGTCTGTCACTGAAGAGCTTATCTTTCAACTTCAGATCAATCTCCCACCATTTCTCTGACCTATTCCCAACAGCTTCACTATTATTTTTGTTACATTTTGAAGAAAAAAAAAAAAAAAAGATGACTGCTATTTATATCTTTTCCCTGGCCATGTTTTCTATTCCACAAGCTGTCCTGATTTTTTTTTTTTTTTAAGTAGGAAAAAATCACACACCTTTGGTAAAGAAAAGGGAGAAGCAGGAAAATGGAATGGTGCTAACTAATGACAGTCTTTGACCTAGAGTAAGAATGCCTAAGCACAATATACTGAGGAACAGAAAGGAGCTGGGAGATGTCCTCTTAGTGTGAGGACATTTTCCCCCAATTTCCAGCTTTTTTCTGAGAAGGGTTTATCCTGGTCTTTCTTGCTGACCTGACGAATAGCCCCTTTACCTTCTCACCTGACTCACCTCCCACGCATCTGAGATGGTTCCTGTGCTGTCCAGAAAAGTGTCACTGGTCACTGTTCAGGTCCCTGAGAAATCTCTCATGTAGATGTGTAAATCACAGGATTTTTTTTCCCCCACAGTAATCTTATCCTAACCTCACATATAATGTCAGAATTCTTCAGCACTTATGCATGCACAAACCCCCCAGTAATCAAATAGACTTCAGTATGAAATTGCATCTGCATAATTGCTCTTTTCTTCTTTCGGTCTGGTTACATGGTACACTGTACATTTTTCGGTTTTCTTGCCCAAGAAGATATTGTCACAGTGCTTGTGAAGCTGTGGATATCGTGGGATGAGCTGAGCACAAACTCAGGCCCCTGAGAACAACAACTTGCATCAGGTTTGCAAGGTTCTTCCTAGGCTTGACTTGAGGTTGCTTGAAGATGTCACGGTGGCAGGAGAGTTTGGTGACTCCAGGCAATAGGAGCTTGAGTTCCATGGTAGGATCAGGATCCTCCTCTCGCATCAGCATCTTGCTGTTTGCCAAAGAGATTTAGCCATTTGCTGCATCAGGTTCTGGCTGCTTAGCAGGGGAGATTTGTGGGAGCTTACATCCCACTAGATGTTCCAAAACCATCAGTTGAGCCATGAGAACGGATTTGTCACCACCAAGGGGTACCATGGTTAGTGCAGTCACATTGCTCAGAGTAAGCTTTATCGCCAGACAAGATTTAATGAAACCATTTTGGAATAATGGAAGATTTAAAGAAAACTAAAGCAGTAGGCATCTTTAGGAAAATGTATTTGTCAATAATCCAACTTTTTGTTGTTTATTTAATACCTCCAGTATCTCAGCTCTTTCCTGAGGCTGGGTAATTAGCCTGCATGACCTATAAACATGCCCTGAAGATTTCTTAGATCTAAGTCTTCCTCTTCCCCTTACAAAAGATGATTCTGACACCAAACTGTGCTCCTTTCCTAGGCCAAGGCGGTGTGACTCCCTCCCACCTCACTCTTCTGTTCACCTGACCCTTCTTCCTATGTGGTGGACACAGGGACACCACACACTAACACATGGGGGAGGAGCTCTGTTCCCTTCCGTTTTCCCCTTTTTAATTAACATTTGTAGCACATAATTTAATTTACACATTCTCCACTTGCTTGGCTTCTACCGTTACAGCTCTCCGACAACACTTGATAAAACTTAACCTTAATATAATGAAAAATATTAACCGCACTTATAGTTTTGCAACTGTTCTCTTTCTCTGAGCATCAGATACAGACTAAAGCTGGTTTAAAAAACAATCAATCCTTCCACTCCAGAAAGCATGAGAAACCTCTGTTTCTACAATAGCAAGATTCAAGCTGGATATTAGGGGAAAAAATCTTTTTTCCCTAGAGGAGTAAGGCAGCTGTGCAACAGACCACCCAGACATCTTGTGAAATCTCATTTCTTGGAGATCTGAAGGATTTGACTAAACAAAGCCATGCCTGACCTGTCCTAGAATTGGCAATAGTCCTGCTTCAAGTCGGATGTTGGATGAGAGACTTCCAGACTTCTTGTCCAGCTAGTACATTCGAGATAAGGAGTTCTAAACATCCCTGTAAGGATCCTAAGTAATTCAGTGTCCCAGTAGAGCCTTTGGCTAGATATTCAATTATTCATGTGTCCTGAAGCCCTAGTTTATCACCGCACAGCTCCCACTCTAGCCTTTCCCATGTTTTCTTCTGTTTCACTGTCCATCAAGATTCAGATCCAGTTCACACCGCCTCAGACCTTGGCTACAAATGAATCCCTTGGCTTATCCTACACTCTGTCAACTCCTGTTTTAAATCCCAACTCTTACACTGGCATTTGTACCAGCAGTATCTAAAAGCAGCTAAGGGAATGTCTCCTGTCTAGATAGTGAACAGATGTAGAGCTCTCCCCTTGCAGACCTTCACAGTCCTAATTTGGGAGCCTAGTCTGCCCTAGTTAAGAGCCAGAGGCAGCCAAAGCCAGGGCTGATTCAGAGCTGCCAAGAAGAATGTTTCCATGTATCTTCATCGGTAGGATCATCTTCATCTCCACTGGTGACAGAGTCTATACAACCAGCTTAGAGTTTGTGCATTTATTTCCCCCTTAAAGACATCTCTCTCCAGAACTCAGGCCTAACATGTGAATCCCTTTCACTGAGAAAGACATCACAAAGCCAAGCCTTGCCTTTGCTTTCAGATGTGTCGTTGCAAAACCGAGCCACAAGCCCACGGCAGGCATCTTACAGCAAGTTCCTTGTGTAGTCAGATTGCTTACACAATCCATTTGGGATGCAGGTTGGGGCTGCTCTGTAGCATCCATCCCAGTCAGTGTTATAAAGCATTTTGCTCTTCCAGGGCAGGTCATGCAGCAGAAACCATGAAAAGGTCTGTATCCTTTCTGAGTATCTTTTAAATCCTGCTGGGCATCTAGCTATGATCCCTTGGAATCATCACTTGCACCAGTTGTATAGCACTGCGCCCCGCACATATGTACTACCATGCTAAAACCAGTTAAGATTTTTCTCACGAGGCATGTGCTTCTGTCATAAAAGCATCTAGCAAAGGAAAAAAATGATCCCTTCAACCCACCCTGTTACTCTGGTATAGGTTTGAACCTGAATTGTCAACACACAGAATGCAAGGTGGCAGCTGCACCATCGTTTCCAACCACAGAGATTCTAACTAGTGCGGCTGGTTTCAGTAATAAATAGTAGCGTTTGGGGCTAATTATAACAGGCCTTCTGATTTCCATCTGGAGTCACAAAATCAATAGAAACTCTTTGCTTCATTAAATGATTGCTGTTGCCACTAGCTGGAGCTGTTCCATCTGCAGGTATGCTAAAATCTTGATTTAGTGGTTACCTTGCTCCAAAGCTTTTTTGCAAGGAATGCAGCCATACAGCTGTTATCTCCTGCACCAGAGAAAGAGAAGACATGAGGAGGGAGAAGCATCTTGGACTGTTTTGAGAGAAATATGATAGATATGTGCTCGGGCTGGACTGGATAGGCTGCTGAGACAGATGCTGGGAAAGGGACAGCTGATCAAATCTTCTTGAATTGCTTTAAAATGAGAAGGCACTCTTGGGTTGTCGATGCATGCTGAGGTCTGCGCTGAAGTGCTCCTAACAGTCCCTAAATTGGGGTGTGCATTGTCCTCCAAAACTCTAGTGACCCACGTGTGGTCGGATTCCTCCTCCCTCTACCTCCACACCTGCAGTATTGCACGGAGGGGTGGAGGCCCTAGAAATCTTGGTTTAAATGGGAGAAAGTTTCGGTTCATTTGGCCAACTTTATCACGGGAGTAAATGCAGCATTTGAAAATGGAATTACAAGGGTTATTTTGGTAACCCTAGCCAAAAGAAGAGATTCCAGGGGTGGCTAAATGAGCAAAATCTATTTGAAAAACATGGGGTTTTTTTCAGATATCACTTGTCTACTAGAAACAAGAAAGGTGGACTAGTAGCAGGACTTGAAAACCTTCAATTACTCATCTCTGCACAAATCTTTCTCAGCATTTGTTGTCTTGCTCCTACTGACTTGAGGTGCTCCAAATCCTTTAACCTTCCCCTAAAATCCAATTTGATTTAGGTATTTTTGCAGATGTTACCTGTCCAGGATAGGGAGGAGACAGTCTAATAAGAAGAGTGGAACTTGCTCTGACCTCAATGTGGGGAACAAACTTCAAGCCTGCAGAGAGACAATGCATAGAGAAGGTTGAATTGATTTTGTACCTGTGGTCCTCCTAACTCCTAGGACCCAGGAGTTCTGGAGGTGAGCACCATCAAGGCGAACGGCCTTAAGTGAAAGTGATGGAATGGCCCCAGTAAGAGGAAATATATTTCTAACATTAAGGTAAAAATGGACATCTCTCAGACTGTGGGATATTCTCCTGCTGGCTAGAGACGCTAGTGGTTTGTGCAGTTCATGCTGATTTTCTGCTCTTGCGAAACCAAACTTCTTCATGAAAGTGACTATTTATGGAGCTTCTTCAAGAGTCTCCCTTTGGTAGTAAATGGACTGATGCCTCCCCAGACTGATCCAAACTGCAATCTGTTCTCCTTCAGAGCTCCATGTGAGTCATTAGGGTTTCTCAAGATACTTACACTGAACTATAACAAAAATCTTTTAGGATTAAGTGATGAATGGAACAAGATGAACTGCCTTACCAAACGGACAGCAGGGCCTATGAGCTTTCCATCTTCCATCTAAATGTTTATGAATCTGGTTTTTAGCAGGACCAGCAGGCTAGGAGCTGCCTTCCTATGTAGGTGTCTAAAAACCTTAGGTTGATTCCTTGAGGTCTGTACCAAGGCAGACTGATAATTTGCTGTGAGCGGAAGTCTTTCTTTACGGCAATAAAATCCAGCAAAGCACTCTGTGTAAACAATATGAACACTTCGATCAAATTTTGACTAACACAGCTTCAACACAGGAGGATACCTGACATTTTCAGGGAGTGGTTGTAATGTAAAGGTGTAACCAAGGAAAGTCAAGGAGTATCATGTTGGAACAAAACAGACAAGTGTCACCTTAGCACTGACAGCTTGTAACAGCTAGTAAATATTCCCTTGTTTGCATCTTAAAATAAGCATTATGGTTGCTCCATTCACAGTGTCCCTTAGGCAGCCTACTAGTGAAGGGTATTAAAGCATCTATTAAAATACGTTTCTCCCCAAATTACTTGCCTTTGATGGGACCTTGAATAAAAAGTTACTTGGGAACAAGGAGAATTATACATCTAAATTCAGCCTCTGAGCTTTTTCAAGTGTATGAAATTGGAAGAGGAGAGTTCATTCTTCCCCATGGGGAAGGGGACTTGCCAGCAGTACTAACAGTTGATGTGCTTGGAAGAGTGGTTCATGGCTGACCAATATGCTTGCTTTTTTATTGTGCTTTCTAGCCATCTACCAGCATCTGTCATCTTTTCTGTCATGGACCTGGTTTGAAAGGTTTTTATGGTAGAGGCTTTTGGTTAATTTTGCATGCATTCAACAGAGTTTACAATATTGCCTGCTGTAGCTACAGTGTGTGACCAATAATCCTGTGTTTAGCCCTCCTATTAGAAGAGTTTATTATCAGGAAAAGTTGTTTCCAAGATCTATAGTGTAAAGGTGGGGAGTTACTGTAAGCCTTGCAATCTCTTAGGTCTTCAGGGATTTTAAGGAAAACAAAGGTTTGTATACCAGAGGATATAACCAAAGCAGTCATGGGTGCTTGTGGAGATTGGTACAAGGATGTTACAACATCAGCAGCCATGGAAAATGCAAAAGTCAGTAGGAGCTTGAGCTCAGAATAAGAGGCTGACGAAAGATGCTAAGAAGTAGAAGACAAGAAAGGGAAATACATTCCAGGTAGTGAAAAGACGAAAGAAAAAGAGATCTCTGAAGGAGACAGAAAGACTACAAAGCCATTTTTATAACAGATGGATGTATTGGAAAGTGTGGGACCTGTGCATGACATAGATGATATAGAATATGGGGTAGATATTGTCCTGATTTTGGCTGGGATAGAGTTATTATTATTATCCCTTCCTTTTCTGTCCTATTAAACTGTCTTTATCTCAACCCACGAATTTTACCTTTTTTCTGATTCTCTCCCCATCCTACTGGATGGGAGTGAGTAAAAGGCTGTGTGGTGTTTACCTGCCTGCCAGGTTAAACCAGAAGAATGAAGGACATGCATACATTTAAAGCCAGTGAGTGCAGTTAGAAATGAAACTGCAAATGTTCATCACGTGGAGTGCCGCACTTAAGGAGAAAGCAGGCTGTGTAGGACTGGGGATTGATAATCTTATCTGAAACACAGAGAAAGTCCAGGTGTGCCTCAGACCTTAAGGGGCAAAACCAGGTATAAAGCAAGTTTGGGAGCATCTCGGGCATGATATTGCCTTGCTTTTTTAACATATATGAGTGACTGTAGCTCCTGTGTACTCTGAGGTCTGTGTACAGGAGCTTTGTGGTTCAAAATAATTTTAATTATGACATGGTGAAGCTGCATCTCCCCTCCAACCAGTCTTTGCCATTAAAACAAGGAGTTATTCTGTCCTCTCACAATGAATAAGAGGCCATAGGACACTAGGGAATGAATTCTGCAGGGTAAGGGGCAGGAGTCTGAAGACAAATACAAGGACACTAATTGGTGATTGTTGTTAGCCAATATGAGTAAGGAGAGATAAGGCTTGATTTATGTACATCTGGATGTAGTACTGCTGCCTTGTTTAATAGAGGGGGTCAAATACTGTCCCCTTATGTCCTCTGTAGAGATTAAGGGCAGAAGACCCTTTTACAGAGGAGGTCAGATTTGCAGAGTCTCAGGGCTGTTGAGGATGGGATGGGCTCTCAGAGGCTCTGTAAAGCTCCAGGACTACACAAGCTATAGGGCTGTTGCCCTGAACATTTCTTCAGGGGAAGGAGAAAAGATGTAGAAGCTGGACTTCAGCAAAAAAGTTCTCTCGCCCTTGAAAGGACCTCTGGTTAAATGCCATCTTTTGCTGTTTTCTGTGAAATTAATACATAGGGTTGTGAGGGGAAAATGAAAATTCCCTGAGTCAAATACATACACTGTTAAGCCTGTGGAGAGCATCAAGGCACAATAAATTGAGCAAGGCCACTTGACCTTTTCACTTACCTTTCTACCATCTGGATTGACAGGACCGGAATAGGTGCCTGAAATCACATCCCCAAGCTCTTCCTCCATGGGTATGTGATAGAAAACCAGGGAGCAATCAGTTCAGCTACACAGTCCTCCGTATTCTGGTTGTTAACCCCGGGCTGTGCACCCATCCAAGCCATGTGCTTCCAGCCTTGTCAGTCTTACCGGTGTGTCTGGCCCAGATCGGCTCCTCAAGTTGTCTAAGCAGAGCTCAAAAACTGACCCCGACGCAGCGAGCGAGGAGCAAGCGTACTCAGGCTCGCAAGGCACTTGCACAGATGGTGCAATTAGGGAGAGCAGCTATGCTGCAGCGTTCAGTATGGTCACCCTCAGTTCCATATGTGTCCTGTCATCTGAAGTGGGCTGGCGGCCGGCCAGCCGTCCTCTGTGTTTGTGTTTCCTGGCACATGCCGCAGAAATAAGATTAAACAGCTCTCTGCTGGGGCTGTTGGATCCTAAGGGCTGTGTCACCTGCAAGACTGGTTCTGAGGACCCTTACCTCCTGAGGACCAAGCAGCCTGAATGCTTATCCATTCTAGGCTTGATTTACCATGTTTATTGCTTTGTCGGCACTGAGGATCAGCGTGGGTGAAGATGGTGTTCTCCTACTTTTTGATCGCTGAGAGGTAAACTCCCTTGTATCAGTGAAATAGTCAAGGAATGACAATATAGTACAAAAATAGTGTAACAGCCAGTACAAGGATGAGGATGATGTACAGCTGTGAACAAACAGGAGGATTTTGGAAACCTCTCCTGCCTCTCTTACTCTGGCCTCAATGAGAATGAATGAGTGGACACAACCTGCAGACGCAGGTTCTGTGCCAGTTGTTGAACATTCTTACCTTCCTCTTCCAGAAGACAGAGAAAAGCTCAGGTGTATTTGCCCAGGTGTTTTAAAGAACGAGCTGGTAATTTGCAAACAAATATGCAAATCCAAGCTGGCAGATGAAGCAGCAGAAGTGCGGACAAGGGATAAGACTGTTTGAGGGGGATAGAAACATATCAGACAGACTTTCCTGTGGGACAGTGACACTTTGGGGGTCAAACTTTTATTCAAAACTATTTAGAAGCTGTGCTTCAATGCCACAGGGACAACTACTAATAGACTCAGGCCCCAGCAGGTCCATGCCCACGAGGGACGGGTGAGCCACCAGCAAGGGGGAACACCGCATATTGGGCTGGCCTGGGCAGGAGAAGATGTAGCAGGTTCCCAGAGTGGGAGAAGTGACCCCCCTCTCATGAAACCTGGGTGGATGCTTGTGGCCCCACAGTGCTTTGAGACAGACTTACGGCCAGTGATCATTGAGTCCAACGGGTGAGGTGGGGCACTGCCCTACAACCCAATTCAGACTACTGTCCCCCGGACAGCCTTTTTATTTGGGTTAAGGTTTTTTGCTTTGCTGTACTATGTAACACTGGAATCGATTGCCCCAGGGGTGGAAACACAGCCCTACCATTTGTCATGGACTAATCCAGAATGCACTAGAAAAGGGTGACGCTCTGGAACACCTGCAATACATTGATGACATCTTATGGGGCAACACAGCAGAAGCTTTTGAGAAAGGGAAGAAAATAATCCAAATTTTTCTGAAAGTCAGTTTTGCCATAAAACAAACTAAGGGTAAAGGACCTGTGCAAGGCATCCAGTTTTTAGGAATAAAATGGCAAGTCGGATGTTGTCACATCCCAATGGATGCAATTAACAAAATAGCAGCTATGTCTCCACTGACTAGGAAAAAGGAAACGCAAACTTTCTTAGATGTTGTGGGTTTTTGGAGAATGCATATTTCACATCTGGGGAGAATGGTCCTACCTGGAGTCTCTGGCAAAAAACATCGGGGGAAAACTCGAGGCCAACCCCTGGGGTTTTGGAGTTGGGGATATCGAGGATCCGCGGCTTGCTATACTCCAACTGAAAAAGAGATATTGCAGGATATGAAGGAGTTTGAGGTGCCTCAGAAGTGGTTGGTACTGAAACAGCTCGTACTAGCACCCTGCCTGCCAGTGCTGGGCTCGATGTTCAAAGGGAAGGTCCCTTCTACACATCATGCAACTGATGCTATGTGGAGCAAGTGGGTCGCACTGATCACACAACAGGTTCAAATAGGAAACCCCAGTCATCCAGGAATTCTAGAAGTGATCGCAGACTGGCCAGAAGGCAAAGATTTTAGAATATCACCAGAGGAGGAGGTGACACCTGCTGAAGAGGCCCCGCTGTATAATAAACTGTCAGAAAATAAGAGGCAATATGCCATGTTCACTGACGGATCCCGTCACATTGTAGGAAAGCATCGGAGGTGGAAGGCAGCTGTATGGAGTCCTGTACAACAAGTTGCAGAAACTGCAGAAGGAGAAGGTGAATCGTGTCAGTTACTTTGCAGAGGTGAAAGCCATCCAGCTGGCTTTAGACATTGCTGGATGAGAATAATGGCCAATACTTTCTCTCTATACTGACTCATGGATGGTGAAGACCAACAGAAAGCCAGAGAGAAGCATCAAAAGTCTCATAGCAAAATTTTCCATTAAATTCTCCTGTAAGCTGGCTGGTTTGTTCATTTGGCTATGGTATGTTTTGGGAGTGATAAAGACATTATCTGAGGATCCCAGGAGCTTCTGTGCTGAAAGTGAAAGTTTCTGTTGTGAATAGTGGAAGAACACTGGTGATGGTTCAAGTGCACGTGTAAAGGCAAGCAGGATGATTCAAGGAACTTGTGCTCTTAGTTATGAGGAAATATTACCCAGATATGACCTTTTAGCTAGCACCTCAGATGAATAAAGCATGCGTTGTCTCAAGAAGATCTTGGAGGTAGAGCAATGGGTAGATCTCCAGGACCTTTCATGGCAGTAACTAATTAAGCAGTAAGAAATGGGTGAAAGAGGAAAGAGGCTGTCACTATCCTCAAAGCAAGTCATAGTGATTTATTTTGCAGCAAATAATATCAAGGCTCTTTGATCTCATACCATCCACCTCAGGAAAGCAAGCGAGATGGTCAGTGGCCACCTCAGCCTAGGTTGTAACTGCCTGGGACTTGTGATGTGTCGGAGTTGGGCCAGACCAGCACTGGGAGGAGGTGTTCTCCAGCAGGAAGGGCTCAAAATGAAGTCCTGCTGGAGGTGAAGGACACTCTCCAACACTCTGGGTAGCTGATGCAGTCATGCTATTTTACCCTTGCTAAAGATCTGTTCCACAGAAACATTATCCTAAGCCGTTTGTGCAACAAATTATTTCTGGATTCAGGCCAGGAGACAGTCAGCTAATATGATCTTTAATATAGGGCTGGCTAAAAAATGCCATACCATGAAGACACACTGTGTATTTCATTTAAAAAAAAAAAAATTTGTTTATAACTTCCTCCAAAACCAGAAATTCAGTTTTTCCCTTTTTTTTTTTTTTTTTTTTCTCCTGAAACACTACTGCAAGGTGATGATGCTATCCTATCCCAGAGACCATCACATTTCTTTTTGGAAAAAAAAACAAAAAAACATTCTGTAAACTGCTGGGGTTGCATGGAAGTATATAATCATAAAACATTATATAAACATACTGTGTTCAGGTTTGGGGTCGCTACAAGAAAGACATTGAGGTGCTGGAGCGTGTCCAGAGAAGGCAACGAAGCTGGTGAGGGACCTGGAGCACGAGTCTTATGAGGAGCGGCTGAGGGACCTGGGGTTGTTTAGCCTGGAGAAAAGGAGGCTGAAGGGAGACCTTATCGCTCTCTACAACTACCCGAAAGGAGATTGTAGTGAGGTGGGTGTCAGTCTCTTCTCCAAGTAACAAGTGATAGGATGAGAAGAAAGGGCCTCAGGTTGTGCCAGGGATGGTTTAGACTGGATATGAGGAAGAACTTCTTCCCTGAAAGGGTTATCAGGTGCTGGAACCAGCTGCCCAGGGAAGTGGTGAAGTCACCATCCCTGGAAGTATTTAAAAGAGGTGCAGATGTGGTGCTTAGGGACATGGTTTAACAGTGGACTTGGTAGTGTTTGGTTAAGGGTTGGATCGATGATATTAAGGGTCTTTTCCATCCTAAATGATTCTATGATACTATGATTCTTATGTGAGCAAGGTACCAAAACAGACGTAACAAGGTGAGGACTTATAAAATTATAAAACTTAGGTGGAAAACCACTGAGAACAAAAGCAAATGCAAAAACAAGAGGATGTAAAAACAGCGGTGAAGCATGGAAGAAAGAAGGGCTGAGGTTATTTCAGCTAGCAAGGATGAGCTAACAAAGGATACTGAGTACACAGCTGGTTTGCTCAAGAGGAAACACAAACCAAATGGAAGTCATGAACTAGATGGATGTCAGGAGATGGGAGGAACACCAGGACCACATCAAAGCTGTCTCATTTTATGCCCGGTACCCAGTGTGGTGGGCAGGGAGCTGTGTGACTTTCAGGCAGATAGGAGCCAAGGGAAGGGTAGGGGAAGGGAATAGAAACAGGAAAATTTGAACCATTGACCTTGAGTTGCTGAGTTAGGAGGGGAAAGAGGCAAATTCATCAGGTGGATTCAGGTCTGTTTCTGAAGAGTGAAATCCTCACCCATGCTTTCTGACAGGGAGGAAGAATGAAGAAGCAACGTAAAAAGACCCTGCCAAAGCTAATGCGTTCCCAAGGGATGCCTCCTGGTTTTGAGAAAATTCCCCAGGTTTTGATGCAGTTACGTGGAAGGTGTCTCTGAGGATGTCGGAACCAGTGTGGAGCATGAAAGGAAGAACATGGGGAGCAGGAAGGGAGTATTTGAGGGGGATAACCCACATCTGCGTACACATGGCATGGATCCTGGCTGCTTTGCGAGCTTCTTGCTGAATCTCTCTCCCAGCCAAAAGCCTTTTTAACTTTGATGCATAATTGTCTCCTGTTACCATGACCTCCAAACCTAACATGAGCAAGACTGATGTAACTTTAAAACTTTGTTCATTTGTCTAAATAACCCCAAGGCATTTCCAAGGCTGAAAACCAATTCTAGAGGTGAAGGGAGGCATAAAAGATGTATCTGCACATGCTGAAAGACGACCTCTCCTCACTGAGATCTAGTACTAAATATCTCCTGAGTCACAGACTGCATAGTCTTGACCTAAAACAAATTTTGACCATTGTTTTTATATAAACCAGACTAGGTTATCTTCTGGAAAAGCAACACTAAAATGAAGCATTGAAATAAATACCGTATAGATCACCAGGAAGAAACAGATGTGTATTTCAAGGGATCAGAATCCAGTTTCATGCTGGCATGATTCTTCCTCCACTGGGTCAAATCACAAGTTTGGATCAGCTCCTTAACAGGGTCAAAAAAACTGGATAAGACTCAAATGTTCCCAGGCTGATGTTCCCAGGGAAATGAAATACATGTGCCTCTTCAGTTATCTTCTTATGAAGCTAAATGAACTAAATATGTGTGGAAACAATCCTTGGATGGTCAGTTTAGTTTTTGTGTCTTTTCCTGTATTACCTGTTACTAAAACTTAATTTTAGTGTCCTGAAGCTCAGGTCTTGGTAGAACAAAAGCTCATACCTTGAGCCTGAGTGTGTTTCAATTGCAATTGGTTGTTTGTATATGAATGTACAGGCCTGGAGCACGGATGCTGATACTCCTCTTTTTCAGGGACTGCAATCCAATATTAATAAAGGATTTCCACAGAATGATTCTGTTTTATGAAATCACAAGTTCCCAATGCAAAGAAATGTTTCCTGTTGCTCACAGGTTCCCTTTCTGCAGAACTTTGTCTAACCTAGTAATTACAGAGCACTTTCTTTAAATATCAAAAAATACTTTCCAAGAAAAAGATCTTAGAAGACAGTACAATCACCAAATGACACCTGCTACACCATTATTCAGAACGAAGCCAATGGTACAGGCTTTATCCTACAACACCTTTTCACTTTATGCCTATAGGATAGGAGCTGATAGGAACAGTTTTCTCCATCTCAAAGTAGGGAGGAAAAGACACCCAGCCACAGAGAGGCAATGGTCTGAACTGGGACATGACCCCAGGTCTCCCCTTACTCCTGGCTATGTGTGCTGGCCGCTGCTCCAGACTTCATCTCTGCACTAGTGGAAATTGGTGTTGGAAATGTTGATGATAGATCTGGTGAAAAACTTTCAAATACAAATCAGTTTTTTGTTCTGACAATATTTGTGAAAGCATTTTTACATTTCTCCACAGATCATCTTGGGAGATAGTGAAGATTTTACCTTATCATTTTTTTCCTGAGTTTTATTCCGCAGTTGCCTTAATGTTCAAAAGAGATGAGGAAAATTACTGGTAAACAAATGCATCTCTCCAAAATCTCAGTGCATTGTGTTAAGACTGGTGCAGGGATTGAAAAGGTTTATTAGTTTCCTTCAAGTTAGGATCCCACAGCCCCCCATAATTCTTACTTTGACTGCTTTACAGATGTTGCCCTCTTCAAAATTCAGCCTTGAGAGGACATGTTTTGTTTCCTGAGATACCTAATGATTGCTGATCCCAGATAGCTATGTTTCTATCTGCTATAAAGATGGATTTGAGCAGCCATCAGCAGTATTTGCCATTTAACGCATCACCAAGGCGTTGTTTAATTGACAGTAACTTTCCAAACTCAGCACTGAAATATTGAAGAATTAGGTGGGAGAACAATTTGTGGACAATAAGAAAGTTCTGCAGCCTTTCCCTATTCAGTTGTCTCGTCACTTCAAGATGTCATTCAAAATAGCCCATCATCTCTCTTCTCCTCCACTGGCTTTGTTATGTTCACCTTGGAAAGGCTAATTAGCTCCTTGTCAACTACTGGCTCCACCTGAGTCTTGAACAGGGGAGCTAAAATCAATTTGTCTTTCCAGCAACATAAACCAGGAAGGGATAGGGAAGCTGGCAACTGAATGAGTGGCAGGGAATACTTAAGCCCCTCAAAATAATTATACTGAGAGCTGGGGCTGGCTTTTTGCAAGTTTATGTCAGTCTTTGATCAGGACATACTGGACTGAGTTTTTCTATTTAAAAGAGAGAGAAAGTGAGGCACAAAGTGGATCTGCTCGTGGCCAACCATCTGCAGAAACAGGAGTTCATGTAAGTTGTCACGAGTAGCTCCATCAGCACTGCTGCCTTCATTAGCTCATGAAGTTGGTCTAAGCTGTAGGTAGCTCCTTCTTGAGCTCAGACAACAGGCCTGAACTGCAAAGCCCACAAAGTAAAGGGCTTCCTGCTATAGAGAGCTGAACATCCCAGAGATCCACCATGAAAGGCAGGCTCCCCAGAGAAGTCAAATGATTTCCCCAAAATAAATATTAGATTTTTTTTTTCCTTGAGGGAGTTTTAGAGTTGGCACAGCATTACAAGTCACTGGGTTGTTGGTTTCATCTTGGGGAATTCTCTGAGCCCAGACAATTGGCCATTTTTTGGGGGAAAAATTTTGTAACAGTGTGCAGACAGTTGTTTTCTTTTTTTTTTTAGAAAATACAAGCAAATGGTCACTACAAGAAAAAAGGAAGTTACATTTCATGGAGTGCCATGTATATCAATGAAAGTTCACATTTCTCTAAGTGTTTTGCCTCTGTTTTTTCCTTCATCCCACAAGTCCTTCAGGAAAGACACTTCAAGAAAAGATTAGTTTTGAGCAGATTACAAATACTGTTTAGTACCTGGCTTGCCACATCCAGGAAACCTGCCTGTGCTATTGTCAGTAAATTTGAAATGGGTATTAAGTCCAATTTTTGAGACTTTCTCCTACTGGAAGTCAATATTCTTTAGCATAAATGTTCTCAAAATGGATGATGTTTGTGAGGATTAATTACTTGTTCCCCATATTACTCACCATGGGCCCATTTTCCTCATAGGAAAACAAAAAACCCTCTTTCCAAAGGCTTCAAAACAGTGCTTACGGATAAATGGCCTTTCTGTTGCTCAGTTTGCTGCTGGGTTCAGTTATAACCCAGGGTAACAGTACTGTTTCAGCTTCAGAAAGCCAAAGATCCTTGCTGTAGTCTCTCCCAGGTAAGGCTCCAAAGCAAAGAGGGGACTTTGAACTGCTCTTCACTTTCGGGACACTGGGGCAAGGTGAAAGGTATCAGCCTGCAGGCAGGATTGCCTCCCCACTCCGGCCTTTCTTGGTCAGAAAGCTGCAGGTGCCCTTCACTTTCCAGATGGTTTGACTGTAGCACCACAGTTAGTGCAAGAAAACTACAGGGGACCATTTACATCATCCCTTCCCCAGGTGAAACTTTTCCTCTGCCTTATTTAGATTCTTCTGTGCCCTATTTAGATACCTCCACAATAGCCTGCAAAGGTGAAAAGAAAGAGGCAGAGACATTCAGCTCATGCAAGATGCATGGTTGCATTTGCTAACAGGAAAGGTGATTGCCCCACTTATTTCCTCTGGAGAGGTGCAAAGTGCCACATACTAATTTAATCTTATTTTTAACTTTGAATGGGTGCCTAAGTCGCATTGCTTTCAATGGGAAATGAACAAGTGCTTAAGCATTCTTTCTGAATAGGAAGGAGTCAAGCCCCAAATCTGGAGATTTAGCTTGATTTGAAATACTTGTAAGCACTGACAAATAAAAGATGGGATTTATCATTTTCTCTTTTGATTGCTCTGCTTGTGCCTCTGGTGTCACTCACTGGATATGATATATGGGATAGGTCCTTATCTTATTTAAGGTCTCAAATGTGGACAATCTCCAAAGGCTGTTGTTAGATGCTGCTGTTTCTGCTTTCTTTTGTTGGAGTACCTGAGGAGCCTCTGTAATTTAGGCAGAATATCTGGTGCAAACCCAGACTTAGTGCATCTTAAGCTCATTCAGTCTCCACTCCAAATTCTATGGGGAAGAGAGCCGCTCGGTGTATTCACAGCTCTGCCTTGAGTTTAGACACACTGTGTACCTTGGATGTCCCCATACACCCTCTGTCTGCCTTGTACCTTTTAGGTTACACACTCCTTTGGGCAGATGCCACCGCAAGTTGGGTAAGTCCTGAGTCCTTTCAGGGTGGGATCCCCACGTAGACACTTCAGGTGTCTATAACAACACGGATTTCTTCATCTGGGCCAGCTGATTGGGTTTCCGGTATGGGCAACAGAGATGCAGTCAACAACATCAGAGTGATTCACTGTGTGCTTTCTCTGGCCAATCCAAGGGCAGCCATCTGTTTCAAGATAGGCTGAATCATGCCCCCAAATCCTTCATCTCCACTGATTGACTCTCTGTTGGCTACAAGGAGTGATTTGCTATATGCATGTAACCTTTGTGCGTGATGGGCATCCTGTTAAACTGAATAAATTCCAACCCTTAAAGTCTTGCTCTTCAGCCTAACGTTAGATATAAAGAGCATGCCTCCCAGCTCGGGCCATAGAGAGGGGCCGTACACGACAGGGTCTTGTGTATAACTTAAACAACTAACTTGCGTTTCTCAAATAACCTCCTGAAATGAGTAGTTAGGTGGACCTGGTGCTGCTTACTCAAGTGTTGCTGGAGAAATGACCAGGTGAAGTACCAATGTACATTAGGTCTTTATCTGCTGTGAAAAGAAAAAAACATGTATCTGTTTGCTTGAGTAAAAAAGACTATGTAAACCAGCTGAAGACTGCAACTTTGGAGAATTAAATGGCAGACCAAGTAAGACTCACCGTGCAGTTACTTGCAGAGGTATCTTCAGCTAAAAAGAGGTTATCTTCCCTATGTTCAGGGACCAGAAAGGACTTGTGGACAAAGTAGGCTCATCTTGTCCCTGCAGGAATTCTGCTGGCTGCAGATGTGTTGACCAAGGCTAAACCTGATGTAGGATTTAAATTGGTGGCTTCCATCAGAGCCCTAGGCTGTTTCCGTTCCCACCCACCATGCCTTCACGCATTCATAGTTTCACCCTCTGAACTCAATGTTGGGAAGGAACAAGGATCAGGCCCTTCAGTTAGTTCAGAGCTGAACTGGAAGTTGAAAGCACGCCCTTTGCCTTCTTGAGTCCAGTGACACGTAAAGGAAAAAACTTCTTCTCACCTCTGCTCATGACATGCTCGAAGCCCTTGACTTCCTTCCCTGTTTCATTTATTTGAGAGATGTGGATGTTGTCTTTTAAGAAATCCTGCTTACAGACCTGTGAAAAGCAGGACAGAAGGGGCTTTTCAGACCCCTTTGGGAATTGTGGTGGTTTGTGTGGTTTCTGCTCTTTCGATTTGAGCATGATGGGGCCCACTTCAAGAAGGAACATCATTATTATTACTTTTTCTATAGATATTAATCAGCTTTGGATTACCTAGATGGAGAGAGAAGTGACTCCTTGTCAGTGGGGAGGACCGTAGGATTCCCAGGAGCTCTAGGAGAGGACCCTGGATATCCACAAGCACTTCTCTGGACTCTTCATGGCTCCGTTTTTCATAGATAACCCTGCTGGACAGATTGACCCTTGGATTGTGAGCTGCAGGCAGAAAATACAAAAGGGGTGAGGCTGGTGGTAACAAACCCTGGTGTTCTTCAACCAGCAGCTAGAAGGGTCCCACCAAACAGCCCTCAGGGACTGATCACAGTGACTTGAGGCCCCTCTTGTCACGCTGACTGAATGCTGAAACTGGTGAGATAGATGGTGGGGCTACACCTCATTTTGGGGAACTGTGTAAGCAAAGCAATTTGAATGTTCCCAGGAACTGAAGGATGTGTACTTACTTTTTGGCAGATTCAAGCAATATCCCCTAATCAGGGGACATGGAAAGCTGTGAGACGTGGGGGCTAGTCCAGATTGACCATAGTGTGAGGACCCCATAAACCAACCTCTGACAACTGTGGCCCATCTCGTGTTTCATACCCAGGACAGCACAGCAGCTGGATGAAGCAGGAGGCTCAGTCCTGTATGACAGTAATTTATGCCTTGACATATGGGGAAATCTGTGCAATTTATGATTCATCTACTGCAGATGTGACCTGCCTAAGCGGGATCCCAGTTTTTGGAAACTGAATTAGCTGAATGACTTTGTAGATTATTAACTCGTTTTCTCAAAACATTGTGTTCAGTGCCTAAACTGTAAAGACTCCTTTTGCTTTCTTTTTGTTTTATTTAAGTTATGCTAAAATATGCATTCTGCATGGACCAGAAAAAGCAAATAAACTAAGCAGCAGTATCAAGGCATATACTCTGGCTGCAACAACTACTTCAGTGCTGTAACACAGATTTCCCTCCTCTGAATGATGCTATGGTCTCGAAGTCTCCAGATCACTCCAGTTCCACAGTATTATTAAGTGATAAA
Organism: Leptodon cayanensis; assembly: GCA_027564655.1. Lineage (NCBI taxonomy): Eukaryota > Metazoa > Chordata > Aves > Accipitriformes > Accipitridae > Leptodon > Leptodon cayanensis. Next base: position 52,305,875 of record JANXJC010000028.1, on the reverse strand, counting down.
TACTAAAAATATAGTAATTATTGGTTAATGAATGGGTATTTGATACCTATAATATAGCAGCATCTGGCAGCTCCAGGATTTCACAATGCACTGTATTCACAATGCAGAACATAAAGATACTCCTACCATAAAGATGTGACAACAAACTTGCTCTCAGGCGGGTGCAAAGCAAAGAAACAACAGAACAATACTGGCAAAGTGGGTCAGCATCCACTGGTGGTTTTTACAGCCACCTCATTGGAAGATCTCTCTGCTTTCAAGCCCTCTGTTTCACATGTTAATCTCAAATTCCGGATAATAATGTAAGTTATATCCCTTCTCGGTATATCCGCAAAAACTCCTCCCACTCTTTTCCTTTCACCACTTGGTACAACCAAGCAAACACACTCTGATCTGAGAGATCTCGTCAACAGCAGCAGACAGAAGGTCACTGAACGTGCTATGTCTGTAATTTCTTTTTCCCCCTTTCAGTGTTATCTCTCCCCCTTCTAACATTTGAAAGAAACCAGGGCGAGGAAGAGGACAGTAAAACAAGATGTTCAGGCCATTTTGGTGCTGCAAGGATATGAAATTTTATGGTGCTGGAAAGATAGTCAAAGGTCACCCTCCCTTCCTTTCTCCCACCTCCATCTCTGTACCAAGAAATGCATTATAAATCTCTCCCTCATCCATAAATTAAGGACTGCTGTTTACCAGTAAACTCCTTTTCATGGAGAATTGTCAGCTGCCTTGTTTAAAACCGGTTATTCACAAACTATTAGGAGATTTAATCTTATTTTCCAAAAGTGTATGAATAAATTACCACAAACTGAGACGGAGCAGCAGCAGACGGGTACCCGTGAGTGGGAGGTGAATGCCACGTGCCCGCTCTCGTGCCGTACTCTGATGTTAGTGCCCCAGGCTCCCACGGCTCATCTCTCAGGCTCCAATTCAGACAAATACTGCGGTTTGTTATTATGATTATTTTATTTCCTGGTAATGTTTTGTAAATCACAGTAGCAACATGGTAACAGCAAGTTCAGCCCATTCAACAGTATGTAAATATTTTCCCACGGGAAATGAGATAGAAAATTCGTGTCCACAGATTTCAAAAGGTCACTTAGGCCTCCGTGAGTAAACACTAGCAATCTGCATCCCAGCTGCCTTCAGCAATAATTCCTGTTTAGGTGCTCACCAGGCATGGAGATGATGGTAAGTGAGGTGTGCAAATGTGGATGACAGAGAGATGGAGGGCAGACTGAGATGGAGAGCATGAGAGACCAAGACACTAAACAGCAGCGGTGAGAAAGAGCTGAGCTGCAACAAGGGTGGTTCTTCAGACACAGAGTTCGATGGTCTGAAGTTATGCTAAAAGCACTTTCCCAAATACTCATCTGCGTATGTCACAGTTGTTTTGCTCCAGGGCATTTTCCATCTTTTATCTAAATATTTCCTGCCTGCTTTCTTACCACACTAGATATGCAATCTGCTCGGGGGGAATAGGTGCAGAAAAAGGATGACAAACCTTCAAGAAAATCTACTCAGGCACAATCCCAGTGGGCAGCTGCCTTGATTAATAAAGAGGCAACACAATTTCAGCCAGGCTTAAGGTACTTTTCCCCAGTTCAAGGAGTGGCTCCATCACCTCTGTAGCTCTCCCTTTACACGCCTCACCTTCCAGAGGAGAAGGTTACCATGCATAGGAAATGCTTTGTGGGGTGACCTTCATGCAACAGTCCAGATTCATGATAATGGTGTTAATTTTCTCTCTTTCCTCTCTCTCTCAGCACGCACATGGTATGTGGGCTTTCTACTGTCACTTGCATGCCAAAGGCTCTTGCAAGAAATACTCCATGATGTCTTGCATCAAGGTGAGTACAATAGAAGGGGTTTATACCAGCCATGCTTATTTTCCCTCACTGCCTGGCTTTGTCCTTCTCAATCCCCATCCCAAGAGTTTCCTGATTTACCTCTGATGTCCATTTTGGCTTTGATTACCCACACCCTTCTGACCCTTGTACTTCCCTCGAAGGTACTTGGAATATAGCTCTTCTTTCTCTTTCCACTGTCAGTACAGAAATAACTCTGGATGTGTTGTCACCTCGCTTTCTAGAACTACATGTACCCCGCAGAAGGATATATCTTTGTTGCAATGTTTATTTAGGGCTTAGCTTGGGTCCGTCAAGCCAAAACACCTCACTGGTTCATAGAGTCTATACATTGGCTTAAGAGCAAGACTGGCTCACTGGGAAGACAAATGCAGGCAGAAGACACTGCTCAAACTTAGTTCCTGCCTCTGAGGCTGTGCAAAACCAACTCGTTCAAAATGTGTTCAAGCATACCCAAAGCCAAAATTGGACCCTATATTTGGGACACAGTGGGGGATAGTGAGGGAAGGAAGGTGCAACTCACATTGAGACCTCATCTCTGTGACTCATAAAAAAGCTCCAGAGAAATGGTGGTACTTCTTCATTCAGAGTTTCAGAAGTGCAGCCATGGAGCGTATCGAGGTAATGCATGTGATGATGGTCTCAGGACCTTCAGAGCTCAGTAGGTGGGTGGACAGTCCTGAGAGATGGTCTCAGCTATCTTTTTTTTTGGTTATGTAGCTGTAATGGTTAAAGACGAATCATCTCGGTTGGTGTTTCCCATGAAGGAGGAGGTTTTGCACTCTACATTCTGCACCTGATTTATTTTAAAAATTCTTTTCCGATTCACCAGGGTTTCTTTTGGCTGACACATTTTATTTTCTTCATTGACTCTGATTTACATTTTCTACTCAAGCGACGACTTATACACTTCTTTATTTTATACGTCATTTGTCTTTAAGGCTATTTATTTGCAACTGTGGAGTGTGATCTATTGCCATAATTTCTTCTAAGGCAGATTAAAAAGATTAAGAGGATTGATATGACAAGAAAAAGTGTCTCTCAGAGAGGAAAACCTTTAGCCTTCTTTAGCTGGATACAGAATGTTGGCTTGCAGGAGGTAAAAGCTAGAGTGGCTTTGTGTGTGCATGTGGTCGGTGGTTAGATCCTCACTTCTGTGCTTCTGCTCACTGGGGAAGTGGCAATACTTACTCCTGGATTTGCAGGGATCAATGCCCAAAGAGGCACAGACCACTGAGTGGTGGTCCTGGTACCACAGGAGCCAAGAAGATGGGTGGAAGGTGCTGATACATAGACTCAAATATGTCTCTCAGATTAATTTCAAGGTTTTCTTTAAGCAGGTACTGAACTTGCAGTACCTAAGAGAGTGTGCTTAAACAATGTGAAAATGTCACAGCATTTTGGTGGATACAACTCTTTGTCCCTCCATTGAGCCCTCTGGCAAAGCACAGTGCAGAGGACAGCAAACCCCACATCATTTCTGTGAAGTGAGTTATTATTGCAACCATTTCTGGACAGGGAAATGGGAGCTCAGGCTTGTTCAAAGTGACTAGCTTCAAGATCATACCAGTAATCAATATGAGTTTCATGAAATCTGATTCCCTCTTCCTAATGTCCTAACAAAGAGCTTTTACCTCCTTCCACATAAGTTTTAAAATAATGTTGATATTGAACTAACATGTAGGCTTTCTTGCCAGTTTTTTTTCTCGGGGTGGTTTTTTCCCCTTCTCTCTCCTTTTCTCTCTGGACAAAGGTTCACTGGTTTTATTAAAAAAAAAAATTACAACAAAACTAGTAGAATTTCTTTATAAGAATCAATGTTCTGCTGATTTAAGAGGGGAAAAAAATTAAAAAAAACCCACCTTTGTGATTTTAGCACTTCTATGGTTTGGAGGGAATTGCAGAAAATTGCAAGTCACCTGCACTAGAGTCAGGACTGTATCTTTTACCATACAGATAAAGAAATTCCACATGTTAGTCCCTAATATTTTCCTATCATACATGGTCAGTTGTGCCAAGCATCAGCCTTTGACAGCAAGTTTTTTTCTTGAGAACCCCTTTTCACTGAATGTATTCCAAGTCCCTCCAGCACTGCTGTACTGGTCTGATAGCATATACCCCTTCTAAGGCTGCTTCTATGGAGAATTATCTTCTATCCATTATCCTTCTTGACTGTAAGATTTTGCATTCATGCATGAGCATGAGGAATCTCTAGAGTGCTGCCATGATTCTTGGCCACTTCAGTATCTTGGGAACGTAATGTTGGTAAGAAACGTGATACATGAAAAATGTACTGTTCTTCTATTCTGCCAAGGCTGAGGAGAGATATGAGACAGGGCAGGACCATCTCTGCTCAGCCTGGTCCACAGGGTGCCCAGAGCAGGCAGGTCAGCACTTCTGAGTCAAGATGTCTGCCAGAATCTTTGTAAAATGATTGATCAAATCCTGTTTAAATCGAGAAAGTGAGGGAGACATTCACTCATCCCACAAACTTTCCCTTTAATAGTATTGCAGCAGCTGGTGGGAAAATTAGAAATGTCTTTCACCCAATGAATGAAATATATAGAGAGGAGGCTTATTGTTTTTAGAGCTTCAGACCAGATTTGAGACACCACACAGAATGGGTCATGACTACATTTTCTGACTTCTTGATGAAAACCCTGGCTAATTTCACAGGTATTTATCCATCGCGACATACCTCATAGCTCAATATTCCACTTTCAATCTGCATCTATGCTTCTGTACTTCTATGTTCTTACAGAATGACTCCTAAAAAAACCCCAGACCAGTGCCCTAGTTTATCAGCTACTAAAGGAAAGGATTTCATCATACTAGCTGAAGTCAATATCAGGCTTTTGTTCTGATTTACTAAGAATTCGCTACAGGAAGATAATCATCAAAATACATTACAATTTAAAAACCACGTGAGATACTCATACTGAGAGGGTCCAACATTACCTGGGATTCCCCAGGATTGACTAATGTGTGCCACAGTAACCTGATGTCATGTGCACTGCCAAAGTGAAAGGATCATGTGCTGCAAAGATCTTCCTTATGGTTATCAAAAGTCCTTGTAGAACTCGTTCCGTGTATTCTCACTCCCCTCCCAGAGATAAGCTTTGACCAAAGGAAGCATACAACTGAATAATTTTTTTTTTCTTTATTCTGAGATAGAAGAGATCCTCTTGCAAGACATTTTCCCTTGGGATACATTAATATTTAAGAGAGAGACAGAGGTAGAAACCTGTTTTACATGGTTTCATTTTAAGACTAATTTCCTCCATCAGAATAAGCAAAGGGGCAGAATGGAAGAAATCATTTTTCAGACTTCAATGGGTTTTGCACGAATGTCTTACACACAACATCCCTTCCCAGAAAGAGAAGGGAGAAGAAGACAAAGAGAGAATTATAAAGGCAGCACATGAAAGAAAAATTCAGTGAGAAAATAAAGATCTATATGAGCACAATATGCAGGAGGAAGTCTTGCAAGGTCATGTTGCGCTCTCTCTGGGACCGAGCACTCACAGCAGCCATCAGATGTGAAGTAACACAAAACAAACCTAAAAACCCACAAAACCAACACACACATGGACAGAAACCGAAAAGAGCACCCAGCGGAAAAACAAATGGCTGGCACAGCTTATCTCTATGGGATGGCGGCATTACTGTGCTGGCTGAAACACTTTATTTCTGCTTTACAATATACAATTGACATGAGTGAGGAGACACTGAAAGCCACTAGCTTCATCTTGCAGTGGGATTGGTGCAGGTCTGAGGACAGCAATATCATCACCTGAAAATAAGGCTTTTGGAGAGTTTGCTAGCATTGACACTGCCGGGTGAGGGTTTTTCTTTGGATATAAAGATTTGGCCGCCCAATAGAGTTGACTACTGAGCCTGGCTGAGTGCACACAACCAGAAGTGAGGATGTGTGAAGGGGCTGGGAGATGTAATGGGAAGGTGTAGGACCTAAGGGTACACCGCAAAATGCAGCATTGTCCTGGTTTCAGCTGGGATAGAGTTAATTGTCTTCCTCGTAGCTGGTAGGATGCTATGTTTTGAGTTCAGTATGCGAAGAATGTTGATAACACTGATGTTTGCAGTTGCTGCTAAGTACTGTTTGGTCTAAAATCAAGGACTTTTCAGCTCCTCAGGCCCAGCCAGTGAGAAAGCTGGA
>JANXJC010000028.1:52272467-52298969 GCA_027564655.1 Leptodon cayanensis | reverse complement strand
GAACTGGATGGCATGTTCATTTATAATTGTAGTCGACTGATAAAGATGTATGAGAAGGTGGGCCCACAGCTGCGTTGTTGTTTTTGTTTGTATGGTTGGTTGGTTGGTTGGGTTTTGATTTTTGTTTTGTTTTGGGTTTTTTTTGTTTTGTTTTGGTTTGTTTGTTTGTTTGTTTGCACTTTAATTCAAAGGAACGTTTTCTTTTTTTTTTTTTTTTAATGAGCATGAGGGTTTTTGGAGGGAGGGAGGTGGGTTTGAAATTTTGAATTTTATCTGGCTTGAGCCAGCCCAATTTTAATGAAACTGTGGTCTTTTAACCTAGAGAAATTTCTTTTCACCCTCTCAGAAGAATGATGAGAAGCAATTCCTTCAGTTTTTCCAACATCAGGATTGAAGAACATTTCGATTTGCCTCATTTTCCAAGGTAACTCTTCTTTTTGTGAGTGAGCGCACACACACACTGAAGGATAATTTTTGCCATTTTTGCCTCAGTTTGAGAGAAGTAGGAAAAAAGAGTCAACATAGACATTTCACTTTCTATCATGCAGGTAAAGCACTGAAATGTAGTACTGGTGACACTGAAATGAAAGAAAATAGCAATTAAAATATTGGGAGAGGAGAGGAAGGATGCAAGCAAAGCATGGATCAAAAATAAATCTATATTGAAAAGCTGGTTTACCATTTCTGCATGGAACTCAGAAGCATGTGGTATTTCTGCAAACTTAATCAAGAGACACTGGAGTTACGAAAGTGTAGAATTCCATGTCATATAGCACAACAAAGCCCCGTTTTTGCCTTGATGCCTTTATTATCACCATAGTAGCATGCAGAGAAATACACATCATATTTATGAGTCTTTTCTGAGGTGGCAAGAGGTATAATCACAGTGAAAGGTGTTTTCCAGAAGTTCCAGGCTGCATTTCCATGACACATCACTGTTGCACGGCATCCTCCGTGGGATAATTCAGAACTAGACTTTTCCCAGGGTATTGGCTGTTGTCCAAAGCTTCAGCAATGTTCAGGACAAGAGCGGATGCCCTTTGAGTTCTTTTTTCTCTCGGTTTGCCAGCCTGTGAAACTGTAAAGAGTGATTTTTAGAACGATTTTTCAAGGGCTTGTAAGCTGATCTCTCCCCATTCCAGGCATTGGGACTGCAGGAGCAGCTGTAAGGGTCCTGTCTCAAAATGAAGCAAAATGCTGACATAACACAGACCACAAACCTTTGAGCATCTGGGCCATTTGAAAGTCTGTAAAGTCCATCTCAGAGTGGGAGATTTGGAAACTTTTTGCCTTAACAAGCAGAAAGCCGAGAAGTTACCTGATCACCATCTGTAAGGATGGCTTTAGGATGACCATTTCAGAAGACTTAGAGAAAATGCACTTTTAGCTCAGAAGATTTCATTACTAAGGGGTTCATACCACATGACCCAGAAGACCAACTTTATATGACATTATTGTATAATAGGGAGCTCTGAATGCCCACTGAGGGGAGGGGGGAAGATGTGTGCAAGCTAACAAAGATTAAATACTTTGCATCTGGTGTAAAATACAGAAGGGTTAAACAGATGGATATTGAAGTTGGATATGTGTGGCCTAGAGACCAGTTTCATATTTCTAACCATGAAGGCAGCTTCTCAATGGAAAAACCTATGTAGGGAAAAGATGTTCAGCATTGCTCAGAATTTTTCAGTCTAAGCCACTCTTATAAATTAAGTGTTGTCTCCATCAGAAGGTAGTGGCTCCATATAAAAACTCATGGAAGACTTCAGTGCTGCATGGTACATCCCAAAGTCCTTTCAAGCTTTAACTTTTCATTAGTAATGGACACAATAATAGAGATGAAGCTCCTTCTCCAAAACCAAAGGATTTTGATATCAAACACTGTAATTTTCTGCAGAAAGGAATTATTTGCAGATGCGACAATTCCTGAAATAACTTGGTGGCTGCAGGGACATCCTACCATGGATACACATTACAGGCATTAGTATTCCTTCAAAGAGTTCTCTCAGGTTTTTATTTCTTCAGGGGGTCTGGCTGTGTGCTACTCTGCGTTGTTCTTTGTAGTGTAATGAAGAAGGTGAACTTGAGGAATGTCTCTCTGTCCCCATTCTCCTGCTCTCCAGAGACACACTGTCCACCTGTAGGAAAAGTACTCCTGCCTTTAGCAAGCCTGACCTTGGTGTAACATGCATCATTCACTTATTGCTTCTCATCCTGTTATCATCTTGAGGTGGGTTATGAGTGCAGGTCCGTGTGTTGGTGTACCAAAGGCGGAGAGCTCAACAGTCCCGTACCCTAAATAAGGTCCTTCATGCTGGCTTGGGAAAGCCTGGGTTGCCAAATGACAACCCAAGAACCTGGCGTCCGATTTGCCCTGTTGACAAAGAGGGAATGCAGGGAGAGAGGTTAATGTGAATTTGAAAATTTGAGGATCGTTTGATGTTAATCTAGCCTCCCTGATACTAAAATGAGATATTCACTTTGAATTTCAATGTGAGATGCCCATCTTGGCTGGTTGCCTCCTACTGACTCTCTGTGAATGGAAATCCCTCTTTGCTTCAGTCCAGATACAAGCAGGAAAATATTTTCCAGTTGCAGCCAATCAGGGAAGCCAGGAAACATCTAGGAACTACAGATTCCTTGACTTTTTATTCCACGGGAAATTTAAACCTGCTTACGAGCCTGGATACAGTCTGTGATGACACTGCAAACCTGCTTAAGAGCATTAGACAGTATGCCAGCATTTATCCACTCAGCAATGACTCCTAATTCCCATTACATTCAAATCCCCATCTTTCGCTGCAGCTTGATTACAACGGTGATTAATTTTAAAGTCAACATATTTACCCAAAATACAACATCATTAAAAAGACTAAACATAAAACTGCATATTTACAAATATCTTAACTTGATGTGATTAAAACAAACAGCCTCCTCTATCCTTGTTTGGATATACGCAGCTGAGCCCAGCTTCTTTTTCTCCTTTATATTTTCATGCCAATAGATGGCACTAGCATTTTCTCCATTTTTTACTGCAATGTTAAATTTCCATACGATACCTCCCACCCTTGCTTGGATTTTCAAAGGGTTGAATTGCTCATTTCCAAGGGGATGTTTTATCCTTGGAACATATATAATATCACTCCAGTTTTGCTTTCAGCTAGTAAATATCTGCATACTTCATAAAGCCTCAATGCCACAAGACTGATTTTTTCCCATTGTGAAAACAAAATGAATTTAAAGTTTTCATTTCCATACTGATGGGAGAGTTCACCATGAAAAAGCCTGTAGGGTCTCAGTATAGGGTGCCTTAAAACTTCTACAGCTTTTATTCCATCATCAGTATGAAAATAGAAAGAAGCTGCTCCTTTTCAATTATATTTTTATTTGAAGAATGATCAGTGGGTTGCATGAAAAGCAGAGATATTAAAAAGTCTGAATAAGATTATCAGTTTATTTTACTCTACCCATAAACTTGGGAACTGGTTAAGATTTCCGTTTCATACCATGTATGCCAGTTCAGGTTTTCTAATTAAACCCATACTTTAGGAAAATGTATTTTAACATTGTAGTAGGTGTTCTTGTTTTTTGCCAGTGTACAGTCCTCTTGAATTAAAGTAAAATTCAGCTGGTCAATGTCATCCCAAACAGTTTTTTGCTTCATTTGCCTGTGCTTAGGGCAGAATGCTTTTGTGAATGGCTGCTCCAGTGCGAGAGAGGATCAATGGATTTGTATTTCAGGGGATATCAGGAGTAAACAGCATATACATTCAGTTTCATAGCCTTGCCAGAGAATTTTTGTAGAAACAGTATCAAAAAAAACTGAAAAGCTTGCTGCCTCAGTTCCCCAGCTGCTAACAAAAATGATATTTCTCCAACTTGTGAGGATAAAGAGAATTACAGAAAAGCCTTTCCCTTTTTCATATCTGCTACATACTGAAGATGATTCAGTGGGAAATTAGGTGACTCCATCAACCAGGACAGATCATGGAGTCTAATTAAAAACCAAGCAAATCTTCATATATTGGTCTTCATAACATTGGTCATGCTCTCTCCACTCCCACCCAGTCTACATGGAGTTAGGGAACAGCCATAAGTTAAATCAATGACAGGTCAGTGATGGGAAGGTCCCTCTTGTGTTGTTCTGAGAAAACATCAGGTCATGACTAATGAGTTACAACATGAACCCAAAGGAACAAGTGAGTCCTGGACCCCATGACATTTATTCTCATCAGATCTCTGTATTACTGATGGATCTGCTTAAATATGGCAGATAATTGTCAGCTGGCCCAGGGCAGCAGGATTTTGCATTTGCAATTTTATGCCTTTAACAATCGTGGCATCTCCGTTTGCTAACACAGAACTAATTAACATGCCAGTTAAGGCAGCTGGGCTTTGACATGGGAGCAAGCAGAAGGTGCAGAAATTAAACCACTACAATTAATTATGTTTGCCTCTCGGAGCAAGGCACTGGTGTCCTGGGATTTTCTGTCTGTCTTCGTTCCCTTTGTTCATCTCCCTCCCTGGTAATAATGCAACACTTGTAGAAATTAATTTGGTGGAAATTGATTAAAGGTGGACGTTGTTTGCCCATGAAAGTAATTGTCTACGATGCCTGGTGGTAGGAAAGATGTGCACATATAGATGCAGAATGGTGCATGTGAATCTTCTCCTCTCCAGCTGGAAGTGTTAGGAGGTGGGTCAAGGAGGTGAGCTCAGCCAGAAAGCATGGAAAAGAAGAGAAATAAAATGAAGGTTACATGGAAAGAAAGTGAGTTCATTATCAGCATGCAGCAAGACAGAATTCAATAAGGCTAAAGGATTACGCCTGACTGAGCAAACTCAGTAAAAAACGACTGCTACTGGGTTGCAGATTTGGGTTTAATGGTAAGAAACCTTGATGTTTCTTGTAGTTAGTACAAGTCTTGACTTTGGCTTTCATTCCTCCTCCAGTTTGTGCAGGTAAGACAGTACTGTCCAGGGAAGAGGTCAGATCTACTTGAGATTCATCTTGTTATAACCTGAGTGGGCACAGATTTTTACTTTATTTTTCCTTTTGATTTTATATCACTAGAAGATCAGTATAAGGGGAATCTCTCCGGCCAGATGGTTTCCCTGTTGAGTGTCCCATCCTTGGTACACCCTCAGTGGGGGAAGGAGAGCTCTTTCCTCCTCCATTCAGTTTTCCCTGTTGAAGAGGTAAAAAATGCAAGTAGGAGATGAGGGAGTCCAGGATTCCAGCTGAAACCCTTTGCAATTTGACATCACACCCATGAGCTGTTGCAAATAGCCTGATAGCCAAGTATTATCAGAGGCTGTTACAGATGACTACTCAAGCTGTGTACAAGAAAACAGGCAAGTAAAGAAAGCTGATTGTAGAAAAGCACAGGGGGGCAAAAAAACATGCAAAAAACTAAGGACTGAAATTACAGATGGGGAGAAAGCAGACCCTGTTCTGATAGCTGACATCCCCATTGTCTAATAAAACTTCAACAATTTTTCCACTATTAGTAGAGTCTAAGATCTTAAATGAAAAAGCAGAACAAAAAGCAGAAAGAAGTTAGGAATGCTTCAGCTCCATGAGGAATTTTTAAAAATTAGTTCATCTCTCTCTAACATCATTATATCTCTCTATTCCTTTAATATAAGTTCTTTTCATCAACCAGACAAACTAATCTGAAGTATTTTTAACACTTTTTCAGAGCACCATCTGTTTGCATAATAATTTCCCCCAAGTCCTTATAAGGACTATAATAATCCCTTCATGTTAACTTTTATTATTTGATTTCCAACTTCCTCATCTCCGAAGCAATGGCATGGGGGAATATGTGTATTAACAAATAGCAGCTCCCAGCAATTGCTACTGAAAATAATAATCAAAAAAGTGTAAGTTTCAACTACTCATGAGGGCAACAGTATTCACATAGGTATGTTTCTATCAACCCGGGTTGGAGTCATGAGAACGTAAAGGCAGAGGAACTGGTGCAGACCAAGCACAAGTAACCTGTTTCCAATATCAGTCAAATCTGGATGTCTGGGAAAGAGCAAGAACAGAGCAGGCAGAGATGATTCATACTCAGTTTTCTTCCATCCTCCAACTATTTTCTGTTCCACACCTGAGCCTGTTGTAGCTTGTCTATTTATTAATCTGCAAGAGGAATCTTTTCTGAGTGTTCATGCAGCCTCAAAAGATGGCTTGAACCCAAACTGCCATCTTGCAAGCAAAAAATCCCTTGAAGAAGCTCTTCAGATCTACAGCTGTACTGGTTTTGGCAGGGATAGAGTTAATTTTCTTCACAGTAGCTAGCATTGTACTATGTTTTGGATTTGTGATGAAAACAGTGTTGATAACTCACCAATGTTTTAATTATTGTTGAACAGTGCTTACGCAGCTTCAAAGCCTTTTCTGGTTCTCCCACCACTCTACCAGCGAGCAGGCTGGGGGTCCATAAGGAGATAGGAGGGGACACAGCTGGGACAGCTGACCCCAACTGGCCAAAGGGATATTCCAGACTACATGTTGTCGTGCTCAACAATAAAAGCTGGGAGAAGGAGGAAGGGGAGATGTTCAAAGTGATGGTTTTCTTCCCAAGGAACCATTATGCATGATGGAATCCTGCTTCCCTGGAAATGGCTGAACACCTGCCTGCTGGTGGGAAGTAGTGACTGAATGTCTTATTTTGCTTTGTTTGCATGTACAGCTTTTGCTTTACTTATTAAACTGTCTTTATCTCAACTCAAGAGTTTTCACACTTCCACCCTTCCGATTCTCTTCCCCATCCCACTGCGGGGGAGTGAGCGAGCGGCTGGGTGCGGCTGAGCTGCTGGCTGGGGTTAAGCCACAGCAACAGCTTCTTTTAAGAATTGTGTCTTTTTGTTCCCTTTGAATCTGGCTTCTAGTCATTGTGTTTATTCACCTGGTTCTAGCAGAAGAGATGATGAACAGTCAACCCTCATCCGAGTTCTCTAAAGGCTTATGATGTTATAGCAGTAACAAGAGGGACATCCATCTCTCATGGAAAAGACTAGAAAGATGAGACGCATGGAGCTGAAGAGTATAGTTAAAGGTTGTCGTATATAATACTCAGAATGGTTCAGGCAAGCTATACCATACATACATCATGCACTTCCCTGTCCGAACAAGGAGGACATTTGGAGTTGCTACAATATTCCAGCGGGTACTTAGCAGAGTAAGTCTTCTGTTCTTATTCTCTGCTTCCCATAGCCTTCAAAAAACCCCAAATCGCCTTCCAACTATTTCTCCCTCCTGTGTAAAGGAAGATGATCCTAAATATGTCAGACCTGTGCTGAGACCAACAAAATGTACCCATGGGATATTACTACAGCATTTGCCTCTGTTATACATGAAATAAAGAACATGTGCCCTGTGTGCTACCTTGCTGGACACCAAACTCCCTGTAATATGAGTGTTTCCACACTTCAGTAGCAGTACCTTTGATGTTCACTTTCTAATATTGGATAAAAGATTATATGAAGACTTTGCCTTTCAAATTCCTTTTGCTGTATATTATAAATTTGCCTGCTCTGCAGAAGAGCAGAACGAGGACTTCGTTCTTTTATTTTAACTCCGAGACAATGTCAATAGATAAGTGTATGTTAAAACTTCAAGATCATATTATTTAGACTTAATTCAATTAAACTTTTTTTGTGCTTTTGTTGGCAGTTTTCTGCTAAGGTCATTCAGTCAAACTCATACTTAAAAAGAAATAGCCGCCTGGAGTCTTGCTACTTAATATATAGGAGTGCTTCAGTTGCCAAAGTCCAAGGTGAGTCAAAGGAAATGTCTGCTCAGGTAGATAGGAGGACATGCCAGCAAACAACCAATCTCAGCCGAGTCATTGCTGCCAGCCCCAAACAAAGATTCTTTTGTCAGTCAATTGTTTTATCTGTATCTTCTCTTTATAGGTACTCTGGCCAGTTGCAGAGAAGGGTGCAACTACACTGAGTTCAAGAAATCTCAGCTGTGTAGGAAGGTCCCAAGAGCACTGAGAATTTTCCCAGAGGGAAAATTTATCCTGAGTTTTAAGAACAGCAAATATATTTTTGAATCAATGTAAAATCAACATGAAACACTATGGAGGAAGGTTGCTTTACACGTCCCAGGAACATAGAATCACAGAACCATGGGTTTGGAAGGGATCTTTAGAATTCATCTAGTCCAACCCTCCTGCAATGAGCAGAGACATCTTCAACTCGATCAGGTTGCTCAGAGCCCCGTCCAACCTGACCTGGAATGTTTCCAGAGTTGGAGCATCGACCACCTCTCTGGGCAACTTGGTCTAGTGTTTCACCACCCTCATCGTAACAAATTTCTCCCTTATATCTAGTCCATTTGTCCCCATCTTTCTTATAAGCCCCCTTTAAGTACTGAAAGTCTTGTACCACATCCAATACTAACCCCCTCAGAGCCTACCTTCACATCAGATCTGCGCAAGGCTAATGAGCTTTGTATTTTGGATGTGATCTACCACCTGGAAGACACCACATGGTCAAGAGAAACAATCAAGGTGAGGGTATCAGGTGTGCCTGAGGCCTAAAGAGATTTTGAAATGAACTGCTATCACCTAGGACTCCAGCCACAGTTTGATGAACAGAAGAAAATAAACAGGCAGAAACTGTGCAGCTCTGTTCAAGAACGAAGCTTGCTAACAGAAAATGCCAGCATGTTCTAATAGCTGTGTGGGCACTCGTCTCCCTCGGAACATACACAGGCATTGTGGAAGATGATACTGTCATGGACAAGCCTCCCAGATCTATTGGCATAATTTCTACTACATTAAAAAGCACAAGAACTTTCATGCTATTCATGTATCCAGTGAAGGCCACAGCATACAGGCGAACCTTTAAATTTAGATGGTGAAGTAGTGGAGCATCTGCATATTATTATAGATGGTGGGTCCATGCACTGGGGCTTAGAAAATCACTGATGCAAGGAAAACACCGCCTACAGCAGGGAAAAGGTTTCAATACGACATCAGCAAAAACGGGAATCCTTGGCTGCTAGCCCAGGTATATTAACACTATTGCCAAGTGCTGACCTGTCTGTAACAAAGACCTCTGAGTGTGCCGCAAAGTGTAGTTAATTGGATGGAAAGATCTCCATTGATTTCAGCGGGATCTGCGTCAGGACTCTCAATGTGAAGGAGGGGCCGCTTCTGAAGTGACCTATCAGGGCCAAAGCAATGTCATACTCAATCTTTGCTTTCATTTGCTTCAAGTCTGAAACTGGAGCAAGCAATAAATATCTTCAAATATTAATGAAAGTCTCCTCACTTAAGTGAATTTGGGATGTTTCTGCCAATAGACATTTGCAGTGCTTTGGTTGATGTCTCTGCAGAAGTATTTCCTGTTTACCTGTGCATATTTCTACTCCTGAAAAGATTATCTGTAGTTATGTGAAAATAGGGATGTCTAGAAACATGCCAAAGCCCAAACTTTACAGACTTCAAAGTCCAGACACTGAGAAGTTTCAGCCATCTCCAGGTCCTACTTTCTTAGTCTCAATATGCTACTGCTTTTTTTTTCTGATTTTTCTTGAAAAGAAGATGTTCTGTGATCTGAATGGAAAGCAGAAACAATATTACCTAACCCGGAGCCATCTGTGGATAGGCAGAGCTCATGAATAAACATACAGTCTGGGCTGGGTTTGCCAGCAATGGATGTGATGCAGGTAACACTGAGATCTCAGTATGTCAAAGCACTTTCAGTGCATATGTTCACCATGGCACTGCTGTCCCTCCAAGTTCCATTTGAGTCTGGCTTAATCTCAACAAGTTTAAAAATAATCAGAGAAGATGTTGGAATCGATGAAGAGATGCCACTGATACTAGAAAGAGATATTTCAATATGGGTAAGAATAGACAAATACCATTGTGTGATGAGTACCAATTGTGTTCAGTCATGTACAGGTTAGACTCTGAGAAATCTACTTGTCAGCATCTGTGCAGTATGCTTGTTCTTGAAATACGTCGTTCTCTGGAGAATGGATAGTACTAAACAGATGATTGCCATGCAATCTCCTTCTTTAAAGGATAGTATGGAGGGAGAGAAAGAATGTAATGCAGAGTGAAAGACTGTCCCAAGAAAATTGCCATGAAGAACACTGACTTGTACAGAAGCAGATCAGGTAAATATCAAGGAACATATACAAGGTAATAAACTTTGTCGTAAAATAGGGCTAAAAAAGGACTTCCCGGATAAAGTAAGACAGACAGCTTTATGGTCCTCCTGGGTCTGGAATACATGAAGTAGAAGTTCTTGTCTCTACCACAGAGTGTGTTAACAGCATTTTGTAAATCTCTTTAATTTGATTATTTCTTAACTGACACTCTCTTGCCCTTATAGCCAGACTAGTATAATCCTAAGATATTTGGATGGTCCATCACCATATTGCTGAAGACACTAGCTCCTGGAACTTACATGGATCTTCTGTAGATTGTAGACATCATCAGCCTAATTTGTGTGTGTGTGGTGTAGAGATTAAATGCTGTGAGAAATGAATAGCTTTAAATTTCTGTGTTTTGTGATCAAGATCTATATTGGATCTGCTTGCCGGTTTAGCATCACGATGCCCCTACACATCGGTGTTAACAGAATAATTGTTATAGGAGAAGGGCATTCTGTTTTACATTTCCAAGTTCATCTGTGATATGCTGTTAAACACAGATTGACGTGTAAGATGCATTGACTCTGGAACCAGGGAAAGATAATAGGATGACTGTACCTGACCTGACTTTGAAGTGTGGTTAAAAACAGTTAAGAACCAGAAGAAACGTGGTTCCCTGATGCTCATTTCAGGGGTAAAAACTGAATCACAGAGTATAAGAGAAGAATATTCTCTTATTAGCAGAAGTTGTTCAAGGATTTGATGGAGATATGCAACAGGGATGTGAACTGCAAGATCAAGTGGTAGATCCAGGGTACCACAGTTTAAAATCCCATTGTGAGCTTCTTAAAATGCTGTTTTTTCTTACAGGCACCGAGCAGTTTTGAAATCTAAGGATGGAAAAAGCACTCACTCCTATTATAAAATATTCCTCAATAATTGATTCACTATGCTAATGCTTCTCCAAAATCAACCTACATTCTTCTTTCAGTTTCTGCTACTCAAGTCTAGTCACAGACATATGAAAAACGCACTGCTTACAACCATTCTTAACAGAAAGAATGCCTGAGCTCCTCTTTCTGGTTGTATTTGTTTGTTTGTCAATTTTTTCTTAGTGTCTGGTTTCAATTATTTTATCATCTCCTTCTTTGATAAGTTCCAGTTTTTTGCTCAATGGGATTGTCTTCTGGCATTTTACTAGATGGCCCTATCTTTGTGCGACGGGCATTTGGATATTAAAAGCCAGTGTTTTCATTTCCAAATTTTAAACAGCAGGAATGACCTGGATGCAGGAAACTGATAATTTGCATCTCAGTGTATTGGCAAGGTCCTTATTTGTGTGGTGGATCTTCCATCACTTTCATATCCTTTGACCACACCATGACCATTGGACCTCCAGTGACAGAATTTCTCTAAAATTCCATCATACAGGAATTTAGTGAGTGCACCCAGCTCTCCTCCTTGGGGAAAATAAAACCAGAAAGTATAATCACTCTCAAACAAAGGTAAGACTTGCCGCACTGAATCAGGCCTGTGTTCTTCAAGTTCCTGGATCAGAATAATTCCATCAGAGAAAGATATAGCATGTATGCTTGTAAAGAAACACAGAAAGCAATCTCTTTTCAATGTAATGTCTTACCTTCATTTTTGCTACACGAGGAAGACGATGTGACTTGCCAAAGGTCATGCATGCCAGAGAGCTAGAGGGAAAACCTCCATTCCAATGTGGTGATCTAGGCACTAGACTATGCCTTTGGGTACCCTTGTTTGTTCTCTGTTTTTTTTCCAGGCATCTCAAATTTGGAGAAAACCAAATAGTTCCCTTGCTGAGGAAGGCCAGCCATGGAAAAGGGCATATCTGCCTCTAGAGTCCATACCCTAGCGGCAGTAGGTCTATGAACAAGGCCACATCATTTGTGTGGGGAACAATGACCAGTCCCTGGAGAGCTTCATAAAGCATACCTGCTGCCTACAGCACGAGTAATGTTGGGCTGGCAGCCACAGCATCTGAACAGATATCTGCAGCAGCTCCTGTGGACGTCCAAACTCAACAGAAGCCACTGCTTTGCAGAAAAGCAAGTTCTAGCCACCAGTAGACCAGCCAGATCTTTATCATTTTGCATTCATTGGCCTCTGCTGTATTTTTTTCCATCTCACCTCATTTAATTTCATCTCATCTCATCTCATCTCATCTCATCTCATCTCATCTCATCTCATCTCTAATTTATGAAAGAAAAATATTGTGGCATGTCACTCACGGAAGGTTGTTGACCCCTGTGTCAAACCATGCTGCTTTGCACATGCTGTACACACCAGGAACATTTGAATGGCAGGCTAGCCATTAGAGAAACATATCACTGTCCACAGTGAGAGATGTACATCTAATACAGAAACAGAATCCAAAGACAATATAGGCAGGCTGAGGCTTCCCAGTCCTGTCTTGTGGTTTGCAAACCTTTGACAAGAAAAATAAAAAATCTGAGCGGTTTAGTTTAATGTTTATCAAATAAAAGCAAGATGAGCTGTTGCTGCTTGGTTGGCAAAGCAAAGAATCAGTGACAGAACAGACAAAATCACTGAGGTGAGACTCCCTTTGCACTTTGAAGCCAAGTCATGTATATGAATTGTCACAGTGTTATCATGTTTAAAGCCAGTACTGTAGATCCCACTTCTTATAATTGCTCTGCAATAAAGCAAGAGCAAAAGCCCATTTGTCAGTTGTTCCCATTGTCAGTTGAAATATTTCCAACTTCTCTCACTTCCTTCAGTTTCTTCAAGTGATCATGTGAATTTAAAGGATTAGATTGCAACTTGGAGGCCATTTTGTAAGACCAGAAGCCATAAAGCAAACCTTACCAGCCTTGGTAGATGTACTAAAAACCTTATTATATTTTTTTATACCTTCAAGGGTAGGCAGACTAGAATGGTTTGGCGGGGAAGAAGAGAAGTGAGAGAAAAGAAGAAACAGAAAGCCAGGCATGACATGATTAATTATAGAATCATTTAGGTTGGAAAAGACCCTTAAGAACATGAAGTCCAATTATTGCACCCTGTAAAGATTCACAGAACGAAGGAAGCTGCTAATCATGAAAACACAAACAACTCACTCTGATCTGAAGGGAGAGAAAAAAAGCCAAACCAGCCAAAGAGTTGCCAGAGTTGCCAGAAGTGTTTAAGCAGATGATCACATCACACACAACCAGTTTAAAACAGGGACTGTGATTTTTATATTAACTCAACTGCCGTATGAGGAGGAGAGGTATCCTGGTGGGGAATGGGGAGGAAGATGTTAGTTGAAGAAGGAAAGGGGAGGTAGTGTTAGTCCTATTGCTATAGAAAGGAAAGGATATAGCAACTCTTTTTCTTGACGTATGATGTTGAGCACAGCTGAAGGACACCCCACAGTCATAATGGTTAAAGACTAAATTTCTCAGAAAAGACATGTCAAAACTTTTTGTCATGTGCATATTTGCTTTCAGACATGAACATACCTCTGTAGGAAGGATGGGACTTTGAAGGTATCTCTCTGAAAGGCCACTTTCTTGCGCAAATGGGAAAGGATCTCAAGAGGCAGCTTTAGGATTGTAAGGCAGGCAAAAGGATTATTACCCAAACTTCAGGTGGGAATTAAGCTCTGAATTTCATTGCTGCCACACTTTTGTGAGGCAGGAACATCATTCAGGTGTTGTGCAGCACTTTGGAGATGGGCAGCTGCAAATCCTGGCCACCATGCAAGTCTCTTTGGGGGTGTTGCTGAGACCTCTGCCTCCAGGTGCTTTTCACCTTTAGGGAATATAAATAGGACTATCACTTACATATTCAAATCAAATGGTAAGAGTCACAAATCTCCACTCTTCACACCCAATTCCTTTCAGCCTTCAGGAATTTGATTGCAATTTTATGGCCAACTGAAATATCTACAAGGATTTTTGTACCTTTCTCTTAACTGAGTCAGAATGACAGCTGTCAATGAATTCTTCAATTACAGTGCGACCATTTACCTGTTCCTGCTCTGGAATATTAAAAGAAAACAAAGGTGAAGGGAGGTGATGAATGAGAGGAGAAGAAGTAAAAGACCTCAGTCATAGGAAAGAAAGGAAACAACTCTCCCATAATAAAACACAGGTGTTCTTGTTTTGGTTTGGTTTGGTTTTGGGTTGGGCTTTTTGCAGGACAGAGAGACCATTGCTATTGAGATTGCATTTAGGTAGAATGGACCAAGCCTGATCATAAAATAATGTCTTCATCTCAAAGAGATTGAAAATCAGCATATAAGTCAAGGAGAGTTTGGCACCTAATTTCCTCATGTGTTTCTTAAATCTTTCCCTAGTGGGTGGTGAGTTCAACTGCTGTACCACTGAGATTTGGCTGCAGGGCACCAGGGCATGAAGCCTCATGGTGGAGGGAACCACCAGTCTTGGTGGCATCTAAAGCTCTCAGATACTCCCACAAGCATCTGATTTTAGTCTTACCAGCTACCAATATCCCATCCAACCGAGAAAGGAGGGTTGTGGATGTCCTTTTCTTAAGGGAGGACAGATTCTTTCCCGAGTCCATGGATGGACTGGGTTAGGTTACCCTCCCCGGCTGGCTGCTTGTAGGCAGCTTCACATTCAGTCCTTGGTTTCAGTTGAATTCACATGGTAAATCCAGAGCTATATTTTATTTCTTCTCTGTCAGAAAGATGCATTAGGTATTACAGCAGGCCTGCTCTTTCATTTCCTTCAGAGAAACCCAGGACTATCTTGGGCAGCCTAAGTGGAGCAGACAGCTTCATAAACTCATTCACGATTGACTTGGCACTGAGCGAGCTTGCATGGTGACATAGTTTACTGTAATCAATACTTCCTGGTAGACTGCTGATTTCGTCTCAAAATTCTTTGAATGCCTATAGTAATGCCCATTTAGTGGCCTGGATGAGATAAGCAGAGTCTTTTGATGCTTTCGTGTGTTCCCTGAGTAAAATCACCTACCAAGTGAACATACTGACCTCTGTTTTTTTCCTGGCCGTGTTTCAATTAGGGCATCACCTCCTTGCAGGTTGCCCTAGGAACAAGCATCCGTACTGTGATTTTACTGGTCGAGGCTCCTGGTATTACATTCTGCGTGGTGAGAGGAGGCAAGAGCAAAACTAGATAACCTCCATATCCATTTTGCTGACTGATTAGCTCAAGATGTAATCTGCTTTTTCTTCCTAAAATGTAGTCTCTTGCACTGGTTTATTCCCATACTCTACTACCTGTTTCCACAGCCTCCTGGGACATCCCTCCACACAAATCTCAGCTCAGAGAGGCCAGCATTAATTGGCTTATTCTTCAGTTGTTTTTTTCCTTCTGTTCTGGCTCCAGGCTCAATACACATATTGTTTTTCAAGTCCTCCATATTCCAAAAATGACCCATGGAAGATGCATACAAAATTGCTCCAATTCTCATTCTTTTTTTTATTGCTTTTGGATGTGGTTACAAACAGATCATCAACTTCAAAAAAGAAGATGAATTTTAAGGACAGGATTGGAACCTCATGCAACCAGTCAAACATATCTGTTACCTTCCACATAAACGTATCAAACAGCTGCCAATCTCATCGTAGTATCACAGGTTACATTAACTCTCGTTTGTGTCCCAATGATACTAATGGAGATGATCAGGTACATCTTTAGACCTTAGTCCTTACAGATCCTTTGAGCACAGCATAGCATAGCATAGCATAGCATAGCATAGCATAGAATAGAATAGAATAGAATAGAATAGAATAGAACATTTGCAGTTGGAAGGGACCTACAACATTCATCTAGTCCACCTGCCTGACCAATTCAGGGCTGACCAAAAGTTAAAGAACATTATTAAGGCCATTGTCCAAACACCTCTTAAACACTGACAGGCTTGGGGCATCAATCACCCCTCTAGGAAGCCTGTTCCAGCATTTGACCACTCTATAAAGAAATGCTTCCTAATGTCCAGTCTAAACCTCCCCTGGTGCAGTTTTGAAGCAATCCCACATGCCCTACCACTGGATTCCAGGGAGAAGAGATCGGCACCTCCTTCTCCACGTCGCCTGCTCAGGAAGCTGTAGAGATCAATGAGGTCGCCCCTCCGCCTCCTTTTCTGCCAACTACACAAACCCAGAGTCCTTAGCTGCTCTTCACAGGACATGCCTTCCAGCCCTGTCACCAACTTTGTTGCCCTTCTCTGGAGGCATTCGAGTACCTTCACATCCTCTTTAAATTGTGGGGCCCAGAACTGCACACAATACTCAAGATGAAGTCACACCAATGTTAAATACAGCGGCATAATCCCCTCTTTTGACCGGCTGGTTCTACTGGGTTTGATGTACCCCAGGATGCGGTTTGTCCTCTCGGCTGCCAGGTCACCCTGCTGACTCCTATGGAGCCTGCTGCCAACCAGCACCCCCAGACCCCTTTCTGCAGGGCTGCTCTTCAGCAACCCCTCTCCCAACCCTCTCTTGAGGTTATCTGCCCAAGGGCTACCAAGTTATCCCTGAGCGATATTTGCTTGCATCCAGACTTTGAGAGCAAGACACAGAACTTGCTTATAATTACTGATCTCATCAAGCTGGGTAAGGCATGGCACTTGGCTAGTCTGGGCTGTCCAGTGCAGAATGTCCTGCAAAAATGCCCACAGGAGGCAGATTGAGCCTTTTCTTCTTAGTCCTGCAGGCAGCAGGTTTGGAGGGGGATTGGGGGAAGAAAGACATTTTTTTTCTCCTGTTCTGATTTCATCCTAATCTTTACTTGGCATCATTGGGAAGATAAGGACAGAAATACACACTGACCAAAATCTACAACTTCTAAGCAGGGCCCTGCATCCTTTCTACGATGATTTTTCTCAGGTTGTGACTGGCTTTACATTCACAAGTTCATAACTACATATGACAACACAGAGAAATTGTTCTATAACTAATTTTCTACCATCTGGTAGATTCTAACAATATCTTTGTAAAGCCCCGGAGAAGTTGTATGGCTATGTATAGCCTTTAAAAACTGTTGCATACATTTTCTGTAGACCTGTCCCTTAGCCTTATTGGTATGAATTACAGAAGTATTTGGTTGACTGGCCCACAAAGCCAGAGATATGCGCAAAGATACACACAGCCAGAGCATCTGCCTCTTTTCCCCAGGGCCTCAGTACAGGTCATGGACATTTTATTGTGTAGGTAACCAGCAGCACTCAGAAAACATTGCCAGAGTAGCTGATTTCCCAGACATTTAGTTCAACAGCCCACAGATTTTAATGCTAGATAGAGTAAAAAGCCCATCTTTTTAGACCTCGGTTGGAAGCCATGAAGAAATGGAGTCCTGGAAATCAGTAGGCATCAATTTTTTATCCAGGGACCTCTCAGTTTTGACCAAGGAATTGCTTGGAGGATGTCCATACTGAACCCAGCTCCACAGGTTTTTGAGCTATGACAATAGATCATCCACAGGGCTGTGCAATTTCTCAGCCACTGTTGTCAACTTCCTATTACAATTCACTGCACGTCCCTAATAAACAAAATGTTCTTGTTGCGAATTAATGATATTGGGCCCAATCCATGTCAGGGCAAACATCAGGAGTGTGAAAAATCAAAGCATCTGGCATGTTTCAGCAGGTTACTGGGCTGCCCAGGCTCTGTGTCTCTTTTTCTCTGGCTTTTTTTTTTCTTTTTTTTTCATTAGAAGAATATAAATAACTGCGTAGAAACAGAACATAGTGTGCCACTGTTCAGTCAGTTAAAGAGGTTATGTTCTGAAAGAGTTGAAACGAGTGGGGTAGGTTTGCTCAAAACCAGAAATTTGAAATCACTGGGTTTTAATTAGCCAAACAACAAGTTTCAGATAGCTTTGGGTCTCACCTCAGAAAAATTAGTAACTTGTGTCTCTTGCATACTCTTCAGATTCGGGATGGTAATGAGGATTGCCAGAGACCTTTTTTCCTCCCAAAGGAATGTTTGCCACTTTAATAGATTTTGAGAGTCATCAGAGCCACTGGAATCACCTATTTGTGTGGACCCATCCTTCCCCCACCCATGGCTAGTGACAAACTCCCAAACATAGGTGACAAACTCTCATCGCTTTTCTTTATGTGTCTAAACATCTGTATTTCTTCTATTCACAGTCTTTCTAGTGCTCACAAGTTTTATGGGCAATGTTTTACCCAAGAGTCATGACTTGGGAATGACTGCTTTCATCTGCCAGGCTGCGTCAAGTAGGTTCAGTTATTCCTCCAGCAAATTCACAATGCTATGAAATAAAAACTTCATCAAAGGCTTTCAAACAAAGAGACATCATCTCTGGTTTGGAAAGTACATAGAGGGCAGTTTGCTGGAGGCTGGGCGAATATAGTGAGGAGACATCAGCTTTTTTACACTACTCCAAGCATCTGCTAGTGCTCACTGCAGGGGACAACACACTGGAGTAGACTGAGTTTTTCGACTTCCCTGGAGCATCTGTTCTTACGTTCATGTGTAGCATCACTCTGAGATACAGCAAGTATTTTCATGTTTAGATGCAATTATTTCATAAGTACTTCCTTCTGCTTGCAATGAAGTCAAAATTGCCACCTTTTCTTGCAGGCATTTCCAGTAACCCAAAGTCTAAAGTTCAGTCTCTGAATTCGGGATTCACCAAAAACTTTTTTCCTGGAGGTGCCAGTATGCACAAAAAAAAAAAAAAAAGAAAAGAAAAATGTGGGAAGTTCACAGTAGCTCTTTGCCTTTTTTTTTTTTTTTTTTTTCAGGTAACTGCTGGAGAAGTTGCCTCAGGGTCATACATCAAACTACACAAAAACTAAAGAAAGCATTCCAGCTCCCAAACTATACCAAGGAATAGCCAGAAAAGTGGTCCCTTGGAGCCAGCTAGAGGTTTCTTAGAAGCACAGACAAAACTCAGTATTTCTTATTCTCAGGAAGAAGAGTTGCGATCAGACTAGGTTTGCTCACATTGTGGGAAAAGGGGGTTCAAAAGAAGGGTCATCTGGAATAACAAACTGCCACATGAACTCCAGGAAGGAGCTGGAGGAGGGGATGCTATTGGGTAATTGCACTTTCCAGCAACAGACAGAGCTTCACAGATCTCTGCTCTCTCTCGATAGCTCTGCCCTAGACAAAAATGCTGCAAATCTTTGGCTGTTTTGCTCCTTCTGCGATTTGCTCCTTCCTTTGCCTGTGATTAATCCCATATGCATCTTCTCCTACTTACCCTCTTCTGTCCAGTCCCTTGAAGATGCCTTATTTGCTCTGTGCTGAAGGGGAGAATTGTTATCTGCATGTGTCCCATCCCTTGATTTGTCCACTGGTTTTTACACTCGCTTGCCTGGATGGACCACACTGTACTTGGGTATGAGGAGCTCTTGGTGGTTCGGTTAGCCTAGCAAAATGAGCAAGGGATTGACCTGGCCATATACGGTTTCCTTCACTCCTCATCCCATCAGATATCTTCCAACAATGCTGTGATCTCAGATTTCATCATTATTTTTCATTATGTCTAATTAGTGCTTTCCTTCCTTCCTCATCCTCCACTGCTCAGAACCAGGTATGCCCAAAATCAGATAAAGCTATGCAATGACATCTCACAAATCCTACATCTACTACATGGGAATGTAATTTAAATTATTTTTGTAATCCATGAATCTATTACTGTGACTGAAAAAGCCAGGATGGTGTCGAGAGGTTTGCTGGTGACTGTTAAGTTCTTTATCTGATAATTATAATGTAAGTCTTAATTTTTGTTGCAGCACAAAACCCTACACAGTCTGGCACAGCTGGAAAACATAACCAGGTTTTGGTGAATGCGTGTTGCTTACCTTTTTATAACTTCACAGGATATTAATCATCTTTTCTGGGGATCTCTAGCCCTTCAGCTCAAGTAATAACTTTTCACTCTATTTGTTTTACAGGTATTTCATTCAATCATGGACTGTTGGCCCAAAAGACATCCATTACACGCCCACAACATAGGTAGAGAAATGGCTGGGGGAGGAATGAAATGTTTCAGTTTCTGAGTTTGGTTTTAAAGTTGTCACTTCTGAGTATAACAAAGTTCCTGGTCATGGCGTTGTTTGACCATGTTGAAAAGTTATTGTGTGTGTTTGTTGGAGATTTTCCCATTCATTGCATTTATTGTTTTTCTTGACCTGCTTTCTACTTGCTTCCAAAAAGATAAATGAGTCTAAAGGGCTGTATTTTAAAAGGAAGGAATGAAAGAAGGGGAAAAATAGTGTAACCATCACTGACCTGCAAGCAATCTTGAGGCTCCTTCACATGAGGGAAGAACTGGAATAACAGCTTCAGAAACAGAAACCAGAAGGACCCAGAATAGAAGATTTTTTTTTTTTTTTCCCTTGGCTGAAATAACAAATGAATCGGTTAAAAATCTTCAAAAGTATGAAATTTTTGAAACTTTTTGGAACTATTACTAGAAAGCCGTCATTTTTTAAGAAAATAGACTACATATTCTCTTTGATATTTCCTAAAAACACAGAACATGATGTAGCCAAAATGCATATGTTGGAAGAGACAGGCAGAGAAGGAAAGAGTCACCAGTGCTCGTGTTCTCTACCATACAAGGGGCAACATACATAGGTTGAATATCACCAAAGAGGGAAGGATGAAAGACCAGCATCCTCTATTAGTCTTTCTGGTAAACCTACCCTCACTAATCTTGGAAAAATAATAGGATCATAGAAAAATCATTGCAAAAAGTAGATGTCCTTGGTTTTCTTTTTCTTTTCTTTTTTAATTAAAAAAAAACAAAAGAGAGAGAGAAAGAAATAAATTAAGCTAGCTGCTCTGTTCAAGATCTGCTTCACCCACTGGAAATGGTTGCCTGTTCCAGTCTGTCTCTTATCGTCTCTCCCAGCCTAGGCTTAGATCTCTTCTAAATGCACACCTGGACTCAAGATTGGATTCATCCTGCACTTTTCTCCTTCAGTGCAGTACAGTAGACAGAAAGCCAAACACCATGTGCTAATAACCACCCATCACGCAGCAGGGTCCAGCTGCCCAGCAGTCCACATCCAGAGGATTAGGTTCCTCTTTTAGTATCACGCTTTCTCCTACCACTGGCAATTTCCCGATGTGTGCATTTCAGCCAGCTAATTACCTTGTCCGTGAACAAAGCATGCATGAAAAATTCAATCACCACCAGAGCCACATGTTCACTGGATATTCTTCACCTTTAAATACCATTTTCAAACATTTCTTGGTGTGCCTGTCCTCTGCACAATCCCACAGATGTCTCACGTAGGCTTTTGTTAGTCTTCGAAGGGCTGTGCACATCACGCCTATTAGGCCATTATCTTCTGCTTATCAGTCACACTCTCTAGTCCCTCATTACTACAGTTGCAGTGCTACTATAATTAGACTTCACATTTTTCAGACCTTCATAGCAGTGTTTTAGTTTACAAATTGAAGAGTTCATTCATGCCAAAATATTTTCCTTCGTTATCAATTTCTTTCTTTTTTATTTTTAATTTGCCCAGTGAACCAAAATATCAATTATTTGCAGAGCTCTAATTTAGAGAGGAAATCAAGGAATACATTTGTAACACTGTGCTATTAACTATTTAATCTGCTTTACTAAAGCTGTGATGGATTCTCCATCCCTGTACCTCTTAAATCAAGAAGAACTTTTTTTTTCCCTCGTTATAGTGAATTTTTCTTATTTAAAAGTTAAGCATTAGTATTAGTATGACTATTAGACTTGAAGCAGAAATTACTACTGAAAAATCTTATTTCCTTTCTCAGCAGGCAAGAAGCCAGAGTAGGTAATCACAGCACTACCTTCCAAGCAAATAATCTGAAATGTAATTTACATCATTTATGATGGTGTCATGTCTTGAGCAACTGTCCCCACACACTCCAGGCATCATCTGTGTGTGACCACTAGTCCCCAAAACTCAGGTAATTCCTCCAGCTATCTCTGACACCAGTTGCCTTAAAGGCAGGATAGGCAGAAATCAGCAACGTTTCACCTGAAGTGCAACAGGAGATCGGCATTGCTGAGGGCAGATCTCGTCCGAGGGTGAGTTTCTATGGGGATCCTTCACTCTTGCTTCGTACAGCTTTCTCCTGAATTACAAGTCCTAATGAGCCCTAACACAGCTGCAATTCAGCTGCTGCAGATGCGTTTTCACATCTGTCTCTGTTTTTATTCATGGAGTCAGGGCTGGCAGGGCTGCAAAATTATAAATTAGCAGAACTTGTTCAACATGAACATCTCATGCAGATATGCAGAGGAGAGCTTGAGACTATCCTATCTCCAGGTAAATATCTAAAGTAGGAAAGATGGAACAGATGATACATTTAGGATATGCCTCTTGTCTGTCAAGAAAATTGAGTGTGCAGAAGTGTATAGTCAGAGAGATTCAGGCTTCCTTTCTCTTAGTTGTCTATCTGCAGAAGTATTCAGCAGGGGTTTGGGGGTTTTTGCTTTTTTCCGCCCAAATTTATTTCCAAAATGTTTGAAAGAGTAAAAGATCAGATTGGTCAAACAATGTATTCATTAAGCAAAGAAACTCTAAGCATATAAAGTACTTGTAGACCAAATTCTTAATGTGTTGAAATGCTGCAGAAGCCTGAATGGAAATTCAGAATTACTGTGACTTTCTTTTTATGCTTTCCACATCTGCAAAGAATATCTCCAAAGGTTTAAAAAAAAACGAAAAATATTTTGCTTATTGTTCCATCATGATTGTGCACAGAGAGATCAAAACTGAGGGTAAACCTAGCTGTTTCTTAGTCATCAATTACTATCCTAATTGTATGCAACTTCAGCCACATCTTGTTATATTGTAGTTCAGGCATCACAGAAAACTCTCCCATGAATCAACAAGAATTTGGAGAAAGATCTCGGCTGTTACTTTTGACTGTTTAGAGCAATACATAAACAGTTTAGCAGGAAAGATTCAGCATTGAGGTCTCTTGCTGTGGTGGGTTGACCCTGGCTGGATACCAGGTGCCCGCCAAAGCCACTCTATCACTCCCCTCCTCAGCTGGACAGGGGAGAAAAAATATAACAAAAGGCTTATGGATCAAGATAAGGACAGGAGAGATCACTCACCAATTACCGTCATGGGCAAAAGAGACTCAGCTTCAGAAGAATTCACTTAATTTATTGCCAATCAAACCAGAATAGGGTAATATGAAATAAAATCAAATCTTAAAACACCTTCCCCCCACCTCTCCCTTCTTCCCGGGCACAGCTTCACTCCCAAATTCTCTACCTCCTCCCCCACAGCAGTGCATGGGGATGGGGAATGAAGGTTACGATCAGGTCATCACATGTTGTTTCTGCTGCTCCTTCCTCCTCAGGGGGAGGACTCCTCACTTGTCCTGCTCCAGCGTGGGGTCCCTCCCACAGGAGACAGTCCTCCACGAACTTCTCCAACGTGGGTCCTTCCCCCGGGCTGCAGTCCTTCAGGCACAGACTGCTCTAGCGTGGGTCCCCCGTGGGGTCACAAGTCCTGCCAGCAAACCTGCTCCAGCCTGGGCTCCTCTCTCCACAGGGCCACAGGTCCCTCCAGGAGCCTGCTCCAGTGTGGGCTTCCCACAGGGTCACAGCCTCCTTCAGGCATCCCCCTGCTCTGGAGTGGGGTCCTCTCTCCCCGGGCTGCAGGTGGAGATCTGCTCCCCCGTGGACCTCCCTGGGCTGCAGGGGGACAGCCTGCCTCACCATGGTCTTCCTCATGGGCTGCAGGGGAATCTCTGCTCCGGCGCCTGGAGCTCCTCCTCCTCCTCCTTCTGCACTGACCTGGGGGTCTGCAGGGCTGGTGCTCTCACATATTCTCACTTCTCTCTCCAGCTGGAGTTTCTGTGCCCCAGCAACATTTTTTCCTTCTTAGATATGTTCTTCCAGAGGCACTCCCACTGTTGCTGATGGGCTTAGCCTTGGCCGGCGGCAGGTCCGTCTTCGGGCCGGCTGGCATTGGCTTTATTTGACATAGGGGAAGCTTCTAGCAGCTTCTCACAGAAGCCACCCCTGTAGCCCCCCTGCTACCAAAACCTTGCCATGCAAACCCAATACAG
The DNA here is from genome assembly GCA_027564655.1 of Leptodon cayanensis. NCBI lineage: Eukaryota > Metazoa > Chordata > Aves > Accipitriformes > Accipitridae > Leptodon > Leptodon cayanensis. The sequence continues at coordinate 52,274,820 of JANXJC010000028.1, read as the reverse complement.
TTGCATATCCTCTACAGCTGCAGTGTGATCTTTTGCACTTGTCCCAGCCCTCACTGCTGGTTCTGACACCTGGAGACCCTTGTGCTGCTCTAAACCAAACCAGGATTTTCAGATGGGGGTCAGAATCATGTCATGAAGAAACTCCCAGAAGCTGAAGGTTTCTGTCGTAAAGTCATCAGTCATGAGTACAGTCCAAGTATTTGTCACAAATCTAGCTGCTAGGAGCTTAACATCTGGTAGGAAACAAGTCTTTCTTTCCATCATCCTAAATCTGGGTTTGATCAGGCTCAGTCACAAGTCAAGTTCTGGGTTTGTGGGAGTGAACCACTCAAGTGGCAGATTCCTATTCCCACAAACTTCCAGCCACATGACATCTTGTTTACCTTCTATAAGGGACTGGTGGGAATTAACTGGTCAAACTGGTGCCTACCATCAGTCTGAGCATGATAAGCAAAGAAAATCAAGCTTACCCAGTGACTATGTTGAGGGTGGCACTCATAACTATCCCACCTCTGTTGTGGGATTTATGGCTTGCAGCACAGCACTTTCCAGTCTGCATCACAAAGATGGACACTAAAAAACTAATTTTAAGAGAGTCAAGCCTTTAAAATTACCTTTTTTTTTTTTTTTTGAGTGAGTATGAGACAAGGAGCAACTAAGATTTGATGAAAATAATATTTCTTTTTTTTTACTCTTTTCCTCTTCTTTGCTGAAAAATGATGGGACAGGGGAACCCAGAAGAGAAGCTGTGTTTTGTTATATACAGTACAGAGACTAAGGAGACTTTGACCAAAGCTAGTGCCTCAAGACACTGCTATCATGTGTTTAATAAATGTTACTAATATCACATCCTTAAAAGCCAGAGAGAGTTGTCCCTTCATTTTAGCCCAAATATAACTTAAATTTTTATCCTGAGGTTAGTCAAAACTTGACCCAAATTTTATTGTAGGACTCACAGCTCGCTGTGGAGTTTCCATTTAGCAAAAGACGAGTTCTAGGTCGGTAAGAAAACTTTTCAAATTTCATTAAGAAAATTTCCCATGTCTCCTCTTTCACTATAATTTCACTTGCCTCTGAAATACTGGAATTCACTCATTGCTTGAGGCAAGATATAGGAACAAATGGACCACAGTCTAATTGAGTCTAATAAATCCTGTGTTCCTCAATAAAATATCATGCTTTTAGTCCCCTGTTGTTTCTCTGAAACCATGCTGTGCTTTTGAGACTGAAGAGCATATTGGAAACCAAAAGTCCGAGAGGTTCGCGTACACAACAGAAATGTCACGTTTGCTGAAATACAACTCGGCAATTTTCACTTACAAGTCTCAATAATTGACCTTATATTCAATATCAAGTGTAAAATTATTACAAGGAATTCCGGTAAATCACACAGCAAAAAATGACATTGTTTTCACTGTGATTCAAATCTCTTCTTTTGTTGTGCTTTCTGTCCTAATGGTGGGTTATGTGAAGAAGATTAAACGATATTCTCTCCAGGGGAGTGTTTTTAATTATGTGCTTCTTCCACGGCAGCTTTGTAACAGCAAGTTTCACAGTGTTTCATAATGCTTTGATGGGTTTATCCTCATCGAACCTGCATGAGCCCAAGGTTTGGAATCTGCACTCACCTGCCTCGTTATCAGGATGATTTATGGTGAGACCATGGCAGCACCACAATTCATGATAATTAGTCTGGTGGGAAATTCACCCTACAAGGCTTCTGGTGAGAAAACCAGCTCAGACACTGTCTCTCACTAAAACCCAGAGAGGTCAAGTAAAAAATGGTGGTGACACTGAGTTACGACCATCCAGGTCATTCCCAAATCACTACAGGGTCACTCTCACCAGGCAGGTGAATATTCATCACATTTATGACTTATGTTTGTCAGCACAGTGATGTGGTGTACCTTTGGTGGGTGTTAACAGCATTTTTGCCTCTGCCAGAACAGACATTAGCAAAAGTTGATGGAGAAAAGGGAGCTGGCAGATCTAGGTAGATCAGTCTGAGGAGTTGCTACCCTGCAGTTGTTTCCAGCATCCCTGCTGCCCTGCAATGGAAGAGCATCCCCACCCATTGCAGGGCAAAGCCAGCCAGCTCTAAAACTCCTCTAGCCGTGACAGACTGCTGATAGATGTCATATAAGCTAATGAAACATCTCACCAAGGGCACAAATATCTAGCAGTGAGCTTTCCTTTCTGTGAGAGAAGCTGGCGTGTGTTGTACCTCTGTTCTCCTCCACTGGGATGAGGCTCAAGAACAAATACCCTTCTTTGCTGCTGTAATGGTTTAGATCCGGCTTTCCCACCAAATGCTCAAACCTTACAGTTTGCAGCCTCTGTTCCCCCCACCCCC
>JANXJC010000028.1:52241748-52272367 GCA_027564655.1 Leptodon cayanensis | reverse complement strand
GAATACTGGGAACATGACCATTTCCTTGGTTGTACCCTGGTTGCCAAGGAAGGCCTAGAACCAAAACCACTACAGCTGCTACAAAAATGCCACAGGATCTTTGTTCCTAATCATAACCCCTCTGCAAGACAGCAGTGGAGCAGACTTTTTGCTCCAGGGGTTCAAAAGCAGGTTAAAAAAAAAAAATGCTGCCAAGTGTATAGGAATGGGAGACTAAATACGAAACAGGACATTAATGAGGAAAGGAGATGGACAGGTCAGAGAAGCTGGGTGGTGAACAGCGGTATACAACCCCCTACCTTAGCATGCATTCACCTAGGCTGGATTCCCAAGGTGTAGTTATCCATAAACATCCCACAAATGTTATGTGTTATGTATCTCCTAAAGCACAGGCCAGGACATTTCTTTCAGCACAGCCAAGGAAGAAGTCAGGGTTGCTGAGGTTATCAGAGTCGCTCACCTGAAGCACCTCAATCCATCAGCTCTGTCAAGAATGACTGTGAGTTGCACTTAGTGTACTGAGTATAATCTATACTAAAAACTTACCTAGGAGGTACTTCATCCTCCAGATGCCTGGAATTCTCGGAGTCCTTGTAAAACAAAATAACATTTTCATGCTTTAACAAAATAGAGTGAAATCCCAGCTATGCATGCTAATAGAGGTAAGCAGCTAAGGGACAACTTAGGTGATAGGCAGAGACTTTATGTCCAGTGCAAAACCAGCTCTGGTTCACTATACCTTTTACTGGAAATTCAGCACAGGATCAGTGAGGCTAGGCTACTCCTGTATCCAGTTCTTAACAAAGCCACAGTGAGTATTTATGGTGATGGAAGGTGTTATACTACCTCAGGGACAACTGCATAAGCATGCAAACCTACTGCAGGGCACACCACCGGAGCAAATAAACTGCTTAACCTGGTGCAGAGATGTCCCAAAAGGCTCAGCAGAATCAGCTTGGGTTGGCCACCTTTATCAGTTTCTCTTCAGCTCCAGCCACGTCTCAGCCAAAATACAAATTTGTCAGGGATGTTTTGCAAAAGTAGTTCTCATTTATTCTTCTCAAATTGTGCTGCACCCCTTAATAGTCTTTCCCCTTTCCTGTCACTGAGGGAAACTTCTGGGTTTGCTTTATGCAGTGGTGCCAAAAGACATAATTTTTGCAATGTCAGATTTTACAGAGAGCGGAAAAAAATACCTTGCTCCCCTGTACCACCCTACTTTTTAATTTCAGGCAGACTTTAAATACTAATAATGAGTTTTTTGGAATCTGAGTTGCCAAAAATAGTGTGTTTATACACTGACAAGCAAAAAGAAGAAGTTAACGAACCTGAAGTGAAGTTTTGATCCATCACACTAACAACAGCAGCATCATTCTTTATATTTGTCAAATGCCTCCATTACTGTAACATCTCACAGTCATTAGTGCGTTCAGCTCAACTGCCTTAGGAAAAATAGCCTCCATTTTATCTATTAATATTTAAGGGGCAAGGAAGTTAAGGGACCTGTCAAAAGCCACCCAGGGCATTTGTGCTGTAGCTGGGAGCTAAATCCAGAAATCCCAATTCTCAGGTTAGTACTTTAAGCATGTGAGAAAACCCTGTTCACTTCCAGGTGTTAACATGCGAAAAATACAATCAGAAAATATCAAGATGCTGTGGTGGTGTTCTCAGACATAACTTTGGTATTAAGACGACCAGAGCGGAAATGCTTGTCCTTGGGATAGTGCCTATGCTTTAGTACCCAAGAAGTGTTGAGCGACAGGAATAAAGGTGTTGCTTGAATAGTATTCGATAACCTTTTTAAAACTACAAGATAGGAAACACTGATGGTGTTTTGAAGACACATTCGGTGGGATTCAGCTCTAGGACAAGCCATGGTTGTTTAGGTTTTTGTATGTTGTTATCAACATGCGTGTCAGCTGTCCAAGTTCCAGTCAACACAAACCTGATCAGCATAGAGGATCCTAGACAATAGTTCAGTTCATCCTGAAATAGACATCATAGATAAGATCCAGTTGACTAAATATAGCTATCTAGTGGCATTTGTGACATCCTCGGATGTCTCTGATGGTCAAACGAAGCCTGCTGGCTGTATTGATTAGCTCTTCATTCTGTTGTGAGCTCATTTTTTGATGCACTTCATTTCAATTTATGAAATTCTAAAAATCAGCAAACTGAAATCAATTCCTGAGTGACGACCATGGTCTTTCAGGCACATCAGAGCTATCTGCTTGCTTTGCAGGGTATATTCTACTATGACTGAGCAGGTTTTCAGGCAGCGCATCAAGATTAAGAACCCTCCTGTTTGAAGCTCCTTTCCAGGCTCTATCTGGCAGATGTTTCCATCTACCATCAGGTATTTTTAACTGTTGTGTAAAGGGCCACCATGGTCTGGGCAGGCCAGGGTCCTAGAGTTGATGGACACTGAGTGAAGCATTACATCTGTGGCTAACCAGGGAGGACTGCTACCTAGAACTAAGGTCTCAAATAAGTGATCTAATTTCCATCTTCTCAAAGATTTCCATTATGTCCCCCAGAAAAATGTAGGTCAGGAATGTGTTGGCAAAGTGCTTCATGGAACTGCTCTTTTCTCTTTATTGCAAGGAAAGAAAATACTTGCACAGGCTACAGCAAACAGCCCAAAAGTCCATCTGATGCCCAGATGGCTTCTTGCATTTATAGGGTGAAGGTGACCTATTTCTGCCCAATTTGCAATGGCAAATATCTGGCCATTTTTAATTTCCCATTCAGAGGTGATTATCTAACGGTCACCTTCAGAGCAAATCTGCAGTGAAGCTTGAATTCATATAACTGGATCAACAGTAAGAAACAAAAGATCATGCTGTCATCAGGGCAGATGAATCCTATGTCTATTGTCCTTCACACTTCCACGCTGGTCAGAAAATATTAGGCATAACTTCTGACCACTTACTGCCTCCCCTAACTCATGGTTCTCTGGAATAGAATCACAATAATTGCCCAAAGTTACCTTTTTTGCTGAACTTTCAGTGGTATCCTGGCAGGGTCACCAATTACCTGTTGCTCAAGACATTGACTGATACAGGAGCACTTGCACAGCCTGGCCACCTTAGTTCTCCCACAGCACTTCTCAGCTGCTGCTCTCTGTACCCTCATCTTCCCACGTCTTTTCCACTGGCCAGCTGTCACTGAAGATGATAGAGCTTCGTTTGGCTGTGGAGAAGACTGAATGTGAGGTGGGTGTTTGGAAACCCTCAAAAAAGTTTTCAAAAATATCTGTTCGGAAGAGCAGAGCGGATTCATTTTAGTGTGTTCTTTTTTTAATACTAGTTTTTCTGTCACTCAGAAATGTTGGCAGCTGCTTGAACTCTACTCATGAGGGCTAAAATTCCTGCTTATTCTCACTACAGTTTTATTCTGCCCAAATAAATTTCAATATTGCTCAAATATAACTTCAAGGAAAAGATACTTCTTCCTGTTCTCCATCCTGACAGGGTAAACTTAAGGAGTTAACTCTAAACTTAAAATCTTAAGGGAGTAGGACTGAAGCCAAAGAGATCTATTTCCCCTCTAGCGTAATTTGGAATAATAAATGATAATGAGTGATATCTGCATCTTGCCTTTCAGCCTTTTGATCACAAAATAAGGGAGAGTACTTAGCCTCTACCACACAGATTTTTAATCTAGCTGTTCACACGAGTGGTTGCTTCAAAAGGCCTTTGTCCGAAACATGAGTACAAAGCCACTTCCCATTTAGACACTTTGAGCACAAGTGAGAAATCCGTGCATGGAGATCACTAGCTTCACATTAAACCATTTGATGTATGAGTGCATGCGTAGAGATGAGCGCAGGGGCAAAGAAACCTATCTTGGTCAGACATTTCCCCATCCGTGGAGATGGTGATCACTGAACTGTTTGGAAAGCAGATTTCCTGATTATATATTTTTTTAATTTTTCTTCCTGGCATAATAGCCATGTTTCCTCTGTATTGCTTCTTCCAAACTCTCCTGCCTCAAGCAACACACAGGCATAGATGACAAATCTCTCTGCACTGCATTTCCCAAAGCCTCCTAGTAAAGTTAAATAATGTATTTAATAATTACAGCTACAACTGATTAATCTAAGATACATAAAAATGAACCCAGTGCCACTGTAGTTCTGTAAGCTCACAGTATTGAACATGACTTGACACCGCTGTTTGGAACCCCAAACTTTTCAGCTGTGCAACTAGGGACATCAAGACAGGCTGAACACTCAAGGACTGGACAATACAGGACCCCTCAAATGCATACCCGCAGAGTTGAGTGCATCCAAGCCCTACCAGCAGAAGTCTTTGCTAAACAAGGGATCTTATACAAATGGACTAAGCTTAGCTGAAATTGTCCAAGAACAAAAATCAACAGCCTAAACATATTGAGCCAGGGGCCAAGTAGAATCAGCCAATTATATATAAATATCAGCTCAACAGCTGCCCTTTCCAGATAAAGGATTATTTGGAAGGGTGCATGTGTTTGCTGATTTCCTGGTTATTTGGCACCTCAGCTTGTAAATCTGCATTATAAGATGGTTTTGATTAGCTGGGGAGAGGTATCATCTCCATTTGCCGAGCAAGGACTGATTTCCTTATAGGCGTAAGCAGAAATTGCTGGCATCTGCCTGTCTCCGTGGGATTCCCAAAGCGTGTAGGTGATCCAAGTGATTGTGCAGCAGGAAGGCACTGGATCCTGTCCCAGAGGTGCTTGGCAGAACAAGCAGTAAAATGTCCTTAGCCTGACATAAAAGGGGTTTTCTGAATAGAAGTAAAGCACATACTCACTGACAGAAATGACAGCAACCTCTAATTGGTCTGTAGCCCCTGGCTGTGTATGGGAGATCCCAGCTAAGCAGGGTCTGAGGGATGATTCCCTCTCCTAACGTAGCTTGTGTAAAAAGGAGGTGAAGTAGGAGATGCACCACACTTGAAATGTTGCAGTATTAGACCAAACCCGACACTTCCATAAGGTGTAAAGCACTGATCCAGTGGCCACTGGTTTTGCAGTTCACAATGACGGGCAGTATTCAGGTTGTATTTTGGAAAACAGAAGGGGTGATCTCTCTGTGGCACTCTAGCTTTGTACTGGGTCAGATACTGTCTGTCTTCCCAAAGCCAGTCTAAAGCCGTCGTAATCTCCATGCTATCATGTGTTGATCCAAATCAGATGTGTCCTGGACTGTGATCCAAGAAGACATCAATCGTGAATTAACAATCACAGCTTGATACATCACTACTGAGTCCAGTTCTGCTGTCAACATCTTTAAACAAGATGCTGAAAAAAAACCAGAATATGTACAGAAAGAGCTGCAAAAAATGATTGGAGGGACGGAAAAATGTTGTGTTGTGGAAAAACAAAGTCAAAGAACTCAACCTGTTTAGCTTAGAAAAAAGAATATTCATTACAGTGCATAAATACCTTCATGGGGAGAAAATACTGGGTAATAAAAGGTTGTTTAATCTGGCAGAGAAAGGCAGAACCAGAACGGATTGCTTGAAGCTGAATTCAGACAGGCACCAATCAGAAATAAAGTAGAGGCCTTCAACTGAATGGGGAGGGGACATCACTGCTGAATCTGACAGTGGAGTGCAGGAGGTGAATCTTTGAATTGATCTAGACCTGACCTAGAAAACAAGGTAAGGGGGGGGGTATGCACAAGCAGTATAATAACCACAAGGAATAAAAAAGTGGGCATTACAGTGGTCTGTATCTTGGCAATTCCAATGACCTGTTTTCATAGTTAAGCCATGGTACATATCTATTATGCACTCACTAATTACTGTGTGCATTTCCAATTCCCCTGTCTCTAACAGAACAGAATAAAATTGGAAAAGATACAGAAAAAGGTGACAGGGATTATCACAGAAGTGGAACAATCTCCTTGAGAAGAATGACTAAATAAATTAGGCTTCATCATCCCATAAAATGAGACTGTTGGGAACTGGCAAAGGTCTGCAAAGTCTTGAGTGGTCTCAAAAAGGGAGCACCTGTTTATTTATCATCTTCTTTTTAAAACAAATCAAAACAAAACAAGATTTATTGGGAGTTCTGAAATGGAAATAGGAGGTGGAAGGCCCAAATGAGCAAAGGAAATACTTCACACAGCAAAAACTTAAGCTACAGGACTTCTCAGCATAGAACATAAGAGTTGCTAAATATTTACCTATCTTCAAAAATTGATTAGACAAATTAATGGGAAAAAAGTCAATCAAATGATGACTGCTAAACACAACAGCATCACCTCCAGCTCCAGAGATCTCTATAGGGTAGAGCAGCATGTTGTATTGCACCTCTCTCTGTCCTTAAACTCTCCCCTTGGCTTCTGCTATCGAACATTGTTTTTGATATATCCACACCACACTCCTCAGGCAATGTGAAATCACTGCCTGTACTTCATGGCTAACGACAGCAATGTGGGTATGCTCGAGGTCACTGCAGAGCTTCAGACACCAGTGTAGTGGGGCTTTTCATTTTATCCAATACCAATGCTTTTGTGTTCCAAGTCACTGCCAAAAAAAATAAATTTGGAGAGTGTTGAGAGCAAGAAACCTACACGTTTAGCTGCTTCTTACCCAAGACGATAGTGTCGTTTTGTATCGATGTGAACACAGGTCATTACAAAATTAGCACAAGCCAGGTTTGCTAATGCAATTCTGTCTAGAAACAGCTGTAAAAGATTCATGGCTTCCATGGTGATACTTACCACAGCAAGACCCAGCAATTCATGAATGATCGAACATGTCAGAGAAGGGGGGGAGAATCTTCCTAAACAAAGGTACGTGACTTGTTTTATGCCTAGGCGTAAACAATAAGGCATTATAAAAAATGTTTATCTCCCCATCTATCAGGAAAAAAAAAGCATTAAAAACACTCCATAAGTAAATGAAAGACATAAAGAAGTGAAAGGGAAGATAAAAAGTAAGTATCCACTTATAAAATATAGGCATATTCCCATAAACAGAAGTGAATCAAAGTATAAAACCTTTTCAATAAAAAGCTTAAAAATCACAAGACATCACCCTCCTCTAATTAAAATCACATCCTATTGTCAACCAGCAATTATGATCTATCTATTAAGCTTTTAGATTATAGGCTGCCTCACATTGCTAAAGGGTGGCAGGTTGTATAACGTTTTGAAAATGAGCATAGAAATAAAGGATCTTATTATTTTTAAAAACAGAAGTTTGTATTGCAACATTGTAATTCTGCCTTTTTAAATTAAACTGAACCACAGCTGACAGCTCTTAGAAATTAATATATTTATAAGGATGCACTCCAAAGACCTGCAAGATATACTACTACCCTCAAATAGTGTTAAATCACAACTCTTTCTTCCCAGCTAATGCATTTTGCTTCCATTATCAATGACTTATTAAAGAGTTGTTTGTGTCATTTGTATTCTCACAGAGTGTATTATAGATGGTTTATTAAACAGTTATATAAGTCATCAATGTCAGGTTACAGTTACGCATTATTTTCTTTGCTCAGTTCATTAGAACTGAGCAGCTTCTCTTAAGGAAGATATTTATACCATAAAAGTGGAATCCCAGGTCTGACAGACTGCATCAGTTAAAGATCCTCAGTTGCTACATAATGTGTAGTGGTTGCAACCTCTCCGTAATCTATTATTTCAGTAATTCTGACCTAAAAGCAGGAAGAACCCTTGTGATAATGCAGAGTGTTTCCTCCCCATCTTTAATGCCCGGCTGAGATGGATGCTGGGTGCGTTACACGGTACAGCAGATGTGTATCATGAGAGGAAGAGAGGGTGACATGCTCACGTCTCTACTGGTGCCTGGACGATTTTTTTTTTCAGGGTGTTTTGCTAGCCTGTGAAAGCATAAAACACCTCCTGGAAATGCCTTGGTGCATAATGCTGTAGAATGAATCCAGCCTGCTTATCTATCTAGATATTAATAGAAGAAGATTAAAGCAATTGGATGTCTACTTATTTATCTCTGCAAAATGACTTCTGGAGGTGAAGTCAGGGTTAAGCTCTTATGCCTGAGGACATCCGTCTGAGATGCTGACAGGTCTAGGTCTCTGGTGGCTGTCAGCAGATAATGCTGGGACTTTTCTGAGGGACTGTTTTAGCAGAAGAGATCCATTTGTCAGACTCTCAACTTCTTGCAAGGCTCGGCCGATCCATTAAGAATTGTCTGCTATAGCTCCTGACTCCAGGCACTCAGCAAAGTGATCACAGCCAGACGGGTACCTGTAAAAGTCCCGTGTCCAAGTCATTACCAAGGTGGTGACGGTCATGTAGGAATGTTCTCCATTCTGCAAAGTATCTATGTGACACCAGCCTTTAGTCCTCTCCCATGTGGAGAAAAGCCATGAAGTTTTGCCCTTGTGAGCAATGGTAAATTACCTCACCTCTAAAGAGCATTTTTTTTCCTGCAACTTGCTGGTTATCACTTGGTTTATAGTTTGAAGCCTGTAGAGTTATTTCCTTTCTAAATAGTGAGTTTTAATTAACCTCACTTACTTCTGACACTGTATTAGAGGATCCTGAAGGCTGTTTGCACCCTGCTGTAATACATATTTAAATTACTAGGAGGAAAACTGTATTGTGAATTGCAGTGATGCAGCTAAATGTCTTTGTTCATCAGAGCACATCCAGGTACAAATGCAAAATACCCAGGGTTCCTGCTGGGACCCTTGTAGCCTGTTTTTCTTTCTAACTGCCCAGTAGCAAATTTCTGCTGATTCTTTAAAGCCAGGCTTCCTTCCAAGACAGGAAGGTGTGGCAAGAACTTTCTTCAGTAATGAGACCTGCAGGGAGAGGGGTTTTTTTGTGCTATTTAAACACAGGTTGCCCATAACTACTAACCATCAAATTAAGTGGCACGTGTGTTGGAGTCAGCAGAAAAAAAAGCAGTTTCATACCCTCTGTCCATGGCTTTTATATTCTGCTTCTCTCGGGGGCCACAAAGTTGCCTCCTGTCACTGGGAGAAAAGAGAAAGAAAAGCCATAAATCGATAGCTCCCGTTCTCGCTTTGGTCTGCCAGGTACAGAGCAAATGCACAGAGAGGCAAAGAAAAGCAGAAGCTTTTCCCCTAAAGGGCTGACTCTGCATTTCCCAAAGTCTTGTGTTGAAATATGTTTCGCTGGGCTGTTGCTTCTCCTCCTGCCATTTGAATCGCAGCTCGGGAGTGTTAGGTTGGAAGCGACCACCTGGGTCATGATCTCCAGTCTCCTGGGGCATCTGGTGCCATGTCATATGAGCCCAGTTTTTTAAACTGGTCACATTTTGCCTTTCAAGTATTCAAGATTTTAGTCCTACTGGGAGCCTATTCCAACATTTCTCCCCTCTGACAGCCAGGAATCATCCTTTAATTTCTAGCCAAGCTTTATTTCTGGCTTATTTAGACCTTTTTCTTCTGCCAGTATTGACTTTTCCATCATGTAGCTCTTCTCCCTCTGTTCCCTGCTCCTGGTGTTCTTATATATGATAACCATAGACTTCATTTTAGTGACTTAAGCAAGATCAGGTCTCTTTTCTTCTTCTTCAAGAGTTGAGCTTTTCATCCCCTGAAAGACCTGGATTCCCATTTTGCATGTCCTGAAGTCTATATTATTTTTTCTTGTTCTTGGGTGATGAGACATATATATAGCATTTCTTGTATGGATTCACCAAGAACAGGACCATGTACCACAGCTCTAAGAATTATTTCAACTAAAGAAACCTCATAATACATCCTCCTCCTTGCTGGGCCACTGTGATTGGGATCCTGCATGCAGTCTGAATTGTTGTCACAGTATGGCTTGGCTATAAAAATGCAACTGATAGGGCTGGACTAGGGTCTTCCTGCAGCAACAGTTAGGAGTAAGTAAAACAGCATTTGGAAACTGCCTTTTCTCTAGATTTTAACCATCTAATCAAAGACCAATTTCTCCTTGGCTCCTACAGGGAAAAGCCCAGCCAGAGATGGAGAATGGACCAAAGTTTTAAAAATCAGAAGGTGTCCAGACCTAAAGAGGTATTTTAATTTCTACTGAAGTAAATAGGAGTTAGGCCTCTAAATGACTTTATGATTCTGGATTTGGTCTCTACGCTTTGAGAAATTATTTTAAAAGACATTTGCTTCCACTTTGGAAAGCTCTTTTGACAGCCCGTCAGGCTGAGCACTGCCACAAGAAAGATCTTCCAAATCATTAGCCATCTTTTTAAAATATTAGTCCTTTTTAGGATGGCCATGCTGGCACTACTCACTGGGTATCTTTGGCGTGAGAAAGAAATAAAAATCTAATATACCTAATTAAGGTGAGTGTAGGTGTTTAAAAGGTTTTGAGGAGGAAAAGTTATTTAAAAGTGTGCATCATTTTGATGTAAAAAATTAACAGCAGTGGATGGAGCCCTTGAATCCCACTAAGAACTCAATAATTTTGAGATCCCTTGGAATATGGAGACAAGATGTAAAACATTAAAAGTACTGCTTTGCAATGAAGTATTGCAGGAGATATGATGACACTGGCTCAGTCTTTTTCATAGGGAATGAGCAATAATCAATGCCATCATTTTCAGTGGCGAGGTGCTCTCTGCTCCCTCCCTACTTGACATCCACAGATAGACTATTTCCTCCATGCTTTTTGTTTTACATATTTACAAAAAAACCTAGGCTCCATCTGCAGTTTGTGAGGCTGCGAAAGGCAAACAATTCCCCCCAGATTGAGAGCAATAATAGGTTGTTCTCCATGCAAATTGGGCAAAATAAATGCTGGGTAATTGACTAAAAATGAGACTCTGATGATCAAACTGTCATTTAAAATGAACAAATGTATTTGCATGTGAGGAATACTACAGTGTACAGCTGGAGGAATCTTAATAGTTGGGCTATCACATATTGATTCAGGCTAGACTCCACCACGCAGATGTGGGGTGGCTGGCAAATTTGTGATCAAATTGAATTTGCTCCATACTTGTAGGGGAATCGGGGAATAACAGGACAACACAGCCCCCAGGCAGCCCTTGGGGACCAGAAATCTTTTTTGCTTGTAGATACCTTCAGCAGAAATGCAATGGCTATCCTGAGTCGGACTAAAGGGACATCTAGTGATATAACCTGTCTCTGATGACAGTCAGAGCAAACACTTGACGAGGTTATAGAGTCGTATTTCCTTAGATATTCCCTCTCAGAGAACTACTTAGAGACTTTCTTTGCTGTTGAGGGACACGTGGTCCAGCCAGACTGATCAAAGCCATGTGCTGAGGCCAAGGTAATAAAACTGCTGAGGAGTAAGGTTCACATTTTCTGTCTTTTTTAATGTGTTCACAGGTTTTTCAGATTAGATCTTGGTTGCAGATCACAGACCCCATCTACCCATATGGGAGACCTTACATCTACCCTTAATGTACCTTGTAGGTACACCCTGAGAATTATACAAACCCCTTTCCAGGTCTCTGGCTGTTGTTTGATCACAAACAGGGATGCGAAAAGCTATCATTACAAAGCACTTTGGAGAGGTGGAGGTGTTGCTACCCCCAAACACAAGGAAAAAGCCTCAGATGGAGCCCTGAGAGGTTGGTCTTCAGCAAAAACCCTTGCCACCTTCTGACTTGAAGAACCATCATGTCAGCGACTGGTAGAGACAGAGACCAAACGAGTTTGACAATCCTGTCTACTAAAACACCCGCTCTCTATTGCAGTTCAGACCTTCCCAATTTCTTTTAACGAAGGCAAGCCCCAAAAGAGAGCTATTGGAGGGCAAAGCCTAGTGACAAGCAAATGATCATCAGATTCGAACAGAGTCCACTCAGGAATGTATATCCTGACAATCTTCAGGGAGATGGTGCTATAAGCACAGCAGGACATTTATCATGCCATGGGTAAGCAGACTGACCCCAATCTTAATTGGATCTTGGCTGACTAACCCTCTGGCAGCTCCTTTGAAACAATAGTATAATAACTTGGGAACGTGCACTGAATGTGCTGCTTTGTTATCAGCAGGCAGCTGTTCAGCTGTGATTCATAAATCCTCATCGGATGAGGAAGAGTCACAGCACGGACTAGTTTGGTCAGTTCAGTTATAAAACACCTGCTTGTGGCCAGGGACCAGCCAGGTCGCGATGACAGAAATCTAGCGCTGCAGATAGGGTTGGATGTTGTCATACAAAGGGTTCGTTTTTAAAAGGTACGTAGCTTTGTGGTTTTCATCCTGCTATGGATTGCCTAGAAAGACTGTTGAAGCAGAATTAATGCTTTCAGTTAATGCATTAGTTCTTTTTCTGATGGAGACGCAGGTTCAAATACTAAAACTGTGCATAATCTTATCCAAACAAGGTACCGTATGTTTATATGGCACAAGCAGGGCTAAAATATCCTGGGAAACTTCACTGGCAGAGCAGTGCAAAGGCAAGAGACTTCTGTTAGTCCTAGGAAGGAAAAGTAGAGGGTGTTTCAAATTAAGAGCAAAGACTAAAGCTCCACTGAATGGGGTTAGACTCTACTTTCTGAAGCCGTATGGTGAAGATGATCTCGGCAAACAGTTCATGGAGAGGCATTGTACGGAAGCATGTAGATGACAATAAAAACACACTCGCCTAGAAGACTATTTGATTCTCTGTTCTGCTAAGACAGAGCTTTTTTTATGCATATTCTTCCCATACCTGTCTGTCATCTTACCCTTCTCCAACTCTTCGCCCAGTGCTGTTTACTGCCAGCACTGACCTTTTGGAGCAACTCAAGCACACAAGGGTGGACCTTACAACAAGCAAAAATAGAAGCAGAGTTAGATTTAAGTGTAGGGATTGATCCTTGAAATACAGCCATGTTCTGTTTTTTGCATAATCATATGCAGTAAAAAGATAAAGATAATATGGAATAAATAAACAAGCGAACAAGCAGTTAAATGAAATGAAGCATGCATGTGCATGTGTATATGTGAGCGTACAAAAAGATTCAAGAAATAAATAACAAGCATTCACAAAAATAAATATTAAAGCAAAAGAAAATAAAAAAAATGTAAGGAGCAGTGTGAGAGTCCTGCAGTTTTCTCTGGAGACTCTGATGACACTCTCTAGTCTCTTCTGTAGGCTTAGTCTAGTGATATAAGAAAGCGGACTTTAAGAAGTTGAGGTATATGTCCAAATACAGATGCTGAATGAAGTCAGACTATGCCAGTATAAACAAGAAGTGTGTCAGAAAAGATATTTCACACTGACCACTTTCCCAGACCAACTGCAGAGTTTTGAGCCTGGTCAGGTATTGCAAGGGTAATAACAGCAGATTTCTGGTCTTAAATGTTCAGAAGTTATACTTACAGTTTCTATCCTCTGTATTCCACCTAATTCTGACATCTCTGCTCCACAATAAAGCTATGGAACTCATGCTATAGCAGTATCTGCACTTTCACCTATCCATCCAACATGTGAAAAAAAAAAAAAAAAGAAAAAAGAAGAAAGAAACATAATTGTGTTTTTATAATTGTGTTTATATAATCACACCTAATGTAACTAATCAAATAAATGGACTACTCACATTGACCTCACTTTTTGTCCCCATTTAGTTAATACCTGTGAATCCCTCAGCCTTTTATTATTTAAAGATACAAGCAGTAATAAAACTTTATGCCCAGAGAGAATATTCTGTCTCAGCCTTTTGGCTGTTGGAAGGTCTCCAAGGCAAGAGATGGCTCTTGGTTTTTAGGGTACCTAAAGCAATGACATCTCTGTGATAATTAATAAACCTCAGCACTATACGGTGCACAGAAGTAAGAATGGAGGACAATAGCATTATGCATATAGATAAAGCTATAATAAGGAAAGTCTTGAAGGTGTGGGAACAATTCATTGCTAGGGCTGTGTCAAAGTTTTGCAGGAACTTTACCCAAAAACAGCAGCAGGAGCCTTACAGAGAAGATGCATATTAAAACTTTGTCTGAGTCGACTCCAAAATCCAGACCTTTCTCCCATCCAAACCATAATCATTTAAATGATTCCTATGAGACCCAGGAATTGGGATCTTGAAATTGAAGCTATTGGATATGCTGAACATGATCCCTTTCAGGACTCAAGATCTTGTTCATGCAGCATGCACCTTAGGATCAACTTAGGATCAATAAATGTGTTACGCTGTTCCATCAGCGGTTACTGCTGATTTAGCCTCATCTACAACCTGGCCCAAAAGTGTGTGGTCGTGGCTTACAGCAGGCTTAGGCCAGCTTTCAAATTCAACCCTTGCCATGAACAAATAATTTGGCATTTCTCATTACTGGTGGCAAGAGAAAGAGCTAACGCCTCATGGAAATGTCCCTATTCCCCATTGAAAGCTGTTGATTACAGCAAGCCTGGAAACTGAAATGACATTCCTGAAGGTCTCAGCCATTCGGCTGACCCAGGACCCTGTCTAAAACGTATCTTATCACCAAAGACAAAGCAACACTAAGGGAATCATGGAGGTGTTGCACAAACTCCTTTGTCCAGGCAGTGTGCTGCCTTCTGAAAAGCCTCATGGAAATATTTGTGGGGAAATGTGGCCATGGAGAGACACTTGCTTTCCAGGAAATCAGATACCAGAAAAAACATCACTATAAAGCTATTTGTTATGCCTGGTTAAAATGAGAAACAAGTTACAACAGTGGGACATGCTATCAGACAAGAGGCCAGAGAATAGCACAAGAATTGTGTCACTTCTCATGCCAAGAAAACAAGCTGAACCCAACCTCTTGGTGTGTTTAAATCACAGCGTTTCCATGCAGAGGCAAGGATTAACTGTTCCCTTGCAGACATTCAGTACAGCAATCACATAACCCCTCCACCATCTCATATTAAAGATCTTTTCTCTTCTATAGCTGAGGGTCAAAAGTTTAGTGAAATTAATTTGCCAGAATATTGTTCTTTTATTTATGGGAGAAGCTGTAGTACTTGAGCTCCAGATGTAACCGCTGGAGCACATAGCTGCAATCAGACCTAACAGGGCTGTAGCCCTCTTCTCTTTTGCTGCCCTGTCTGCAAGGCTGGAGAGGAAATGCAGGGAGGGCGAGCAGAACCCCTGTCCTGGATATTGCAGTGTTATAGTCATAAATCAAGCTTATTCTTGAAGCTGGAGGTGTCACTCACGTTATAAACACTGAAGCCAATGTTATAGGCACAAAACCTGGAGCTCTTTAAATGAGGAATTGCTGAGTGTATTAAGCCCATTGCAGCCAGCCCAAAATTCATGCATAACTGAGCAGATCCAGGAGTAGAGGATTCAGGATCACAAATATTCCCCTGCTTCCAAAGGCTTGCTTCAACAAATTTATTTAATGATGTCTACAGAGGTGAGCATTCATGAGTAACTGCAGTGACCGGCTCTGGTACATCAATGCCCAAAATCTGCACTCCATATGTAGGTAGAGGAGGGTGTCTCAAGAAACAAGTTCTCCAGAAAGCAGCTTTGTCTTCTAAATGCATCACAATGATATTGCTTGTCTTCTGCTTTGCCTGATCTTCCTAGAGATCCTACACTTGCTGAGCCAGTAGAAATGCTGGGGGAAGGCAGAGGAAGTGTTATTCTTTCATTTACTTTTGTGACAAAGAGTTATAGAGTTGGGGTGCACCTTTGCAAGGTTGGTCTATGGACTTTCATCAGATCTGCTAATTTCTTTAAGTAAACATTGAACTATCATGGGCAAAATGGGTACCATCACTGAAGACTTTTTAAAACTAAAGGACAAAATGCACAATGTCTGTCTGGTTCAGAATAAGATGGGAAAATGAATGATTTAAGGTGTTTTCTCATATTGTGAGGTTTTTTGGAGGCGGACAAAAATATCTGCAGATGCAGACTATCTTCTGTTAGGATGGATATGGATAGACTAACTTTCTTTATGAACATCAACTTATTGTACCAGGCTGTGAACTGGGTATCTGTGAGCTACGAACACAGCTGAGACCTGTAGCAACCACATCTCAAGAACCACAATGCTGCTGCATGCTGCATAGCTGTAGGAATAATGTGAATTATCCTTGCCTGTGTAATGGGATTTAATATATTAAGAAATCTGTCATGTCTTAAATTCCATGTAGAAGTTTGTCATGGTTTAACCCCAGCCGGCAACGAAACGCCACACAGCTGCTCGCTCACTGTCTCCTGGTGGGATGGGGGAGAGAATCGGAAGAGTAAAAGTGAGAAAACTTGCGGGTTGAGATAAAGACAGTTTAATGGGTAAAGCAAAAGCTGCACACATGAGCAGAGAAAAACAAAGATTTCATTCACTACTTCCCACTGGCAGGGAGGTGTTCAGCCATCTCCAGGAAAGCAGGGCTCCAGCACATGTAATGGTTACCTGGGGACACAAACACCAAAACTCTGAATGTCCCCCCTTTCCTTCTTCTTCTGCCAGCTTTATATGCTGAGCATGATGTTCTATGGGATGGAATATCATAGAATCATATCATATAATGGTTTGGGTTGGAAGGGACTTCAAAGATCATTCAGTTCAAACCCCCCTGCCATGGGCGAGACACCTTCCACCAGATCAAGTTTCTCAAAGCCCCATCCAACCTGGCCTTGAACACTTGGGTCAGTTGGGGTCAGCTGTCCCGGCTGTCCCCCCTTCCAGCTCCTTGTGCCCCCCCCAGCCTCCTCGCTGATGGGGTGCGGTGAGAAGCAGAAAAGGCTTTGACTCTGTGTAAGCACTGCTCAGCAATAACTAAAACATCCCTGTGTTATCAACACTGTTTTCAGCACAAATCCAAAACATAACACAACACAAGCTACTAGGAAGAAAATTAACTCTATCCCAACCAAAGCCAGCAAAAAGGTAAAAGGACACCAAAGACTATGAGAGACTTTGTGGAGCAGCTGATAGATCCTCCTTGTAGGGATAAACACTCTCCATAAAGTACCTGTGTACTTGTTTTTAAAAATGTATAGACCTTTTAGGTCGAAGGGAGACACTGAGAAGTGGAGGGCCTTCTTTTTCTTTCTCAAAGAATAATTTTCAGTGCTTTCTGCAGATGGCCAGATTCTGCATTTACCGGCTTGCTTTGGGGTTTTGCATCAGTGTGGGAACCCTGCAGGCAGACTTACCAGTGGTCATGGTCATTATTTCAGTAGTGAATGGAGTTTCTGATCAAAAACTCTCCTCTAAATGTCTCTCTCTCTTACAGGTGATGGGGTGCACTGAAGGGGGTGGTATATGGCTTGAGGACTCATGAAAACACTGTCCCCAACCTAATTTGAATGAAGTAGCTCAACCAAAGGAGAGCACCACCCTGCTGCATTTTGTATTATAGTGCAGTGTGTAGTATTAGTGTATTATTAGTGCAGACCAAATGCACAGAGGTGTTGTGTCTGGCGGGATGCTTTCTGACCCAGAACTTCTCAAATTGACCCCAGTTTTGAGCTCCTAACAAAATTGTCCTCTCCACTTTCATGGCTGCCTCAGCGCTTATTTCAGGTTTTTTGCATACGATGTGCCACTGCTTGGAAAGGGTGTCTCTTCTTTTAGTTCTAGGAGGGCCATTAATTTAGAGGCCAATTTAATCTCTGAGACCCCTCCTGTTTTTAACAGCTGCTCATTCAAATGCTACAGTCCTGCGGGTAAAAAGGCAACTGAAAGCTTTCTCTTCTCACCTTGTTTCAGCAGCTAGCAAAATAATAGAGGGAGATGGGAACAGAAATCCATAAATACTAGGAATTAGAGCCAAGTATTGTCACATCAAAGGCCACTGCTTTTAATTCACCCGTTCCCAGAGGATTATTCCAACTGCTTCTTGTGTGACCCTCTTCTCTTTGTGCAAATGACTCAGCCCAAGAGGACATTTTAGATGACATTTATTATTTACATTTTTATATCCCTTTGGAGATTCCTTCCCTTTCCACTGTGCCCGCACATCTTTCTATTAGTTTCTGTCCCAGCTTTCTCACTGTGCTCTATCATCATGACTGAGAGAGTCAGGACTGAGGAATATACCCAAGACCAGCGTTTCGAGTACTGTAGGAGTAAAAAATTTAATGGAATAGCTCATCTGTTGAAATTTTAGCTATAACTAGGTATACTAACGTCTGATTACTGTTTGTCAGTGAAGCAGCTTGTATTTTCATGTAGGATTTCTTCCCAAAGGGCTTTATAGTGAAGAAGATTTAGCAGGCAGCACTCTTCCCTTTTATTCAGTCACAATGAAATAGCATTTTGCTGGACATAGTGTTTTCATGATCACATAAGACCACACTATTCCTAGTACGCAGCCACAGTTTGCCTTTTTTTGTCATGCATCTCACAATTCCTTTTGCTTTCCCGCAGGGATGGATAACTGTGTTAATTTTAGCTTAGAGGTGGCTGATGGGAGGGGTAAGAGCATGCAGATGAAGAAGAGCATAGAGCTACCTAAGAGTAACTGCTAATTACAACTGAATGCAAAATGATTTTCCCGTTCCATGAAGCATGTTAATAACCTATCTCCAAATCTTCCTGTCCTTTCCAGGTGTAACCCATGCATTTCAATGTTCTAGAGTGAGAAAAAAAGAATTCCTTTTCTTTGCCTGAGGAGTGGAGAAGTCACTGGAGAGGTGGGAGAAGAAGCCTGAAGTCTTTGCCTGACCCAACGGAGGGATTTTGGCCAAGGCAAACAGCCTTCCCTGGGTCATTCTGGAGGACCAAATTGACCTTTCTTCCTTTCTTTTCTTATTTACTGTTACATAGGGATGCTATCTGCTCCTACAGAGCACACCTGGCCATCCAAAGAGACATTCAGGCTCTTACCTTTTCCATGTGAATCTTCCTTAACACTCCTGAAGAGCAGCTGCTGAGATACTTTAACTCATACTAGCAAAGGGGAGTTTAACCTTTGCTGAAGTGACCTAAATACAGGTCTCTCTCTCACTGGTGGCTGAGGCAACTTCATATATTCCATGGTTTAATAGGAAGTCCTCAGGAAATTACTCAGTTAAGTATGTTCCTCATCCACTACACTCTTAGTTAGTTCTTTTTGCCCATCCCTTAGTGGCAGATGTGAAGATATTCAGGGACAGGCTGTCACTGCTGTACTTTGTTACCCCTGCAGTGCATGTTAGGGCAACAAGAGAGAAAAGTTTCCATTTCCAGTTGCAAGAGAAAAGGGAAAAGAAAGAGGTGCAGAATTTATGGCAGATAGATTTGGCATTTCACCCCAAACCATTCCAGAGGGGTTTTCCAGAGCCAAGGACAGACTCCAGTGGGGAAAGCCTGACCCCTTGACATCAGTAGGGATTGTGCTACTGATTTTCATCCAACTGAGTTTACACAGACTGCTTCAGGTTGTGAGCAAACCCACTCTTCTTCCCGTTCAAATGAGTCCCTTGTTTTTGCACTTCCAAAACTTGTGCTCGGCTGTGCATCTCGGCTCCCTGCTAAGATCAGGGCAGGACTGGCACAGAGGCTACGGAAGGTGCTGTTTGATGTCTTGGCTTTGAGGTGGTTAATAACCCCTAAACTTTCTGAGCGATAGCCTTTGCTTGTAGAGTGTAGCAGGAACCTAGGGATGAAAAATCTGTGCTCTGAGAAAGGGACTGATTTAATGCACTTTCCCCCTTTGCCAGTGCATGAAGGGACATCGCAGTATGCAAGATATCTCAGGTATAGACATCTGGCGTTCTGTGCAACTTCAGGCATGTTCAACATCTTCCCTTAAGTAATAGTTAACTCCTGGAGGGAACAATTAATGTTTGGAAAGACCTGAAGGGTGAGAGAGGCGTCTCTTTGGCATCAAGATGCGTTTTAAGTCTGTAGGTCTGAAATGCCAGTGATCACAGACTGTCCCAGCAGGGAGGCAGCTGGGGGGGCAGCGTGTGCATGTGTCTGCTAGACCACAGCATGAAAAATTGTTTGTGGCTTCACTGACACTTTCTTAAAAAGAATAGTTTTGTTGCTGTTTGGAATGAAACCAAAAAAAAATTGTCAAATCCAAAGGAAGTGTTTCAAGTCACTCAGTGCTTTGAACTGTGGAAATGTTTCAATGAAGCTTTTTTCCTTTTTGTAAAATGAAGAAAATACAGAGATGAGAGTCTGTTTCATACAGGGAAAAATTAGAAAATTATTATCCTGCCTTTACAGTTCCCTTTGCTCTTTCTTTCCATTGAAACTTCAAACACTCTTCAGGCTCTTTACACATTCATAAACCCAGGAAACTGTCACTAATTTAAGAAGCAAACTTATCAAGGAAATGCAAGAGGAGCATTCACACCCTTGGTAACCCAATATCTCAGAGTCTATTCTCATTTACTAAGGGACTATTCTCATTTACCAATATCATTGGGGGAACCCCAATCCAACAGAGAAGATTTGGTAAATATGATTTGGAAGCTATCCAGCCTGGCATGGGATGGAAACACACAGCCTTTCGCAATCAGTGCTGTCTACCGCAAAGTACCACTGCCGTTTTGATACCACAGCCTCGTATGAAGGCACTGATAGACAGTGCAATAATAGCACTTTGAAAATGATAAGTGGCACATTAAACTCTGCTCCAGTTCCTTAGCTTCCAGCGATAACAAGCATTCACCAGCAAATATTAGTTATAAAGATGCAGCACAACATGTGCCAGGAAATTATAGACAAAAAAAAAATCAATCTACTCAAATGATGTGAATGCAGCACTAACCCGAGCTCTAAAAGCCAGAACTTCTGGGTTTGTGCCTGAAATGTCTTGGCAGAAGATAAAGATCTTATCACTTGCTGAAATGAAAAGTGCAACTTTTTAAGAACATATTTCTGAACCCATGGAAGAAATGCCAGCATTCATTTCTGGATAAAGGAATTCGGTATTCACCTCTTCTGCATCTGAAAACTTATGGCAGATAGAGATATTGTGTATTAAAGCAGATGCAATAATCCACTGATTTGTGACTGGTAAACTCAAAGTATCACTCCTGTTGGTAATGTTTGTAGAGCCTATACTTAATGCCAGATGAACAAAAGAAAATTTTCAAGCCTTCCTGGACTCTACTGAATGACTCAGTAACCTTCGTGTGAATTTATAATTTGCTGTTGTTTTTCAAAATGCCATACACAAGAGAGAGGGAGAGAGACTCAGAGGGATAATTAGCAAGTGGAATGGGTTATTGGGGGATATGATTGAAGAATCTCATTGTGCTGAAGTTTTACTGACATTTCCTTTCTACAGAAGGCAGCCTGCCATCTCAGCATTTGTCCTCTTCTTGAAGTGTCTTATCTTCTCAGCCATGTGTTCATATGTTGTGTTAATGAGCTTGATATATTATACATTTCGCATAGAGCCAATGCAAGCCTGATTTACAAAGGATGGGGTGAAAACCTGCCTTTGTGATGGGATGTGAATCCTAATGTAGCAGAATTTTCTGCAAATGCTATATAGTTGTAAATAATGGAAGAAGGATAAGAATAGACAAGTCACACTGATACCTGAGATGCATCTTAATTGCCTCTTTCGGTACAAACAAGTAGCAACACATGTTGCTTCTAGTAAGCTCAGCTGGGCAGATATTTTAATGTTTTTTGGCCCAATTTGTATGATCTACAGTACTTACGGATCATTGTTTTATCAGTCAACCTACCCCATGTGACTTGTACTAATGCAAGAAGAAAGGCTAGTCCCGTCTCACTGGGATCTGTTTAGAGACATCTGAAACATTTTTTTAGACCTTCTGAGCTGGTTGTGTTGTGAGGTCTACAGAAAAGTTTGATGATACCAAACTGAGTGGGGAAGTGGACACTTGGGAAGGGAGACCCACCCTGCAGGAAGACCTGGGTAGGCTGGAGGGGTGGCCTAACAAGAAGCTTATGAAGTTCAGTAAAGACAAATGTAAGGTCTTGCACCTGAGAAAACATAATCCAGGAGTGCAGCACAGGTTGGGATCTACCTGGCTGGGGAGCAGCTCTGCGGAAAGGGACCTGGGCATCCTGGTGGACAACCAGCTCAATGGGAGTGAACAGCGTGCTGCTGCGGCAAAGAAAGCCGAGAGCCTGCTGGGTTGCATCAAGAAGGGCATCACCAGCAGAGACAGACAAGTCATTATCCCACTCTACTCAGCGCTCGTCAGGCCACACCTGGAATACTGGGTTCAGTTTTGGTCCCCGCTGTACACAAAATCTGTGGACAGGTTGGAGAGGGTCTGGAGGAGGGCTACGAAGATGATCCAAGGACTGGGAAGCCTGCCCTATGAGGAAAGGGTATGAGACAACTGGGTTTTTTCAGCCTTGAGCAAAGAAGGCTTAGGGGAGATCTTATCACTATGTTCCAGTATTTTAAGGGTGGCTACAAAGAAGATGGAGACTCCCTTTTTACGAGGAATCACACAGAAAAGGTGAGGGGTAATGGATACAAGTTATTCCTGGGGAGATTCTGACTGGACACAAGGGGAAAATTTTTTCACTATGAGACAACAATCAGCCATTGGAATAATCTCTCCAGGGAAGTGGGGGATTCCGTAACGTTGGACACTTTGAATATTCAGCTGCACAGGGTGCTGGGCCATCTTGTTTAGACCATGCTTTTACCAAGAAAGGTTGGACCAGATGATCCTTGAGGACCTTTCCAACTTAGTACTCTACGATTCTATGATTGAAAAATAGGCTTCCCTGAGCAGACCAAAGAAAGAGGTATTCAGCTATATTCAGATCCAGAACAGGTTTATAGATCCTCATGGGAGAAAATGGATTTCCTTCCTCCTATTTCTTCATTTCACTTGTGCCCTTGTTTCTCCTTCATTTCAAACTTGTTTCTAAAACGTATTGAAATCACTCTTGCATTCACTGTTTCAAATGTAGGACAATCCTCAGTACTAAAATCCTAAAGTATGTTTGACCCTTGATTTTTTTAGATATATCTGGTTTCCTAAGTGCTCTAAATGAAGTTTTAGGAAGACAAAGTAACTTGAGATATTGGGCTACTGTTTCCCCTTTATTACAAAAGATTTTGTCTACCACTGCAAACGATGTTCTCCTTTCCACTAAGAGACTGAGATACTGACTTTTGACACCAAAAGATGTATTCAGCTCTTTGTTTATTGATAGCAACACACGCACTTTTATTTAACTACAAGTCAGCAATTTAATTTCATTGACTTACAATAGCGCAAGACCTTGCTGAGCATCTGCTGCGGTGACTATGAGAGGAAAGGACAGAGGAGATCTCAACATCCTCCCACCTTGCCATGGCCCTTTCTTCCATTGCCAGGTATTTCTCTGTGCATTGACTATACTTTTGTACAAATTAGGTCATGTTGTCTCCTACTACATTTGGTTTTGATTCTTCAGGTAACATTTCCTGCAGCTTACTTCTCGTTACGCCTTCCATGTCTGCATTTGAATAGTTGGTGATGGAGTCCAGTCCATCATGAAGGTGGCAGAGACTTTTGGAACATGTGAAACAGTAAAGAATGCTGTGTTCAGCCACCTATTTAAACAATAAATATTTGTTCAAGAAATACCATGTAAGCAGCTCAAAATCTTTGGAAGTGGCTGTTCCAGAGTGCTCCATTGATGAGTTACAATTAGTCACAAGATTGCTCTAGTCACAGCATCCAAGCAGGCCTTGCATGGGACAACTTGGCTTGAAAATCCCCTTTAATCAATGTACTGGGCCTGGCTAGGATAGAGTTAATTTTCTTCATAGAAGCTCATATGGTGCTGTACTTTAGATTTTTGATCAAAACAGTACTGATAACACACTAGTGTTCTAGCTTTTGCTGAGCAGTGGTTGCACAGCATCAAACCTTCTCTGCTGCTCCCTCTGCCCTCCCAGTGCGCAGTAGGCTGGGAGGGGACGCAACTGAGCAGGGGACCCAAACTAACCAGAAGGATGTTCCATACCATATAACAACAGCAATAAAAGCTGGGGGAAGAAGAAGGAAGGGGGAATATTCAGAGTTACGGCGTTTGTCTTCCCAAGTAGCAGTTATGCGTGATAAAGTCCTGCTTTCCTGGAAATAGTTAAATATGAGCCTGCCAATAGGATGTAGTGAATGAATTCCTTATTTTGCTTTGGTTGCGCGTGCAGCTTTTTCTTTACCTGTCTTTATCTCAACCAGCAAATTTTCTAGCTTTTGCCCTTCAGATTTCTTTCCCCATGCCACTGCAGGGGGAGTGAGTGAGCAGCTCTGTAGGGCTTAGCTGCCTACCAGGGTTAAACCATGATGGCCAATTAGAAAAAAAAAAAAAATCAGTAGTTTCCAGTTAAAGATTATGGTTAGGGAAATCTGATTTTTAAAAAGGAAAACACAATACAGAAAAGACATTCATAAACTGTGGTGAATTCAGTAAAGGACCTCTGAGATGGTTGGGGCTGGGGCGCTTGCCCTGTGCAGAGAGGCTACAGGTCCGGGGCTTGTTCAGCCTGGAGAGGAGACAGCTTTGGGGGGCACCTAACAGCAGCCTCCTGTATCTACAGGTAGATTTTCAAGGAGACAACCAGACACTTCAGAGGGGTGCGTGGAGGGAGTACAAGGCATTTGCCACAAGGGGAAACAAGGGAGATTCCAAGTGGGTATAAGGAAAAACTTTTCCATAATGAAGAATAGGTTGCCCAAAGAGGGCTGTGCAGTCTGCATGCTGGGAAGTTTTCAAGACCTGACTGGATCAAGAACTGGACAGCCTGGTATGACCTTGTAGCTGACCCTGCTTTGAGGAGGAGGTTGGGTTAGAGACCTCCTGGATCCCTTCCAGCCTGAATTAACCTGTGGTCCTACTATCAAGTATAGACACTATGGTTTCCAACCTACCTTTCATAGTGCAGGAAAGGGTATTTTCTCTGAGAACTAATGGGTTTGAAATCTAATACAAAACACCGCACTAAAGTAAGTTTTCAGGACTCAGGTCTTTGCTGCTATTTCATCACAGTGGGTAGTCCTTGTTTAGGAACCAAGCTCTCAATTTTGTTAGGATTTCCTGAAATAGAGATGAAAACAAATGATAGCCATTAAAAGCTGAAATGCTCCTGCTTGCTATGATTCAGTCAACTGCTCCTATGACAAAGTACTCTCTAGATACTCAGTCAACAACCAGGATTTCATTTTTCTGAGAATTGTCCTTAGAAGCACACAGGCCGAGTTTTTCATCAACATAAGCCAAAGCTCTTCACGGAAGACTCATCTCTGCTGCAGGATGGGATGGCACTTAGAGAGACATAGGGCACTTCTTTCAAGGTTGTTGTGAAGCAAGATCCCTAAATATACAGCATGAATAAATGTGCCTTGATACGGATGTTTACTAAGCATCCACTGTCTCCCAGTGGTAGCTTTTCTAGGAAGGAAAAACTTGGAATTATACAAAGCTTGGTGTCTGAATCAAAAAAAGAAGTGGGTGTGTTTCAGCTGGATTAGTACAAAACTGAAAGTTAAGTTGGTTCAGTTTGGGATTTACTTTCATGTTTTCTTCACTTGTAATTGACTGTTTTGCTTCACTTTCAGGTTGTTAAAGTATTTCAGAAAAGCCTTTTCAGCTAGAGGCCAACTGAAAAAAAACATTTCTTTTAGAAAGGAGGCGTCAAAGTACTCTTGTCCACAGCAATTAGGTAGATATTTACAAAATGTTTTAATTTCAAATTTATACCACACAGTGCATAACATTTATTTATTAGTTGAAAGGAATGACCTAATTCAACTCAATTTAGAGAATAATGTTGGTCCCTTCAGAGATCCATTTTTTTTGTGATTTTTTTTTTTTAATTAAAAAAACCCTCAAAGCCCAAAACCAACAAAAAAATCCCACATCCTTCATTCAGATATAGCCAGGAAGAGTTTAACCAGATGTGCTGAAAGCTCGGTTGTAATGACCTTGCCCAGTTGTCTTGTCTCACTAACCCAAAACCCCTAAATAAAAATAGCCCGGACTTCCCAGAGCACTTTCAAAACATTGCCTTTGTAGACAAACAAAGGCTGATCCATTGCAACATCTTATGGATCTCTTACACAGAACCAATTTGTGTCTTAGTTTAATGATGCAGAAGATTTGATAAAAAAGATAAAACTCTTTTGAGCTCCTACATAGGTATATGAACGTCCTTCCTACACTCACCAGGAAGGGAGTTACCATCTTCTGTATGAAAGATGTTTTCAACAGAAAAAGAGATAATAAAAATCACTTTCTCCAACTTATGAAAGCCACTAGAACTTGCTGTATCATATACCATTCCCCTCACTCTATATAAGGTTTTTAATGCTACTTTTTTTTTTATTTACTTGCACATTAAAATTTTCTTAGGATTTAGGGGAGTTTCTTTTAATGCTCTTTCTTGCCACATCATCTGCAGAGCTCTTTACTAGTAAGCACTTGTTAAAGCAATCTTCTCCCACATGTAACCCAGCAATAAACTCCTAGAGATGAGATGGTGAATCTTAATGCATTCTGAAGGAAATAGTGCCCTTGTAGGACAAGGGGAATTAAAAAAAAAAAAAAAAAAAAAAGGAGCAAAAAGAAAAAAAGATTTTGTCAGATTTAATTTCTATTAAGAACACCTATACTGGAATTCAGAAAATGAGGATTTTTTTTTTCTGAACCTTGATGTGCTACTGTAAATTCTTTTGGGGCATGATAGGCAGCTGGGAAAAGGGGACAGGGGAGGGAGTGCTAAATTACAGGGAAGCCATAGAAACATTTTGCTAAAATGGCAATTGATAAGGATCAATATGACCTGATGTTTAACTGTCATTTGTATTGGTAACTGGAGTGTACCTACGTCTCTCTTGATCCAGAAGACTCACTATAATTCCACACGGGGATCAACAAGATTTCAAAGTGTAGCTTAGAAAAAAAGTGTATCCTGATGCACTGGAGTGGGACACGCAGGATGAATAAACAACTCTTTCTAACTGAGCTAACATTAACCTCCAGTGCTCAAAACACATATCTTTATATCTCAAAATAAGGATCAAGCTATGGGCGAGAGCTGGCAGAAGAAATTTCTTGTGATTTAAGGGACCATTTATTTCAGAATCCAGTGTAAAATGCAACTCTTCTGTGTGGATGGAGCACAGTGATTGTGACCTGAAATACAAGATTCCCAGGTCGGTTTCCATGTGCATTATGGGAAAGAAATAGAGCAACATATCTGCTACAGAATCGTGAACTACATAGCAAAGGATCCAGAGCTCGGATTTACCAAAGAGGAAACAAACCAAGCACAGATCATATTTTTCGCTACAGAAATGCCATGACCTCATCAGTTAATTGCTTGCTGGCACCGGTTTTAAGTATGAACGTATGGTCCTGGCAGACCCCGCTGTAAGTCTCAGAGACAGCTGAAGTGCCCTCGTTTTGCTGGAAAGCATCCCTGGAAACCATGTATTTGGTAAGAAACACAGAAAGAGAGATCAGCTTCAGCCAACTGACTGGTGCATCTTCCTCAATCTTCAAAAAGTTGTGATGAATATTTCTGCTTTTACAACTTTAATTCAGAAAACCAGGGGAATGGGTAAAAGCTCTCATGTGATTAGATTCTTCTCCATCGTATCTCTTTCTGGACACACCATTTTCAAGTACCTACTGACAAAAACTGCAAGACATAGAGCCAGTCCAAGCTGCAACAGAAAATCAAACCGAGTAAACTGCTACAAGTCTGTTTCTTTTTTTCCTCTGCTTTGAAGAATCCATTCAGGTAACATTAGTCTACATCTGGAGCATTGACAGGAATCAGTACCATCATGCATTATCTCATAAATCTGTTTCTTAATAAGAGAGCAAATTTTGACTCCTTGAGGAAAAGTCTTTGGTAATTTCTATTCAGACCACTTTTTTCTAGAAGAGTTGGACATTCCAAGGCAAAAAACTCTCTTTTCTCCAGCACCCTGTTTCTTCTTCAATCATTTGCACTCTTCTGAACCAACCTGATCAATGCATAGTTACTGAAAAGTGCAAATAGATTTGATCATGGAGAAACTAGAAGGCAGGGTTGGACTAATTTCATCTATATTCAAAGAATTGCACTTTGTCTCCCTACAACCCGGTCACCTCTTTTAGAATGCACAAAGAGAAAAAGGTGCATGTGGCAAGTGATTCAAGTGACGTA
Organism: Leptodon cayanensis; assembly: GCA_027564655.1. Taxonomy (NCBI): domain Eukaryota; kingdom Metazoa; phylum Chordata; class Aves; order Accipitriformes; family Accipitridae; genus Leptodon; species Leptodon cayanensis. Next base: position 52,244,405 of record JANXJC010000028.1, on the reverse strand, counting down.
TTTTGAGTGTCTACGTTAAAATGTTCCAAACTCCATTGCTAAGGTTGACTAGCTCTCCATGGTCTACCAAGGGAGTTTAGAGTCATCAGCTTAGGTGCCAGCGTCTGCACTGAATCCCATAATAAGTGATCTGCCCAAAGCCTTGGGGCTGAGATTATAGAACCACCACAAAAAGGCAAGTTGCTCAAAAGTCCAGCTCCAAGGACCTCTGTGCTAGCCCTGAATCCTGTCCCACTGCCTGATCTCTAAATTCAAACAAGAGGCTTTCCATTGCTCCGGAAAATGCCAGCTGGTTGCATTTGTATTTACAACTCACTTGCCTTTGAATGCTCAGAGGAAACATTTCTGCCAGTTTTTCTTTCACATCAATATTTACAACTCAGTTGATCAGGGCTGAGGTGGTTTATTTCAGAGTGAGTAATTATACCAGGGACTTTGTACATGAAAAATTAATGAAAGGAGAAACTGATTCATTTGTTTGATCTTCGCGTGGAGGTATTAAAAAATCCCACCTGCTCTCATAAGGAAAAAAAGTCCTGTTTAAAGCTTGTACTCACGTTGTGAAGGTAATGCCTTAATCAAGGGCAGCTGTAATTCAGCATTGTATGGCCAGTTTCATTCCTTGTTTCTCCACAGCACCTTCCCATTCAACCCTCTTTAGTGGATTCACCCATTCTCACATCACATATAGGTGTTGTCCTCTCCATCGTAGTTATATGCACAGCGTAGCAAAGAAAACCAGGCAGGGAGCTGGCACAGAGCTCCCATTGATCCCCCATCTGATAGAACCCAGGAGCTCTGTTCATCTCCCTGCCTCCAGCTACTTGACTGAACTCCATTTTTTGAAGGAGGAGTTATTTAATAAGATTTTTTTTAATTGGTTTTCTCTAGGTTTTGCATGGACCAAATTAAACCCATAATGTGTGCAGATAAATGTCCTGCTACCTCAGGGCTGGTATATCACACAGTGAGATGTTCTTTATTAAACCAATTTTTCTTTTTAAATCACCTTCCCCAGAAGAGAGCTAGGAGAGAAGGAAAATGCTCTCGTGGCCCATAAGCCAGCCTGGAGACATGCTCCCTGCTCCATGCTACTGCCCACAGTGACTAAATATGAATGTACATGAATGCAAGGGGAGCTGCTTGTTTCTTCGCCCAAGTTCATCTTTGATCAGCGTGTATAAAAATAAAACTCCTGGAGCAAAGCACATCTTCTAGGGCAGTGTATGGAGCCCAACAGCCAAACTCCTCTTGCAAAATCCAAGCATGGCTGGGGGCTTAAGTGCATTAACCACTATATCTGTATTTTTTTAAGGGACAACCTAAATTACATCATTTTGATTGAGCCAGAACAGAGATGTAAGCAAGCCCTAGGATATTTGCATTGTCCGTATCCTTTAGTGAGCTAGAAAACTAGTTGCTCTGGTAGCTTCTTGGAGCAACTGCAGTCAACAGCTTCTTTGTGTTTTCCCTGATAGGCTGGTTCCTAAAAGAAGGGCCTGATCCTTTTGCTCATAAAACCCAAGCAGGCACTGCTTGGGTTTTAAGAGCAAAGGTCCCTCTCTCAGGAACCGAGACCACAAATAGAGGGTGGGACCCATTTGACAAAGCAGGGTAAAAGCATCTTTGCCAATAATCCTGCCAGTGTGGAAAGGATGGCTTTAAACTAGGTATTTCGGAGGATGGTGGTAACAGCTGATGCTTCATCGAGGGAATTGGAGGTCAGGGTAGTAACTACCTAAGGTAAGGTGATGGGTGAGAGAAAGGCCCCAGGAAGGATGCGAACAGGTCAGAAAGTGATCCTCTTCCCATGCTTGTGCACAAATCCCTAGCAAACAAGCAGAGGAGACAGAGATCTGCTGCACGGTCCCCTCTGCAGCGCAATAACAGCATCCCTGAAATAACGGAGACACGGTGGGACAGCTTGCAGGACTGAGTCCCGCAATGGACGCTACGGGCTCCGCAGGAGGGGCAGATAGGTTAGACCAGAGACCTCCAGAGGTGCTCTCCAACCTGAACGTTTAGAAATCTGCATTTCTACTTAGAAAATTACTGGTAGCCAATAATGTCATTCAAAGCAGGTGATCTGTGCAAGATTGCACTCCTGCTGTGCTGAATACACAAAAGCTGCTTGGAGCTGTGACTTGGGAAGATGAGAAAGGACAGCGCGCGCAGCCGGTTTTGAATGTAATGTGGCTGGTACGCCTCGCAGATGTACTTGATAATGTCGGAATGTGCCTACCTACCTCCCTGATGGGCAGAGGGATAGATCCCTGCAGAAAGCAGCTAGAAATACGGGCCAGAGCCAAGGCCGGGATGAAGGGTTTCCCCTTCCTGCCCAGACCACCTGCGAGGATGGATTTTTGTCAACCTCCTTGGCTGAGTCAAAGAAAGGCACAGTTAGAAGAGCTTATTTCAAGGGAGAGTGAATAGGGAATGAGAAAAGAAGGAAAGGGTGAAAATGGAGAAGACCTGGAGCAGGACGGCATGAAGAGAAAGTGATTCCCTGATGACACCAGCTTTGTGTGCTAGCGGGTTGGCTTACTGTAGTGGTTTTGGTTCTCGGCCTTCCTTGGCAATCAGGGTACAACCAAGGAAATGGTCATGTTCCCAGTATTCCATACGATTTTCCACGTGACCCAGATGCATAAATAAGA
>JANXJC010000028.1:52220995-52238754 GCA_027564655.1 Leptodon cayanensis | reverse complement strand
ATGTTTCCAGGGATGGGGCATCTACCACCTCTCTGGGCAACCTGTTCCAGTGTTTCACCACCCTCATCGTAAAAAATGTCTTCCTTCTATCTAGTCTAAATCTACCCTCTTGTAGTTTAAAACCATTACCCCTTGTCCTATCGCAACAGGCCCTGCTAGAAAGTTTGACTCCATCTTTCTTATAAGCCCCCTTTAAGTACTAAAAGGCTGCTATGAGGTCTCCCTGGAGCCTTCTCTTCTCCAGGCTGAACCCCAGTTTGAGATACTTCTGTCAACATTGATGGAAGTCTGCTTTGAAAAACTTGCAGTATTTACTTACAGATCCCTACTGTTGCAATACAGTTCTGACCTTCAGAGACACCACTTCTGAAGAACTCACAGAGCCTTTTTATTTTGTTGAATTTGATGAATGATGCCTGGCTTTCATTTCCCTGACAGACTGTTTATTTTCACCAGGTGTGCTGTGTGTGCTTCAGGACTGACTCTTTGTTTGTTTGTTTGTTTCTCCTCTTTTATTAGAGAGCTAGTTAGTTGTCAGTAAAATAACAATTACAGTATCTGAGCATTTATTGCTTGTTCTGGAATGCCAGATGTCAGAATACAACTTTCAGGAAAAGATGGAAACTTTATCTCTTCTTAGTCATAGTAGTCTTGAAAATTTAAGGCAAAGTAAAAAATGGTTTTTTACATCCCATCTGAGTGAATCCTTCAGTAGTAAGCAAGTATTTGCATACTCTTTATGTAAGCAAGCTCTAGCTAAACAGCTTCTCCTAAATCTTGTACAGTCTATTGCTGACTTGCAAAAATTGCTGGGAACTGTTACACCTATATGATCATCCATCTGGCAGAAAAAAACCGCTGTAAACTGCAGTGCTGTTAACACTTTTGTATGGCAAAAGCTCTGATGTGCTGGATCCATTCTGTACCTCAATGAATTACCCACAGTAAAAAAATAGTATAAACAGTCATAGTCTGAAATACTCACTTTACAAACCTGCAATTATAATTGCTAGCGAGAGACTGTGGGAAGCAGTATCTTTTGATAGTATCTCTCAAAAATACATCAAAATGATTAAACAGCTTTCCCAAAGAACTTGAGGACTTGCTAATTCTAGACTGATATATGAGTTTTAAAAAAAATATGCAGCTTTCTGTTTTCAATAATTAATGGCTTTCTCTGAGTGCGGAAAAGTGAAGTTGCCAAATTTGACCTTGGACCAGAATCATAGCTGGAATATTGAACTTTTTTTGTTTTATGTAAACCACAGTGACCAGTCATGTAATAGTCCTCTGCAAGAGGTTATTGAAAAGCACTGAAACCGATTGCAACTGCAGTGGCTCAACACAGACAACAAATTAGTATGACTCAACTTCAGATCGTTTTGTACTAACATGCCTTGTGTCCATGAACTTTGTATGTCATCTGGTTGTCAAAACACACTGGAAATGCGTTAACTTAGAAGCACGTTGGATTTGCCCTCAACAAAGTAGGCGTGGATGCCCTTGTGTCCTCTTGCAATTCTTGCAAGCATGCTAAGTTTTCTAAGTAGTTCCTTATAACTCATACAGCCAGTAAAGCAATATCTCTTTGCGGACTGATATGTTCTTTCCTGCTCTAGGGACATCCAGGCAGGATTTCATCTCTATTTTTAAATACTGGTGTGTGGCTGTTACCATCCTGTGCAATTTTAGTTTGTGGGGAGATCACATACCTTTGTCCCGATTACTCCCCAGTCATTCCTCAGGCAACTGTATTGTGGTCATGTACTGAAACTGGTCAGTGTAATTGACCCCTAGAGAGGGGAGCTTTATCTTTGCCAGCTGTCAGGCAGTAGCTTAACAGAGCTGTAAAAGCAGGAGTCGGGGCAGGTTCCAAGTAAGGGGGCAACCAGGGCTCTCTGCAGTGCCTTTGTAAAATGGAATAGCTGTGGTTAAACTATACCGTATTGACTATTGCCTCTCAACAATATGATGACAGGTGTTGTTGTGTTTTAACCCCAGCCTGTAATGCAGCACCACACAGCCGCTCACTCACTCCCCCCCCACCCAGTGGGATGGAGGAGAGAATCAGAAGAAAAAACAGGTAAAACTCGTGGGTTGAGATAAGAACAGTTTAGTAGAGCAGAAAGGAAGAAGCTAATAATGATAATAACCACAATAGTAAAATGACAATAATACTAATAAAAGGATTGGAATGTACAAAACAAGTGATGCACAATGCAGTTGCTCACCACCGGCCGAACGATGCCCAGTTAGTTCCCGAGCAGCGATCCCTCCCAGCCCCACTCCCCCCAGTTTATATACTAGACATGATGTCACATGGTATGGAATACCCTTTTGGCCAGTTTGGGTCAGCTGTCCTGGCTGTGTCCTGTGCCAACTTCTTGTGTCCCTCCAGCCTTCTTGCTGGCTGGGCATGAGAAGCTGAAAAATCCTTGACTTAGTCTAAACACTACTTAGCAACAACTGAAAATGTCAGTGAGTTATCAACATTCTTCTGGTGCTAAATCCAAACCACAGCACTATACCAGCTACTAGAAAGAAAATTAACTCTATCCCAGCTGAAACCAGGACACCCCCACTGGCATCTGGACTTGGGGACGCCGAGCTGCACAGCTTTTGTGCTGGGGCAGAAGGAAAGCCCTGGCTTATAGGTCAGTGGCCCTCTCGAACGCCCTTCTCTTCTGTTGTGTCTCCCTCTTGAACCAACTCCATGTCACCACCTCCTCAGCTCTGCCCCAGGTTGGAATTACCACGCTGCCAGTTACAAACCACATCCTAACTTCCACCCTTAATTTTTCCATTTCTATCTTCATAATCAGGGACTCTGAGGCCATCAGCATCCTTTAGGTTAATAATTCTTGTTTTCTTTTGCTGTTCCCTCCCTCCCTTCAACAGTCATAAACGTCTTGACATGGTTTAAACAGACTAAAGGAACCAGTTTCTTTCAGCTTGGCCATGGGGTCTCAGTTCCTCTGAGCTTTTGAACAGCATTTCTCAGTTGGAATCCCTCTTCTCTGACCGTGTGTGACTGGTTGCACTGGTCTCACCACCAAGGAGGCACCAGGAGCTCGTGCAGCCCCAGGACCCCTCAGTGCCTGGATGCACACAATGCTCCAGAGGAATCTCACCAGGTTCTTACAAAATGTCATCTCCTCTTCTTTACTGCTACTGGAAAGGTCTTTCGTGGTACCCCCACCCCAAGTTTGGCATTTTATTTTTCTCTGATTGATGATTATCCTGAATGCATCCAAGACTCTCTTCCTTGTTGCTCCCATCTGCTGAGCCTCCCAGGCTGCAGCATGAGCTCTGCTCTTAGCTTGACCGTGGGCTTTGTACTATGAAATGTTATTCCGTTCCTCTCCCTGCTCTCACCGGGCATCTAGTTCTCCTCGGATGATGTCTCAATCCTTCTCTGTATTGACAATGTCCCTCAAAGTTTTGCCTCCAAATCCCTTATTGGCAAGCACTTAACTTTTTTTGTTCCAAGACTTCAAACGAATTTATTGAATAAGATAAAATCTTCAGCTTAACTGAGGGACATGGTTATTGACTCATGCCCTACTCCCATCATAGTCTTTTATCCCCCAGCACCTTCCTTATCCACCAGGCACATGAATTCTCATTTTCTCCACCAATACCACAGTGCAATAGTCTATGAGGCGCTTTGCTGAGAATAGACAAATTATTCTGATCGCAGATGTAAGCTCAGGGAAATCATCTGCTTTATTTAAGGAAGATAATTAATTACTATGGAAAAGCACTCTTTGGTTGACTAACTATGCAGTGTGATCCATTTTCTATTTTCTTTTGCCTTTGCTGATTCTTATAATGGGTCCAAAGCCCTGCCTGACACTGAATGGGGGTGAGCTTTTATAAACCAAGATGATTTGCACTGTCCTGGCCTAGCTGGACTGAGACCATCAATGAGGCCAAGCTTTTAAATCACTTTCATTAACAAACAATAGATGTCAGCCCTGAAGTGCCAGCCCTTCCCCATCTCGGGTCAGAAGAGAGCTTATTTCATGGGCAGCAACTGGCACCCAGCAATTCCTTTCAGGCCTTTGATCTCTTCCAGAAAATTCAGCAAAACCGAGTGAGAGGATTTTATACCTTGAATGGTACCATGGATTGCCCTAAAGGGCATCTGTGGAGAAAGCAGATGGTCAGCATTTAGCCCTTCCCTCTGCTGCTGGATTTTCTGTGCTCTAGTCAAGCATCTCTGCTTTTCCCTTGTGCTCCTGTATTTCAAACAGGTTGCCAGCCCTTTGAAGAGGACATGGCCTCTTATTTCCCATGTAAATGCAAAACACCCACGAGTGATGGAAGCCTGTGTTGGCTGAGGCCTCAAAGCTTGAGTTACAATATTAATAATAGGTCCAACATGAGCTAATGTGAAGAAGCTGCCAGTTATTTCAGACAACAATTGATCAAAGCCGAGAAACTCCAGATATACATTAAGCAACCCTTTGATTGTCCATTCCTGAAAACCCTCAGCCCACACAGACCAGGAGATGACAATTTGCCTTTTCATTTAATTTTTTCCCCTCAACAGAAACTCCCCTGCACTTCTCTTGCTTCCTGCAGAATTTGCCTCCTTCTTTCTCTCCTGCTTTCAAATCACTTCTAACATTTGCATAACTTTCTTTGGTCGTTGCTCCACCTCCAGAAAGGTCACTTGTCGAAGTGCTGCCACGAAGCTCTGTATTTTAATTTTGAATTTCCATGGTTTTGAAGCTGATATTTTCCATTAGAGAAAAAAAAATTAAAAAATGCCTCCATCCTGCTGTGCACTGTATAAAGCACAGCTATGTGCTGGCGACAGCAGCAGGTCGCTTTTCAAAACCTGCTGTACATGTCAGGAAATGTGGCCATGCTGGGTACCACCACCGATACCCAACAAACTGGGGAAGCTAAAACATGGAATGATTAAGAAACTTATGCAAAAGTGATGCAGGAGACAAAACTAGAAACTGAGGCTCCATCTCAGGAGTCTCTGCTCAGTACCTGCTCCATAGCTAAATTCTTGTCGTCTCCTGCGATGCTACCCCCAAACTGGAACCCAAGATGATTTTTTACCTCCATGCCCTGAGCTCTGTGGGTTTCATGCCTGCCCTGATCTTTGCAGGATGGCAGCAACTTGCTGAGTTCAGAATTAAAGAGTTAATTTGCGGCTGGTCACCCATGGGAGGCAAAAATGAGTCAGTCCCGTAGGATCAGGTAAGAAACATACTTCTGCTTTGCTTTTCCTTTGCTGAAGGTGGACTTAATTACCAGTCTGCTTGGTTTAAAAATTCATTTTCCTCGCCATAAATACAAAAAAGAGAAAAAAAAAAACAAACCCAACCAAATCCGAACCAAACAAAAAGCCACTGCAGATGTGCAGATCAGACAAATGCTACTGCAGCTAATTAATTGCTGCCTCTTGCTTAATTCACATTCTCTTTCTGGAGTCCACTGAGCACATTTCTGACATAAATCTTAGCTGCTGTCTGAATACCTTTTTCAAATTAGTTTGGCATCAGAAATGTGCTATATTTAACCTGTCCCAATGCATTTCAATGGTTTTGTACATTTATGGTTGTTTACCTGTGTGTTTAGGGAGTAGTGGGTGTGTGCATGTCAATATATATATATATATCTATGGGTCTGTGTGTGTATGCATGTGCGTGTGTCAGAGATTTAGGGTCAGAGTGATGTTTTGCATCCTATATGATATTTTGCCCCATTGAGCACTGTGTAGGACATGGTAGTGGCTTTCAGAGCAGGTTTATATACACACTGAGCACTCCTTGGGCATGTGAAAATGCTAACGCACTCCTAGGTCCATCAGAAAAATGCCTGCCACTACTGACTCGGCTTGGGACATGTTGATTTTGATGATCAGGCAGGTACTTGCTTTCCTTTAGAAATCTGGATTAATTAACTGAAGCAGTATCTTGGTGATGTCCTGTTTTCTGCATGATGCTTTAAGCTTTTAAATTTTAACGTCCTCTAATGAACAAGTGTTTTAACACCCGCCCAGCTGCTGCTGCTAACAGAGCTGCAGGCATTTACATCACAGAAAATTTCATGGTACTGACTTGTCTTTTCATTAAATTTGGCCTTTTACCTAAAGGACTTTAAAGTCAATGGCGGGGGGTGGTGGTGAGGACTCAACCCTGGTGTGTCTCTGTAGATGTGGAGTCAAAAACGCATAGATGTGGCACTTCAGGACATGTTTTAGTGGGCATGGTGGTGTTGGGTTGACAGTTGGACTTGATGATTTTAGCGGTCTTTTCCAAACTAAGTGATTTGATTTGATCTAGCACAAGCCAGGTTGCAGCAACTGAGAGCAGCACATTTGCACTTTGTTATTTCTCAAACGACATCTGCAAGGGGACAAAGCAAAAAAAAACAGACAAACCTTACTTAGGATTCCTCCCCACAGGCTGCAAGTCCTGCTTGTCCTCTGTTTCCCCCCCAAAATACAACATCTGTCATTTCTTTCCCAGTTTAGAAATTCAAGGAGATCTTGCAAACTCCGCAGGAGCCAAGAGATGCTGCTTCTCAAAGAAGCAAACAGCTGTGAAACAGCTGGCTGGTGGGGACCTGATCCAGGAGGCTGATCTTGGGACTTGGTCTCTCAAGATGCCACAGCTCTTCTGGCTGTCATGGTGGCCGCATGCTCTCTTCAGAAGCCACGTCGCTCCTCACTAACGTGCCAAAGCCATAGTGCCTCTGGGATACAGGAGGAGATGAGCAAGGCCCACCTCCATGTGGCAGGGCTCCAGAGAGAGTTGTTAGGGTGAAGGAAGGCAGTTCAGGTTGCATGGTTGACTTCTTGAGATGATCAGCGAAGAGCCTGAAGAGCAACTGAAACCTGACTACGTCATTCCCCTGGGCCTCTTTTTTGGCATTACTGCCATAACAGCTACTTAACTTGCTAACGAGGCAGTGTAATGAGTGATGTTCATTACTGAAACATAATGCGCATACAATCAGCAATGAGTTTCTCTGTTGGCGCTATTCAACATCATGTCCTAAAAGGATTCTCAGGTTTTTAAGGCCAGGAAGGAATGATTTTGACCATCCAAGATGAAGTCGTGCATCGCCCCAGCTTAGAAACGGTGCTTGTCTTCCACTCTGTCATCTCTAAGACTTGGTAGGAAACTGGCCTACCCAAGGGGCTTGCCAGCATAAGGGAGCTTTCAGCTTCAGATATATAAAAGTTTTCTTGGAAAATCATGAATGAAAACAGGTCTGAGCAAGCAAGTACCTGGAGAGGTCCTCCACATGGATCCCCTGAGGACTACTTACTCAGAAGGCTGTTGAAAGCTCCTTTGAAGTTGTTTTGTATTTGCTTGAAAGCTGCAAGGCAGACACTTCCCTGGGGAGGCACTGACCTCTTCCTGGGAGCAGCAGGTTGGGGAAAAGAAGAAAAAAACCCGACAGTCATCTTCTTTCTTTTTTTCTCTGTTTAGATCTTGTCACAACAGGAGCTCAGGAACAGTTATTCACCTCAGGCCCAGATTCATCCTACCTCATCTTGGACACCTCAGATAGTAGCACAGTGAGCCCAAGCACTCCCTTCAGCCACAAAATAGATAGATCACAGAGAGTAACCTCCTGCTCTGGTCCCAAATCTTCCAGGAATGGTGTCTTGCTCCATACAGGCCTTTTCCTATATGGTCAGCCCAGGGGAAATGCTTTGCATTTTCTTCAGTTTTCAGATTCTTCTCAATTTTCCAGCACAGACATGTTTTCCCAGCGTAGCAACCAAGAAGTATATTTTCTTACATGTGCAACGTACCATTTATCCGCTGCCACAGTGTGGCTGTCCTTCCTCCTTGGCGAGATCATGGTGTATGTACAGATGTTCTCTATTTGCCCCATGGCTATAGCCTGGTGTGGCTGCAAGGCAGGATCACGGGGTCGTAGGACATTTCAGGTGGACCTCAGGAGGCCATTTCCAATCTGTATAGTCCTGTGACCCTCCCTTGCATCCACACCACCACCTGTATGTACCCTGACCTCAGTGGGAACATGCTCTCCCTCCTTCCAGCTCCCCTTGATGAGAAGCAGCTGCACCTCCTGACCCATCTCTAGGGCTGTGATCTGAGGTTTGGGCTCTCCTACCCTCCCAGCCCATCACCTCATGGGGTGTCCAGTGGTTAGTATTTCCCTTCTGCCCGCTAATGCTATGGAATTATGGTATGGGATATGTAGGGTGAGAAACAGCCCTGTAGGAAGGTTGGTGAAGCCCTGGGACTCGCCATCAGGCACTGCTGGTTGAAGAGGGGTTGGATCATGGCTCAGGGATGGGGGCACTGGGCTGAGAGTCTGCAGGCAGCCCCACACCTCTGCAATCATTTCAGATGTTTCAGGATACCTAATTCATTTCAGCCAGGCCAAGAGAAGTCATTACATCTGGGGACCTACTGGGCCATGATGGCTTTGGATCAAGGCTCTGGAGAGCAGCAGCCCTGGATCCAATTTGCCAGAGCCCTAAGCCTCCTGCAGTCCTGCCTATAAACCTAAAAAACTGTCAATCAGGTGATAGAGCAGAGTCAGGGAGATAAGGACACATTTTCTTGCTGGAGGATTTCAGCCATTCAAGGGTAGGCGCCAAGGAAGTGAGTAATCCCTAGCTCAATTCATTTCTTGTCATCTTTCATGAGTGATACGCTTAAACCGCTCGTGCACTGAACCGTGCTCCTGCTCGTAGCCTGCCTGGTAATGCAGGAGGTTGCAGGGAAATCCAGGTGAGGCTGAGATTGGCTTGGCAGGCATGCAAGCATCAGCATGGCCTTGGCTTTGTTGGAAATTATAACCCAGCATCTGTGCCCTCTGCCAGCAATGCTGCCAGGACTGTGTTAAATATCGGCGCCTCGCATCGTACGATACTGGGAAGGGGCCATCGAGATTTGGGTCGGAGATACCTGCAGAAAAGCAGGAAAAGGGAATTCCTCGTGCCCTGGAAATGTGCAACGTAAAGGGAGGTATTTTTGGGGGGGCTGTCAAGAAGCTACAAAGCTCAAAGCAAAAGATGCACTTGTGGGGCAAGTTTGGCCGCGGGCTATGGCTCTTCCAGAGTTGGAAGCCAAGGTGGCAGCTTGAAGATGCAGGAGAGGTGTTTCCCAGCACCCGGGCGCGATGCAAACCACACGTGGGGTGTGGGCAGGGACACTTTTAAAAAGCAGACATCGCTAGAGTTTACACCTCTTTTATTAGAAATAAGACACATTCATTTTGTGCTCTGAAAACTGTACAGAAAAAAAAATCGACGAACACAGAGAGGAAGGAGGGGAAGGCATGGCACAGGGCAGGGCAGGGCATGGGAAAACAGAATTAACCGGAGGAGCTGAGCAGAGAAAGTCGAATATCAACAGTTATTAAACAAACATTTATCTCTGTAATTACATAACACCGTTAATGTCCTGCAAGTAGGCTGGAGTGAATGGGTGAATGGGGAAGGTTGGAGAGAAGAGGGCAGGCTTGGTTGGGCAGGGGAAGGGGAAAAAAAAAAAAAAAGAATTAAAACACAGTAGAAAGATATCTGTATGCTAAAATTCATAATGTGTAATTATAATAATTACAATATCATACAACCCGGCATCTGAGGGAGGCCTTTGTGCTTTCCTGTTTCGTAGAATAACCTAAAATTGAACAATAATATCACAGTTTTTAGTAATGTTTCCCTATTTGTTAACTATTTGGATTTTTTTTTAAGTTTCTCTTTCCGTCCTTCATATTATACAGTTAACGACAAGGTAAATGCCACTGTCTTTAAAGATTACCCAGGTGGCCCAAAGGAAAGTCGAAGCAGAGATATTTGCACGTCAAGCAACATCTCTCAGTGGGGGAAGCACAACCGGGGTCCGTGATTGTTTTGCATCTTATATCCATTGCTAGCTTTTTCCTAAAAAATGTTTTGTTTTCATTTTTTTTTAAAAAAGAGACCCAAACACACGGTAATAACTCAGACCCTGATCAAGCTTTACTGCTGTCTGGCACAATCTGGCCATTCACAACCAGCGGTTTGTCGCCGCACATCTCCAAAGCTGGGAGAGTTGTTCTGAACACCAGACAGACAGTGCTGGGAGTGATACAAAGAATGAAGTCTGCGTGTAATGCCAGTGGTATATTTTTTAATGATAAAAATATTGCACAACACTTTAGGGGATGAAATGTAGATACCTTATTTTTTGTAAATAGCCTTGAGAAATGTTTAATGAAAAAAAAAATTAAAATCATTACTATTGTTTTCATGGTGAAATAAAAAGACAGTATTTTATGATGAGGAATGTCCTGCTCTCCTGATCAGCTCCACCTCTTCCTTCTTGTAGGACCACAAACCTGCTTGCTGGCTCTGGGCAGCGGGGAGGGAGGAGAAGAGCCAGCGAGGGGAAAATAACCAAAGCCCAAACTGAATAAAACAAAGCAAAACTTCGCAAGCCAGCGGCGAAGGGGCTGTGTGTTCCCACCATCCCAAACTTTCCACGGAGCAACTTGCCTTCCACCTTCAGCAGGTGGCATCCTAACCCCATGCCTGCGCAGTCCTACGGCACAGAAAGGCATTCGAAATGACAAGAGCCAAAGAAAAGAAAGGTCTCGGGTTTCAAGTTCTCTTTTTATTGAAGAAAAGAAAAGAAGAAGGAAAAAAATAGATTATTTTGTTTGTTTGTTTGTTTGTTTCCAAGTGGACGTTATTCATGTTGTCAGTTTGTCTCAATGTCCTAAGGCAACATCTCTGTATACCATATATCTCCAGGTACTTCTGCAGATCTGTCTTTCCCTCTTTCTCTCTCTGCCTTCCAGGAAGGGGCAGCTTGGAATAAATCTGAGTCCGAAAGCAAGGAAAAATAACAGGAAAAAAAAAAAAAAAAAAGGATGAGGCCAAAAGGACCTTTGCAAGGCCCGTGCTGAGTTTATCTATTTAACAGTCAATGAAACGACCTACATTCTTCTTGTTGGTCTGTTTTTCTAACACCTTTGACCCTCTCCCTGGAGACGGGGCGAGCAGGTTTTGGAGATGGTCCTGTCCTCCTGCGCCTGTCCCGCTCCTTAGGGCGCGCAGAAGCTCCGCCGTGGAGGGATGAGAGGAGGAAACCCCACCTTACCTCTCCACCTAAGCCATGGATGATGCCACCGCTTGCCCCTCCGGGCCCCGTGGGGACCCGCTGCGGGGATGCCACGATGCCAGGTCATGGTGTGGCACGTAGGAGTGGGAATCTCTTCTTGGCACTGCTTGGCACGTCCCGTCTCCTTCCTTCTCGGATGAGCTGGTGAGAGAGAGGTGGTGGTGGAAGGGCAAGGACAGGCAAGGGATGCCACAGACCCTCAAAGGCTGGGTCTCCCCCAGGGATCTACGGCCAGACCACATCCCAGCGGGCATCCCCTCTTGCGATCCGCGAACAAGCCCGATCTTCTTGGCCCTTCGCAGCGGCTGCTGGGCGTCCTTCCACACCTTCCCGTGGCAGAGCAGGAAGGCTCCCGGCGTGCGGCAGCAGCCCGAAAGCATCTCGGCAGGGCTCGTCCCCTGCAGCCCCTTCCCACCCTCTGCCTCCTCCTCGCTCTCTTCCAGGTTCACTTCTTCTCCAGTCCTACCTGGGAAAGCTCGTGTTGTCCTGAACCTACAGCTACTATACTCTATAAAGTAATATTCCCCCCTCTCTGCTGAGAACAATACAAAAGTTACTCTGTCTTACCAAAGGTTTCAAAAGAAACCAAACACTTCTCTCGCTCGGTTCCGATTTAATTTAATCATTTCTTTAAAATGTGGTTTTGTTTTGTTTGTTTTGTTTGTTTTCTGGAAAAAAAAAAGTCCCTTTCTTCCCTTTCCGCTCAGACCTCTGTCTGAAGGTCAATAATGTCTTGTCCCACCAGGGGGATGGTGGCTCCTGTTTTCTCCCACTCTACAGTTTTTAGTTCTAGGGGAGACTGTGCCACAGGTTCGATGTCCTTTTTAACCCATGATGGTGGGGACTGGACTTTCCTGATTCCTTCCCAGGGTCTCTTGTTTGGTGTCTGCTGTTTTTCTTGCTGCAAGAGGAGGAAAGTGTAAGAAAGGAGAGAGAGAGAGAAAGAAAGAGAGGTTAGTACCCATGCAACAAATGCCATTTTTTCACCTCCTTCTCTTATATCAAAGGCAAATTTTTCTGTGAAACTCCTGATCCAAAATAAAGTGGGGTTTCAATGAAAATTGCACTTGGTGTGTAAACTCTCTATTTTCAGGAAGAAAATAGAAAGTGTCCCCCCCACCCCCGCTATCTCTATCACCTAATGCCTAGATAGTTCATTTTTCAGCTGGGATTTTTGCCACTTCCACTGAAAAACTGAACATGGTTTTGCAAATTTAAGTTCTTTTTCTACTTGTACAGAAAATCCCTATATAGAAATCCAGATTACAATGAGGTCTTTCTGAACATACATTGACTGCATTTTATATAGACGCTGTCCTGGTTTCAGCTGGGGTAGAGTTAATTTTCTTTCTAGTAGCTGGTACAGTAATATGTTTTGGATTTACTACCAGAAGAATGATGATAACACACTGATGTTTTCAGTTGTTGCTAAGTAATGTTTAGACTATCGTAGAATCATAGAATCATTTAGGTTGGAAAAGACCTTCAAGATCATGAGTCCAACCATCATCCATGCACGGGTATGTCAAGGATTTTTCAGCTTCTCATGCCCAGCCAGCAAGAAGGCGGGAGGGACACAAGGAGTTGGGAGGGGACACAGCTAGGACAGCTGAACCAAACTGGCCAAAGGGGTATTCCATACCATGTGACATCGTGCCCAGTATATAAACTGGCAGGAATTTGGCCTGGGGGGATCGCTGCTTGGGGACTAACTGGGCATCGGTCCCCGGGTGGTGAGCAATTGCATTGCGCATCACATTTTTGTATATTCCAATCCTTTTATTAATATTGTCATTTTATTATTGTTGTTATTATCCTTATTAGTTTCTTCTTTTCTGTCCTATTAAACTGTTCTTATCTTAACCCATGAGTTTTATCTTTTTTTTTCCTGATTTTCTCCCCCATCCCACTGGGTGGGGGGAAGTGAGTGAGCGGCTGCGTGGTGCTTAGTTACCGGCTGGGGTTAAACCACGACAGATGCAAATACATTCCTTATGTAGCACAGCTATTTATAGGCTATTTAATTGCAGCAAAACATGCTAACTATTTTGCCAGGGAACCCCTGCCGTTTGATGGGCCGGATTGTCAGCTCTGAAACTGAAAGCATTTCCATCAACGCCACACCAAGCCTTCAAGGCTTTATCGACTGCTGTTAGCCCAGTCACCCACCAGCATCCCACCACGGATAGCAATCCAGAGAATATCTTTCAATGTTTCTGCCGATACACACCAAGACAAGACTCTGGGAAGAGGTGAGGTTCTGTAAAAGGGGTATATTCTTCAGTGCGTATATGAAGGGGAATCCATGCAAAGATTTTAAATGAGTTGTTCCACTAAGCTTCTCCCCCTCCCACCAAGAGTGATGCTTTTCACAGTTAATTTATCCCCACAAAACACTCCAGCACTGGGCCAGAAAAGGCTTCCCTGCCCATGACAGGAGCACAGAGCCCTTTTGAGCCACCTGCCAAAAGGAAAGTGGCGGCTAGCGGAAAGGGTGGGAGGAAAGGAAGCTGCATGGAGGATGACAACAAGGAGAGCAGAAGTCTGGTGACAAGGTGAGGAGACAGACATGCAGGTGACATGCAGCCCAGGATGTGTCACAGCTTGATGCTGTCATGAAAACTTATTGATTGAGGGGAGACGAAGCCACACGTAGACTGCGGTGCCATGATTGCTCTCCAGGATGCTACAGAGATTGCTGTAGCCCTACAGGAAACCTAAATACCCATCCGCTACATGCTAATCCACCGGCCATAACTTCCGATTTTGTCCTTTCCTAAGAGCCGTTTGCAAGTCTGGTTTTCATCCCACCTCCACACTGCAACGTCGATAGGAAAGGCGTAGCATTATCCCTACAGGGACAGATTTCATCACATCACCCAAGCCATGAATTTTGCTTCTCCAAACTTTCACCCTTAATATAAAAATAAGATATATTTGAAGTTGCTCCTGCATCCTCGCGGCGGCTCACAGGGAGAAGGCTCTGGGTGAGGCCATTTGGTGGCTACGGAGTGGCAAATGTACGAACCAGGTAAACCCGGTCTTCTCAATGTGAAGAGAAAACATTCTGAAATTACCTTTATTTTAATTCAAAGGGAAAAAATAATTTTTTTAAAGCCCTTTGAAAGAGAATTTTTTTTAAAAAATCAAACTTTGGAAAAGTGTTGTTCAGAAGAATGTAAAACACTTCATTTCTTGAAATTTGCAGCTGAAGTTTTCATTAAACTTTATGAAACAGATCTTTTCTTATGCTGTTGGTGTTATTTTATTCCTTGATGCAACACAATGGTGATTAATACTAATATGACAGAAAAGGTGATAAAATTGTTGACTTATTCCACTACCTATTTTGGAACTTATTTAAGAACTACTGCAACTAAAAACTGAAACTTTTTTATCTCCGTGTGCATCTTAATGAGACAAGTTTGAGACTTCCTGAAGTGAAACTTCTACCTACAGTGTTTTTGTAGACCATTTGCCTTCCGTGAAAAGATGCAGCAAGAAGGTACACATAAAGACAAAAGCACATATAGAGCAAAAAAATGGAATGAAACTAAGAGTTTCCCAAAAGGTGAAGCAAAAAACACCTGGTCAGAACAGCTCTTTTCAATGAAAAAGATTTTGTTTTCTCCCACAATTGCTGTAATGCCACAAGTTTTCAAAGTTACCAATGTCCACAGCTGTATTATTTAACAGAGAGCACCACAAATGATCATATGCATGAAGTTCATAAATAATTCCATCTTTTCCCTCAAATGAAAGCCCTTCTTTGATGGCATTATTTACGGCCACCTTCAGCATCAGGTTCTTCTATTCCCAACCAATCTCTGCTTTAATGGTCCCTCTGTCTGCCACACTCCTGACCTTCAGCCTCTCCTTCATGCTCTGAGGATGCACCCAGATCTGATCATGTACGCTGAACGTGATCAGCAAACCTCAGAGACATTCTTGTTGTGAGCTCCTTTTGAGCTACCGAGCAAGAGCAGCTGCAAATCCATGTAGAGAACAGAAATTGGGGGAAAAAAAAAACAAAACCCAAACAGTTATGAGCTCACGTCTACAGCAATGGCCTCTGATCAGCCCTGTCACTGGAGAACAAGACCTAAGGGTTACAATAATTATTCGATGGCGATTAAAAACAGACATTACATGTTGTGAATTATTAAGAATGGATAATTAAGAAAGGAAGAGAGAATGAAACAGAAAACATCACTCTGCCAGTGCGTAAATCCACTCTGCACCTGCATCTTGAATATTAGGTGCACTCCATGGGCTTCGTGATAGAAGGATTTAGGGGAAGTGATAAGGGTGGCCAGTCTACAGCCATGAACAAAGATATGCAGCATGTTCTGTAGGAGGAAAGATTACACAGACTACGACCTTTCAGCCTTGAAAAGAGATTATGGATGGATGTGAAAGAGGTCTATGAAACTCCTAGTGGCTTGTTGACAGTAGGAACGGACTACTGATGGTAGGGATCATCTCTTCCAACACAAGAACTACAGAGCATGATGGGGCACCAAGCAGTGCCTGGCCCAGAGTGAACCCCAGGAGCTGGTCCTGCACACAATGCCCAGCCAAACTGCAGACCGCCTTTCCGCAGCTCTCTGTTGACGCCGAAAACTTCCAAAGTTATAAAAAGCACATGGAAACATTCACAAAAGCAACATCCATTCGGTACTATGAAGCAAAGTGACACCATTCTGCGTCAGGAGGTCTCTGACCACAAATTACTGGAGTCTTGGGGATCTTTTTGAAGATGCACTACCACATGTGCTTGCCCTGTTCTTTTATTTTCCAAGCTGTTTTTTACTCTGCCATGGAGAGGAGGCAGAGCCAGACTGGCCTTGGGTTTGACCCCATACAGTTGTTTCTATATCTAGCTTATCAGTGTGGTGTGTTATCTAACTCTGACTGTGGCAGGCTTAGCGACTCCAAAGATGTCTGCTTACAGTTAGAAGATGAAAAGGAGCCTGGGGAGATCAGCAAATGGAGAGGGCAGACTTGTTTCTAGTTTCCCACTTCTCAGAAAAGAATCAGACTTCTCTAGCGATGCCGTGAGTGGAGGTGCTGTCTCAGGGATGGGCTGCACTGGTTGTCCATCGCTTGGCACCAGCAGCTCACAGAGCGGCGTGGATGGCCGTGATCTGAGCCTGGGTGCAGAAGGACTTGGTGCCCGGTTGGATCTCTGAGCAGGTTGAATGCAATCAGCCAGGCTGAGCTCTGGCAAGAATGCTGGGAGACAAAAGAAAATCTTCTCCTCTTGGCAAAAGGCACCCTGGGAATTAGTAGCAGGCTCCTGGGAACAGCTCCCTTTTTCTTTCCCTCCATATGGAAG
Source organism: Leptodon cayanensis (assembly GCA_027564655.1). Lineage (NCBI taxonomy): Eukaryota > Metazoa > Chordata > Aves > Accipitriformes > Accipitridae > Leptodon > Leptodon cayanensis. The sequence goes on along the minus strand of JANXJC010000028.1, from coordinate 52,222,293 downwards.
AGGTTTTTATCGGGTCTTGGCCACTTGAACAGCATATAGAAACGGCCACCGGGCTCATGCTTCAACTCTGGCATTTTCCTCCAGCCCCACTGTGGGGTCTTAGCAATCCTCGCAGACAGGAGGGAAAAACCTAGCTATGCACAGAAAAGAAGAAAAAACCTGGAGAGAGGGTTGTGTAATCCGGCTGTAAAAGGCAGCAGTGCTGGCCCAGGGCCTGGCGCCTTGGAGACAGCCAGGAATGGCCCGAGACAGGAGCTGAAAGTAGGGGAGGCTGCTCTGCCAGTAACTCACAGAGACAGAGCCATTACTCTGGCCTGACACAGCCCATGAGCTTCTGGCCATCAGGGAGGGGGGGAAATATTTATCGGTTCCTGCCTGGTGCCAGGATGGCGGAGCAGACTGCTCTCTCGGAGGAGTGGGAAGGGAGGGAATGTCCAAACCCAAGGCTGGGGTAAAACCTGCTGTGCTGGGCAAACTGGAGGTCTTCATCCCCCTGATGGGATTCAGAGTCTCCTTCGTTCGGCTGTGGCTTTCATTTTGGCCGTGCGTCTTTAAGGCAGAGGGAGAGGATTTGGGACAAAACGCATTTAAGATGCAGTGCCAACAAACTCTCCCAAATCCCTAACAAAGACAGAGGCAAAGTGCATTGAGATAATCACTGCCTTCAAGGGTCCAGGCTGGCTTCATCCAGAGTACCTGGATCCTAGCGAAACTCTTTTGCTTAGGAGCAGGGTCAGTGTATCACATAAATAAGGCACAGGAGACTGACTGGCGGCTCTAAGACACAGCTTTCATTTCACGTTTCAGTCAAAAACGACAAAATGTGCAAGCTGCTAAGCTGTATCTCCTTGTGTTTGTTTTGTGGTTAGTTTTTTTTTTTTCTTGTTTAGTTGGTTTTGTGGTTGTTTTTTTTTTTTTTTAATACCCAATTTTTATAGTTACCCTGAATAACCTGAAGAGGAATTCAGTGCTTTCTACAGAGCTCTCTGGGATAACTCCCCTAGAACCAGCTACTCCCATACTGTTTTCATTGCCTCTAGTGTCAACTTGAAGGATATTTCATGACCCAAATGGTCTCTCCCCATGACATTGATGACTCTAGGACCAGAATGAAGTTATTCAGAGCGTATAGCAGGGAATCTGAAAGATAAATGTGGCTCACGCTGTCTAACCCATCTTTGGCTCAATGTCGATGAAAAGTGATTAGAAAATGGGAAAGCTGTTGTAATGGTTTAGATCCAGCTTTCCCACCGAATGCTCAAACCTTACAGTTTGCAGCCTCTGTTCCCCCCACCCCC
>JANXJC010000028.1:52140519-52220895 GCA_027564655.1 Leptodon cayanensis | reverse complement strand
TGGAATACTGGGAACATGACCATTTCCTTGGTTGTACCCTGGTTGCCAAGGAAGGCCTAGAACCAAAACCACTACAGATGTCTTGTTTTTTTACAGGATGATAAATTTTCCTTTCCTTGTTTGAAAAAAGTAGCTGCGGTTCCTTCATTTTATGCTACTGAACTACAAAGATGATACTCTTTTTTTTTTTTTTTTCATTTAGGAGAAAAGCAAAATAAAAGGAAGTGCCTGACTTTGTTCAGAATTTCATTTTTTTTTTAAAGAAGAAATAATTTGTGATTTTAACTTTCATTGACGGAAATCAGTTAGGAAACTTGAAATACACAGCGTTTGCTGGGTTATAAAAATATGCCTTCTGCTTCTGTATTCTCTGAACTTCAGACCGTCTAACCTGTAGGGGTTGCTGTGAGCCAAAGTCTAGCGAGGCCATGCACGGCTGAAGGTGAACAGGCACTGAATCAAGGACGTCCTTCGTAGACCCTCAGGGGCTCTTTGCATTGACTCATAAACAGTCTCTTGCCTAAAGTTTGCAGAGAAAGCTTGTGGTCCCACCAGCATGAGGAACAGGCTATTCTCCAGGTTATTCTTGCCATTAATCCAGCTGGTTAACGTACCATCCTTTTTTTGGACAATGCTTATGGTCTACCGAAGAGTCCATTCCACTTGGTAGACATGGAGATCTGTGTGTTGCCCAAAATGCTGAAATCATTCAAGGCTGCCCCATGCCTCACAGGGGCACCTAGGGACACCTGGAGGGGACCAAGAGCACCCAAAACATGATTCTCTATAGAGTCCTTTTTTAACCAGTCTAAACAACTGGGAGCTTCAATCTGCTGGTGGTCACTGCACCGTTTTCGAGCCGCTGATAGCTGGATAGCTTCAAAGAGCATGGCAGGAACTGACTGCCCATACAGAGGATACAGGGGTGTTAAGATGTTTTTCTGAGCAATACAGAGTAACTGGTGCGTGATACTTGGGACAGGAGGTATCAGATGATCTACAGGAGGAGGTGAACTTCTGATTGATGGTATATTTGGATACCCACTAGCTGACAGATGGTGTATGGCTGAATGAATTAAGGTTTGACGTCATTTTCATAACAGAATTTATTGCAGCAATTATTATACTTTATGTAGCATTCCTCCCCATAAAAGTTACCCTAATTGCTCTTCTAAATTTGCCAGTTACTAAAGCTTTTAAGAAGTGCAGAGGGGTTTAAACACATGGCACAGAGGAGACAGCCTACCCACAAGCGGAGCTTCCCTTGCAGAGGTACACACAGCTGACAGCAGGAGGAGCACAGCTTCCCAATTTTCTAATTCCTCGGTGAGGAAGGAGCCTGAGTTTGACACAACCACCACTATTTCAACTCCTCCACCCCCAGCCTCAGCCCATGCAAAGAGGTTCCCATGGCCAAATTTTCCCACCTGAGAGCACGGCTGCCGGCTGGCCAGTCAGCTAGCGAAAGGGCAGGTAGTCAGCAAGCAAGAGAATTAATTCTGTCACGCAGCAGAGCATGCCAGGGAGACACACAGCCCCGACTGCGATGAGCTGCAATATTGATCGATATTCCTTTTTTTCTCACGATTCTGTTAGATGCCAAAGCAAGTGCTGGTGGAATGGGTATATCCTCCAGGTGTCCAAAGAGGAAAGCTAAGAAAAATCTCAGCCTGAGAAAGTGAGTAATCAAGACAGAAACACTGTCTAGAAGGAAATAAGAAAAAGTCACAGAAAGGCAGAAAAAACTTTGTATCTTTTTCCACTGGGTTTTGGAGCAAGTCCTTTTTCAGGACCAACAGAGAGATGGGATTGGATTTGAGAGCTGAGTTACAGACTGAGTTCAGATCCTGTATGTGAGGTCCAGGACAGGGCTCCTGTCAAAGCAAAAGCCATTTGAGCTGCAGGGAGCTGAACGGAGCAAGTAGCTAATAAGCAAGAATGAGCAAATCAGAGAAATTTGCAGAGCTCAGTTCAGCACGGCTTTCGCTGACCTCGGCACAAGTAAAGAGCTGCTGTTTAAAATGAATGCAAAGCCAGATGCTGGCAAGAAGAGAGGAATATGTATGTGATTCAAACTTCTCTAAGGAGAAGGATCAAAGGACTCCTGCCAAGGGGGAAGGCAGGAGTGTCACTTCCATTGCTTTCAAAGCTGGCACTAAGCATAGAAGAAACAAAGCTTTCGCTTCCTTTAAAGACTGCAAAGCCTCTACTTTCGTACCATGCTGTTGCAGAGCATGTGAACCCCTGCCGATGTCCAGTCCAAGCCCTGGAATTTCTTTAGCAATTAACTCACTGGGAGGAGCAGTGTTGGAGATGCTTTAGCCTGACAATACAGATCTGCCCAGGAAAATATTTCCCATGTGGTACAAAGCAGCTTGAAAATAGCCACTACCCTGCTTTGACGTGAAAAGCTCTTAGCTGCAAGAATTTAGAACTTGGGAAGTGTGTGTATTTAGGAGGAAGCAGGGAAAAAACCTGCACGTTGCAGCCTACCGTCTGCCAGGCAAAAGGCAGACTTTTAAATGGAGAAAGAAACTTGCAGCAAGGTTTCCAACAATAGGATTTTTTTTTTTTTTGTAGCAATCGGGTAGGTAAAGAACAACTCAAAGTGATGGGAGTGATTAGGAAGGAAGAACTCTGCTGCCCGAGTCAGTACTAACCTAACGTTTCGATATGCATCTGTTTGGGCAGCAAAATGTGCCTTAAAGCTGCTATGAAGAGATATCTACAATCCAGGTGGAAGCCACTCACTACTTATTACAAACTTAAAAATGAAGGTTTGGTGGATCCCAGACACAGGAGAGTTTTTAATTTTAATCACTTAGGATGCTGTGGATGGCTGGGTTTTTTGATGCAAATCCTGCTGTGGTTGTCTCCAAGTCTTTGGTTCCTTTCAAGTTTCCTGGCTGCAAATAAGCTGTCTAGGCGGTAAATATTCAACAAACACATCTCATTCAGTTTTTTGCTCAGGGTCTACACCAGCTTCCAGTTTGGTCTGGGATAAAATGGAAGGGCAACACTATGCAACCTCCACACATATGCTGGCTGCAAGTAATTTGGGAGGAGGATGAGCAAAGTAAACCCACCTGTTCCTACAATACTCTTTTTAGATTTAAAGTCCCTTCAGGTGGACAGAGATAATCTGTTCCAAATTTCAGCATTTCAGAGGCAAAGGAGTCTTGCCTACAACCCTGTAACTTCCTTTTGAGTAAGGGCTGCTTTTTCAAAAATCACCTGCATCTTCCTTGCCTCATCTGAACTTGGAGATTGCGGGAGAGAGAAAATTTACCACAGCCCATGGTAAGGTCATATAGAGATATATTAGTGCATTAAAAAACTGACTTATCAACTTGCAGTCATCAGATCTTGCTGTATGTCAGTAAGCTACTATCTTAATCCCCTAGCACTGAAAAGTTAGCTTTGGATAATAGTGTCTACATCCCCAATTAGTTCATAAAGCCACAAATGAGTGAGATCCCTTTACTCTGCTGCAGCTGTAAAGTGGCCTAGGCTTGCATGCAGGTGGATGTGTGTTCCTGTATGCTTTGAACGCAGATCCTGCTGGACAATGAGATTTTAATTAGGAATATCTGAACATGCTTCTAACGGTAGCATTTTATAGTTGAGATACATATATAAGAAAGTCCATGTCACGCGGAATAGATTTCATGTAATAAACTGAAAAAATACGTGGAAAAATACAAGTTTGTTGCCCAAGGAAGGATAATTTGGTAGTATTGTACTCTGAGGCTCAAGTTAGTTCAGCATTACCAGTGTGCTTTGGTTTGTACCAAAATAACTGCAGCAAATACCAGTGCCACAGTAGTTCCTGGGAATGCATTGAATATGGTCAAGATTCAGACTTGGCTGGCATTCCAGGCAGTATTCTGGTTCTCCTAATTGCCTACCTCTGACATACCATCCTGGCAATAATGCTTATTAGTAAGTTAATGACAGGTCAGCTGATGGCAGTGGGGACACCTTGATCTCAGTGATATGCGGATTCGGCTCCAGATCTCTGCTGTAGCTGTTCCAACTTGAAGATTGATGTGCGATGGCTAGCAGCAGTGTTACACATTGCCTTGCATCACATGTATGCTTTCACCCTGTGCCCTCCAGTGCAAAGGAGAAGAGAGGTCCCAGGGAAGGACTCCTTGGATGCTGGGTGAGGGGAAAGCAGAATTTCTCCCCAAACCTGTCTCCACGTCCGCGGGATAAGAGACAAGCCCAGAGGCATTTCTCAAGGCTGCCTTTGATAGGGATTCGGTCATTCTCACATCAGTAATGCCTTTCAGAAAGGGACCTTGTGAAGGATGAAAGCTGAACAGCTCAAACATGCAGGAGTCCCTGATTATGTTTCCAGCTCTGCCTGTAAATACTCTGGGACAGTGGGCAAAGGGCAGTCATCTTTATCTTTCAAGTGTACACTGCAGTAATACTTATCCGATGTTTAAATGTGTCACGATACTTAGGAGGAATATATGTGCTGGGACAAACCTTCAGGTCTTTGCTGAAGACCCCTTAAAAATCATGTTTTACCACTGAAGCTGGAGAAATTTGCAACAGTAAACACATGTGATGGTTGAATTTTCAACCCCTCCTCCTAACGAGACAGAAGATGAGTTTTTTCCTCCCATTCTTCTGTTGGTGCTTCCTTCAAACTTGGCAATGTAGTAGTACAGCTGAGAGGAAGTATGTAATCAGTGTGATAGGGTAATCGGTTTTGGCCAGTGCATTGAAGTACAGAGAGGATTAGCATTTACATCAAAACCAAACCCCAAACTGATCCCTAAAAAGGGCCAGCACCATTCCTAGGTATTCCCAAAGGAGGTTTGTCCTGTGCAGACAGTTAGTTCAAGTCTCAGCAGCACCTTTCTGACCTTGGAGTTGAAGGAGGAGAGAAGAAGTGCAAGAAGATTAGGAAAAACATCATATCTTGGAAAGGACTAAGGACAGTGGGACATGCTGCTGGGAGAGGCTGGGAAACTGCCAGGGCTAGAGAGAGCTTGACTTTGTGGTTGCTTATTTAAATGGGGAATCAAAGATACAGCAATGCAGGCAGATGGACTAGACCCAGTAAACATGCCTTCTGCTCTATGATGCTAGGTATGAAAGGGTTCAAGGGTATTCCAGGATCCTTATGACCTTGTTCATGCCCACAAGGCAAGGAGTTTCCTACTGGTGAAGGAATGTTTTTGGATTCATAAGTCATGGAAGGGTTTGGGACAGGTCTACAATGCTCTTCAATGCAAAATGAAAGCTGGACTTACGCTAACGTTAGTTTTATCACTTCCACCAGAAGAAATACTCCATCGTTTTATAACCTAAACATACATAAAAGAAAAAAAAAAATCTTTTGTTGTTACTTTAATCCCTGGTATCCGCAGTTTGCCTTCTCAGGGCAAGCTGAAGATGGGGCATGATTTCCAGTGGAGTCCTCAGCAGCAAATGGTAGATAAAGGGGTGAAGAAAGCTATTTATTTTTCTCTGCACTGCTTTGGATGTTTTTAAACCAATACCCACTACTGACTTGCCAATACTGATCTTTTCAAGCTGAAGATGGGGCGTGATTTCCAGTGGGGTCCTCAGCAGCAAATGGTAGAAAAAGGGGTGAAGAAAGCTATTTAGTTTTCTTTGCACTGCTTTGGATGTTTTTAAACCAATACCCACTGCTGACTTGCCAATAGTGATCTTTGCAAGCTCCCCCTCTCGGGTTACATCCAAAGGAAAATCACAATTTGAAAAAGATTCAGTCAATATGCAAAGGCCACCTTCACAGCTTCTTTCCAGCAGTTCAAAGCCCTTTGATGCTGACACTGGCAACTTTAATTCTACATAGAAGCATCTCTGAAATGCTCAAAACATCTAAATCTATAAAACCCTCCTGCAAACATACCACAGATTAGCTTTTACATGGTATTTAAGCATTTTTGATTTTACAGCTGTGTCATACCTAAATAATAGAAAAAAAGCAGAGAGCTGACATTCAGTGAAATGCATTGGGATTCTGGGCCAACACAGGCTTCTTTGATCTGAACCTGCCTGCTAGATTCACTCCCCCTCTCATTCTCTAACACTGGACAGCCCATAATGACACCTTGCCACACACAATAAAAGTAGGATTTGCTGGGACTACATCTCTGGAGCTCAGCACAGCAATGCTGTGAGATCTGAATGCAGACCCAAGGCTCTGTAGTGTTCTGCTTCCACAAAGAACCAAACTAAACCTCTTGTTCAATCAGCCTCAAAACTCTGGTCTTGTCTCTAATGGAATCCCATCAAAATAAGCCCCACTAGTGCCACCTTGGCCATGCTGCAGGTGACTGTGCATCCTGGATCTGACTTTGCGTGCAAATGACCGAGAATGTTATAAATAGCTCACCTTGCCCCTCTCCTGAGCGCAGGCACAACCCACATTTCATTTCTTACTGCCAGCCTGGCTGTGCCACTTGTTTTTCCCTTCTGCTGGAGCAGATATACTTCCTTGCAACCTTTTGGCTCTTGCTCAGCAGGCTTAATGGGGTGAGACGTGGGAGACATGCCATCAGCCTGCCCTTCCTTATTTGTGTTATCCGCATCACTTGCTACGCAGGCTCCTGATATCTGTTTCTAGTACCAAATCTCTGCCCCTCTGAAAGGCTGCAAGGTCCTTCCCCCAGCCTGCCTGGCTCCCTCAAAGTCTCTTCTTGCCCTGGAAGTTTGCTTCTGTTGAGGAAAGCCATGTATGTGATGATCAGCTGCCACAAATACCCTTATGCTACATTTAATTAGCATGTAGTCCCCAAGAAGTGCTGCCACCATCACAGCTTAAATCCCATTGCAGTGGCTTTTCTAAATAGCTATGCCCATCACTGCCACCTTGGCTTCCAACTGAGCCCCTGCAGGTGGTTTAGATGATTCCTGCTGTCCCCACCTTCTGCCCTCTCCCCTTTCCACCTAGATTTCATCAAGGCTGTTCTAGTTTCCAGTTCCTAGCTATGACTGGATGTATGGGGCACTCAGAGATGACCTGAAAGGGAATGCAAAGAACAGACACAGACATGGGGAACAAACACGAAGAAGACAACATAAACTCTATCGACCATGAATGGACCTGAGGACAGACATTCTCCTTATGGGCTGCTGACCGCTCTGTAGATAAGCTAGTGGTACCTCTGTGACTCTCTCTGTCTTTTGTGACACACATGTGCTTGTTGCAACATGCATGGACAGAAAATCAAGGTAAAGTATTCAGTGAGGGCTCCTAAACTTTCCTGCTTCTTCCTGTGCTCCTGCTGGCACTAGAGGGCTCTAGGAGCTGATGGTTCTGGAAGCGTCTGACTAACCTTGCTGTCCGTTGTTGGAGACTCCTTCTCCTTCTCTGCATGCTGGAGTTTTCTGTTCAGGTCTTGGAACATGTCTTGGTGACGTTTTCTTGTGTGCATGATTTTCTGAAGCAAACACAAGAGCCACAGGTAAGCAAACCCAATTCAGCTGTACAGAAAGAACATGTTTTCCCCCCAAAGTTACATACATTATTAAAACCTAGCTCTGTCTCCCTGCAGGTACAATCTGGCATGCCTAAACTACCTTCAACGTTCACTGAGGACCCAGTGTAGCACTGACTTTATTTTCAGGATGAGATGGTGGGAGAAAGTGGAAAAGACTAATTTTTGACCTTATGGTTACCCTAAACCTGCAACTGCCAACTGTTTATGCTGCAGAATTTGTGCTTGACTGGCAATGTTCTACTAGCTAGACCTAGGAAGCTTTGCTGACCTTCTTTAACTGATACCTGACCCCATGCCCACTCTGTTCTCAGTATGTCTCCTTTGCAAATATATTCAGAGCTTACACAAACATACAGAATTTGGGTACAAGAAGTTCCATCAGAAACTATTCCACAATTTCCTTTTCTTTGTATTTTCACCCTTCTGCATTTCACTTCTACCTTCTACTGCCCAGAAGGAGAGGCAGGACCAATTTCTGTAAGGACTTCCCTTTGCATGTAAGAACATGTTGAATACGACTTTCTTGTGCCCTGCCAAGTGCTATAAAATTGGAGAAGGTGACTCAAATAGTTTAGGACCAACCCGAAGTATCAGCTTAGATGTACCCATTGTGCCTTAATTTCAGACCAAGCTCACAACCTGGAGCTCTGAAGTGATTCTAGTGTTAAGGCAACTCCTTGTGGGCCCTTAACGTGACTCTGTTTTGGAATAAACTAGCAGCTTTGAAGGGAAAGGACAGCTCTGGTGGGAAGGATGCCATGATTGGACTCAGGATAGCTGCACTAGCTCTCAGTAGCCCCATGGACCCTTTGTGGAAGACTGGCTTTTTCAAAGCTTTCCACTCTGTGCCTCAGGTGTGAGGACAGACATTTCGCTATGAACAGTACAGACTTCTTCCACCCAGGCTGATTCTGTGAGGTTCATTAATAGGTGTGAAAGACCAGGGTTAACGGGCTGTGACAGTGGGGCCATATTAGCTTCCTTTCTGTTAAGCAACAGATGTTGCGCACAAAAGGCAAGGCATTTTAGGCCACGAACCAAATGCATGTGTGCTTCCCAAACAGGAACATGGTGCAGTCACCTACTGCTCCATCAGCTCTCCGTAAGCATTTTGCTCACAGAGGAGAAGTTACAGGCCTTGGGCAAGCCAGTGTAGGTTCCCGATTTACAAACGTTTACACAGAAGCTACTGCTCCGTAAATTAAGCATGTACCAATATAAATCACCCATTTGTTTAGCTGCTCAGGGTAAGCCTTACTAGGCATCTAGCACAACTCTTTCAACACACAGTTTTTAAACCCTTGAAGAAGCTCTTTGGCAAAGGCAGCACTCTTGCAAAGGTGCCAGAAAGAAAAGAAAGCAGCATTTCTTTTTCTCATCCTATTCTTAGAAAAGCATGTTCAGAAAGGGATGTACTCACCTCAAAATCTAGCTCTGCATACCGGGATTTCCGCCTCTGGGTATTCAAAAGAAAAAGAGATGGTGAAGGTTAGTAAGGGGTTGATGCTGGTGAGTGGGCACAAGCTCAACCACACAGTAGATAAAACAGAGAGATTCCTTCTCCTTTTCATTCGTCCTACACCTTTAACATGTTTCTCTGGCTCTTCATGATGGAAAATGCCAGCCATTTAGAGGGATCTCTATCAAAAACCACTGAGCCTTAAGGAGGGCTGAGCATGGGCCGAGCATGGGAGTTTGGCCAATTCAAGCTCTGTCCTAGTTATCAGTTTGCAGGTCATTCACAGAATGGGAAGGAGAGAGGGAGCAGGAGATCAGCCAACTGATCTACTGAAGCTTTTGAGCACCAGCCAGTCGAGACTGAAGTTTGGACAGCAATAGCCAAGACCTGCTCTCTAACAATAGCCAAGAAAAGGGCCAGATGCCCCAGAACAGACCTCAGCGTAAGATCTAAGCTCCAGGGAGAGCTGCTAATATATGTAATGAGTTATGACAGGTCAGAAGGAGAGGGCTGCGCTTATGCAAAACCTCTGACATCCCTCTGATGCTAAGAGCACTGTGGGGCATGCCTTAGGGACATTTTACACCTGCAATCACTAGGCTTTTCTCACCTGTATCATGACTGAAGTCATCAAAATGGGAAACAGAGGCAGAGGATAGAAGGAGAAAAGGTAATGCAAGCCATGTGCCTTGCATTAAAAATGAATAGTCTTTGACAAACTAACATTTTTATTGGAATTTGCATTGCCTGTAGGGCTACAGACAGTTCATCCAGCAATGGAATATGTCTGTGGAAGTCATGAGAGATTTTAAACATTACATTACAAAACGGTATCACATGCCAGTGAACCCTCATGATAATAAAATACTGGCATTGCATGGTGGGCTGCACTGGGCCTAAGGTGCTTCTCTTGAAACAACTGGTGTAGCCAGCGTTGAGGGCAGGGCATCGTTCTGGGCTGAGAACAATACAGTAATTCACATGCTCACCTCCAAGGAGCTCATGGAGAGGGTGGAGACGGTCTCACTCTTGGACACCACACCCGAGTTCCCTGAGTCACCTGTGTCACACAGGCTGTTGGGAATCTGTGACTCGTTGGAGATATTTTGTGGAGCCAGCTGCTGCTGTTGTTGTATCATGGTGGAACCTTGAACCTCACTGCATGTCATGGTTACAGGCTCCCGTGGAGGACTCTTGACAACAAAGCCTGGGTCAGTAGCCATACTGAGGTGGATGAGCCGTGTCTGGGGCATCTGGTCGATATTGATGCTGTATTTGCTCTCGTCTTTGGGCGGTTTGGCCCGTAAGGTAGATGTGTTGGTAGGCAGAATGACGTAGCTGGTGTCCAGCGTTTGCTCTTGCGCCCGGGAGAGTTCTGAGTCCAACTTCTTGAAGATGTCCCCATCACAGATGTAGATGGACTTAGGTGGCTGGTTCTTGTCCTTCTTCAGAGTGAGAGTGTGATTGCTGAACTCATTCAGGTTGATGGCCCCCAGGTAGTGTGGTGAGCCCTGAAGATGCATCTTGGAGACATTGGCTGGAAGACTGTTAAAGTTTGATGACCCCTTCTGGTGATTGAGTTTCAACTTCTCTTCATCTGGCAGTGATGGCCGCTTCAGTGTTCCTGTGATGGTTGAGGTCCTGCAGGTGGTGATGTCTTTATTCAGCACTAGGGAGACAGATAAGTATCCTCAGCACCTCACCTAGGTTTTTGTTAACACATCAATACACCTACCACAGTCACACCATGCTAGCATGTTCCCTTGGACCTCTCAGAAAGAGGCTGTGGTGGCAGAACAGTTTTATGCTGGTTTTTTTTAATCCAGGATGCTGAAGGCAAAGCTAAAGCTAGGGAGGAGAAAAGCTTTCTTATTTTGAGAGAGTTCTCTGTGACACAAATTTTCCAACACAATCATGGCCAACACTCCCAACAAAGCCAACACATATGGTCATATTGATAACAATATCTTGAAAAGCAAATACACCTATATATATTTAGTACATATACTATATGTATATATATGAAATATATATAACTAGCCTATGGAGGAGTAGAATTCTTTAAAATAAAAGGTTGCTTTCATGTTAAAAATTATTTTGATTCAGAAAATAGCTGAAATGGAGCATTATCAATGATTTCAAATGTTTGTTTGTTTGTTTGTTTTTTTAAACTTGCTGAACTGCTTCAGGTTGCTCTTTTCCCTTGAACAGTTTCAGTGTCAATAATTTGGTATTTTAAAATACACCACGTTTTGTTATAAATTTCTAACTGCTCTCCAAAAAGCTTACATTCTAGTAATCATGGCAAGCCTTTGTGAGAGCTAATTATTTAGTGTTTTTCCATTTCCCTTGAGGAAAGAAAGGAGCGCCATGAATATTCCTTAATAGGAGAGGAAAACCTTAAACTGAGAACGAGGAGAACATGCCAATTAGGACATATATAAAGGACACACAGACACTCATTTCCACACAACACTGTCCACAACAAAACAGCTGTTCCTTTTGTAGGCATAAGAATCTATTGCTCAGTTGATTTCAGGATGCAACAAAGACCTTAGGAAGATAATGATGCCAGACTTGATGTCTCCAGAGGTTCAAAATCACAGACTGTGGGGCAGGGCCAAAGTGGTGGGGGACTGAAGGCTACTTACCCAGTATTTCAGCACAGCAAAGAAGAAATAAATACACGTTCCCCTTTCACCCATCTCAGAAGGGAAAAAAAGAAAAGGTCCTTTTACCTATTTTTTTCTCAATGGACCAGAGACAAGGATCTTTGGGGTAGCCTCATACTACTCAGCTGCTCCACCTGGGACAGAGGCAGGACATGACATAGGCAGCCCGTGGGACTGAGGACACACTAATTTTTCTACCAACTCATACTGGGAGTGATGGGTGCTGGAAGAGCAAAGCTCCCCTCAAAGACTACAGAGCAGGCAAGGCAGGATGAGAAGGATACCAAGTATAATAAAAGAATTTTTAAGAAGCCTTTAAAGCTAAACATGCTGGGTGTAACTATGGCAGCCGCGGTCTTCTTGACATTGCTAAAGGACACGCTAGGGTAAATCAGAGCATTACAGCGTATTCATAGCATACACTGCGGGAAGATGTTACTGAAGTCAAACTCTCCACTTGGGAGTGTCAGTAAGGTTTATTGATTCAGGCTCTTCTCCATGCTCATGTCAGCTGCAGAAAGTAGGTTTGGAGAGGTTTGGACTTGGCAATTTCTAAGCATTGAGCGGAGTGAGCTTTCAACACTGAGCCATGGACCCAATCCTACCAGTGAATCTAAGTGAGGAGGTTATGAGTGGTATCAGGCATATCTCCAATCTGTCATAACACGAGAGCTGGTGCCTCCAGCAGAAATGATGGCCAGAAACCAACAGACAGATTTCTGGTTTTTATTTTTCAATAAGCAGAATGCATAGGATGATGCACCATATAGAAAGGTCTCTGAAACGGGGATTATTATTAACTACTTAGCTTGGCGCAGACTAACAGCACTTTATTAGAGGAGGAATATCCTTTCAGGCAGACATCAACAAGCAAATTGTACAGTTGTATGCTGGCAAAGGAAGGGAAGCCTAGGCTGTTAGCAAGCTGCTGATCCAGGGGCTTCTCCCCTGAAGTCATGTGAAACCAATCAGCTCCTTCCTTTCCTCTGGGAAGCTCAATTTGGAAACAAGAAACTCAGTAGCAGATCCAGAAAGGCTCCTTTATTGCAGGAGTCCAGGGTGTGCCTTGGTTTCCAGCACAAGGTGGGCTGCTGGCTGTGTAGCTGGTTGTGTGTGCCAACACCCAGCCTGGATGCACGTTCGTTGAATGTGTGTTCAAGTCAGACCTGGTCTCACATGCACGTTTTTTGCACGTGATTTTTTGGAACTGAGATCCTTGGTGTCAAAAAGGAAGGAGGAAGACAAATGAGAAGAGGGAGACAGCTAGAAATTAGATTAGAGAGTGTGATACAGAGAAACAGAAAGAAAAAAATGGACAGACCCTGAAAAGAGATAAATGGACAGAAAGAGACCATGAAATAAGATATCACAGGGATAAGTGAGATAAATATACTGTGACTGTGATAAGCATAGGGAGAGGGAGTGAGGCAGAGAGAAGGAGAGGAAAAGATAAATAAGATATAGATAGATATTAGATAGATAAATGACAGTGACAGTGATAGACAATACACAGAAACACAGTGACAGAGATAAATGTTGACAGAGATAGAAATACATAAATAACAGGTACAGCAAGACAGACAGTTGAGGACAGAGATAAATAAGTGATTGCAAGATAGAGAGAGACGAATTATAGATAAACACATTAGAAGCAGATAAATAAATGATAGATTAGATAAAAAGATAAATGAAAGGGACAGGTAGATGTGTAGAGAGAGAGAAGGAGAGAAACAGAAAGAAAGCAAAAGGGAGAGAAAGAGAAAGAAGGGAAGAAGGAAGGAAGGACAGAAAGAAAGAAGAAAAGAAAAAGAAAAAGAAAGAAAGAGAGAAAGAAAGAGAAAGAAAGAGAAAGAAAGAAAAAGACAGAAAGAAAGAAAGAAAAAGGGAAAGAAGCTTTCACACGATGGTAACTGAACACACAGTATGTACTGTCCCTGGCTAGGGGAGATCCTGGTTTGGAAGATATGAATTATATGCAAGTACCAAGCAAGCTGGTATTTCTCTTGCTTGGGAGAGGGGAGAAGTCTGGGAGGGTAAATGAAAGCCTAAATATCTACAAAGGGTAAGAAAAAAAAAACAAACACTCAAATAGTCAGGCATGCCAGGACCAAGAAAGGACAAAACCTGCAGACAAACAGGTAGCAAAGGAGAATCCAGACAGCACAGACACCCCCAGGGGAATGAGAGAAAAGTGAGTTACTGGGGAAAGGGACCGTCAACTCATGCAGATCGTCAGGACCAAAATGAATGTGTGATTGAACACACAGCAGAAAGGTGCAGGCAAAGGAGGAGAGACCTGACCCACCTCCGAATGTGCAGGCAGCTTACAACTGCACTAGAAGTGTGCATGGAGTCAGGTGGAGTGGTGGGAAGGCTCTTCAGATTCCAGACCTTCTCAAAGACACCTCTCCTGGGAACAGAGCTGTCTGAGGTTGGTGTGACCCCCTTGGGCAAGGGTTGCTAAAGCAATGAAGGATCATAGTAGGAAGAGAAGGATCCAATCTCTTCTTCCTTGATACTCTTCTCTGCCACCGTGTTACGTGGGCCATAGATAAGAAATAATACCTCGGAGGCAAGGCTTAATCTTAGTTAGAAGGCCAAGAGAGCTACAGGGAAATAGGATAAGTAAAGCGTAGGGGAGAATTAGGGGTGTTGCTTTCTCTTGGCCAGGGTTGAGATTAAGGGCAGCCCACGCAAGTACATGCAAGGCACTAAGACACACACAAATAAAACAGAAAGGAAAAAAAAATGGCCTAGTTCAATCCCCAAACCAGGTCACCTGCTGATTCTCACCTGTGATGTGCTCACCTGATCTACAAGCCATATCCACGTCCTTCTCAAAATCGGTCTGAAAGACAGAGAACACAGAGAGCATGGTCAAAAGGAGGTGGTGGGGGAAAGCAAGCCATTTGGAAAATGGAAAAAAACACTTTAATTAGTGAGGCAGCGCAACCATTGCCAGAAGAGTGGAGGAGAGATGTTTTGCTTGGGCTTCGAAATATGGCAAACAGATCACTTTTTTCCACCTGCGGCTTTTGAACCTCAGGCAGTGGTAAAGCTGTAACATTGCTTTTCAACTGGATTAATCTGCTCATCCATACACTAATTCCTGGGCTGCCAGATTAAAATACCTCCCTAGAACACGTTTGTGCCCATTCCTAAAAAACAGGGGAGAGTTTCCTGGCCTAATCTGCCTTAGATACACCACCCCACAAGACTAAGTGGATTCCCCTCCACTCATTAAAAAATCTGGGGATGCCGCTGAGAACGCTCCATACCCACTGGGCTTTCTTGTGATCTATCACCAAGTCACATGAAGTAGAAACAAGTCTCTGCTTCTGAAACTCTTAGTGTATAAAATCAATGGTCCCTGTAGGCACAAAGGGTGAATAACTTTTTCAAGCAGTCTGTACAGCCAGATGAAACTCCTTTCTTCTCCCAGTATGAGTTAATCCTTTTTCTAAAGCTTTTAGCAGATAACATTTCAAAGAACTGGATACACTGAGTCACAGTGGGCCATGAGTTTTCATGTAGTAATGGAAAGGCCACAGACTAGCAAAAGGTAGACGAGTTCACTGATTATTTCTAGTATAATTTCAGAAAGAAGACACTTAATATAATTATATTAATGTGATTAAATGCATTCCAGTGTAATACTAAGAAAAGTGTGAAAAAAAATCCTCATCCTCCTAGGATAAACACTTTAATATTAGCAGGTTGAGATCCAAGAGTTTTTGAAGAGCTCGTTGAGGAATTATCTCAATCTTCTTGATGCTAATTTAGTAAATTATTTGGGATATCAAATAAATCTGAAAAGAATAGAAGAGAAATAACACTGAACTAAAATTTAAATGGGCAAGTGGGATGACACAGAAAAATATAATCTCATTTTCATGACAGGAGTTCCAGAAAAATGTAACCAAACAGCCTGTACTAGTTCTACTGATAAATAAAAAAAAAAAGAGATAGGTTTATATCTAATACCAGACATCAATATTTTGTGGAAAACAGTTCTACTCAGCTAAGCTTTTTTTCACTTGTTGGGCAGATTTGGAGATTACTGGAAAAGGTAATGGCAAAAATGCCAATCTGCAAAGCTTTTGATTTCTTTGCTTATTTTACAACCCAGTCGCTATAAAATAACATTGTACCCCTCTAAAAATATCAGTGAAGAGTCATCATTAACATCTAGATTCCGGAGCTTTTTGTGCCTGAATGTGAAGAAACTGATTGTAAGCTCTCTACTTCTCAACATACTCATCAACAGTGCAGAAGTAAAGGTAATCTCGTTGCTAAAAAACTTGTAGCTGACACAGAATTTTGCAAAGTGGTCGACAATGAATGAAAACAGGGAGTTATATAGAGAGGCAAAAATCTGGAATTTCAGAGTATAGTGCTTGGGATGGTGACAATAGAAGAATAAATATAGCATCCCCATTTTTAAAGGACGGTGAGAGTCTGAAGGGCATGTGGAAAAAGGTTATATAAATAATTTGAAGACAAATGTCTTACAAAGGGAGAATAAAAAAGCTCAGTGTGTTAACTTATTGAAAGGAAGATTGAGACTGGATATGATTATGGTGTCTATCATTGAAGGAGCGAAAGTACTAGGCATGCAAGGGGCTTTCTAATTGCACATAAATAGGCATAGCAAGAATCTGCCTGAAAATGAGAAGACTACGCATTTAAATTAGAAATGAGGCACCTGTTTTTAACAAACACCTATGAGGTGTGGTACAATTACATACCTCTTGATGTCTCGATTTAAAGATTGTGCTGTTTGAAATGAGACCTTGTACCCGAGCACAAGCTACTTAGCTTAGCACAGGAGTGACTGGGAAAAAATACCACTGGGGTATGATGCAGGTCTAACATTAACTAGACATTTTGGGGAACTTGTTCAAATCTTGTGATTGTCCTGCTGTCCTTAACCCAACCTCAGAAATAAAATGCCTTTTATATCATCTACATCATAACACTGACACAGATGCCAAACTATTCCCCGTAGCTCATTCTTCTCTGGCCTTATCTAGACTGTTTGTAAAGGACTTACACAACAGGATCAAGGTTTTCAGTGTTTAAACTATATTTCCAGAGAAGCAATGTAAACAAATGTGCTTTTGAGAGAAACAAATCCCGCTGAGACAGCATCTTTATAATAATGACCCAGCACACTGTGATTAAAACAGTATTAAACTACTGTCTCCTAGTTCTAGCTAGGACAAGGCAGCATGATGGGGAAGAAAATGTCTGGAAGGAGATATATTTTCTCTTTGTATTTTCTGGGAGAGAAAGGATCTCACCAAGATGTCTTCAAAACCTGGTATGTAAGTTTGAGCCCCTTAATATTACAACGAAAAGAAACCAGATTTGTCTGAAAGAGCCTATGCTAAGTGCTATGTTTTTTCAAGCGCAGGTTTAAAGGAAAAAAGAATAATGATTGCAAAGTCTATGATGGACAGATTTATTTGTTTATCAGTTATGAGTTAAAACTGCCCATAGGTTCCTTAATAATAGACTAGGTGGTAGTTTTCCCTACCATTAGCTGAGCGTGTCCATTCTGAAATGACCCCCCTGAGTCTCCATTGCCCTCTTCCTGACGATCTACTACTCGGCACTTCACAGCATCCTGGACCTGCAGGAACAAATGGATTTGCAAAAGTCAGAGTCAGACAGGAATACTAAACCCTATTAAATTCTGCTGAAGAAAAAAAAAAAAAGAACTTCTTGGCAGATCAAAAGAACATGGATCCTACTTTAGTAACATTCAGGTATTCATTTCAAATGGTTTATATGTTAAATAACTCACATACTAACAGAGTAACTCAAAGGTTTTACAGGTGTCCTGGACCACTGTGTTGGTCACTTCTAGTTGCTTGATTTATACAGTCAAGTATAAAAATGTCTCCTATTTTGCAGCTTGCAATAGGTTTACAATGGATGTTATCGCATAAATCATTATATTGGGGTCTACAATGTCTGATTATGATCCTGTATCGGCTCTAATATATATCTGATCCAAACCTCACTGAAATCAATGGAAAAAAATGCCAGTGACTGCAATGGGAGTTCAGTGCAGGCCCATATTCATAATGCAATTAGTTGAGGGAGCCTCAGCCAAGCCAGTGGTGTAATTCCATTGATTTCATTGGCCTGACATAAGAAATTAATCTGTTTTACTTAATTTAAAGGAACTGTAAGAAGATAAAATGAATACTTAAAAAAACCCTCTTCCTGTCTCTGTTATTAATAGTCTAGCCACTCAGTAGGATGAAAAGAATAGAAGAAACATAAAAGATTCGTCCTTTTCTTCCATGATACAATTTACCATTTAAAATCTCCACGGGGAGGCTAGAGAGAATTTACTCAATTTCCCTGCTTGATTATTGCTAGCTTTACTTTCTAGCTTGAATATCTAGGCCCTAATGCCAACATACAATCATTCTGTAAATCTTGGCGCAAGTTGCCCCTCTTGAAATCAAACAAACTAATTGTTTTTCTTAATAGTTCATTTTTGGAGGTGGGGTGTAAACATTCTGGAAATATTAATTTTGGTGTTAAACAAGCAAAACCTGACATGTTAGCTAATCTAAGACTGTCCCCTAAATTCCATTCCGTGGTACACTCAGCATGACAACCATTGATTCATTTCTTCTTCCCTCTGACCGATACTGTCATGGACATTTTTGTGGTCATTGCTTACACGAAGGCAAAAGTTCAAAGGATTAGAGAAGCTACCAGCCTGACTGGACATTTTTTAGATGTTTTCTATGGGAAGTATGTTGGTTATATAAAAGACAGAGTCTTATTTGTCTCACCTCCCGCCTTAGGATGCAATGGACCATAACAATGACAAAGCCCTCCAACGAGTCAAAGACGGCAAAAAGGATCTGGAAGAGTGCTGACCGCCGATCTGTGATTGCCAAAACTGCAGACATCCAAGTGAGAGCCAGGAGAGGTAGGACCACGCAGGAGCTCCAAAGGGATGCCCTGTCAAGGGAGAGGAAAAGAGAATTCAGGTCCGCTTCAGCCTCACCCACTTCCACGTGGGATGCTAATTCAGCCTCCTGATCCCATGGGGCTTCAGAAGACTTCTTCAGCAAATGTATACTTGTGCTAGATGTCTTCTGAGCCCCTCTCACGGGGGAGCAGGAAGATGCTTTGCACACTCACGCTACCAAAAACAGGTGACACACATTTCTACGGGAAAGACTACTTTTCAATGGTGCAGTCATGCATAAAACTTGAGGTGGGGAGGAAGGATGCAGATATCTCGCTCCTCCTCTCACGCCCTTCCCACTCTACGGCACTAGTCCACAATGATGGCATTTCCCAAGGAGGGGAGACAAAATACAATCACTGTAGGTTGCCAAAGGGAAGGGGAACAGTTGCAGCAGAGACTGGTTTGTCACGATGGCTGTCGGTACTTGGGTTACAGACACTTGGACTTCCACAGCACATGGAAGACACCGACACTGGGGACATGTGTCACAGTTTCAAGTGACTAAAACGGACAAGCATAGAGCTGATGTGGAGACTGATATTTTGCTGTTGCTCCTTTACTCTACAGTTGATGGTCCCTACAACACTACATCAATGAACATCAGGAGAACCGATACCTGACCCAATTTTTCTGCGAACAGAAAATTCTCTGCTTTCTTGTCTGATCTCCCCAGCTGAATGCTTTGGAAAAAAATTACAGTTGTTTCTATATTTAGCAATTATTGTAAATAAGTTTATTCTTGGGTGGGCATACTGGGTTAAAATAACTTAAGATTCAAGCCACTTCTTAATTCACAAGGCAGAAAACTGGACAAAACAGTTTTCTGTAACGCAAGTACTGCCCCATGAACCTCCACTTTTTTCATGAATGATGGCTCTAGAAACAGGAAAGCAGCTCTGCTCCCATGGACTATTTGGTCATTCAGCTCTCTGACTAAGAAGGGTCCCAAGCAATTTTAACAGCTTACTAGGGAGATTTTTAAGCTGTCAGTCATCCTATATATTTGGCAGCACTGGTGCACCAAGAGCACCAGGAGAATTTCTCTGTGGGCTTTTATCTAACAAATAAGAGCAGACCTATGCACAGGTGGAATAACAAGTTGAGCTTCAAGATTTTTCTGTGTGGAAAACCTCAACCTACATACTAACAAACAAATACAGGCAACACAATAAATTACAGGACAGATATCATGACACATGTTTTACAGTACTTACATGGGACTTGCTGACCATTTTCTGATACATGATCAAGTTTTTAATGATATTTACTTGCTGGTTATCCAGGTACCGCTCTCACAGACCTCAGTGAGAGTTTTACCTGAACAAAGCTGGAGCTTGGACACAGGTATGGACATCAGGATGTAATGCCCTGGCTTCAGTTAAGAGTTTTTCAAGGATTGTTACATCACTTCTGCTGTAATGACCACATACTGAAGTGACAGGTTATTTTTATAGTCATAATGATACTCTGATTGCAAATATTTCTACAACCTGTCCAGACTCAGATGTGTTCCTTAGTGGTATTATTAAGCAATGTAATTTAGCTAAGGGTGCAGCTAAATGGAATATACTCTTTTCTCAACTAAAACAAGCATTATGAGACTTCCATGTAAGGTAAGGGCCATGACATGATCTGATACCTTGTAATTTTATATAGGATGACAAATTGAATGTCCTTTAATGTCCAATGTGAACTATAATTTCAAAGTATTATTTAAAAAAAAAAAAAAAGCAGCAGCCAGACAGCCCTCAACCAAACAACTCCTAAATAGAAGCCTTTATTCCACTTCTTCCTCAGCCCTCTGAAATCTGCCTCATTATACTGAAATCTCACTTTTCTATCATTTGCATTAATAAAACTGGCTCAACAGTAAGTGTAGCGAAAAAATCAGAGGCAGAAAAGCCAAATGGAAAGATAAGGCTTGCTTCAGAACATGCCACTCTAGATGTGTCTTCCATGCAGGTATCAGCAAACACAGCATGCCTGATGCATGGCTTGGTAGATGAAGTCATTCCAGCAGCAACTTGCGATTGTGATTGCTGGAAACCAGCAAAGTCAACAGAGGCTGCTAGAAAAGGTCTGTACCAGACAACTCTTCTTCCTGGAATTATCTGGTGTCCCAGCATACTCTTAATACACACATACGTGTACATTACTACCACCAACGTGCAAACAAGAAACCTGGCAACCACCTCTGAGAATGGATCTGACTTGTAAGTATGGGTCTGAATCAGCCGTCTAAATTTGGATGGGTTTTCCATTTTTGAATAGAACTGCAACATCATATTGGCAATGATTTGGATCTGGATCCAAGATTTAGATGTGAATTTAGGGTTGTAAGGGATGCTGCTGAGGAGGTAAATTATGTTTCTCTTTAGCAAATGGTTAGATTTCAATCCACTGGTTTCAAAACCTGCTTAAAAGGAATATGCAGGCACCCTGCTTTAACAAGGCACTGCTTGAGTCTCTTTGCTATCCGAGGCACAGATGCAATGAGCCATAACTACAGTGGGCTCCCTTCAGAGCTTCTGCTGTCTTCATGCTGGACTCAGTGACTCCTTCCCAGCCCCTTGCTCTATGTGTCTCCATATGGGCAAACTATTCAACTCTCCTCTGAGTCGAGACATCCTGATGGACTTCACTATTGCTCCCAACATAAGCAACCTTAAATCACCACTTAAATCTCTGCCCTTCCAACCAGATGATGAAAATATCATCTGCCCTTCCAACTCAGATGATGAAAACAGTATTACGAGTAAATCGGGATTTTCCCAACTGAGTTGTGCTGACTTACACCAGCTAAGAGTATGGTCTTTCTGCTTTCTTTGTGATTCACCTTGCAGATGCCTTCTCAACAATATTCAACCCTTACAAACGTTATGGAAATGTCACTTGACACTTAATGCATAATCTTTATTCTCAGGCAGCAGATGGCAACACGTCATAGGAATGTAACTTACTCTAATTTCATGTTTAGAGCTCTGCTTAGCTTTTGAAATACTAAGTTAAAAAAAAGTTCAATTTAAAAAAAAATCATATCAAGACTGCGTTTTCAGAAGAAAACGAAGGGGGAGATAAGTGGGCTTGCTGTGACATTGCCCTTAATTCTACTTGCTGTGAGCTGAATTCATAGCAGAACTCATACTTCTGCCACCTTTCCATCTGTCCCTTTTTAGGAGGTACTGTGCACCCTTAAAAGGTGCCAGAATAACTTATGGGACCTAAGGAACTTCATGTTATGGTGCCACACGATGTGAAATGAAATGATTTGCTATATAATGACATTGTGATTACCTAATGACTCTTCATTATGGATTATCTATGATCAATGAATCCAGGTTTTTCATTGCTTGAGACAAAGGAATTAGCTGCCAGATCCTCTTGTTTGTCCCATACATGACAGCACTCATGATGACTGACAGCAATATCAAGGGAAGATCGTTACACTGCATTGTGGAAGCCTGATGCTGGTTTATTATTTCATGACCATGACATGATAATGTTACTCAGCCGTACAGTTGTAGTGTCACGTTGTTCCTCCCCACCACACCACGCTACTGCTGCATTGCAGAGGAAGGGCGTTACTTTGGGATATTGCAACGCCACAGCACAGCGCAACCAAATATAATCACAATGATGCGTGACAACATGGCCACACGATAACATTGTCCACAGCTTTATCTAGCATGGCAAAGACTTAGCCTTATGAAAGCACATAGCAGACCCAGCTCTGGCAACAAGCGGATGACGGCCTTTGGTCAAAATGTCAAAAACTAGCTGTGGTTTTGTTCTTTAGCTAGCTGGCAGCTTTGAGAGTCTTCATCTTTGGGAAAGAAGCAGGATAAACTGATGGCACTTAAGAGGATAGCAATGGAAAGAGCAAAATAATTTTTTTAGAAACAAAGATCTCCATGAAGAAAGATTAAGAGGCCTACACCCTGACAAAAGGCAAGTGCAAGGGGACACACAGTACATGCCAACAAAGATGTAAAGCGCCATTATAAAGAGGTAAGTGATCACTTCTTCTCATTACTCAACACTGACAGGGCAGCCAGAACCATAAGCTAAAGAAGCAGCAGAAGGAAAAACAACTTGATAATTCAGAAAGCAGCTCCTGGAGCAGAGCTCTGAAAAGGGAGATGGTAGGTGGACTCAACACATAAGACAATAGATGGCTCCTTACATCCTGCACAGATTGGCACATGGTGCTCCACTATTCTGATGAGCATGCTATTCCTGCATCACAGCAGTTCTGCTACAGGAAAACCACAGGACAAGGATTTACTTTATTCATTCTCTCGTGCTTTATCCCTCCTCTAACTTGTATTCTTCCTAAAAGCAAGAGTGTTGCCCCAATTTTAGGGACAGTTTCAGAGGAAATCCCTTTAACTCAATGCCCATATAACCAAGATAGGAAATCTATAACTAGAAAAGAAGAGGCACCATGCATGCTCTTCCCATGCACAGGCAACACAGAAAGAGAAGATACTATTTCTATTTTCTTCAAAAGATGATTCTTCTCTCAGTTGCTGCAATCTGAACCATACGACTAATGGAACAGGAAATCAAATGCCTCTAAATGAGACAGGCAGGTAATGAAGTAGCTATGGGCAGACTGCTTGATCATTCACCCCTAATAAGGGAAGTTGTTCTTCGACAGTCCAAGAAAGGACCTGCAAGGCCCAAGTATTATCCCCAGGTAAGGAAATAATTTCAAATTCCTTGAACTATGAGAACAACACTCTCCTGAGGAACAGTCTCCTTCATAAAACCAGCCATTCATGGAAATAGTGATTCACATTAGTCCTGGAACTACAATAAGGGCAGAAAATTTGACATCTAAGACTTCCTGAAATGACTTTGAGCGAAGAAAAAGAGCAAAACCCTTAGATGGGAGATTTGACCTGAGTTTCTGATGATGTCAGAGGGATGATGCATGAGAACGGTCATGAGGACTCCCTAACATTGACTCTTGGATGGGTTGCCTGCAAGAAGAATACACTGTGTCAGTCTTGGGCCAGTCTCTTCCCTATGGTCAGAACTTGAGAGTCCATATGTGCAATGCACTGCCTGGCAGGAATTCCTTCCATCCATGCATCCATCCATCTATGCATCCATCCATCCATCCATCCATCAGCAGTCCCTAGTAACTGCAGTGGATGTCCTCATTCACAGCAAGTACAAAGAAATGGAATGCCCCTGATATATTTTTTCCTTATCTCAGATAAAAATTTTTCACAGGTAGCAAAGACAAATTAATTATAAGGCAGTATTTCACAGGCTGAGACTACCCTACAGGCAGCAATAAAAGGAAGGAAATGTAGGAACAGAAGTCTTCCAATGGCAAAATATGCCTAGCATCTTCTCCAGAACAACCTAAAGGGAAGGGTTTTTTTAACCCACACCTCTCAAGTCTAGCTAACGCTTAACAGGTCATAGACGTCCAAAGCTTTCCTTTTTATCATTTCGCAAGTCAAGAAATTGCACAATTTCCAGTGCATATTTTTTCACTTCTGTCATGATTACGACCTGCTCTCCCATCAGTGGTTTACAGTGTTTTCCCTCAGTTAGTTACACATACCCTTCTCTGACCCCTTCTCTCTTAGACACAGATATTACCACAAAGAGTTGCTCAAAACTTCTATGATTTCCAAAAGCCAAGAAAAATGGACAAAAGGATCTATACTTTCATGCTACGTTATGCCAGAAACAAGCCTCTGAAACCTATGGGAGGTAAGCTGGAGAGAGCAGGAGCAAACCCAGCAGGAACGAGGCAGGAACATCCTTGATGTGCTCTCTACCAAAGCCCTATGGCTAATTCCAGGTCAGAGAGGAGCCAGGAATCCTCATGGCATCTGATTTACATTACAAGACTTCAAAACTGAATGGCAAAGTTGGTCCAAGGTCTGGGATGAAGGCCAGCAGAATAGTGGTGTTGGCATGAAGCATAATCAGAGCTTTGCCTTATTGACAATCTCATTTACAATAGATTTGAAGGAATAAAAAATAGAAACAGTTCAGCTGCAGAATGAAGCGGACGACAAGGGTAGATGAGGGCTGAGTGAACTAATTAATGTATTCCTCAGTGGTCCCTTTGCAAGGACAAGAGCATAGGATGCTTTGGGACAAACAACAAAACCAGTACTGAAATTTATCATTTCAGATATTCTATCTGCTGGGAAACAAAAGACATATCCTCTTACAAGAGCCCTCCAATTTCTCTCAAACCACTTAAATTAGAAAAGCAGGGTAAGTAGCAGATCTGGATTTCATATCCCTTTTTTTTCTGATTTGAAGATTAATCAGAATATGTGATTTATGACAGACCAATGTCAGTCAATATGGGAGAAGGATTTGAGATTGGTTTACTTTTTAAATGTATTTGCTATAAACTGAAAGCCTCTCCTATTTAACAATCTCATTTATTAATAGTAAAGTTTCTGCTGGTTTAGCATTCCTCTGCAGTAGCAGGAAACCAAAATGCAGTGACCTGCTAATTCCAGACTTGTGGTACGTGTGTCTGGACCAACGTCATCTCGCCATCTCAGCTGGGCACTGTTGCAAAAGGTAAGTAAACAATTTCAGCAGTGAAAAATAAATGAGATTTTGTTTCGTTTTTGCATCTCATGGAAAATGCTAGCTCTTAATAGAGGTGATTGCAAGTGCTCTTCTTCTAATGACAATTGGTTGTTTTTCAGAAATGTACATTTTTCCTTAAACTCTGTTGGATTTTATAGAAATGGTTCAGTTTTCAGAAAAAAAAAGGAGAAAACCTTGTGTTCTGTTTTTCTTTTATATTCCTACATTTTGAGATTTGGCACTCAGCTGCCTATTTTTGTTTAGATTAATTAATGGTAGGAGTTTTCAAATTGCAAGTGTCTATATATGAGACTGTTTCACACATTTTACATATATTACTTTAGACATCAAAACAAAAATATAGCATCACTTGGAAATTATGTAGGTAATAAAATTTTAAAAAAGGAAGGAAGAAAGACAAACCTTCCCTCATCGCTATCCCTCCTACCTTAACCTTTGGGAAAAAAGCCAACTATATAAATAGCAACAATTTCTCCAGCAGAACAAAGCACTGGCATTTTTTTTTTTTTTACTAACTCCAGCGGCATCCAAGAAGAGATTTAACAGCATTTGACTGTTGTAACTCAGAGCTATGAAACGCTTTAAGATTTTGAGAACTAATTCCAAGTGCTTTTAGGGGTCCAAAAGAGGCAGTCAACACTTATCAAATCAGAACTGCAGCCCTATGAGATATTAAAATTAACTCTAGCTTTTTATAAGAGAAAAAAACACTTAGAAGTGATTCACCAAGTCACTTAAATCATACTCAATGCTCTGCAGCCTCTAGAGTAAAAAACTCAAGTACATGCTTAAGTGTTTGACAAAGCTGGAGTTTGAGGCCCCTGCCTACCGTCAAAATTAATGGGAAGCACATCTTTGAGTCTTTAACTCCAAGAACTAAATTAAACGGGGGCATTAAACATATACTCAGCTTCCAACAAATGAAGAGTCCCTTTGTCTTCCATGGGCTGCTCACATGCTTAAATCTAGGCATGTCATGAAGTGCTTTTCAGGATCCAGCCCATCAGCTTTTGCTCCAGGGATGTTGCAGGAGCCCTACACTACTCATGGCCCACAGAATGAGGTCAGGGAGAGTTGGGGATGTGGGGAGGTGGGCAGGGACATGGGGAGAGAAAACAAACAAGGGCTGGTGAGTGCAGGGAAATGAAAGAGGGAAATAAAATAAATTAAAAAAAAAAAAAAGGAAAGTGGAAAGAAAGAAAGAAAAGAAGTTGAAATTAGAGGAACTAACATGGCGTTACTGGTGGCTGTGGCCGAAACTTCAGCAGAAGAAACTACTCCACACTTGGAACATTTGAGCGTCATGCCGTAAAGGGGCACTGCCATCTGACTGCAATTAAAACCAAAAGACTGAAACAAAACAAAACACTTTGCTTATGAACACAAACGTAGAAAGGAAAGGGAAGGAGAAGCCAAAAGAAAGAAAGAACGAAAGAAAGGAAGAAAGGGAACCAACCAACCATACCCAGTTTGAAAAGAGAAATGAAAGACAGGCAGGAACAAAACTCTCTCATCTGTACCACTCCAGATGCGGGAAATGGGAAAAATGTACAATTCAGAGATGTGTTGGTGCTGCTGGAGAGGGTGGAACTGTGTTGGTGAATGTTTTGCCAGATTCAGGGTGTCCCTCTCCGGCACCCATGGAAGAGAAACCAGTACTGCTCTCCCACTCTCCACCTCCTTCTTTTGGTTTGTTTTTTGAGAAATTGCTCTTTTCCCTCCTGGCCTTTTTGCTCCAAAACAAAAAAGGTGGCAGGGTTGTACAGTAGAAGGCAAGAAGTAGGGCTGTGGGGACTGTGTCTGCTTATCTTCTTTCCTAAAGAAATGCAAGGGATAAGTCATACATTTTCTCCACTGGCTCTTACATGCTAATCCTCGCCTTGGTGGGGATACCCACAGGGCAGCTGACAATACCAGGAGATATGCCACAATTTGGTCACTTAATCTGTGATGAAGGACATGCAAATGGGACTGTTTATGTCCTGGAAATTAAGCATGAGCTTGGGTGTTTTGTTAGACCAACCTGCCCTGAAGGGAGCTGGACTGGCTGACTACTTTTGAGACATTTCTTCTCTCAGATCTTGTTTTGGAGCTGAAAACATCTTTGGGATGAACCCTGAGACTTACTCACATCAGTTGCTCCCACTTTTTCTGATGGGATCAACCACAGAACCAGGCCATTGTGGGCTGCTGGTATAAGGGGATGCAGGGATCTGCTAAAGGGCATGTCCTCATGATTTTTAAAAGCTGATGTGTGTGAACCCACCTAGCTGACAAGCCAGCTCTTACTCAGGAGCCCAGAAGCCACTTAGCTTGGCATTGGTCCTGTTTCTTCCCAGAATTTACTAGTTTGTGTGCACTCTCTGATTTGCACAGATAGACATTCACATCGGATCTGGCTTAGAAAATGGGCAGGAGTCTGCAAAACATCCTACAGACCTACATGCAGTGCCTGGTATCAGAGAAGGCATGAACATCACTGCCAAAGGACAGCAGGTCTGTCATGCTTGGGTGACGGCAGTGCAGGTGGTGAGGGGTGATGTTTGCAGGTACAAAACGTCGGGGGTTTTACAGCCCTACCCTGCCTGGGAGAGAGATTAGGAAACTTGACATATCATTTCTTAACTTTTATGGCTTTGTGTTCAGTCTCACTGCAAAAAGGACATCCCCATGAACACCAACACAGCATTATCAGTGGTCCTAGTGGCCCACTTTTAAGTGGCTATTGACTGGTCTTTTAATTAGTTACAGTGACATAAGCCATTACTCCCTTCCAGAATAATGGCTAAGGTATCCCACAGAAACTTTCAGCCTTCAGACACAGAGAAAATTAGCTCCTGTGTCAATAGATAGATATCTTCCAGGAAGGATGGTGTAAATCCAGGGAGGACAATGGCTGAACCAAAGATAAAGTGGGTCTTGAGAGGCATTAAGTGCATGACCCTTAAAAAAAGACAGCTTATCCCCAGATCTATAAGCCACAAAGAACAGATAAGCAGAGAGACAGAGAGAGGCAGAGATAGGCAGCAAAAAGAAAGTAGATTGATTTGAGGAATCTGATGGAAAACTATACCAGAAAAAACATGAATGACACTGAATCACAAAGAACTGGCCAAAAGACCACCATAACACACAACTGTAACTGCTGTTGGGTGTATTTATGCAGAAAGTTGTAAGCAGTAAGCACAGATGTGGATACATTTGTATTCTAATTTGTTCTTGTTGGGGGCATGAGGTTGTTAATATATTGAATTTCCGTAGCAGGTTTATATTGGTGCCCGTATGTATGAAAGGATAGGTAATGAAATAATCACAGTGAGTAATGCATTCATTTAATTTAGCCTTTTCTGCTTCCTAAATATCCACAAACAGCTCACGGACTCATCTGGTGTGTTCAGTGGAGCCTGGACTTTTCTACCTTTTATTGAACAGTGCTTTACACCACACATGGCCCAAAGAGCAGAAGCACTGCTTCCAACATGAAACATTCCCAGATGAAGGGCAATCTGAATCTATTCCTATTTTAATGTAGTTATTATCTTTCCAATTACTTTCTTCTCTATGCACTGACAATTCAGCTCTGTTACACCCCGCCAGGACAGTTGCGCAGAGAATATTTCACACAAGGTATTGGGGCAAACTTTCTCAAGTCCTCTCTATAATCAACAGAGAGATAAAAGAAGTAAAGGTTCTCTAAGGGGCAAGTTGGAACAACTAAACAAGGCTCCCGTCTCTCTCCAGTAGTTATAGAGGAAGCCTAGGGAGATTAAACTCAGCAAGCTAAAGTTAGCCTTTGTGAATATACCCTATAGTCTCATTCTTCTTCCCTGGCTGCGTGAGCACACAAATGCTTCTGGAAAAAACGCTGGCTGAATAAATTTAAAATTCATTTTAAAGGCTCCTGTGTCTGACATTAAAACATTCATTCTTAGTAGCACTCCTGTCAACAGAACTCAAACACTGTCAGGGCAGCTGACCGCGAACGGAGACCGTTCTGCTGGGAGACACTTGGATGGTTTTCTCCTGTGCCTGGACAGGAGTTGGGGCAGTTGTATGCATTCCTCCAGCTCTCCAGGTAATCATACCCAACTCTCTGCAGCCTGGTTTTGTGATATGTCTATAAAGTCATTGCCACTAGAAAGTCAATGTTTTCTGACAGATGTGACAACAGTAATCATAATAATTTCCTCTGCTAAGTATAGGGCACAACCTATCATGTCACGGGTATTATTTTGCGGGAACTGTTAGCGCTCCTTTTTTTGTGCCAACCGATCTGCGGTATGTGTGCTGGGCTCCTCTTAGTGTTCAACAGCTCTTTTTTGTCCTGTCTTTTTCTTTTTTTCCCTTTGTTTTTGTTTTTGCAACATTGAACCATACTTCTTGCCTCTGCTAAAGGAAACACAACGTTTCTTTATACCATCTCCTCAGATCCAAACATCTCCAAGGCCGTGACTCATTCTGATTATCTTCAGATCTACCTTCCAACACGGTTCCCAAGCCCAGGCCAGAAGCAGCTAGCTAAAGGGAAGGGGCACCAGAGCTCTCAAAAGTGCTTCCGCACTCTCAGCGGGTGCACTTCGAAAGGAGAACAAAATCATTGAGCACAGAGAAGGCTTAAAAGTGCTGCACACACACACACGGACACGAAAGAGGGGGGAAAAAGAGAAAAGAAAGAAAAAACAAAGAACATCAGAAAAATTACTTTTTTTTTTTTTGCTTTGTAGGTTTTGTTTTCAAAGTACAACTATGAATGTGATCAATAACCAGCTGCTATGTATTAAATAAGGTCATTCTGTATGCAGTTTAGATTAGAGAGGGAGAGACTGAGAGACAGTAACTCGCTGCTCTGCTAATCCAATAAACCATTTATTTCAGTTCTGACTTTCAAGTGCAATTATCCTGCTACAGTCTCTGCCTGCAGTTCGGGTATTTTCTTGAGTTCTCTCTTTGTAAAGAAGGCATCATCCAGAATAAAGCACTCGCTTGTTAGCAGCTGCTTTAAGCAGTGCACCAAGGTCATTTCTTTGTGTACATGTTCAACCCAGCAGCAACTGATACCTCTGATCATCCAAACGTGCTTAAGTCTCCTCTTATTATCATGACCATGGCACTGCTCAGGCATCAAGATTCCCTTTTGCTGCACTGAGGGACCATGTTGCTTGGCCGTGTCAACACCGCTGATAAAACATGAACCTTAACAGGTTCCTGTGTTCCTCCCCTGGCTGGAAAAGAGCTTGCTTCTAACCTCAGTTTTGCTGCCATCACTCAATTAAAAACCACTTCCACCAGAACCACTCAATAGTGCAATGACAGGAATATTGAACCTCGTCTGTACTTTCTATCTCTACCCTCTGAGACCAAATTTTAGGGCCCAAGGCATATGCAGCACTGCAGTGGATAAAGCAACTTATAGAATTGTTTAGGTTGGAAAAGACCTTTAAGATCATCGAGTCCAACCATCAACCCAACACCACCATGCCCACTAAACCACTAAGCCTTGGAGTGCAGCAAACGAGGCAACAGGTACTCATGCTCCCTCTGCTTTCATAGATAGGCTACATCCTGTATCTTCTCCACCAGCCTCCTAAGGTTTTAGGCTCTGCCTGTAGCCCTGGTGAAAAGGCACCAGAACACCTTTTGCTCTCCCTGTCTCTCTGTAAGCAACGTCTTCATTCAAGAATACTATCGTTATCCGCAGTGATAAATCAAATGCCATCAGCGGACAAGTGAGGGCGCACAACCCTGTCTTTCCTAGCGGCAGGTAAGGAGATACTTTCTCTGACAGCAACAGCAAGCCAAGTAAAGCAGTGGAAAATAACATACTAACATCAGCAGCCAGGCTGACCTGTGCATTTGATTTGACTCAGAGTGTCAGTGTGCCATTTCTGTCCTTTGCTTGGAGCGTGGCATAGCTCAGGGATAAAGTCTGAGCAGGCTACAGACTCATTTCTAGAAACGAAGAAATGATTTCTAGAAGCGGGGGTCTCATCCTGTTGGAGCCAACGACAAAATAACCATTGTCAACAGAGTTTGGAAGTAACCCAACAGAGAGGCCTGCATGGTAGCTGCCGCCCCAGCCAACCCCTAGTGATACCAGGGTGATAAGAACTGTGGAGTCAGCTCTTCCATTTATACTATAAAGAAAACCAGGTAACACAAGCCCCAGGCTTCAGGGATGGAGGTTGGGGTGGTGGCTGTGGAGAACGTAAAGAACCTCAGGTGGCATCAGAATTTTTTCTTGCAGAAGAGGTGTCTTTACTTACCAGTCCTCCTCTTTACACATCCATCCATCTATTACTCTGTTCACTGCTAGACCTCCAAAGACCCTTTCCTTAAAAGTATCACATACCTTTGCTCTCCCTCAGCCACATGCCAGCCATTAGACGTGACTTCTCTGTCACACAGCCCATGCCACGTGCCACACTCAGCAATGAAGAATCCCTCTCTGATCCAGCTGCTGTCTCTAGGAGTTAGCAAAAAGAGTCACTTTGCTCTCCCTAATCTTTGGGAGGATACAACAGCCTGGGCTGAAGCCATTTTAACAAAGAGATGAACTTCTAACCTTCCTCCATAGTAACACAGGGCTGCTTCTTGGATCTTTTGTCTCTGCTGCACTGAATGACAAGGCAAAGGGATTAAACCAACCGTGTTAGTTTTTTTTTTTCTTTCCTTTTGTTTACATCTGCTTTTACTTTTTGTTTGCATCTCCAATCTCTCTGCATTCCTTGCCTGGTTATTGATCACAGCCTTGGGTGGTTTGTTTTTTTTTTTTTTTCATTCTTTACTTAGATGTATTGATAAGGCATACCCTGCCCGTTCCTTCAGTTTCTTATCTGTTATTCCATCTTTGGATACAAGTTTGTTAAAAACCAGAATGCCAATAACCATGTTCACCTGTCGAAAGAGAAACAACACACAATTTTGTTCTTAAGTGGGTCAGGTCAAACTTGGTAGCACAGAAGGAAAAAACCCAACATTTGGCAAGCTAAGTCCTTCCCATTTCTCCCGAAGCCAGGTAGTACGGTCACACTTCTGCAGGCCACCACCCCTTGTGTTCCCTCTCCACCCTGTCCCACCTCCCCTGGCCATGCATCAGTGAGTTCAGGAGAGCAGAATGCAGCTGGCAGCACATCGGTGAGGTCTCCACGAACCAGGACAAGACCGTAAAGTTCTCAGATTGCTGCAGGGCTGTTTGAAGCCCAATGTATGCTTGAGGTCTAGCAAGGCAAACTCCAGGCACAAGAACAATTTTTCAGGGTAATACAAAGTGGACAATATAGGGGAGAGCAGTGGGTTGACACTACTTTCAGAAGTGCCTTCTGGAGTGTGTGCTACCAAAGCAGCAGCATCAAGAGGATGGGGCTGTGCGGTGCAGACAGCTTGTCATAGTTCTTGCTCGGTGAAGCAGCACCGCTGCTCTCAAAATAAGAGGTGGGGGGTTACTGGAGCAAGTAGAAACATCAGCTACTATGGTGGAATGTCTTGGGAGATGCTGCAGATGGCACAGCACGTAGATTAGCCATCAGGTCATTGCCAAAAAAATCAGTGGGCAGGACAACTGCATACCGTCCTTTGGTTTGCTTTGTTAGGGTGAGAGCATGGATGTCTGTATCAATCAGGCATAAATATTCACAGTGAAATACAGGCTGTACAGAGCTGAGATCTTGCAAAGTGATCCTAAACTCCTCACTGTGCCTTTCTGACTGCATTCGCTGCTGCCAGCTGCATCTGTTTTACAAACCTCACCCAAACCTCAGCAACCTCTGAATGCAAACACATTAGTGACACGAGCACTACCCTCTTCATGGAGGCACAGCACTGATGGTGGAAGAAAGTGACACTCTCCTGGTTTTGCTGTCAGTGAAACATCTGGTGTTGGTAAAACGATGTGCTAGATGCTCTTTTGCATGTGGGGCTTGCAAGGAAATGTTTAAGGCCAAATTCAGAGATGTGCAACATTACATGTTAGCTGAGAGCCTTGGTGAGTTTAATAGACCCTTGAGAAGTGGTCCTGAGACACCAAAGACAACACCTAGCCCAAAGGGGGATATCTATTCACACCAAGCCTCCATCTAATTGCCTAAATCATCCTCAAGCATGAGCAATCTTTCTCAGTTTGGACTGCTGGTTTCAGCAGGACACAACCCAGCTCACTGATGTGGAGTCCACAGCTGGCAATAAATGGAAGATCTCACAAATAGCAGTCATTTTCTTTTGCATCAGCTGCTGGGTCAGTGGACTACTTTCCACAGCTGCAAGTCCATTTCTAGAGCTCACCATGGTATTGTTTTAGAGAAACAACACTGGCAAGTCAGATGCAGTAACTCAGCCAAAGATCAGCAGGAAATCAAACCCTAGTTATGTGCTTGGAGAGAGAGAACCCTTTCAATTCACTGATCCTTCTTCACTGTGCTGGGGGCTGGTGAGCGCAAGAGAGACTTTGCTTTAAGGTGCAGCAAGGCAGTAGGAAAGATGGGGTTGAAGCGCGGCAGGCTGGATCGCTCCTGGGGGTGGCCACAACACAGCGTGTGTTCTCATTCATATAAAGCGGGGGAGATGACAAAGTGTGGCTCTGCAATTGTTTTAATAAATAAAGGCTATTTTATCCAGTACGTTGATCATCATGATCAACATCCTGCCCTGATCCTGGGTCCGTTTTTTTACAAAATCATGGATGTAACATGGACATGCTTCTAAACACAGCCACTCTTAATAACATGCAGTGTAGCTTTACTTCCTATGCTATCCAGAAGCAAAAACACAAGTCTGAGATTCAGCCCTTGAGATAACCAGTACCTGATGACTGATGACTCTCTGTCCTGACTTCACCATGTCATGAGCTTCTCCTTCCAGTAACCTGTTGCCTTCAACCTGCATGCAATTATCACCAGACTGCTTCACCTGAGCTTGGTGAGTAAAACTGCTTGCAACAGCTCTGTGTTTCAGGTTTCTAGGATTTTTAAGACTAAAGGTCAAATCTCTGCAGCCATTCAGTGTTAGTGGACCGACTGCAAGTTGCACATATTGCTGAAGCTGCAGGCCAACCATCTTAAGAATATTATTTTGAGTATTCTCGAAGCCAAAGGCCTTTTCCCAATGTGAAGAATAATAAAGGAGGGTGTGGAGGAAGAAGGTTACTACAGCTAATAGAAAAAATCATGTTGATAGCAGAACTGCAGTGCAGAGATGCTTGAATGGCTTGGGAGGAATAAGCACAAGTCTAGCCTGGCCAGGGCTAAGACAGAGGTAACAAGCTGAGCTGTAGCCAAGTCAGCTGTGTGCAAAGTCACTTGAGCATCTACTTATCATACTCATCAGAGTTTTGGGTGAGAAAGAGCTTAGGCACAGAGTCCCACCTTGATCTGTGCACCCCTGCACAACAGCAGCTGTATTGCCCCTGGAACAAACCTGTCCTGAGAGCAGCACAGCTGCATATCCCCTGTACAGCCCTGCAAGAGGCTGACTGTCCTCATGTTGAGCCAGGTGGACTGTCCCTGCATCGCTGACACAGTCAACCTGACATCAGGACAAATTACACGGAGGACAGTCAGCTGTCCAGTCTTGTGGACAGTGCATGCCTGAAAACTGTGTGTTCAACTTCTGGCTCTGCTAAAAGTCATAGTGTGAATTTGGGCAACTTATTGAGCTTATCTGTTTCCCAGGTTCCCATTTATAAAAAGGCTTTTAATGCTGCTGCTTCTCCTTCCCCAAGCTCCTCAGTATATATACCAACTCGGGCAGTGTTCACTTCTCACTTTAGCCAGCAATGAGTCAGGTAGTCTAAACTATGCGTGTAGGCTCTCTCTCTAGGTACCAAATAGAGACAGACACCCCAAGAGATGAGTCACACTTCTTAAGATCAGCTCTATGAACCACCATTTGCAAGTATTGACCTCTCTGTAAGGACATCTCCATTTCCAGCTTCAATGGTGAGCGAAAACCGAGATGCCAAATGGAAGCAGGCTCATGTGTTTTTCTCACACTTTAAAAATGGTAAGGAAAGCTAAAGGATTACTTCCCTTGTTGGCACAACAAAAGCAAGATGGCTTGAGGCAGAAGATTGACTGCCCCTTCTCTGGGCACTACCAAAGCTCCCTCCCTCCTAATCACTGCTGTCTATTGATCATTCAAGCCACTTAGCCAGAGCTATCAGCTGGTATGTTGTTGGGGCAAAGAACTAGTTCATCTGAAAGCACTAAGCCACTTAATGCTCCTGTCAATTATCCTGGCTATAAAGAAGACCCTGACCCCCATCAGCTATGTTACTGAGGGAAATCCAACTATCGTGTGCCTACAGAGACCTAATGACTGGCTGGCATGAACATCTGCTTATCCCCACTCTTTGCTGACTGCTATCTGAAGGCTCAACTATGTGTCACAGCCGTACGCTAAAGAAAGACCCTAACTGATACAAGCTTAGCTTTATTATAGAGGGGCAACTGCTGGCTTGTCTCTGTCAACGTGATGAAACGATGGCACCAAGGTGGTTTGATGTGCAATGACAGCAGTGAGAATAAAGGGAGCAAGAGCTTTTGTGTAGTTATTCTCCCGTAAGCCTGCTCCTGCTGCGGGGCAGTTAACCCCCCAGGCACTGCACGAAAAAAAAAAGCCTGATCTGAAAAAGAAATGGCAAGAAATTGCGAGTGTCAACAATCCAATGCCTGTGGGACCCTCCAGGGCACTTGAGCCTTAGAGGACATACAGCTCCTCCACTGGATGAAACATTGGGCTGGAGAGAAACTGCAGACTGTGACTTACATATGGGGCCTCAAATGTGTCGTTAAACCCATCTGAAATTGCTGCAGAAAGGATTTCCTAGAGGACCAGCAATTCTCAAATTCTTTGAACCCTGACAGTCAAGATTTCTCATGGCCAGTGAGGCTTCAACAGCAGAGAAGCTTGATGAAAGTACGTCATCTCTTGAGTGACACCTTCAACTCCAGTAATAACTGGCCAAGACTGGCTTTGGCGCTGTGTTGGAGCCAAGGGTGAGGGGACAGTAGAACAGACTACCACCATGCCTGAGCTGGTGGGACAGAGTTTAGGAATGTTCACTTTAACCATGCTATCTCTTTGAACTAGAAGCAAACTTGGTATTTTTAGGGTCACAGAGGACCCCCTCAGCACTGATTTGAAGACCTCCATTTGACTTGCAACCAAAGAAGCTGCCCACATGCACTGGCCATCTGGGACAGACCAGGAATAAACACTGTCTGTGGAGGCACAGCCTGATTTGAAACAACCAGTAACAGCAGTTTCTAAAGGAGTTAATGTCAGAGTTTTCCACCATCATCCTGCACTTCCATCCAGATAGGGCAAAACCAAGGTAAAGCATGAATCAGATGTCTAGGGGACTCCAGAGAGGACAGAGGTGGAAGACTGAGAGCTGAGGCATATTATATTTCAGAATCAAACCCATCCCAGATTGCTGGCTTCTAACACTTTGCTCTTTATTCCTGATGGAGAAAGCTATTCAAAACATGAGTGGAAAGAAAGAGGGGCATTCTTGGGTTGAAAGAACAAGAAAAGTGCTATAAGATAAGGAGAAAAAAAAAGCTTTCAGCCAAG
Source organism: Leptodon cayanensis (assembly GCA_027564655.1). NCBI lineage: Eukaryota > Metazoa > Chordata > Aves > Accipitriformes > Accipitridae > Leptodon > Leptodon cayanensis. Next base: position 52,184,103 of record JANXJC010000028.1, on the reverse strand, counting down.
CTTAAATACCAAAACGACAGCAGCCGCCGGTCCCACGAAGGCATAGAGAAGACCTCCCTCTAACGACAGCCAGCAGCTGGAAAATGAAGAGAGAAAAGAAAGTTACCCCGTGGCTAGCATCACTGACAGGCGCATGTTTTCTTCTCTTTGCCTGCAGAGTTCATCCTGGGAGGTGATACCCCGCGGCAAAAAAGTCTCAGACTTTACAGCAAGCAAGTTTTGCTTCCCATTTCTCGTGAACTTGCATAAAGGCTCATTTGCTTGGGGGTTTGCCTGCAGAATGGCATTTGATTGTCGACAGAGGAATGCATGCAAAATTAACGACAGCGCTCTGTTTCAGACCAGGTCCTGGAAGCAGTTGCATCAGTTTGCTGGCAAGAGGATGCTCTTGTCCTACTCACTTAGGCAAAAGAGTAGAAACAGTAGAAGTTGTCCCTCACTCATTTGCTCACCACTACGCCTGCCGGGCGCTCGCGTCCAGGACTGCAGTACATTTCTTCTCCTGGATGCTCCCTTTGAGTTTGCTGCCATGGGGGAGTTTTACAACACAGCAGCGAGGTGGGAATTCACAGCACTCCTTAAGTGGATGCTCTTAAGGAATGAGCTGAATGTGAGGTGTGTGGAAACCAGCTTGTTCCTTCTCCCTCAAGCCACGTAACCTGACAAGGGCTTCTCCTTTCTCTACTGACCACATGTGGAATTTAGGCTCCTGAACTGCCTGGTGCCTACACAAACCGAAGGGGCTCTTCTGCCTAAGTGCTGATGTCTGCCCTGTTGGTGACTACCACACAGCCAGTCACTCTTGATGACATTTCCAGTCAACAGACATCCGATCAAAAGAGTCCAGGATGAGGCATCTACATTCAATCAGATGAATCACATCCTGAACTCTATTGACTGCCTTGACCAGATCTTCACCATCCAAGTAAGCAGTGCACCTAACCCAGATGCAGACATCACTGGGGAGATGAATCCCATCTATCATGTAAACAGGATGAATGTGCTCCAGGTGTCCCCACAGAGCTCCAACTGCACCGTATGTTCACATGCAGATCTCACTGTACACTGACATTCCCATACTGACAAACTTGGTGTAAAAAAAAAAAAAAAAAAAGGCAAAGAGAGGCAGGGGAAATCTCACCCTGCTCCCATCCTCAGAGCTAAGCATCACCTGGTGTCTGGATAGCCAACAGGGATTTTCAGGTTTGACTGTAAAGTCAGGAAGGAAACACTTTTTCACTGTGAGAGTGACCGAGCACTGGCAAAGGATGAGCAGAGGGGTTGTGGAGTCTCCATCCTTGGAGACATTCAAAAGCGATCTGGGCATGGTCCTGGACAGCCAAGTCTAGGTGACTCTGCTTGAGCAGCAGGTTGGTTGGACCAGACATTCTCTTCCCACCTCAACTGGTCTGTGACTCTGTGACAGTCATGAAGAGTTACACCAGCACTGGAGCTGAAATTTCCATTTTGTGGGGAATCCAGCAATACAGAGAATGGACACATAAACTAGGTACTTCAGGGCAAGAGAGGATGCAAATTTACACTGTGTCAGCAACCCCACGGAAAGTTGGCATGCTTTGACACCGCAGTACCCTGGAGAAAATGTGCAATGAAGTAATCCTGTTTCAGCAGTAAACTACCGTGCCTTTACCACAGGATAAGAGCAGACAACCACAATGGAGCGATGACTTTCTCAAAGCTCTTAACCCAGATAACCCTGCAGTAATTCAGTTATGCGCCTGTACTCTCAGCAATATGGTTTCATTCTGCATCAGAAGCAAACTGATGCTGCCTTTCAAAGTCTCCCAGGAAACAAAGCCTTCCTGGAAACTTTTCAATTCTGCTGATCAGCCTCATATGTTTTTGTATCAATTCTGACTTGCAGAAATGTTAATTTTTTTACCCCAAAACACAGAACATTTGGGGAAAAAAAAAAAAGTATTTCAAGTTGAAAATTGAAAGCAGGACATTCTGTTGTTCTCTGAGGCCTGCATCTTGTTTATTTCTAAATTAAACCTGTAATGTGTTAATTTACTCAATTCTGATTTCTTCCTGATAGCGAGTTGCTCTGTCACAAACTGTCTGAGCAGTTGTAAGAATAAAACAAATAATCAGCTGGGGAGGGAGGGAGGGAATAGGAATGAAGCTTTGGAAGGCTGCAATAACTGGAGGTCTCCCTAAATCCAAGGAGAGGGCAGGGGGAACTAGGAGGGTCCTCAAATCCCAATCTTTGCCCAGACCTTTTTCTCCAACTCTCCACCCTAATTTTGAGACCGTTTTGGTCTCTTCCAACCAACAGCTCAGATGAAGAAAAGAGCTGACAGTCCTGCACTCCAATTAGCGATAAGGACTTGGTGCAAGGAGGGCTCTCGTTCACAGCAGGTCCCTGGCAGCCCCTCTTCCCCTCTGAGCATCAGCCTTTCCGAAGGTGAGTTCACACATCACCGAGCACTGGTCCTTATCCCTTCCGACTGCCTGACCTCCCTGCCACAGCGTTTAATCGAAGCATTTCCAAGGCTGTCAGAGGTGGTGGCTGACAGCAATGGAAGGGAAAGGGTGAAGTGATATCCAGGAAGGGGAACCGACAGCAAACTTCAGCAATATATTAGTCTACTGGAGATGCTTTTAGCCCTGTGCCTACACGGCACAGAAATATTTGCATTTCACTAAGAGGTTCCCCAGTACTTGCCAAGGGATCTCTTCACAGATCTCTTAAATAAAATTACCACTGGAAGGGAGTAAGTGAACGGGTTAACAATGCTCAGCAGCTCCAGACTACTATTTCTAACCAGTGCTTCCCCAACTGACAGCAGCTTTTGTGCTTAATGCAAAACACCTCTTCGCAAAACATCTGATCCTTCCGTGAATCTGCCACAGCAAAGACATGAGATGGATGGCTTTGGTCTTGGTCCTGCGAAGAGCTGACTTCCACTGAGAACCTCTTGACTACACTGTACAGCTCTGCCAGCAACAGGTCTCACCTTGATCATGTGCAAAATTAAGCAGCCCCAATGCAACAGCCAACATGTTTGTACAACTAAGACTACAGCTGGGAATCAGGGCTGTCCCACCAGTGTTTATATAGAGATTAATATGGAAGCTGCTGAGATACCTGCGGGTGACAGAAGCCCTGATGCAATGACACACAAGGACCCCTGGAAATTTTCTGTGTCCTGGCACTGCTCTCATTAAACTTTTTGTGGGCTGTCTTGAGGGGAAGTATATGAGTTCCCAGCTACCAGTAGCACAACCTCAATTACTCAGTTCAAGCTTTAGGAGGCAGTTTGTCAAGCTTTAGACATCCAGATTGTTCAAGAGGGGTCTTGGTTCCGAACTTCCTCAGTTTCCTCTTGAATACATCATATCCATGGGTTTTTCCTCCTAGGTTTTGCCTGTTCTAAGTCTAGCTCATGCAATTCCTTACAATAAGAGAAAACCCAAGTGGTAATTAGTGGGATCCTAGGAGGTTGCAGAAATCTCTCAGGATCCCTTGCGTAATGCAGCCTTTACAGTATAATGAGTTTAGGTGCAAAATCTTTGTCAGCTAAATGACATCTGGACTTGTAATATATGTCGCAGGTTTTTTGTATTTGTGTCAAAAATGAGTAAATGAACACAAATCTCTTTCTCAAGGAGTTATGGCTCACCCAAGGCTCAATGTTCTCTCTACATTTCTTACTGAATCAACACACTGTCATGGCATTTCCTTCTTAGATTTGCATTTGCAAACTGCAACATAAGTTAAAACTGAAAACCATGTCAATATGACAAGTGGTTTTGCTTGTGCCTGTGGTACCATAGATCAAGACCTGTTTTTTTGTGAAAGGGGGAAAATACTGGGTAAAAGGAGAGTTATTATTCAGGCATTCAGCCTAATACAAGTAGGTGAGCAGTGGTGGGTCTTCTAGACCTCCATTATCTCTAAGACTTTCTTTGAGACTGGAAGTACAGCCTGTACCCTACTCCAGCAGCTCTCCAAACAACTGCAAAATCTCCCACCAAATGCTGTTCAGATAAGAAAAAGGAAAAATCTTCCTCCCCTCATTGCAGATGGAGAGTTCATAGCACTCCAGAAGAAGTGTCCTGAGCAATAAAGGCCTCGGAGTGAATGGCTTCTGGGGAATCACCACTTAGAAAACAACAGAGACACAGTTCAATGCAGTATGTGTTCAATTTTTAATTTGAACCTCTCTCTCCCTTCTCATCTTACCAGCCGGTGGCCCAGTCTGGCCAGCTAAAGGGTAAATATTAAATATTATCTACAGCCTTCCCACACTTAGCACTGTCTCTGATCTCTGTGCGTCACAGTCTGGAGACATGGCCAACCCTTCAGCTGCTACCACATCTTGATGAGACAGGCCTCCCTACTGCTGCTCAGTTGTGTTTTTATCATTACAGAATAGCTTCATCCCACGTACAAAAAAAAAGACACGACAAAGCTGGGTGCAATCTTGCTTAGGGCCCAGGTAGACTACCCTGTTGAAGGTTCCTCCCTTAACTTGCTCCACTGCAGTTGGCCACCTTGGCGTACCCTGCAGATAAACAGTTTCAGTCATCATGGCACAGAGACACGTAATGCATTTCACACACTGTCCCTTCCACCAGCTTTGCCGTGTGAGTCTGTAACACAAAAGTTAGTGCTGCTATGTCTTCAACAGTTGCAGCTGTCCCCACAATGCTCTCATGACCATGTCCCCTAGATGGATGTCAGGGTTTTTTTACCCCTGTAAGTGGGATGAGAAAAAAAACTGATGTTGAGTGTCGAATCCTGTGCTCAGCTAAATACCAGAGCCTCGCTTTGTCTTAATGTCCATCGCCACAAGAAAATCAACGAGTGCTAATGCACTGCTCTTAGGATCCAGAAATTGCAGGGTTGGAAGAAGCTTTGAAAGACCCTGTGAAGTCCCTTATGGTTTATCATGTCAACTCTTGTCCCCTGCTTCACAGGGAGGGACATGTTGTGGCTAATGTCTTTCCGTCCTTCTGCAAGATGGAAACATTGTGCCTTGGAGTTCTGCCACTGCCCATTTGAAATGCCCTGTGCATGCTGTATACTAACTAAAACCAAAGCTAAAATAGCTCCCGAGATGTAGCTTCAAGATTTTCAACTAACTCACACATTTCTACAATGGCCAAAAACCAACAAACAACCTTGGACAAGCTTTGATCCAAGTCTGCATTCTGTTTGCATGCCTTTAGTATTAGACAGTGCTAAATCTAGATCTGAACAACCTCAAGTTTTTGGAGTTCAGCTCTGAAATTACTGCTCTGTAATGCTGACTTTGCTCTAGAAGAGAGATAAAACCAAGGGCCTCCCCACACATAAAATGTAGGAGAGCTTGTATGCCTTTTGAGCAGGAAAACAGGGATAAGCGTGAATGCCCTGCAGTCTGTCAGGGCGCCCTGCCTAGCTTGGTCCACGTGAATATTTTTTTCACGTTTTAAAATGCACCAATGTGCAACTGTAACTCTCGTTAGAGCGACGCTCATCACCATTTTACGCTCGCCATCACGGCTCATGAACCCACCTCGCCATCCACCTGGCACAGCGGCGTACACCCACTTGCCCCTTGCTGGATGAAAGCAGGGCAAGGACCTACTTAACCAGCACCCGCGGGGACATCCACGCTGCTTGGGGCAGAGATGCCGGCTTGAGTGTGTGACTGCAAGTTAGCTCTGTTTAGCTCTGGCTCTCACGAAAGGCAACAGCAGGAATTACAAGACGGTGGTGTTAGGAATGTCTGATGGGCTCCCTGTGGTTGAGAGGAACTGTTGCTCCTCTCGCGACTTTGCTGGGACTCACCAGCTTTACCATGTCCTGGGCCGCAAACTGGGCATGGATGATGGTTGGACTCGATGATCTTGAAGGTCTTTTCCAACCTAAATGATTCTATGATTCTATGATTCTATGAAGGGAGGCGAAAGGAGGACCCAAGTGGATTTGCCGGGGTGCGAAAGTTCCCTGCTATTTTGGTGACAAGCACCCTGAGAGCAGAGCTAAGAAACGGTGTCACTTGGGCTGCGGCTCCTGCTGGGAGCGCAGGATCCCCTGCCATCCCCAAGGCAGCCAGCCAGTCTGCCAGGCAGGGAGGCAGCCAGCATCCAGCCCTTGGATGCAAGGAGCGACAGAGTCTTTAGGGCTGAAAGGAGTCAGAGGATTAGCAGCAAAAGGAGGAGAGCTGGTGTGGTTAAGCGTCCCCTGGGAAGGATGGAAAGTCAGCGCAGCCCGTTGGCTACCTTGCCGGTGTGCCAATCCGAGAGCCAAGCAGGAGTCCAGCAGGTTTTGTCACGCGTTGACACCCTTTTGGCTGCAGCCCGGGAAGGCTTTGCTGTGGGGCGGGGAGAAGTTGGCAATGCGGTGGTCCAGGGCAGTGAAATAGGGTGTGCTTCCCTGCACGTTCCTCCTTTCACCGCCCAGGCTCTTTTGTGTGGTCAACGTTGACCACAAAACTCTGCAGTGGCCCTTAAGCATTAATTGGGAAGGAGCTACGAAGCTTTTTGCACCAATTCCCACCAGGCTACAAACAGGAAAGGAAGCAGAAATATTTAGGAGCTCCTTCCCATTCCCCTGATGCTTGTTCATTATGAATTGTTCTCATGGAGTAAAGTGCCAGAAACAGCAGACCCACAGAAAAGCTAAAGGAGATTCGGGATCTCAGCGGCACTTCTGAAAGCCAGGCTATGTGTTGTCCTCTTCTGAGCCATACAACCAGGATCCCTCTTCACCAGGACACACTGAAGCCAAGTCACCTAAGCTGGGGCAGGCAAGTCAGGACAGGTACAGCCAAAGCATCCTGATGCCAGCATAGGCTTCAGGAATTGTATCTATGGATTTGCATTTGACAAAGCCACCTTCCTGAGCCCTCTGTATTGTACAGTAATTCAGACTGCAGTAATTTAGACTGCAAAGCAAATGGAGGACGCTTCTGTGCTGTTTTAATACTCTCCTGCAATCAAAATGCAAACTTTGAACCATTTGGTCGTGGATGTGCCAAATACGGTGGGAATTGAGAAAGAGCAGACATTCCAAATGTCATTTTCTCAGTGGACCTAATCGAACCCTCTGGTGCTGGCCACATCTCCAGCTTTTGTCTTAAACATGGGATACATCATGTGGGACGCAAACCACTGGCCAGGAAGGCTCTGGATAATGATGGGTTGCAGTAAGGAAGGGCCTTATTCATTGCTATATGAAATGGTATCCTTTGGCTGCCACTATGCATAAAATTTCTAAGCTATCTTTTCCACAACATGGTGAAAAAATAACATTTTTTTTTTAAGTTGTACTAATGCTCAGCTCTGAGTGATTTCAGCCTTGCCTTAATGTATTTTTTAGCTCTGCACAGTCTTATTCCTTTATTTCTACCCTGCCTTCCTTCCCCCATTACATGCAAATAAAAGCTTCCTAAAGGCAAATCCTGTGGAGTTCGGAAAACAGGCAAATTCAGATTGCTTTCAAAACCTTGGTTTGAAAACTCATGCTCATCCCAGTGCCTAAAACTGAGCTGAGCTATTTTGAAAACTTGGGACCAATCAAGCAAACCATTAAATAGATAAACACAAAACCTATTTTTAAAAATCCTAAACTTTAAATATTCCACATTTCCCCCTAAAAAATAAATGTAAAAACCTCTAAGTAGGCAGTGCTTAGATCAAAGTGATGTCATATATGCAACAGTTAAATCTAACTAGTCCCTATGAACTTGTTTTTAAAGGAATACACAATGCACCTCAGCCAGCTGATGGCTTGAGGAGGCAGGGAAGCAGGATGGGTCCTTCTTCTCCCATCATCCCCGCTTCCCTCTGCCATGGGCAGCACACCAGAATTCAGCTCCTACCCTGGCTCCTGCGGGTCAGTGACTGGATTTTGACAAAAAGGATGGAGGGTGAGACAGGAAGAAAAAGGAAGAAGAGCTCCTTTACTCACTAGTTCACGGTGCCGTACCCCTTGGCTTTAGTAAATCCCACGGAAATGGCAACCACCAAGGCGGGGAGCCCTGTGGAAATGAAACAAGAGAAAATTGGTCATTTAAGCATATGTGCAGCTCTTCTCCTACTCAACCGCATAATATACCCCATTCTTCCCAGTGTTATTCTAGCACCATCTGTCCCAGCCTGGGTCTTTGGCAGAGACTGAATTCAGGACCTTCAGAGCCAAAAGCGTGAACCCTTGTTACCTCTGCTAATGAAGTAAATGCCATCAGCTGTAATCAGATCATATCCTGCTGTGGTCTCAGCAGTTGTGTGGGGACTGACAGTACATCCAGATGCATAAAATATATTTATTTTATTCTTGGGTACACAGGCTGGGCAGGAATATATAAAGGTGTCTCCTGAAGTTGGAATATTCAGCCACAACCCAACTCAAAGAAGCTAGCAAGGAGGAGATTAAGGGCTATGTTTGCTCTTAACATAATGTATGATGAACAGCCCAGGTTCAAACCTCACCCCAAATGAGACATAAAAGGAAATGGAAACTGAGTTCCCCCTATTCCAAATAGGTTACCTCAGTGCTGGGCCATGATCTATAATAGAGCAGGTCCCTCTAAACAGCAGTGAAAAAGAGCATCAGAACATCAGGTCTTTCTGCAAAACAGGATACTTCTCTTGCCAAAGACCTGCTCCCTTTTTGTGCCTAAGAGGGGAATAAACTAAGAGAAACCAGCTGTCCTCAAGAAGACACACTCCATTACGAGTGTTGCAAAGGATGAGCAAGTTACTGTGGCTGGGATTTCACAATGTACAAAGTACAGTTTATCTTCAGAGCGTCGCAAGCTAATGGTACCAGCATGGGATGCCATTTCAGGTGCATAAGGGGGTGAAGCTACAGCCTTGATCTTACTGCCAGAAGCTCCCATAAAATTAGAGTAAGGAGTACAAAGAAAACCTGCTGGTTATTGTGCAACATGCTGGTTATTGGCCTAAAACTCACAAAAAGTTCTGCAACTGTTGGATCCTTGAACTTCTAGGCACAATCAGAACTAGCAAAAGACACTATATCTTGCTAATAGTCTTCTAATCCTTCTTATCCCTGCCACAATAAACTGCTCAAGGATCTATGGAGAAGATTGGGTACTTTTCTGGTTCACTAGCCCCAGCCCAGCTCTCCCCTTTCAGTAAAGAAATGCCTGGATATTGGCTAGTAACATCTGGTTCTTCAGCTACAGATGTCTCCACGTGGCTTTTTATAGCCCTCCTCCTTGTGACATGATCAATTAAGCTGTCTCAATGCTAAAGATTGGCAAATCCCATTAAGAATTAGCAGGATCAGTAGCCAGCAAGGATTACTGCTTCTTGACAAGACCTTAATTTGTGTGCTGTAGAGGTCACAGCAGGTGGCTGCAGAAGACGCTGTAGACCAAAGGGATATGCAGACACAGCATCCAAACAATAACCCTGCTGGCAAGGTGGTCACTCAGCAATACAAATCATCACAAGATTGATTAATAGTGAGGATATGCAGCCAGCTGGGAAGTGTAAGGCCAAGTTGGCTGGAATATACAGCATTTGAGAGTTATCATAAAGGGAAGTGTTTCTCTTCACATATGAGATTTCCAAGCACAGCTCACATTTATCAGTCCAAACCCAACAAGAAGTAGGTTTAAAAGATGCCTCTTTTTGTTTTCTTTTCTTTTTTTTTTTCCTGAATTGACTATTGCTCCTCTTGCTGAGCCTCCTTCACACCTCATCTGGATATATATCCCGGGTGGTGTATTCACTACGATGCCTTCAATATGGCATCCCATGGCAAGCACACCAAGAAACCACATGTGAAAGGACTTTTTCAGGAGTATAACTTGATGCAAGAGGCCCTGTGAAAGAGGAAAGCTGGCTAAGACTCCGCCAAAAATAGCAACTTGTTCTTCGCAAAGTGCTCCTCTTAGATGTGATAATTATGCAGAAATACAGACTCAGGCTGTGAACTCGTCAGCTTACAGGGACTGGCATGTACTAAGCCTGGGTAGGAGCCCCAGCTTTTGCTGAAAATGAATCTGTACAAGCAGCATTTACTGAAGGTGGTAGCTATGCCATGGTAGCCAAGCCAAAGAGCGTCATAATGAGGGGTGCTGTACTCCTCCTCCTTGGGAGAGTTGTTAATGGTCTAATCACAGTTAGATGTGATTAGACTGGGAAAAAAAAAATTAATCTATTTTTTGATTATTTGAAAGAATGTTACTCCTAACTGGTCTGTTCCATATACTGTGTGTGGTTTGTATCAGCCTTCTAGGCGGTCACTCATGCTACGTAGACACTGTCAAGTTTTTGGAGGCTTTCTGCAGAAAGTGAATTCTATATTCACAATTCCAAATAAATGCATTAGAAACCTGTTTTGAAGAGTTTTGGACTGCCAGGTCAGAGGAGAATCAGGTCATGTGTTCATCATGTCCCACTAGAAAAGGGGTTTTTGCTAATAACTACTGAGAGCCATAACTGTTCTGAACAACTGAAGACACACTCAGAGCCTGACTTATGGCAGAATTAAAAATCCAGTTGTAGAAACTATGACATGGTCATAAAAGACTGACAAAATTATTTATTCTTTACTGGGGCTAAATATGGTGACTGAATTGTTTCTAGGGAACAGTTTATCTGTCTGTTCTAAATGATAATAAAAAAATTCTAACTGCTAAAAAGTCTTTTCTGGAAAAGCAAAGTTGCATACCCAAGAGGAGAACAAAAAAACAGGGAATAAACCTCACTGCTGATGAAACCCACTGTAGCTTCAATGAGCTACAGCTGACAGCAGCTGAGAACTTGGCAAAGATATCTAGAACAAGGGCTTAGAGAAATGCTAATACGCAAAGGGGGGAAAGGGGGAGAATCAGCCCATGACAAAGAGAATTGTGCTAATTATTCCAGATTACGCTCTTTAAAACATATTTTTGGCCTCTTTCCTCTTAGAAGTGCCATTAATCCCAGCTCTACAGCTGAAGTCTAGCAGGATGCTAAATATCGGAAATTCTCTTGCTGCCTTAATAGGCAAGAGTGTTCTTCATTCTTGTCCTAACCTATTCCAAATGGTTATTATGCAACATTTATCAGGCAGTATGTCCTAGCTCAGAGATGACTACATTTTACTAGCAGTGCAAATTATGCTTCTACACAGGTAGGGTGGGGGTTTTTTTTAATCTGTACAGACTACAAATGTGAATTTCACCTGTCCAAAATTCCCTTGGCTAACACGCCCATCTGTCCCAGCCTTTATAAATCAGAAAAATCCCTTTTTATTACCTAGAAAAGCTCTTAGTCTGTTGCACTCGATATCCCTGATGCTCCTTGAATCACAGAGTGTTTGTATATAAAGATATGCATGAACACACGCAAGTGCATGCAGCCCGTGATTTGCACATACGTGGCTATGCTCCTCCTGCACACAAACACTATATTTCAATAACACAATTTATTTTCTACCGTAAGCAAAATCTAGGAGTGAAAACTTAAAGGGATGCAAGTGCTGGAACGAGGATGGCTCTTGATGTGCCAGAATAAATCACATAAGGGTGCTTCGGAAGCATCAGAAATATCTTGCCTGGGGTGAAATGCTAGACTTCAGTAGTAAAACGAGACACTAATACAGCTCAGACACACAACGCTTTCTCTCTCCCTTTCTCTTTTTTGCCTGCTTGCTTTTGAGCAACTTTTTGTTCAGTTGCTCCTTTCAAACGCATGCTTGTTATTGCTTTGAAAGCCCAGGTTATGGGTTTGTGTTTGTTTTCCACTACAGAATGCATCATTTAAGGCTAATAAATTAAACATACGGAAGAGGCAAAGGGAGAAAAATTAGTTACAAGCATCTGCACCAGTCTCATAGTTTATTTGTCTACGAAAGGCCCTGCTGCCATGGAGACAGGATTTCAGAGCTTGCTTCACTCCGGGTTGCACATGGAAAGAGACAGCGAGAGAGACAAAAGGGGAAAGCAAGAAAGAGACCCAAACCCAGGAGAAACCAACCCCAGCACACCCTTTGAAAACTCGACTCATCTGTTTTGTGCGACCCTTAGGCACGCTGGGCAGCAGGCAGGACTTGTGGCTCTTGCTCACACTATTTTTAACCGTCTCAGCCCTGCTTGACACCCCCAAAAGGGTTGCAAGCTCCCTCTGCCAAGCCTTACAGCAGAGCATCAGACCCTCTTGTAGCCCGGACCCTCTCTGCTCCTCATCCCGGGGAGGGGACAACATTTCCCCCCTCCCTGTCCCGGGGGAAAGCTGCTCCGCAGACCCCGGATCCTCACCCCATCCGAGACACAAGAAGCGCTTGCGGATGATGCGGTTCCGTAACCGGCCCGTCACGGCCATGTAGGACTGCCAAGCCTCGGTCAGCACCCAGCAGAAAGAGGAGAGGAAGAAGAAGTGCAAGAAAGCCGCCACCAGCGTGCATATCACCTGGAGAGAGGAGGAAAGGAGGACACATGAGAGGAGCGGCAGGCGGAGAGAGCAGCGCGTAGGAGAGCTGAAGGCGGAGGGAGATGCTTCCAAACCACGCTCTGGAAGGCAAGGTCATGGAGAACAGGACATGAAAAGACATTTTAGGAGGAGGCAGTCTCCTCCACGAGCTTTGACCTAGCAAAGGACCAAAGCATTTGGTTCAAATTTAATCAAATTTAACCATTCCTGCTCTTAAACATGAGCTCTAAGATAAGCCCACGGTTAACACTTTTGCTGAAGTCTGAACCCCCGTCCCATGCTGGTGCTTTCTTGGCTTCAGCAAGATATATTTATTTTCCAAATGATCAAAACCATTGCCACGATCCTTTCAGGGAGGACGGAGCAGTTAGTAAGCCGTGCACTAATCTCAGCTCAAAAGGTTTGCAAAGCACCATGTCGTTGGCAGCCGAGCCATAGAAATGAAATCAGAGGAAGGCAATTTAGATGGTGTCCCTGCCAGGGAAGGATCACTCAGTGAAAGAGTTAAGCCGTGAGAGCTGGGTAAAACCACGGCTGCCAGGGGCTGGTAAGGACTGCAAACATGAGTGGTGCATAGTTGTTCAAGAGCATATAACTACTAGCAGACAGGGAAAAAAAAAAAAGAAAGAAAAAAAAAAGAAACTGCATTAGAAGGAATTTCATAATGGTGAGCTCTACTACTTGGTGGGGAAAGCTCGCAAGGGAAATGCAGGGAGCTTAAGCCATTTAAAATTAAACTGGGGAAAGTACTAGCAAATGCATTATGAAGAACAATCCCGTAGTGCCAGGGAGATGGACTGGAAACCTGACAAGCTCGTCTTTGTTTTTAACTCAGCAAGGCCAAATCTTTTACTGGTGCAAATTGGTGCCGCTCTGTTTAACTCTGCCAGAGCTGTGCTTAATTTCCACCATCTGCGAGTTGGAAACTGTGAATCAATGTACTCAAGAAGAAAATGATGGAAAGAAACTTCAGCGGCTCCCAAGGAGAAGGGAGAGCAAATAGACTTTAAAAGTGACTCTGGATGAAAAAAATGGCTTAAGGCATTCAGGGCAGGGGGAGGGGGAGGTTTATGATGAAGAATTTCTCTGCTTTGAGTTATATCAGGAAACACAGACTTTGGGTTTACGGTCAGTGAACCTTCCTCCTTTTTCATCCACCAGCATCTTTTAACACGGAGCTCTCATGCACGGAGTGTCTTTTATCATGATTTTATCGGATCGCTCTCGATTCGTGCACTGGCACAAACTGCCGTTATCAGAGGTTGTGAATAAAAGTAAGACTGTGCGTTCTTTGAGACAGGAACTGTCTTTTTGTTCCATATTTGCATTTGACACCAAACCCCTTGGTATTCTGCTTATAAATGGATTCTGGATGACAGTTCAGTACAAATAACACAGCTCAATATGATAATTTCAAGTAATTTTCACATTTTAAAAGAATCTTTAAAAGGTGGTTGCTATTCATCAGCTTACAGACCTACATAAAACAGTTACAAACAGAGGATGATTTCTGGAATGTATTTTAAGAGACTGTTATTTTAGAACCTTTTTTTTTTTGGCTAACATCTGATATGACACTGTTCATTTTACTGTTTTGATTTTGTTCTGCACCAACACGGTTCTGTCCAGTTTGCCAGCAGTTTGTAAAGGGGAGAGAAAAACTTTGCTTTCCAATTTTACACCAGAGAGATACATTGTCTGGATATTTTTTCTCAGTCAGGTAGTTTTGATAGAAAGAGAAGGACAAGAGAGGAGGGGAGGACAAGGGAAATATGCATATCTCAGGTGGGCCAATATAAACCCATTGCCTCAATTGAAACCAGGCTGTGAACTTGGCCAGCTGATGGGCAGGCACTTATTTGCTTCTGCTATCTCCACTGCAGGTATTACTTTCCTTGTAAAGAAAAAAAAAAAATCTCCAAGAAGGCCTAAGCACAGGGATAAGATGTCCCAAGCTGCTGCAGAAAGATCTAGCAGAGCTTGACAGTCTGTCAAGGCCATGAGCTGTTGTCTTCCTTTAAGAGGAGAAATCTGTTTCCTTGCAGCACGTAGCCATGCCTTTGAGATATGGCCAGTTCATGCAGCGTTCCTTTCTTTTGTATCACCTTATTGCTGACTGTAATTTTTTAGCCTTCTCCCAGGCCTTTCATCTTCAAAAAGCTTAGCAAATCCAGGCGTGGAATCTTGCCTTTGAGGTTACATGGATGGAAATCAAGGGAGAATTTGGCATTTCCAGGGAAACTAATACTATAGAAGTTTTCCCAGAGTAACTGTGATTATAAATCGATCACCAACATTTTAAGATGTTCCATTATCAATAACTGAATGTGAATAAATTCCTAATTTACACTCCTTCGTCTCTTCTTTGTATAGTTTTCTTTCTCTGTTCCCTGCCAGAGACTGTTTACTAGATGGCTGAGCGGAAATCCAAGAATAACGTTTCTATTTATGGTGTTTCATGCATATGTATGTGCAAAGAGCTAATCTGCTTCATGCAATTGCAGCCAGGAGCTTTGAATCCCCGCTAACAGTTCTGACAGTGAACACCCAGAGTAATGGGAGAAAAAGCACAAGGGAGAACCTGGGCTCACAACTGTGCTCTGAAGCGGCTGGGAGAGGGTGAAGACATCCACCTCCTGTCCTGCGGTGAAGAAGACTAACCAAAGAGGAGGTCCAGCCATGGTTTGCCATGTTGAGCATCCCTCAGTGCTTCTTTCTATGGAAAGAAGCTCCTAGCACACACTTGAGGCTGCAGACAACGCACCCAGGGGAAACGAGAACTTAGCTCACCCTTTCTCCACCTCTTGCCTGGCGAAAATCATGTTGGCCATGAAAGAAAGTTTGTGAAGTTCATTTCTAAAGGGCACTTGTTTAATGGGAGCAGAGCTGGCTGGCTGCATCTCTCCACACTTCTCTACACACATCTGACTCCAGCGGCTGTAAAGCTTTCCCTAAAACATAACCTAGCCCTAACCCGAAGGGCCCTCCATAGAAATGAGTCTCTGTGATTCATTAAACCCTGGGGCTTCTCTGCAGAAACGCTTCCAAAAGTGACAGCATGCTCTGGCTGCCAAAGTAGACGCTTGAAAAAACTGGCTGGCCACTGGTTACTGTTAATTAAAAACTAAATTTTGACTTCTGCTTGCGACTTTGGCAGCAGGAGTAGTGGAGGATACTTCTTGCCTCACTTTTCTGCTTTGTGGAGTTAGCATGGTTGGAGCACTTTGGGAGATGGGAAAATATACAACATGAAAATACTAATGATGAGCAGTGATTTGTTACGCCACACACCAACAGAGAAACTGAAAGTACTTTAGCTGGAGAAAAGTCATACAGGCAACATGCGCCTCTCCAGCTGGATCTGTAATGTGGGAAGGCATGTACGTGCAACCAGTGCAGGTAGCTTGAAAATCCACATCACGTCTTGCCTTTACTGCTCGAGTCACACTGTGATCTGCAGTGAGTCCCTCACGGCTCTCGGCTCTGCAGCGTGCACAGCGCGTCTGGCAACACTTCCTACCCCCAAAAAAGGTGGGTTTTGTGGCTGTGTTTGTTAACATCTGCCAAGCGCTTTAAGCTCAGAGTATAAAAGTTGCTGAGATGATAGTTTTTTTTTTTTTAAAGCCTTTTCTCAATCTGTCTTTCTTTGTAATTTTTGGAAAATAAAATGGTTAAAGCCTTGCAAATAACCATGTTTCTTCACTGTGCCATGTGCCAGCTACTCTAGGCAGATATTCAAAAATATCACATTGGTTTTAATCAAAGCCCTGAGGATGCTGACAAATTATCAAAGAGAGAGCGAGAGAGAAAATTGAAATCTGCCATTTAGTTGTGTCTTTGACATGTCGCTAATTAACAGATGGAGGAAAAATGAGGAAGCGCTGCCTGAATGGATCATTTCAGTGCTAAATCAGGGGAAAAGCAAACAAACAAACAAAGCCCAACTGATCTCCTACCTTATTCCGGGTCTGGGTCTGTCCGATCAGGATGAGAGCGTTGGAGGAGATGATGGATAGGCAGAAGTTGATAAGAATGACAGAGCGCTCTGAGCGAATATACCTGCAGCAAGAGAAGAGGGGAAGGGAGATCCACCCTGTTACAACTTGCATTAAGTTACCTCTGAAAAGCATCAACCAGCTGCAGGTTGCACTGGGCCAGGCTCTACAGAAGGCCATGGTAAAAGATTGCCCATTTCTTGCAGATCTTGTATGTTAAACAGACAAGAACAAGGGGAAAAGGGAGCGGGGAGAGCTTGGGTGTAGTGCTCAGCCCACAGATCTCTCCATCCTCCCCCATCAATGCTGGAGTTACGAGCACGAGTCAACAAACTAGGGGCCAGCCTGGTCCCAAGTCTGAGCCGCTCCTAAACCAGTAGAGTGCTGCAAGTCTTCTTCAGCTCTGCTTACTTGAAAGGGGACTTGAAAAGGAGCTTGAAAGAAAACATACAGGCAACACATGGAAAGATTCCCAAATAAGAAGAGCCACAGGCATGCTGGCGATGAAAGCAGGTTACGAATGCATGCACCTTCACGACAAAGTGTTTGTGATTCAGCATTCCCCTTTGTTTAACCTAACAACCTGTCCTGAAGTGAGAAGTATTTGTGGCTTTTTTTTTTTCTTTTCCCCAGACGGAGAGGTTTAATGCTTCTCAAAACTAGGCCAAATACGTAACTGCAGCTGTGGGTCTGGGACGTTAGGGATCCAGGTTAGGAAGCTGTTGCCTTCAGTACCTTGCAGCAGCAAGCTATTTGTCATTTCTGATATGCAATGTGCAGCACAGCACCAACTTGCTGCTGAGGTTATGCGCATGACAATTAATTCAAACCACTGGCTACGGAGGAAAATTTCTTTGAAGGCACTTTTATGTACCTAATAAAATTAAAAAGGAATTGCAAAAGTGCAAATCCTCAAGGATTGACTCGGGACCTGACCATACCAACGCTCACACACGTGAATAATCTCAGTGATTCGGCAAGTGCCCTGCCTGAATACCAGATGAGTGAAGAGTAGATACTGATGCTTACAGAAATTAGAAACAGATCTATTAATCAGCCAGCTCATCCCTGGAGGCTAATGCAGGATTATTTCTTATATTCCAGCACATCAACTATTTATATTGGGAATTTATTTTCATTAACTAATTTTAGCAAGAGTGAGTTGGTCGTGCTTTGGCTGCAGAGTTTTAAATTTCCGACTAGGTGGGCAGGATGAGTTTGCTGCACGCGTATATTCTGCCAACGGTAGATCTGTGCTTTAGACCTACTGAAGGCTGCAAAACTTTGATTTTAACTTCCCTCTGAGTTTTACCTTCAGACAAACATGAACATTGAGGATATGCTTTCCTGGATACAAAAAAGTCACTGATGCAAACTTGCCTGAACTTATACTTAGTCTGTTGGAAATCTGGTTTATAGGTAGTTCTCCCTGAAACTCACCCAACCCCAGAACAGACTGTAAAATTTAGGCTTCTAGCTCAGCTAGAAACTGGGCTGACTGCCTGCAAAATGAGCCTCTGGTTCCTTTCACGGCCAATCTGATCCAAAATTTCCCGTTTTCATCGGGCTCAATAAAATGCTGTGCATCACCTGTATCCTATTCCATTTGTGGCTGGAGGGTACCGAGCCATCGATCTACCTACACTTTGATTGTGTGAAGTAAAATATCAAGTCTCCAGTCAGCAGCTTCGAGGGGATAGAAAGGGAGATTTGGAATCTGTCCTGGTGGGAATGAGATGTAATAAATCTGTGTAGCAACACTATGTTCCAACTGGCATTAGCGTGCACTTTGCAAGTCTCTGGTCAAAAAAGGTAAGAAATTAGTTGACCATAGTCTGTATGTGAATGTAAGGGAAGATAATCCAGCTGTCTTCAGACTTTTTCCCCCCTTAAACAAGCCTCTCCTTTCTCCATGCTTCCCTTCATGCACTGAGAGTCCATCCTGTTCCCCAGATCTCTGAAACTCCAAAGAATGAGATGTGGGTTGGCAACATATAGAATCACAGAATCAGAATAATTTAGGTTGGGGAAAAGGCTCTCGAGTTCCCAGTCCAATCCTCTGCCCAAAAAAGGGCTAATTTCAAAGCCAGATCAGGTTTTGAAAATCACCAAGAAAAGAAATGCCACCACCTCTCTTGGATGACTTGTTACAGTGCTTTACTGCTCTCATGGTGAAGCATTATTTTTCTTTATATCCAGCTGGATTTTTTTCCTGCTGCAGCTGGTGCCTCTAGACCTTTCACTGTATAAAGTTGTTTGACTTCTCCGTGATTCCTCCTTAATAGCCTCCTCTTCTGCAAGCTAACCAAGCCTTGTTCCCTTTGTCTCCTTTTACATCATGTTCTCCAGCTCCCTAAGCATCCACTGGACTTGCTGCAATGTGCTGACATCTCTTGTACTGGGGGAGTCCAATATTGGGCACACTTTTCCAGATGTGGCCTCAAGAGAGTCAAGCAGAAGGGAATAATCAATTTCCTTCACCTGTTGGCTATATTCTTGCCTATATAGCCCAACATAATGTTGGCCTTCATTGCTGCACGGGGGCACTGCTGATTCATTTCTAAATCATTGCCCACTAGGACCTGCAGAGACTCCCCTGTGGAGACATTACCAAGCCAGTCAGTCCCCAGCCCATCCTGCTCCACGTGGTTATTCTATCCCAGGTGCAGGACTGTGCCTTTGTCTTTGTTATACCATTTCTCCAGCCCGTATCTCCAGTTTGCTAAGGTCCTTTTGAATGGCAATGCTACTCTCCAGCATATCAGTCACTCCTCCCAACTTGGTGTCATCCACAAACCTGCTGAAGGTGCATTTCGCCCTATCGTCCAGGTTGTTAAAGAAGACATTAAACAGTATTGGCCATAGTATCAACCCCTGTCAGATGCAACTAGTAACCAGCTCCTGATTCAAACCTTTGAACATTACCCTTTAAGCCCGCATGAACTCCATCCAGCTATTAAGCCACCTCAGAAGCCACCAATCCAGTGCACAGTTCCCTGGTCTGGATACAAAGATGCTATGGGAGACTGAGTTAAAGGCCTTGGTAATGTCAAAGTGTACAATACCTACTTCTCTCCACTGTCCATGCAATCAGTCATCCCATCACAAAAGGGAAACAGGTCAGTCAGGCACAATCCGCCCTCAATAAATCTGTGCTGTCTATTCCCAATTGCTTTCTTGTCCATCATTTTGCCTGGAAATAACCTTTATAGCTACTTGCTCTTTAATCTTCCCAGGGGCTGTGAGTAGGCTGACCAGTCAGGTGATCTCTGAATCCTCCTCCTTGCCCTTTTTAAAGATGGGTGTAACATTTGCCTTCTTCCAGCCATCAAGAACCTCCCCAGATGATAGAGAGTGGCTCCACAGTAACACCAGCCAGCTCCTTCAACACCCTCAATGCATCCATTTAGTCCCATGGACTTCTGAATGTCCAGCTTACTTAAATGGTCCTCAGCTCTCTCTTCCCTGGCAGTGGGTATTATTTTCTTCCCCAGATTCTGCCACTAGGTACAGGAATATGAGTGCTTGGGAGCAAACCTTGCCAGTAGAACAAGAGATGAAGGCACTGCGTACCTTCACCTTTTCAACTTCCTTCTCCATTAGGCTACTTGCCCCATTCAACACTGGGCCACCACTTTCCTGAGTAATCCTTTGGTACTGACAGACCTACAGAAACCCTTCTTGATGCCTTTCACATCCCTTACCAGTTTCAAATGCAGCTGAGGTCTGACCTTCCTGATTCATTCCTGCATTCCTGGGCAATGCTTCCTCAGTCCTCTTTGGTAGCCTGACTTGGCTACCAAACATTTCCTTGCTATGTTTCAGCATAATCAGAAGTTCCCCCTTATGCTAAGATGGCCTCCTGCCGTGCTTGCTTTTTTCCTTCCATATCCTCTTCTCCAGAGCAGGATGATCCACAGAAAGAAATCACCATTACTATCCAGACCCCCAAAGAAGTCAGGAACTCGTATCAGAGAGGGAAAAAAACACAGAACTTGATGGGGTGTGCCAAAGGAGAGATCTCCAGCAAAAGCAGATCTACTCCAGGTTGCTGTCTTGCTACCCTTTGGCTAATAGACGGACTGTGACTACTTATCAAAACATACTGTATTCAGCATCCAAACCAGGGGAAAACTCACCGCAAATTTAGGGAACTTCTGCTCTGCCTGGGGTCCTGCAGGATGTGGAGAAGCCCTGTGCAAACCGAGGCAGATGGAGAAGGTGGAAAAACCCCTCAGTTTGTCTCTCTGTCCCCATTACGCTCCCTTCCTCTCCGCAAACACTGAGTCACTCTTGCTTTCTCACTGTGTGTAAACACATCCTTCTCCGTGCGGGCACTTACTCATTCCTGCTACCTCCCACCAGGGCCACTGAGTGCCTCAGCATCTCCAGCAAAGGCAGAGCTCCTGGGTTTAAAGCAAGTGTTAAAAGCCCCCTGAGAGCTCATTGACAACCACTAAATCAATCCTCAGGCTTCGATGGGCAGGGAGTGAGAAAAGCTTGCACTGCTATCTTTCAGCGATACAGCATTCACCCAACCGCCGCCAGTGAAAAAGGTCTGCCATACCCCAAATGCTGACGGGCTGGTGGAAGAGCTATTCGATAGCAGGCATTGATCTCCATGCTATGGAAAGGTCACTGATTCCAGAGGCTGTTGAACTGCAATGAGTTTAGGGATGGAAAACACATCGGGGCACTCGAAACACCACTGTGTCAAGGAGCTGCTTGAAAGGAGTGGTACAACCCAAAACTTAGAGAAACACGGCACTAAATCATTTCACCTGTTCTGACGCTTGATTAGTTCCTTTTCTCCCCAGTTTTTCAGTTTCATGTCACTTTTTCAAGAGGGAAGATCTTGTTCTTTCAATTCTCCCTCTTTTTCCACTTGAGTGGTGGAGCACGTGGCCCACACACAGATCGTGTCTCCAGCTGTGACCCAGGCCAGCCACTTCTGAGATGTAACAAGGTCATCCCACTTCTATGGCCCACTGTGTCACTGACCTCTCTGTTGAGACTGCTAATAAGGCCAGAGATACACCATCTGCAGCAGAGTTTTTGCAGCCATCTGTCTACTGGGAACTGGAGTGAGTCCACCAACAGGCCACCAACAGCCGTCAAACAGAAACAACGTCCAGTTTTTAATAAGACTGTGCCAAGTTGGCTGTGTCTGAAGTGATCACTTGCATCAAAAAGCTCACGCCGTTCATGCCGATGGCTTAGTAGGTGCCACTAAGAAACAACCATTATTTGGAGGTTTTGAATGGGAAATGGAGGGTAAATTCGTTTCCTCTCTGATATGCAGCCCAAAGCTGGGATCACCTCCCTTTTACTCTACCCCCTTTTCTTTACCATGTTCCTTTCCCTCTTTCTCCCCTGCCCTTTCTTTCTGCTGCCCATGTATAAACAAACCCTAGCTGGGCAAAATTCTGGGAAAGTTTCCAGATTGTCAGCCTCAGTGAGCTTATTCATCAGAAGTGTTTCATACTCAGGCTGAGTCTATGTATGCATGCTCCAGATGCCTTTGTCCAGAGATCTGAATGGGAAATTTCCCGGCCAAAGCTCCCCGAAACAGCTGAGCTCTGGTGAGTGCTCTCCACAGAAGACCAGGCAGCTAGGGCATGAGGAGTTTCTCCCCTGCATGGTGAAAAAGAACCACTTTAATACTGCTCCTCTATTTTTGCAACAACAGCTGGAATGCTACTGCTGATCCCACTCCTAAGCATTCCTCCAGCTGTTGTTCATCAGACTATATAACATCTGGGGCAAAACAAAGTGGGAGCCAGGAGATAACGTTGACTTGAATATGATGTTCCTGAGACCATTGATAGGACAGCACATTCATGTCCAGCAGCTATGCCTAAAATAAAAAGGACACACAGAGTGCTCAGGGCTCAGCCACGGGAATGCTGTGAAGTTTAGAAAACATGAAAACATGATCTACAGAGAAGAAATGAAACAAACTCAGCGCACCAGAGAGAAATTTTAGAGATCACTTGATCATGCTTTACAAATATTTACACAGAGAGACTTAAGATAGAGCGCCCTTTAATCAAGATATAGCTGGTCTCAGGATCACTTGGAAATGCATGTCCATCCTTGGCTAGCTCAGAAATGCCCATTCAAGCCTCCCATAAACATGTCCCCCCATTCATGCTGATCATTTTGGGCATAGACATAACGCAAAGGCTGGAATGAGAAATTAAAAAGAGTGTATTTTAAACAGGGCAGGAAATTAACTTTACTGTCCTCAATAACAGTAAATATTGAGGGGCACACTCCTGGAAGAAAATACATCATGTTATTCCAAATGACACTGACATGCTCCAAACTGATTCAACCTCATGTCTGAGCTTGGGTTTCAGACCCTGAACTTGTTTCTGATAGGAAAGAGAAGGTGAGGCTCGAACACTTGCTCTTTACTCTTCTAGCCTAACTTTCCACTTGATCCTGACACCAGTGACACCAGTAAGTCACCTACCAGCGCTGCCCAGTGCTGCCCAGCCTGAGGAAAAGCAGGAGAGGACAAGGACTTGAGCAGATCCAATGATACCCCAGGCACGGAAAAACCTGAGTTCTAGATAAACGTTATTATGATCAGTCTTCAGCTCGTAGCACTTGCCATAATTAACTAGCCACTATGCACTGTCACAGTATGAACAAAAAAAGATGCATTTTTGCTTATTTTTTAACTCTCGTTTCTTTCCTCTGTCAAAGGGTAGAAAAAGTTATCTCAATTCACAACTCTGAACTGAATACACCCTTTCCTTCCTGCTAAGAAGATTCACTTGACAAAATAAGAGCCTCAGACTGATCCCTTCTCCCAAAATGGTCACCAATAATATCCAAACAGTATATTCTCTGTGGCCACTCCATTTCAATTTCAGTCATTTACCCAGTTCTGATTTTCTTTGGTTTATTTAGCTTAGAGTCATGAAGCTCTCAGCATGTTTTCCATGGGTTTAGGAAACGCATGGGTCATGTTGTATAAATTCAGACCTCGTTCAATGCAGTACAGGGGAAGAATCCCTTGCACACCTCGGGTCTTCCAGCTTATACAGTTCACCAAAACGTATCTAACAGGGGCATGGGCCAATGTGGGCCTTTGCTCAACAAAACTTTGCTACAAAATCACGTCAGCCTCTATAAATGATAAAATTTAGGGTTACACCTGACCTGCTTATAGGTGTACAGGAGCTCTCTGCAATGGGATGTACTGAGGAATCCCATATGCATCTGAAGCTAAAGGCAAAACATACGTAAGAGGTTGGAGAGTTATTTAGACCATGTGGTTTATCATCCTTAAGCTCCTGAAAAGTGCTGTCTGTTCTTCAGGCCAGATGTTTTCAGAACAAGTTGTGGATGTTTTGATGTTATCAAAGACCCAACCAGGAATACCTTGAAGCAATCTGCCTGCCAGGAGGCAGTGCACGTCCACCTCTGCACGAACAAGGTTTCCTGGGGTATACGAAGGCATCTAAAACAGCACGCAGCTTTTGAAAATGGAACAATGTGACTACATGGGGTCATGGCACTAATTTCACTGTACTAATTTCTCTGGCACTAAAAGGAAAGAATAATGCCAACTAAGCTACTATGATGACTTTTTGCAGGACCCGCTCATTACCAAATGGTTCTTCCTCAGGCACCAGACACCCAAAACAGGAGAACAAAACCTCCAGGATCCATGTAGTTCAAGAGACAGTTATTTTCCCAAACAAGAAGAGAAGAGAATGAAAGCCATACCTCCAAACAGAGACATAAATGATAATCAACAGCAAAAGTGTCAGCGAAGATACTCCACAGCCTACAATTAATGTGACAGAAGGAACCAGCACCTTTTCCATGTTCTGAAAGAGAGAAAATAAGAAATTAAAAAAAAAAAAAGTAAAAAAAAAAAAAAAAGAAGATGCTCAGCAAATGCTACCAGCTCAATTTCATGGCAAGAACTTTCCTCCTAATTGTTTGTGTGTCAACTCACCTGACCTTCACATTGCACTGCACGTACAAATAAAGAGGAAAGAAGACCAGGATCTATTTCTGGTTGACCCAGCCTTTTTTTGGACCTGATTCTGCTCCCACACACACCAGTGTTATATCTGGGTAACAACTCTGATATCCATGCGGAGGCAGGTTTGCAAAAGGCATGGGTTGCAAGAGGAGGATCAGGCCCTTCATATCCAGTGTGAAACTTTGAAGATAATTAATGAGGAAATAGCAGAAGGTAGTGCCTACACTAGACCAATTACAAATGAGCTCTTCTGGGAATGGCAGTGATGAAGGTTGGAGGATGAAAAGAAGGTGAAAATTTTCCACCAACTACAAACATCCATCTGGAAAACAAGGAGATGAAGCAAGCAAAGAAAAAACAAGATATATATCCTCCCCAGGAAACCAGCATCCAGTCATACCATCCATCATGTCACTACTCTTACACTACTACACAAAGCATTTCTTCACATGCAGGGGTCCTTACTGGAAAGTCTGGTGTGGAACGGTTCTCCTTTCCTGTCTGAACACAAAAGATCTGCTGATCATCAGGTCTTGCAACGTCAAGAGCAAACACACATGCTATAACCTCTCCTAATCTAGTTCTCTGCATCACTGGGACGAACTGTGTAACTAGCCAACATCTGCCAGACTAATATCGCTAAACTCCCCCTGGTCTCAGCTTCGAGTCAGGATCTGGATCCCACTTGGTTTTCTCTGCTGCAGGCTTTTTTTCCGGCATGTTTCTCATTTCCACATCAGTGATCTCTGCTGGCGTGAAGGCAGAAAAGCAGAGACCCACCGTGCAGCAGACACACAAGAACCTTCTATTTAGAGCGATTAGGCAGTGTGCAGAGGTGTGGGAGCGCAGTCAAGGTTGTCATTAGATTGGCGCAGTACCAACACCTATCGCTACAGCCATGGAGATGAGATGGTTTCTGACATAGCAAGGGTTTAGCATGGGTGGGGGGGAAGCAATTACACATGAATTTGGGAATAGAACAGGCAGTCCTCTAAGGACTTGTCTACACCATTTTGCTGGCAGGCATGAGGCTGCTCAACCTGAACCTCCAACCAGCAGGACGCCATGAAGCTGAGGCTACTCCAGCTCTGTTCCAGGCTACTGAGCCTTCTGCAAAGCAAAACATACTAGGCAAGCCTCAGTGCTGTGCTTATATGGACTCTGGCCAGCTCAACACATGGGCAAAGCAAGCATGCATCCGTGACTCAAGGCCCACAGTCAGAACCCACCACGAAGAAAAGGCAAACAACGGCGATACATCGGGATCTGAGCTGACTTGGCCCTGAAGTCTGAAGGGCTTAGGAAGATCCTCCTTACTTGTATAATTTGACAAAGGGCACCTCTCACATTTTGAATCTCATTGGGGGGAATTAATGAGGAACAAAACTTTTACCATACTGCTGCACTGAACCCCACAGGAGCTATCGGGAAGGCTGGCACAACAGCTTAAGGGATCTGAGACAAAATTTAGTGACACATTCAATGGCTTGAATGCCCAACTGGCATATACACCCAAAGGAGTACAGGTTGATTGAGGGATCTTTACTGGATGCAGACCAGCTACAGTCTGGAAGCCAACCTGCACTGCAGTGTGGTGCTCCCTCTCTGCAATGTCCCCTCCCTACTGACTGTATTAGCTCTGACACATCAATCACTACCCCAGCACGCCTGTACAGCTTCCTTGAGTTCCCTCTGTGAAACAGGAGGCTTAGGACTCTCCAAAACTACACTATAGATATGTACAAAGGGTTTCGATGCCGATCCTGATTCAACTTGCTGAAGTAATGCAACTGGATTTCCGACAATATCTTAGTCCTTTTAACTACCAGCAATTGTGCAGAAATTGCAAGAATAACACGGCGCTGAGCCTCACCAATCCATCTAGCAATGTCCTGCATCTCCCTCCACCTAGAACTTCCCAAAGTACTCACAGAAAATGTTTCAGCTCACACGTGGATTATTCCGCTAAACTTCTACGGAGACTGGCCTCACTGTGATTTTTAACATCAATGCATACGACTGTATTCGCACCCTGAGAATTTACTCCTGCCAAATATTTGTGGAAGGTTAGAAGCAGTTTTTTGCGAACTAGGTAAACATACAGAAATTTCAATGAAAATATCAACATTTTGATTCATCTTCCATCAAACAAAATTGAAATTGGACGTATTCCAGGCACCGTGAGTGCTGAAACACCGTATCTTGCTCCTTATAAATTGAAATGCGGAAGCGACTTTCTTCTGGGAACAGAAGCCTTTGATTTAGTCAGGCACTGGAGTAGGGTATGGGAGAGAAAGATGCAATCTCCTGTCTGAAGTCACAGCTTCTCCCTTTGCCACCTTTGTTTCCCCCACTACAGAACCCAGGTGGGCAACAGCCCTGTCCCACCCCAAAGATGCATGGTCATGATAAATGCACTGTGAAGCACAAGCTACTCAGACATGGATTGCTCCTTGCTTACTCGCTCCACGCTCACTCCCACTCCTTTTTCTCTCCCCGCTCCCCCCTTACGGCCATATGAGTTCACATCGCACAAACGGTGGCCTGGGATGAGCATCGATTGTGACATTTGATTTAAGTAGGTCTTGTTTCACTGACTTTTCATGGGTAACTGGATAAAAGTGGGGGAGGAGCTCCATTAAAGCAAAAAAGCCCGACGTATAACTCATTCCTAAACCATCTGAGAATAAATGGAGTTTGGATTTTAAGAGATGAGCAGACTACATACCCATATCTCTAGCACAGTAATCCTAACTTCCCTCCCTTCCATGTCCTCTCTGACATCCCTCCATCCCCAAAAACCTCAGATTCTTTCACTCCCTTCCCTATCCACTTTCCTGCATGACCTATAAACCTCTAATAGATCCTCCATCAGCTAAGTAAGAGGTTGCATGTACTGGACCATTCCTAGGTCAGACGTTTTCTCATTGGCAAGGCATTACACAAATGATGACCAGCTAAGGGGAAGCCAGACTTGCGGGTAATAGCTGGTATCTATCTGCAGCCTTTCCCACAGAAAACACCCTGATCTGCACCTCCTTCTTTATCCTTCAGCCAAATTTTCACAAAATCCATGCCCACCAGAAGGACTTTTGCTGAAGAGATGCTATGAAGCTCTCTTCAGGTTGGTCCAGGCCTGATGGGATTTCTGTTGGCATCATGAGGGTGGATAACCATAAAAAACACTGGCTGCAATAAGAACAGGAGCTCGCTCCTTTGGGAATAATAAGTCCTAAAGGTTTAGGCCCATGTAGCTTAGGATTCTGCTTGCTTTCTTCATTATTAAAGTTTCTCTGTCCTCCCTATCTTCCTTTCCCCCTCCCCCACTTCTTCCCTTTGGCAAACGAAGCATTGCTTGTTTTATTTCTTCTGACTAATTAAACCCCCTGACAGAAGGTGGTCGGATGCTGTAGGATCTGAGCCTTGCAAGGGAAATTTCCTCGGAGCAGAACGAGGGGGAAAAGCAAGGCTGGTTTAAAAAGTAATAACGTGACCAACAAAAAACCAGCAAGGCATTCTCACGGTAAGAGAAAAAGCAGTTCTAGGGGAGTTTCCCAGAACCACAGCTGAGGAGCAGACTGGTTGCAAAAGACAGGCCAGGAACAGGGTCTCCATCTGCTTGGACTGGAGATGGTCCCAGACGGCCCAGACTCTGCCCTGCCCCTCACCACCCCCCCATGTCTGCTGACGGGTGCCATCCAGAAGCACCCTGAAACAGATGAATCTGTGCCTGGTTGGAGCCGGGAGCCGGAAAGAAAATCTTTGCCTGGGCCAAGCAGGAACAGAGCAGGTCATTACAAGTCGCAAGTCCTGCGATTCTGTCACCAAGCATGACAAGGGAGGGGAGAAGCAATCAATGACATCAGCTGGGATGGAAATAATGAGTGCCACTGCCTGGGGCCGCTTGCTGTCCTACCACCTCATTGCTCTGCCTGGCAGGGGAGAAGGACACTCCTCTTTTTCTTTACAATTTCACTTTGTTTCCTTTTTCCTCTCTTCTATGTCCTTCTTTTCCTTTCTCCCTCATTTTTTTCTCTCCTTTGTCTTCTTTCCCCCCTTCCTTTGGCCATTTTCCATGACATATTCTGCCTTTTCTTCTTGCTCTTAATGCATCTCTCTGGCTCTCTCCCTTTTACATTCTCTGCATTTCTCTTTCCTTCTCTTGCTTTCTGCACAACACTGTGAAAAGCAACTTCATTCGAGTCATGCTTGTTCCATTACCGTGCTCTGGCTCCAGGGTCAAACAGGGTCCAATTAGAACAAAGTCAAAAATGGTATTTCTTAATGCCATGCAGTTTGCCTGAGACCTTACAAGCAAGCTGTTCTTTCTGCTTTTTCTATCCTTGAAACTGAGAAAGGCTGAACAAAGTCTTTATAGGTACAACATCATACTAATAAAGTCACCGAAAAATTAAACCGTTTATTTGGCTCCCAAATTAAACACAGAGATATGAGCTTGGAATCTGGGGTGCTGTGCTTCGTTTGTTTTTAGAAGTGTGTTTGCTATTCAGAATGGTTGCCTTGAGCCTGACTTCCTGCACATTTGAAATTAAAGACTCATGAAATCAGAGAATTACAGAAGTACTGGTTGCAAGGGACATCTAGAGTCTTCTAATTCAATTTACTGCTTGGAGCAAGACTATCATTAACATCAGGTGAGGTTGGCCATGGTTTTGTCTAGATAAGTCTTGGAAATTCTCAAAGATGGAGAGCTCTCATCCCCCTGGTGACCATTCCAGGGCCACAGCACTCTCCTGGTAATAAGGTTTTTCCTAAAGTCGCACATGAACCTCCCAAGCTACAGTCTGTGGCTTTTCCCCTTTTTAAATCATCTGGCACAAGCGAGAGGAGTTTGGTTTTATAATTTTTGTAATTGCCCCTCTGGCACCTATAGGTGGTGATTAAATTGCCCCTTACATTTGCTTTTCCAAGACCAAGCAAGTCCAGCTCCCTCTGCCTCTTGCCTCACAGGTCATGAGCTCAGAGCAATGAGACACACTCCACTTTTCTGACAAAGAACTGGACCGGGTGGGTGTGATTTACTCCAAGAATTGCTCAGGAACCACTTTACTGTGCTACTGGCCTAAAGGCTTTTCACAATTCTTGAGAAGTTTTTTAAGCCACTTCGTATTGATTTTGTTTCTGGTTGGACAACTCTTGTCAAAGCAGAGAGCTGGTTGTAAAAATTGCTGGAAAATAATGCTTTTAGCAGTAGTCACAGAAGTGAACAGCTTTCTAAACAAAGGGGTGTATGTTAGTCCTGTAAGAAAACAAGAAGGGTTGAATGACCAAGAGGTGAACGTGCTCTTGTCATCTGCCAAAAATGTCCTGAAATCTTTTAATCCCCATTCCGTTGGATTCTGCGTTTCTCATTCAGGCTCAGGCCCTTTGTATATACACAGATATACCGCAGTGGTATGGTAAAGCACCAGCCGTATACTCTACCCCCGTACAACCACCGGACAAAAAAGGACAGCAGCCACCCCAAAGGACAGCAACCTGCAGCAATATACAGTCTCTTTTAGGGACTTTGGTAATGAGTGATGTTATGACACCTTCACCTCAGCGAGAACCAGGCTCTTGACACAACTCAGGGGACAACGTTGTCAGCGATGCGTTTGTCCACCTGTGGGGACTCTGCAGAGCCAAGAGGAGCAAAGCCTTGCACTTGCCTGCAGAAGGAGCAGATGTGAGGCACCCAAGGAGCAGACCCACTGAATTAGCAGGTGTTGTTCTTACCCCACCATTCTCCTGACCATTACTCAGTGCTCAATGAAAGCAGAACTGACGTCCAGCTGTCTGGTCGTGCTGGGGCATGCCTGTTGCTGAGCCCTGGGTTAAAACTGGAGCTGCTGAAGGGAAGGCTTAGTTTTCCCCTCCTGGAAGACATATTTCTTCCACTAATTGCAAGACTGGGAGAGAGGAAGAGCAGGACACAAGCTTTTTTTTGGTGGACTCCAAAATATGTCCAGTAGCAGGGATTTAGTGAAGGTAGGATTGGGCCACAGCTGAAAGGAGCTTTTTTGGTGGGTCAGCATTATCAGAGGGATGACAGGGTTCACTCAACTCAAAGAAGAGGAGCAGTGAGGAGGCACTAAGCCATTTTTTTCATAGAATCATAGAACGGTTTGGGTTGGAAGGGACCTTTAAAGATCACCTAGTCCAACCCCCCTGCCATGGGCAGGGACACCTTCCACTAGATCAGGTTGCTCAAAGCCCCATCCAACCTGACCTTGAACACTTCCAGGGATGGGCCAGCCATGACTTCTCTGGGCAACCTGGTCTCATCACCCTCATCGTAACAAATTTCTTCTTTATGTCCAATCTAAATCTACCCTCTTTCAATTTAAAACCATTGGCCTTTGTCCTGTCACTACAGGCCCTGGTGTCGTGGACCGGACCCCGGCCAGCAGCAAAGCACCACACAACTGCTCGCTCACTCCCCCCGCAACAGAACGGGTGGGGAGAATCAGATGGGTAAAAGTGGTAAAGTTTGTGGGTTGAGATAAAGACAGTTCAATAATTTAAAAAAAAAAAAAAGAGGAGAAAAACTAATAAAGAGAGAGGGAAAACCCCAAGAAAAACAAGGAATGCAAAAGAAAGCCATTGCTCACCACCAGCCAACTGATGCCCAGCCAGTCCCCGAGCAATGGTAGCCCCCATCAACGTCCAACCGCCCAGTTTTATTGATGATCATGTTGTCATATGGTATGTCTTATCCCTTTGGTCAGCTGGGTCCCTCCCAACTTCTTCTGCACCCCCAGACTTCTCACTGGTGGGGCAGTCTGAGGAGCAGAAAAGGGCTGGACTCTGTGTAAGCACTGTTCAGCAATAACTAAAACATCGCTGCATTATCAACACTGTTTTCAACGCAAATCCAAAACATAGCACCATACAAGCTACTATGGAGAAATTTAACTCTATCCTGAAAAAAACCTGGTAGAAAGTCTTTCTCCATCTTTATTATAACACTTTATATATTTAAAGGCCACAATAAGGTCTCCCCACGGTCTTTTCTTCTCCATCTTCTAACCTCTGAGGAGGGCTTTGAGATCCCTGCATGGAGATCACTTAGTGGCAACGTTAATAAATAAACTTTTCACAACTTCTTTCTGAAACAACTCGACATCCTCCCCAGCTCAGCCCATGTCATTGCAAGACAGATCCCGAGAATTACTACCTCTTTTTGCTTCCTTCCCATCATAACGACAGGCTTCTCATGTCAAAGCTAATAGTCACCCATTATCGGGAATGCGTTTGTGGAGCTGAGGGCCCCTTTTATGTAATTTGGCCAGTCTAACAGGCAATTTCATGTAATTACAGTACACAAAAATCACCCAGAGAGACATCTTAACATGCTACTATTTATTAACAATTGCTAACTCTTCACTCGGTATTGAGTCTGCTCTCAAGATACAACATGGCAATCTGCGTTTAGTAAACAGCCTTGATGAAGCTCTCAGGGCAGAGGAGTGGTCACGCAGCCGCTTGTTAATAGGAACTGTCAGGATAATTTCCTTCAGGCTGGTGGGGAATTACAGGAGTTAACAGTATGCATTATCTACCTGCCAGTCGTCAATGCCACGGTCAGCTTGCTGCCGCTCTTTGAACTACCAGACTGTGCTCTCAGTGCCTCAATATCCAGTCCCGATATCAAGGAGGGCTGGATCAGGCTCCTATTAACTCTAAGGGCTGCTCTCCTCCCGCCCAGCCAGCTGTTCCCAAACAGTTTCACTACCATTATTTAAAATACACTATGCTTTATTTCCTCCCCCCCCGCTTTCCCATCCCATTTCTCTTGGCCAAGCTACTGAAATCACTGTTTAACGGGGCTCTGATGAGTAGCCGTGAACCACTCTGTATCCCCCAGTGAGCTGCGGTTTGGGAACCAGCGTACCGAGCAAGGGGACCGCAAGTGAGGAGAGCGGAGGTCTATTCCCAGCTTGCCCGCGGGTCAACTGTGTACGCGCAGCTCCATCATTTAAGCCAATCTTTTCAAAGTCCTCTCAGCCCATCTGCTTTAGATTGCAAACACTGGCCTTAACTTCTTGGGGCCCTATTTCGACCCCCTGGAAATCGAAGAGAATAATACTGCCCTCCATCTCTCTTCCAAAGCTTAATTCAGCTTAGACTTCTGATATGTGTAAATGCCTTAGGGGGTTCCTAGGGCTAGGTCAGGACAATCACGTACCGGCATTTCATTCTCTGCTGTGCAGTATTAACATGGGGAGGTACGGAGGAGAGAGAGGAGAGAGCTTTTGGCTTAACTGTTTGTGAGCTGGCCAGATGGAGTGTCTGTTTTTCAAATCTTTGCTTTTCATGCATCTGGTAAGACTTGCTCTATTCCAGCCTTTCCCTTTAAAGCATGTTGAAGAGAAAATAAAACCATTTTCCACAATAAAGCTGGTAATAATCAAAACAGACTATTTCTCTATGGGTACACGCTCTTTCCTTCTGAGACCACAGAGGCAGAACTGAACTTTAATCAGTTTGTGCAGTACCACTGTCACAGGCACTGCGGTAAGCAGCAAACCCCTATCTCGCAATGTCAGTCCTAGAAAATAAAATGGTCCAGGACCCACTCCATTGCCCTGAGATGAAGTGATATGGTACAGATAATATTCATACAAACCATTCAAAACAGAGGGGGCTTGTCCATACTGCCTAGTGGAACATTCATGAACCATGCCATCCCCTGGACCACAGCTGGACACTGCTAGTTGGCCCAAGCCGACACACAGCCAGGAAGCATTATAACAATTAAACAGTAGGGACAATTACAGGACAGTGCTAGAGTGCTTTTGCCATGGAATTTATTATTATTATTATTATTATTATTATTATTATTATTATTACTACTACTACTACTACTACTACTACTACTACTACTACTATTACTGTTACTATTACTATTACCATCATTTTACAGTATGGAAGTCTGCTCTAACTACATTAAAAATTAGCCTTCTTTACTGCTCCTTTTTGTTTGGGATTGCTCTTTCTGTGTACTCACAACGGATAATCAATTCAAAGCCCGTAACTGATTTGCAAGCCGGTTCTTGCATTACCCCTCTTGCCCTAGTTTCACAAGTGTGCCCTCACCTCTAGTAACTTCGCAGCAGAAGTGCTGAGCACCTTGCAGGGAAATGTGGTAAGATTTACACACAGTTAAAATAAAATAACTCCACGGCAGACTAGGAATGGAAAATGAGGGTGGAATCCAGACTGTGTTTATCCTGATTTAAGCAGTGTTTTGGTTCCATGCCAGGCGACAGCATTTCACCAAACTATTCCAAAACAGCCCGCTGTTTGTTTTACTCTATCAATATCATGCCGGTGAGTGATGCCAGACCGACAGCTCTCCCCACAGCATGGGCAACACGTGCCTTCCCCGTGCCTGCACATCCTGCCCTTCGGAGAGACCCGACTGAGGAGCGGGGGGGAACACCTGAGGCCATGGTATCTGGCAGAAGACTTCTGTCAAAGATGCTCATATCACCCTGCTGCCTCCCATCGTGGGGAACAAACATCTGCCTTCCCTTTCCCTTTCTAGCACCCTTGCCTGTTGAAGATGGATCCTTAAGAAAAAGCTTCATCCAAAGCACAAGCCGTGAATACTTGTGCAAAGACTGCACGAGCCATCCCTAAAACATCTCTTAAACCCTGCCTTCATTCAGTCCCTTTAATTGTTACTTGCAGATGTGATTCCTCTCCTGTAGGACCCAGGGAAAGATTTCCATCTCTCACCGTTCAGTCACTGAAGATCCTTGCGCTGGCAATGGCTCCTGATCTGAACTAGGGTTGAAACTACAACCTTGAAGTAAAAGATGTCTCCAGCTCATTACCAGTCCTCAGAGGCTTTCAGGGGCTCATTGGCTAGAGCTCACCTCTGAAAACGAGATGAAGGGATTTCGGCTATTTAGCAGATGATTGGTACGCTGTTACGATGATAACGACAGCTTTTTTCCCATTGCAATTTGAAAAGCCCGTGGGATCCTGCACGTTTCTACCCATTCAGGGCAATACACAGCTGGTTACTGGGGAGTTACTGGTGCTAATTCCCTCTATATGGGACAGTGATCTCAAAGCAGCACTCAAGGAATCAGCTTCTGGCCCTGATACCCATCTCATTCACAGCTGAGTGATTGGGAAGTAAAACTGTAACAGCCCCTGGATTTACAACTGTACCGAGCTGATATAAACAAGATCAAAACTGGCCCTAGTAGTAGGATATTCCCCACCTGGGGAATGGCTGACATGATTACCATATTTAAAAGAGCAAAAAGAACAATTTGTCATGGAAAATGAAAGCATTGTTTTGCTTGTGGGAAAAAAGCAGCATCATTTTACTTTTACAGATTTATTGAATATATTCTGTATATCCTTTTGGTTAGTAGGGCAGATAGCTAGTGAACACTCGAGCTGCAGACTTAGTTTTGACTGAGTGTTATCACGCATAGCATAATCCCAGTTTCCTGATCAGACAGTCCTAACATTTAGATGGAAATTTCAAGCTCAAATACTCACAAGTCTGACATTTGTTTTCCATGCATATTGCCCCTTTTTGCCTAAAGATTGCCATTACTGTCAAAATCTAGCCAGTAGGTTTGTCCACTCTGCTATTCATAGATAGCAAAAGTACGAAGGGCACAAGCCTTTCAGAAACTGATTCAATTTCGGTTTAAATGAGTAGAGATTTGTTGTAAAAAAATAATAATGGCTTAATTTCCATGTCTCACGGCCTGGCAATTCAAGGGCAACCTAAGCCTTTAGGCAGGGCACAACCGGGTTCGGTGGCGAAGCAGATTGCCAAAATTACCTAAAAAGGGCTTTTCCAGGCCAAAGTACTATGGAGACAAGTGCTGAACGATACAAGAAAGACAAGCAACATTCAACAGTTTGACTGACTCTTCAAACGCAATGCGCTTAGTCCTTGAACTGCTTCGAAAAGGAAGATAATCTCATTTAGCACTAATGCGCTGACTCCCACCCTTGATGAGCCTGTGAAACCCAGCCTCCATCACCCACTTGTTACCATTTTCAAACAAGCACCTTTGTGATGTCTCCCACGCCGTCCTTTGCCTTGGGAGAAGCTCCCCAAAAAACACTTAGGAAGCTATCCAGTGCTCTCACTTTAAACCTCCTCTGTAAAACCCTGCTTGGTGCAATGCCTACAAAATGATCCTAACAACGGCAGATGTGCCACGACTTACTGCAGATCGCGATGACTAATGCCCTCGCGCTGTTTACATGTGCCCCCGCAACTGCCTGTATCCAAGCATCCCTGTATTTCAACTGGAAATTTCAGCTGTATTTCACCTATTTTGGGTCAGGGTGGCTTTGTGGCTCGTTCAGCACTGAGCAGATTGAAGCTGTGCTCTACAGCTGAAGCCTCCCGGATGACGTGGTGGTCCAAATAGCACATTATAAATACAAAATAACAATGAATCAACAGCTACAGCTGGATACGGAAAGCAGGCAAGGTGGTCTCCCCAGCCGTGGGCCGACTCTGTGTTTTTTCCAAATATGTGCCCTAACCCACCAGGGCTCCCCCATCTGCCTCCATCCCACTCCTCCACCTCCCAGCAACGTGCCACACCTCTGCTACGTTTCTCTCTTTTACACAGAAAGAAGCAGACACAAAGGGGATCTGGTTCACAGAATTATAGGCAAGAGGGTGGGAAAAGGCCTGCCAAGCTCAGCTCACCCATTTGCCTGTCTCAAAGCCATCTAAACCATGCCCAGACTGTTCAAGAAAACCTTTGTTGATGGAGGTCAGGCTCTTGGTGCTTGACCATCCCTGCAGCCGGAAGGTTTTCCCTTGTGCCTAAATTAAATCTCTCACGCTGCAATTTGAGTCCAATCCCCAGCTGACACAGAAAGCAGATTATTCCCTTTCCACAGCTACCTTCTACCCATTTGAAGACTATTATCCCCTTTCCCCTCAGTCTTTTCTCCTTGAGATAAGAGTCAAACCATCTCACAGAGCTCACCTCCGCTCACCATCAGCATGGAGGTACCACACCAAACACCTCTGACACATCATCTTCTCCCATGCACCTACTCACACACTCCCACACTCACGTACCGTACCAGTCATCCTGCCTGAATACAGAGCAGAGCATCCCGAAGAGGTACCGCTCACGCCCTTCGCTCACATTTCTGGCCCTCAGTGGTTCAAATCTGCACACACTGAGTCTGAGAGCTGCTTTCCGAGCTCTTAGAAAAGGGGGAAGTGGGAATTGGGAAGACCCTGGTGTCCTGGCTTAAATCCACACCTCCTTTAACAGAACAGTAAGCTGTGGCTGGGTAATAGGGCAGCTGTCACACTTGCTAAGCTGCCTTCATGGCAAGAAGCCATTAAGCACTGCAGCTCAAAATA
Organism: Leptodon cayanensis; assembly: GCA_027564655.1. NCBI lineage: Eukaryota > Metazoa > Chordata > Aves > Accipitriformes > Accipitridae > Leptodon > Leptodon cayanensis. Next base: position 52,147,313 of record JANXJC010000028.1, on the reverse strand, counting down.
AGCACCAAACCCCTCAGGAACGCCTGGACATGCAGTATCCCAGACGTGCACGGTGAATCTTTAATTTCAGCTGAAGACAAGGGACTAACCTCCTGGTCTGCTCCTGGGGTACCTTGGTTAATGGCAGTGCTGCTCTTGGCTTTACACCGAAGGGTGAATTTGGCTCGGTATTACTCACGCTGAAGCAGTGAATCCCACAACGGTTTTAAGCTCCCAGCCACTTGATCATGTTCCTCTCCCACGTCCCCTCCAGATGAAGAGATACAGGGTGATGCAGCATTTGCCTGCAGAAGAGTCACTGCCAGGGCTGTGCGGAGCTCGCTGGCTCCGGCTCGCGGGGGAAGAGCTGCAGACCCACGCTGCTGCAATCCCACCGCCTGGAGTTTTGTCTTTGTGAGTTAAAGACCTGAGCGTATCCACAAGCGCGGAGCAGAAACTCAGCGGAGGAAAGCTGTCAGCTGTGAGTATCTACCGAACTACCTGCTGGATCGACAGACAGCTGAATCCGCAGACAGCCGCGAAGGAGGTGGGATGCTAGATGACTGCTTATTATGCTGAGCCAAATCCTCCTATTATTACCTTGCGTGCTACCTGTCTTCTTTTAATATATTCAAGTGTTGTGTCTCCTAGAAGCACAGAACTGAGAGGGATTTCCTATCGTCTCCAATTCCTTACCTACATATGTTCAAACACCAATCACTTATTTGCTGATGGGATCCCTTCTTAGGTATCTGTGCGCAGCATATAGCAACGGCAATCTCCGTTTACATCTCCCACCAAAATAACAAACCCAGGGTTCCTCTGCTCCTTGGCACCTGGAGTGCAGCACGAGCTCTATCAGTAATCCCCTTCCTCTAAAAACCCAACATAAATCATGTGTACATTGACTCCGGGTCCTCTCCAAACTGAAATGAGATTTAGCCCAAATTCACTCTGCAATGCATACTGACAGACTTCAAGTCAGTTATGACAAAGCAAATGTTTAAAAGCAGGTGACTTCCAGCAAAGCAACGACACAGGATCACAATTCAGCCCCTCTGCTAAGAGGCCACATTTGAAAAAAAATGCAATTCTTTTAAGAGGGAGCTGGACTGTGGGTTGGCCCATTCGGCCATCTGAAGGCATCACACATCCTCTCTACTTCCTAATTGCATTATAAGAGAGAGTGGGAGGGGAAAACTGTCTGCCCAGCTGGTTCATACCCTATCTTCTTCATGCTATCAACGTCTTCTGAAAGTCAGGGGGACTATACCGGGTTTAGTGAAAAGAGCATCCCTGCTGAGCAAAGGAAAAAGCAGCTTGTGATCTGCAGAATCACAGCCTGCTCCTACGGGCTGCCACAGAGCTCAGGGAAAGGCACCCCTGAGAAAACACAGCAGCTGCTCCTGATGTGGAGGAGGAGATGGGCGAACCCCAGAAATCCCCAGCAGCACTTATACCATAACCTTCCCCAATCTCAACACAAAGCTCTCCTGAGACGGGCAGGACTCCAGCTGGAGCGTCCCTTCATCACTCCCACTTTGGCCCCTCCGTATCCGGGGAGAGTCCAGCGATAACAGCACGAATCACCAGGAAATCTTAGGAAACATTTCCAGTTCAAGGGCTGTGCTGCAAGAGGCACAATCAGCTCCTGAGAGGCACTCTACGCACAGCAGCATCCCAAAGAGGACAGGCTGATTGCAGGAAGAGGTGCCAACGGCACAAGCGCGGGAGGCTTGCAAAGGATTTGGACCTCAAAAACCCAAATGCTCGCAGCTCAGCAACGTTCGCCCTGGCACCGCTCTTGCTAACCGAACAAGCGGAGGCTCCTAATGCTCTGTCAGGGAAATGACAGCACTTGGTGCTTTCTGTAGCACCCTTCAGGCTTGGGGCGCTGGGCAAATATGGATGCACACAGCCTGGGATGTCACCTGCAAGGGTGCTGCAGCTGGAGAAACAGAAGCAGAAAACAATGAAGTGATTAGCCCAAGGTCGCAATTTCACTTACAGGCACAGAAACAGCTGTGGCTGTAGCCTAGCCAATACACCCAGATACACCAGTCTAATAAAGTCTTCCCTAGACCCCTGTACCAACTGGCAGTAGTTTGATGCCTTAAGACATGGAGCTGGGCAAAACTGAGAACTTCCCTTCAGCGCAAAGGTCCAACTTTTGAATCAAAGTGTTAACATTGCAGGAGAAGCAGCATCATTAGTTACAAAATCTGAAAACTATTGTAAATGTGGGCACTGGCTGTTCTCAAGGTATGCCAAAGGCTTTGTTCTTACCCAGACCCCAAATCTCACATGATAAACGATGGTAGAATATAAATGTTAAAACGTTCCTCTCCAAATAAAGTGCTCTGGTCTTATCTAAGTGAAACACTGCTATAATTTCCCATCAAAATGTTGTCAGAACTGCTACACCCATATAAAATATTTTAATTCATGAACATCAACATTTTTCCAGGGAAAAAGCATGCTGCTGGAAAACCTGGATCTACTCCCTGTGCAAGCAAGGCCTTACAGAGTTTTAAGACCTTAAAATAACCCACCTTGTGTCTGCACACTCTCCGTGAGGTACAGAGACCTCCCATAGCACAGGGCAACCTTTTCAGACAGAAGATCTTCAAGATACAACAAGATCACACCAGACCTGCATGTTGATTCCCTTCCCACAGCCTGCTCAGTCAAGTCACACACTGAAAGTCTACTCCCCACGCTTCGTTATTTCCCCAGGGTAAAAAGGATTTCTTCTCCTCTGCTGCACACACAACGTTGGGATGTTTTCAGGAAAAAAAAAAAGTTAACGTTGTGAGTTGAGAGAGGAGCTCAGAAGCCATCATCCCTTTGGGTCGGAAGCACGCCACAAAAGGTGCTTTGCATTCATGCAAAATGGAGATAACAACAAAGAAAGCCTTTTCCAACATCCTGGGATATCATACGGTCAAGGCTGCTCACTGCATAGACTCCCCTGCCTTGCCAGCACGCTTCCAAGTCAGTAGTTTGGTCTGTTACAATACACCCCACAAAAATACACAGGTGCTGTCCAACCCTTCCAGCTAATGGTTTGCCTGTCAGTAAAAACTGCCGTGGAGATGAGATGTTCCAAAAATTCAGCACGGACGTAGCAAACTCAGCATCCATACAAGTTCTTGCCGCCAGCACCTTTCAACTTTCGCTAACACTAGAAATGAGAGCAGAGCTCAGATGCCTAATTCTGACCAGCCTTGTCTCTGCAGACAAGGCTAGGAAGTAGGGGGAGAGAGAGCGGAGATATATTTGTACAGTCTTACTACGGTCCTAAGTGCTGTAAGAACGAAGCTTTAAAGCTTGATTGACTTTATAAAGGCCAATCATGAGCTGTTTAGGCAGAAGAGACAACACAAGCCAAAATCAAATAAGACAACCAAAGAGTGAAAGGCTCTCTTGCGCATCCTCAGGCTCCCGCTCTTTTTCCTTCCCACCTCCAAAAAATTGCCAAGACTGCCAAGAAATATTGAAAAAACACTACCACAAGACTCTTAATCAGCCTGGTCACAGTTTGCAAAGGTATAGTTCGAACACGTGGCTCTGCTGTTTCTTTTTGCCCTTATTCTCTGTTAGCACTGCTATTATAGAATCATATGATAATTATGCAGGTGTAGCATCAGAGCATGTCAATACCATTACCCTACCAAGTTAGGTATGGTATAAAACCAAAACAAAAACACAGCCTCAAAAGCTTGTCTATGTTCCTTAATTTACGAGGTTTTAATCTTTCATTATGGTCAACTAGCATCGTGCCAAACCAGTGCAAGAGGCTGCCTCTGTCCAGTCAAAACAGCAGGGTCCAGGGGAAATTGGATGCAGAGAAGAAGTCAAATTTGAACTCTAGCTTTTGAGCTGGATCTGAACAGGTCCATCATGGTTTAGGGATGTCTGTCTCCAAAACCAATTCAAAACACAGCACTTTCAGCCCCTAGCTTCATTGAAATCAAGGAAAATTGCTTCCTTTCCCTGCCACATGAGCAACTCTCAGGGCCCAGCCCAGGGAAACTCTGTCCTTGGCAAGTCCAAATTGGCTGCCTGGGCAGCAACAGTCATCCCCCACAAGCCTTTCATGGTCCTTTTTCACTGCGAAGAAGCTGTGCCCATGTCAGGGTTACAAATATTTCAAACTGCCAGGGCCAAAGACTCCAGAAGGGAGATTTATAGCGATAAATAATATTAATGACACAGGCGGACGGAGCTTCTTGTCCCGAGAGCTCCAAAGGCACATGAAAAACTGCACTATAAATGTCACCACCGCAGACACCGACGATGACGAGATGCCACCTCTGGGGCTGGTACCACGAGGACCTGGATGAACAACGCTCCACAGCATCAACAAACGCTGGGCTTTGCTTAGTGGGGGGGACTCAGGAGGTAGCCGGGCCCCAGTTTTCCTCCCAGCATGGCCAAAGGATTCATCCTGATACTCCTGAGTTGACTCCAGGCTGGGAAAAAAAATGAGTTGTGAAAATGTAACCCAACCAGCAGCCAGCGGAGTTGGAAAGAGGATGAAGGAAGCAATTTTAGGCCTAAACCCCAAAGGACCAGCCGAGAGGTTAGTTGCAGATACAATAAAACATGCCTGGGGGAAGGAAGCTGCATCCTCCTGCAGCGAAGCCCACTCTCAGATGTGAAAATACTTGCACAGATGATAAAGGGCTTACACCAACCCTGTGTTATCCAGATAACACTCCAAACACCTAGAGCTGAGGGAGTAGTGGTGTCTGGCCACGTCAAATTAACCATTTTTTTTCCTAGCTGCTTAGTTAAATAATGCCAAGCACTGTGTGAACATAAAGTCTCTGTCTGTTAGAGAAACTTCTGCCTTAGCCAAGCCAAAGACTCCTTTCTCTCTTCCTCACACTGCCTGGTCCTCTGCCCACTTCCAGAAGAAGGATCAGCAGAGAACCTTCACCAGCACCTCAGCTGCACACCTGGGCTGGCTTCCTTTCAAGCTTTGCCTTAGAAGTATTCCTGCCGCAGAAATCACAATTTATTTTCTCCAACCACGCAGCCTCCCTAAACTTTGTCAGGACCGGGTTGCTTGCAACAACAGCATGGAGTCCTTCCCGCACGGGAGAAGGCTCATCCATCAACCATCGTGGTGGTCATCACAAACTCAGAAGCCAGACACTTAAGCTGCTGTAGCTTGGGCTGAAGGATGAAAGGACACAGGTGAAGGTGTACAGAGCAGCAGGGTACAGAGCTGCAGGGAATGGGTCCCGCCTGGCTCACCGGAGCTCAGTTTCTCCACCCTGAGAAGACTGGGTACCACTCCTGGAGAAGCACTAGCCCAGCAGGCTACCACCCTGCCCGCTTAGTTTCACGCAGACCCCAGCCTGCCCGGCAGGGAGACAAGACAACAACGACCCGTAAAAGAAAACGGACGCAGGGACGCCAGCATCGATGCAACCAGCTCCTTCCAGCCCCCTTCCAAGTGGGACCCCAGTCCCGGTCCTACCTTTGAGCATCCTTCAACCAGCGCATCTCTACCGAGACCAAAAGCTTGGTGCCTTTCTCAGGAGGACCCCGAGAGCGGCTTTACCCGACACCCCCTGAGCTCGTTTCACAAGGCTGTAGTGGCTGGGCCTGCACGGGGCCCGGGCAAACACAACCAACGCTGTGTCTTTAAAACCACTTCAGTGCAGATGTTGTTTCCATGGTAACTAGTGGACCAAATACATTAGTGTTTCTAATAATAAACCAAACCTTCATCTTGGAAAATGTGATCCCCCCCCCTCCTTTTACCACCATCACCCTTCCTTTCTTCCTTGCCCCTCCCCTTTCACTGAATCAAGCCAGCATTTAACAAGCAAGGCATAATTAGTAAATAATTGCGAGGGCCCAGTAACTCCCAGTGCCCAGGCAGATGGAGAAGAGCTAGGTGGAGAGGAGGCGGGGGGCTTTGCTCTGTGAACCTGGCAACTGTCAAAAAAAAGGATGAACTACTTAAAAAAAAAGAAAAAAAAATTAAAGGCACGAGGTGGAAGAGAGGAGCCTGCGAAGCCCCTTTTGACCACCCTGGTATCGCCTTTGGTGCCCTGGCACCCGCTCCCCTCTCTGACTCAGGGTGCAGCCGCCCGGTGATAATTTCTAGGAATCTCGCACTTTTTTTCTGGAGGCTCCGTCCGAGACGCGGCACCGGCTTCGTGTCACCGACAGCGCCTGAAACTTCACAACTCCTCCTCTCCACGGTCCCCTATTCTGGAGTGGGGACCCCCCCACACACAGACACACACACACACACACACACCCCCCCAAAAGCGTGGGGTGGCGAGAAGGACACTGAGGCAGGGAGAGGGACCCGAGTGATCTGCGGAGGGGAAGGGGGGGGGCGTGGGGAGATTCCCTAAAAACAACAAAAAAATAAGACACGTGCGAAGATTTCGTGCGTGGGGAGCCCACGGGAGTGACCCCCCCCCCTCCAAGTTCAGCAGTATTCATATTCCAGCGCAGGGATGGAGGGATGGGAGGAAGGGGGGGAAGCGGTTGAGCAGCAGCCCCAGTATATATGTGTGTGTGTGACCCCCCCCCGAAGCTGCGGTGAGGGTGGTGGGGAAGGGGAGAGGAAGGGCGCCGGTGGAAAAGGGGAAAAGCGATGCAAAGCCTCACGCTGTGTGTCCCCCCCCACCGTCCCGGTGACTGCAGCAGGGCTCGGGGGGGACACACACACACACGACACACACCCCCAGACAGCTCGTCTGGCCCAAGGATGCTCCGCTCCATCCCGGCGCTGTCCCCATCCTTCCCTTTTTTTTTTTTTTTTTTTTTTTTTTTTTTTTTTT
>JANXJC010000028.1:52073096-52139368 GCA_027564655.1 Leptodon cayanensis | reverse complement strand
CGTCCAGCTCTCTCTGGGGCCAGGGTCTCCATAAGCCATGACAAGACACCCCCCCCCAGACCTCTCCCGCACCCCCAAATCTCCAGGCATGGCGGGGATGCCCGTGCCTCATGGCCAGAGGGACCTCAAGAGATCGAAGGGATAGAGTCCCTGCTTTCCCATGGCATCCTTTCAGGCTGGGGAAGAAGCAGCAGAGTGGGGAAGGGATCCCAGGTGGGAAAAACCCCATGTGAAGTTGACCTTCATCCAGCAGGTGGGATGGTTTCATCGGGAAAAAATTCTCGCAGCCCCATCCCCATGTGAGCACTCAGGGCTAAGCCAGGGAAAAGGGGAATCTCAGGCTCTGCCTCGCGTGCTGGGGTACAGTCATCAGCCAAAAAGTACAGTTGTTTTCTACCCATTGCTTCTGTGTCTTGTCCAGACCACTCTCCTGAAACGTGGTCACGTACGGGCTGCAAACGCAGAGAGTAAGCACAGAAATGCGACGGGTGGGGAGAAGGTCCGAATCCATGCGGACAACCTGGGCTTCACTGGAGCCTGGGATAGGATGGGGAGGCAGAGCAAAAGGGCCATATGCCTTCACTGGAGGAACACGGGTATAAAATGTCCCCTCTCCATATCTGACCATCCTCAGAGGAGGGGACCTAGGCGAGAATGCCAGCAGCAAGCTCAGGGCAGCTCCAGATGGAGCCAAGCTGCTCGGCAGCCTTAGGTGTATCACAGATGGCCTGGACTTCTCCGTGCTGCTGACTGCAGCAGACCTGCCTTGAGCTGCAGAGAAGTTTTTTGCAGGTCTCCGCTCCATGCACACACTGACCCGTTCCTCATGCAACAAGACAAGAGCTTCCCTCCACCTCCCTAACCACCGCGCGAGAAAACAGAGAGAACGGGCTGGGTACCAACTGGGGAACAGAGCATCAACACATGCTGTTGATTCTGTTGTGATTATCTACTTAGATCCAGTTTAACACATGACACTGAGCCTTCCTGAATTATCTCCGGTTTGGATTAAAGCACTTTTTACAGTTTAAAAAAAAAAAAAAAAAGCCAAACTAATTTTACTGTAGAAGTTGTCAGCAACGTACGCAACAGTTTTTTTCTGGCGCCCGTCCAGGGCTTTCTCAATGTCTGGACCCTACTGCATGTCCATCCAGCTGATGGGACATAAATCTGTCTTCCCGGGATAGTCAGCTCTCCACATGCTCTTCGCTGAGCTCATTCACATCATTTCTTGGAGACACGCAGGTCCAGACATTGTTCTCTGGTCTCTTCCCTGCCCCTTCTGCAATTCAGCAACACCCTTCTTGGAAGTGACTGAGAGATCCAAGGCCAATCTCAGAGGGAATACGAATTCTGTATTCCCTCCTATATGTACCGCCTATATTTCCAAGAACTGCATTAGCCAGTCATTCTGTTCATTCACTGTCACCAAGACAAATGCCTTATTTATGATGTGTACAAATAATGACAAACGCTCAGAATCTACCAACCAGTTATGTATTCCCATAGAAAGTATTAATTTAGCTTGACAAGGTCTATTTTCCATAAGTTGATTGCTATTAATTTCTCTGTTTTAATGAGTATGCTATTATTCAATTATAATCATAATATTACCCACAATCCCCTAATTTTTGGATCTCGTATCAGATGGTGGGTTATTGTGCTGAAGACAGATGTGAGGCGGACGGCTCTGGAGTGAGGCTGTTGGGCTTACAGACACATGCTCCTCACTCCGGATTTTGGGAACACTTCCACCCTTCTTTTACTGAAGAGCAACGATCCCCAATTAGCCTTAGCCTGCTCTTTTAAATCTCTTGCATGCAAAATTACTCTGCCTTGTTTCTCTTAAAAACATCTTACTTTATTAGATGATGTATAGCATGTTTTCTAGCTGCTGGTGTAATGAAAAGTATTTCATTAGCCTGGGATGCGGATTAAGTAACCAGGCCCTCTTCCAATTACAGAATACAGGCGCTTATTGAAATTTCTGCATTATTATAAATAAATCTGTCATTTCTAGCTAATAACAAACAAATACCATTAGGATTTATTTTGGGTTTAGTATACTCTAAATTTTCCCTTTTATTCATTTTAACCATCCTGATCAATAAAATCCTCACATCTTTTTTCCCTCTTGTCTTTTTCAAGCTTTTAATTTGTATTGCTCGCTATCAATTTATCCTTTGTCCATATCTCTACAACAGCTTTTACTTTCCCTCTAAAACAGACTGTTGTTGTTTTTTGTATATATTGGTTTATTTGTCTTTGCTTGGGGTCTTTTTTTGTTTGTTTGTTTGTTTAGGTGGGTTTGTTTTAGTGCTCTAGTTAACTTTTTCATTTATGGGTTTGCAGATATCTAGAAAAGTGCTCTTAAAAGGGCTCCTAATTATCCTTAACGTTTTCTGTTTAAACAATCTTTCACAACAAATAGACATGCTTAAAGCTATCATTCTTAAAGCATCAGATAGGTGTACACTGACGTACACCCCCTGCCCCCAAGCAATTTGAACTCCCTTGAAATGTGTGAATAACAATTGCCTTAACATCACTTTCAACCCCAAAGCCCAGCTTTACTCATTTACCAGCTTTCAGAGTAGACTAGGACAGATCTGGGCCATGCATCAACAGAAGTAACCTCATCCAAAAACAAAAAGAGAAAAAAAAAAAAGCAAAAGCAGAAAGCCTACCAAAACAGCAAACCCCAGGGAAGGTATCAGAAAACTAATAACACTCCCTCGATGCTGCGTGTGGTCTCACACTCTCACGGTAGAAAAGCTGACAGTACAGCAGTAAATGCGATATCAGAATAAAGTCTATCCAGGGCCAAAACCACACTTGGCACAGTCTGATATCCATTTCTAGATGCACATACAGAAAGAGCACATAGTGGTATCTAGGCAGAAAAAAAAAAATTATAATAACCACCCTTTTCTCTTGTAAGATCTGGTCTGATGCCTGCTTATTTATCCCATTGGATTCAAAGAAATCAATTGGATCAAAGCCATCCAGTTTTTACTTTAAAAGCTGCTATAAATCACACAAAGGACGGGTGCTGTGGGATGTGCTGAGTCAGAAACTCAGTGTAAATCACCTCAGAATAAGTCTAACCATGCCATTTAATAGAAAATGAAAAGCTGGCCCTCATTACTACCAGTGATTATTAATTGATTATTGCCAGTTATTAAACTACTCAGAATATTCAAATGCTGGCTGTTCCAAAGAGCATGTCCATTCCTCTGGTTTTAAGCTCCTCAGAAGAATAACTCTTCTCTCATCCTTTCCTTCCTCTTTGCAAATCTGCTTAATTACCTATTCTCCTTGCCCTGCAATCCTTTTGATACAAAAACCTCTCCGCCCTTTGGGGATGTGGCTTGGAGCTGGGTTGGGAGAACATATTTGCAGGTAGGAGGACACGCCAGAAGAGTCACCAGCCTCTTTTCCCTGTCCACGTTCTGCCACGTGGCAAAAGGCAGGCTAAGCTCAGTCTTCAGAGAGCTGAGCAAAAGGTTTCTTGGGCATCGCACCATCGCAAGCGCTAACCGATGCATCAGCTAAAGGTTTGCTCGTTGCTTTACTCATGGCACTCAGGTGAAGGTGCCAGCGTTGCCTTATTCCCAGTGTGGATGTGTTATTATGAACCATCATTCAAGCCCAGCTTCTGGATTCAGCCTGTGTTTCTTTATTTTAAAATTAATTTCTAGTTCATATGGTTTTTGAAAAACTCCTAAAAAGGCACGATTCAGCTGGACTGGTTCAAAATCACAGCTGTATTGATATGAAATCTCACAAATAATGTCAGTCTTATGATTTTAGGTGGTCTCACTCGTGGCTGCTGAATGTTTGAACCCGTCCAGCAACATCTGCTGCAGATGACATATTCAATACCACCACGAGAGATCTAACGGCATCTCTCCGTGGCCCAGGGAATCACATCTGAGGGAGTTTCGGTCTTGTTGGATGTAGATAGTGTTCTGCCCAGACAAAGGTTCAGCCAGCAAGTATTACCAAAAAGCCTCATAGTTCAGGGCAGGCTTCAAATCCGAAATTATTTGATCGCTGAATTTTGTAATATAAAGATTGTTTCACTGGGATCTGTCCAAATTACAAAAAGGGGATATTACAAAAAGGGGATATTGCATATTTGTATGCAAAATACTTTCATCATGGACCTGATTAAAAGCTGCAGAAGAAAATGGGATTTTAAGGAAGAGGTCCTTAACCAGAGGTATATGTCTCTGTGTGTGTGTGCATGCCTGTGTGAACAGGTTTCATCTGTAGATCAGTACTGAGCCTTAATCTTCTCAGCAAAACCTTTGACTCTGCAGAAAAGTACACTAGGCTTGTAATGGAAAACCCGTGCTCCCAGCTTGGTGGCAAAGAAAAAGAGCAGAGTTTGAGTTATTCACAAATATTGAATCCAAGTACACTAATAAGGAAGCAGAATTATTTCCAGGTGGTCTCAAGAGGGGAGGGAAGAAAGAGGAACTGTACTAAAGGGAAAAACATGGGCAGAATCTTAGAGAACAATGTAGTCAGACTGATTACAAGCCAGCCAAAGGGGAATTGTAGAAATCCCCAAAGCAGACTGGCGTAAAAAACATTGTACTGGAAGGGTTAGCAGGAAACCTGACAAGTTGGTTCTGTCTCTAATGTCTATGGTCAGATGTCTCCAGTGTAATTCCAATGATGTTCCACAAGAAAATGTTTCACTATATCTTACAACATGATATGAACATTATTTGAGCACTTGATGGGAAAAAGCAATTAAGTGCTGCCTTGTAGATTTGAATAGGAGCTAAGCACATGCTTAGGGACTTTCTTAAATAGAAATGCTGTTCTGAATAGGCATTGCACAAATGGAGAGCCTTTGTTGTGGGAAGAGGCATGGATCAGAAAGAGGTTTTAAAAATGGCACATATATTTGAGACTTAAATAATACAAATGATCCCCAGAGGTTTCTTCCAACCTCAATGATTCTGTGGTTCTCTGATACTTCTTGCTTCACATGGGCCGTTCCCCCCTCGCTAACCAGGCAGGTCATGCAAGTGCTTGGCACGGGTCCAGCTGGCAGATTGATTATTAATTTGGAGAGCGAACCAGAGATGAAGTCAAAGTTAATCCTTTTTGTGGGATTCCCAAAAGCAATTTTCATTTCCAGCCAAAGGCTGCCCCAGAGCGCCTTTCAAACACTTTGGCTCTGCACAATAGCTCGGGACAAAAAAATGTACAATCATTTTGCTGAAGCAAGCGTGTCAGAGTCACCGTTTCTGCAGGACCTCAGGGTTGGATTAAAAAGTGGATGGTTCCCAGGAAAAAGGGACATGAAAAGGTTAGTACATTCTGAAAAAAAGGCTGATTTAAAAAAAAAATTAAAAATAAATCTTTGATTGGCTGCTAAAGCAGTCACAAAGGATCTCATACCAGATAGGTAAACACTGAAATAAATTAAACACTAAGCTGAATATGGGCTAAAATCAGCCTTTAACAGTCCAGCTGCCTGGGAAGTTTTGGACGCTGTCAGTGCCAAATCAGTAGTCATCCTCTGGTTAGTTTAGACCTTCCTGAGGATAAAAGCTGCAAACTGTTTCACGAGGGTCATCCTATTATCCAAGAGATAATTTTTCCTTTCTGTGATCAACCCCCTGATTGAAAGCCAGGCTGAGCTCTCAGTTATGCTACTGAAAATCCTGTGAGACATCTCACACATCCAGCAAGTCAGTCTAGGTTACTGGAGCAAAACCTATCCTCCTAGAAAAATCATGCACTTCTGCATCTCTGAAATTGAAGTGCAGCACCAGTTTGGTGACATCCATGTAACCCAATCTGAAAACTGAAGATCCAACGCAATAACTGATTGTCCAGCACTTTTCCTACACTCATTTCAAAGAAATCAAGCATCATCAACCTCATTTAGCTGATAAGGAAACTGAGGCACATAAAGGAGATGTGAATAGGTAGAGCCATGGAAGAGGGCACTAATAGAGCTCTGGTCTTTGGAGTAAACAGGCACTTCTGAAACTTCTGAGCAACATTGCCTCCCAGGCAATAAACGCATCCATACGTCCTTTGGCTGGGTTCCCGGTTTCTTCACAGAAAGGAAAAACTCCCAGGTCTCCGGAGCCACTCTAAAAGTTAGTGCTCAACCGCTGAGATCGCTCTGTCTCTCTATGAGTTTTGTTTGGCGCTGATGCCCTTTTTCTCACCTCTACCCCGATAGCACAGACCTGGCACTGAACAAAACAATTTTCTGCCAGTAGGAAAGAATCGATAATCAGATTAGCAACTATTATTAAATTAGCTCTTTAGAAAAAACAATGAAAATGGAAAAAAGGAAAAAAAAAAAACCCTACTATTGATCCAGTTGCTTGGTGCAAAGAAAATGAAACCAGAGCAGGAATAGTTTGGGTTTGTTTTTTTTTCAGAGGCCCCTGATTCCAGGTGTTTTCAGCTGATTTACTTCAGAACTGACACAAGCAAAATTAAGACAATGGTGATTCAAGAAAAGATTCACGACCTATGGGAAATGAGGGATATTTGGGATTTTCTCCAGGCCCTTTTCTTTTTGTGTTGGAGGAGGGAGGGACAGGAAGAGAAAGTTATAAGGAGGTTAAAAGCAAGGCCTTTTCCCAGCTGTGAATTCGTAATAACAGCTAACTGAATTGGAGCATTTTACAGGGGACAAGGTTACTTACTATCTGCAAATTAGGCCCAGAAAAAAATGAAACAGCCCATATGCAGCATCCAGTCTGAAGCCTTAATTAACATAAACAATGTTAAAATGCACAAAGAAATACGTATTACCATTGAAATAAAGCATATGGCTGGCTAAATACCCGTAAGATTATCTGGAGATAATCTTTTCAGACACCATAAATACAGCTGACGCTGAGCTGTAATGACTCTCATCAGAAGGCCACGCCATCCCACCGGAGAGGAAGCTCAGCACTTCCCAACATCATCAGACTCCTGGGCTTTGGATTCTGCCGTTTAAAATCCAGAGCATGTGGTTGGTAATTAATGAGCACTCTCCTCCTTTACATCCCTGCTCCACAGCTCCAGAAGAAGGCTTGAAATGCAGACATCATCTCTTGCCGATGAAACTTGCACCATGCCTTGTTCTCCGAAGACCCGCCTCGGCGCACGAGGAAGGGTGGGATGGGAGAGAAGAATTTGGCCACTGGGTCCATACCCTGCGACTGCAGTTTTCTTGTACTTCCCTGCCAAACTTCCTTTCCAAAGGCAGTCAGAGGACAGATGTTTCAGTGGGGTGGACCCCCAGAAGGACCGCTCTGCCCATGCGCCCTACCCAGTAAGCTACTGAACAATCCTCAACATGTGCCACGAATGTCAAAGTTTTGATACAGAAGACCTGACACCATGGACTACATAAAGAAGAAATGGAGAAACCAAAGACACTGCTAGTGTCCTTGGTCTTTAAAACAGAAACAAATGTGAAAAATCCCTGTGAGGTGTCACAATATTCATGTTGCAGAGGAAATCAGTTCAACAGCTCCTGCTCATTGAACCTGGAGAAATAATCCTTCCTGACCCCAGTTCTAGTGGTTGCTTAATAATTACAGATCTGATCTCTTCCACAATATCACAGCTCAACTTACACACAACATTAGGAATTTGGCTTGAGGTATCATGAGGGTTTATTTTTTTGTATAGCATATTTGAAATCTTTTTGTCTTGTGGATTTTCTCCTTTAAAAGGATGACATATTCAAGCTCCTCTACAGAATCCTGTGAAATAGAAAGAGAAAAGCCTACAGCTCCCTACAATCCCATGACTTCATGGCTTTAAGAAAAAAGAAAAATAATTCTCAGATTTAGCTACACTGCAAACACTGGTATCATCAGGTCGGCTCACCTGTCAATGACTGCAGAAGATGACCTTGGACTAATTTCCACAATAGATCAATGTTTTATCTGTCCAAGACTTTCGCCTCTGCTCTTAAGCTCGCTATTGCTATCCAGAACTAAAAGCACCATTACAGCATTTCTGGGATCCCTCCAATATAAGAAGTCCAGGCCATCCATCTTCAACTTATTTTGGGGCAAAGTTGCCCCATTGGAGCTTTCCTGCTACACCAGAATATCAGAGCAGTAAATAGTTTATTAAATATCAGGATCGTCTTGGGAAAAAGGTGAAAACAGGAGCTACTGTGAACATACTGTAAACAGAGGTTGGGACTTTCTGAAGTTGCCTTTCCCAAGTGGAGGGAAGCATACCACTGGGACAACAGGGGAATGGAAAGATGAGCAGTAAGATGGCTGGTCTCATTATCATATAGGGCTCCTTTCCAAAAAAGGACAAGGTGAAATCAGTGAGTGATATATCTGTCTCCCTCCCACCCCTACGTGACATTCACAGCTGCTTATCCAGGCTTTGCAGGACCATTCTCTCCAGGGGCAGCTCCTCGGTGTCCTTGACTAGAGAGCTTGCATTGAAATGTTTTGGCAGGTCTTGCAAAGCAAGAACAGGAGCCAGGACTGTGCTGAATGGGCTGTCACCCACTTGTTGTACCACCCTGCACAGCCCTCCTGAAATGGCCTGCTTTAGCAAATGTGTAGAAAAAGTGTCTGTTCCAGCTGGACGCAAAAATGTTCATCTTACCCTCTCAGCTTCCACATCAGCTTTCCAGCTGTAATTTCCTAATTACCGTGAGATGCCTGACTCGTTATAGACTTACAAATGGTTATGCAGTTAGTCCCTCTCATGCTACGAAGACTCAAACTGGATCACGGTCCAAAAGATGGGACTGTGCTTTTCTGTTCAGAAGAGGATGCGGCTCCACGCCAGGCATTAACCCATAGGCGGTCCAGGCAATCCTCTTTCTCTACCTTGTACAACAGCCAGTCATCCTACGATCATTTCTGAGAAACTGGGAAAGTTTCCTGGTTACACAGAGAACAATACTCAGCACACCAAAGTGATAAGCAGCAGCCTTGTCATATGTACTGAAAACATTTCAGGGAAAATCCTCAGAGGAACCGAGTGCATTAGCAGAGTACACCATTTTCTATGCCTGGACATCATGGTCCCATGCTCAAGTCTCGTGGGAAAGGAGGCTTGGGAAGAATGGGGAAACAAGGTACTAAATGCTTTTGCTGAGCATACCAGATGCCAAAATAAATGTAAGACATTGCAGCCAGCAGTTAACAAGCTGGAAACGCTCCCTTTGGCTAGTCAAGGATGTACAAACGCGCTTGGTTTAAAGGCAGGCAGAGCAATACAAACACCTGGTAAGAGATACCTCACATCCTCTTTAGGGTATGGCCAGGCTGCCTCAGACATGGCAGCATCTGTGTCCTGTTCACTGTTCAGCACTTCCATCTTCTTAGATGACCCCAACGGAACCTAAAAGGACTCAGAGCTCCCTGCCAAGCCCTCGGCCATAACTCAGGGGAGCAGAAGGATGGTTAGCTGGTACGGGGAGATGACCACAACCATCATCCCATGGCTGCTCACATCAAACCCTGGCAACGACAGGGCAGCAGGTTCGTCCAGCTGGGGATTTTGAACATCGCTCTGGTGCATGCGACAAAGGAAAGAGGAAGGTGAAAGTGTGTTATTAGCTCCGAAAAAAAAGCCTGCAAATCCCACCTCTGGTCCAGATCCCCTGTTACTTGTGCTCTCTTTTTTCAGCCTTCCCCGCTCTGAAATGGCCCTAGCAATCTTGTTGCTCTTCCCAACTTTTCCTGGCAAAGCCAGGGATGGAGACATAGACTGCCTCTTGTCTACCTGTAAGCAGCACTTTGCAAAACAGCAAACAAACACTGCTGCAGATGTCCCAGCCCTGTCTCGAAGAGTACAGGAGGCCCCAGGGCCAGGTTGGGAAGAAGGATGGCTCTCTCACCACCAAAACACTAGCTCCAGGGTACGCTGCTTCTCAGGAACCTAAATCAGAAAATTTTAATGGCTGAGTGCAGGGCTAGCGGATGAAGATACAAAGAAAAATAAATCAGGCAGATGACAGAGGGGCTGGGAATAGGAGGAGGTAGCAGACGGTAAAAGAAATTAAATCAAGAAGCCAAATTAAGGTGCTGCAGGCAAAGATGAAGATGTTGGATTAAAGATTAACCGTAACCAAGAGGAAGATGCAGTCCTTTAAAGGTACAAATTACTTCAATGCACTTAGCAAAACCCACACAAAGCTCCTAAGAATAAAGTCCTCACAGATGCAACTGGATCACAGTAACAGATATATCTAGACCTGGGAACTCTGGATAGCTTCATGTTCCAGTGTTTCCAGCTGAGAAAGGGCATTAAAAGCAGAGCAAAGGCAATCACCCTAAAAAATGGAAAGTCCTGTGAGGGCTGAGGCAAAGGGGAAAGTGTGCAAGAAGTCCTCTGAGAAGGGCTTGGCACTGTGCAAACAAATTCTGGGAGTATTTTGAAATTATTCTGAATCTAGGGGAGATGCTGAGCTCTTTGGGGCTGTCTGTTCACTGACCATTTCCTAGTTTATCTCTGGCCAAATAACTCCAAAGGAATGGTTGGCGAGCTCGAAGTGGAAGCGCACCTTTTCACACCTGCTTCTTTGCAGCCAAAAGCAAGAGAGCTCAGCAAACGTCCCCATCAAACCGCCAGCAGGTGAAGCAGGTCACCCTTTGGCTCAGCCACTGGGCACAGAAGATACTTGTCCCATCATGGCACATTACGTGTTTGCACCATTTCACATCACCGCTCTGGGATTGCCGGGAGAAAGGTCACTTATGCATTGCCACCTCCTTTCAGCACAAGCAACTCACATTTTGCAGTGGAGCATCTAAGACCCTGTTTCTGTGAGAGTAAGGAGGCGGGTGGAGGAA
The DNA here is from genome assembly GCA_027564655.1 of Leptodon cayanensis. Taxonomy (NCBI): domain Eukaryota; kingdom Metazoa; phylum Chordata; class Aves; order Accipitriformes; family Accipitridae; genus Leptodon; species Leptodon cayanensis. The sequence goes on along the minus strand of JANXJC010000028.1, from coordinate 52,128,551 downwards.
CCGGATGGGGGTCATGGGGTTGACATTTTAAAACCCTGAGGCATTATTGTCATGTCTTTCAAACATATTAATAAGGTTATCCCAGGCAATACGGCCTTGTTAACGACTGTACAGACCTCAATAACAGCAGGTTACTTCTGGCTGTTATGGTTAGCCAGTCTGTTATGGTCCAGCCCCGCTCCTTGGACAGACAGAGCTTTGAGCCTTGCTGTTATGGGTACAAGTGTCCCATGATTAGAACCTCAGGGAAACACCAAAATCAAAATCAAGACCCACTTGAAGCCTACAGCTGGACACCAGCGAGCTCTGAATCAGGCCCGAGGAGCGATTAGGAGTTCAGAGAGCCAGGTGATAGTAGCAAGAGGCAGACACACACGCACGTGGAAGCAGGGATGCCGGTCTGTAGACAAGAAGGTTTAGTCAGCGTGAGTTCAGCTAGCTGCACTTTTTTCTCTGCCAGTACTTTCCTTTGCTCCTTCCTTTCCCTTTGACCTCCTTTTCCTCTGCACTCCACAAAATGAGCATTTCATGGCAGTGGAGCAGCCAAGAGAAGCAGAGGTGACAGCCCCTTGAACGTGTGGAATGCCTCCCTTGTTCCCAATTCAAATTTCGGAAAGCAACATCTGCCTGTTCCTGAAGGTCATTTGGATCCTGGTTCAGGGATGCTGCATCACTGCTCACCGCTTCCTCATTCTTATTCTGTCTCTATAGCTGCTATAGATGTCCTGTCACATTATATGCTAGTTTGTTACCGGTTTCGGGTGGGAGGGGGTAAATAAAATGTAAAGCAAACCACAAAAGCCCACCTCGGTGGGATCGGTGTGATTTTGGTGTGACTTGATTTGCGTGGGTGTATAAAGGAACCTACTAGAGGGTTTGCTTTGGATTTACATTAGCAGAAGAGGAGGAAACCTCTGGGAAATAAAGATGATGCTAATGCAGTGAGGGGGCTGGTGCACTAGTGGCTAAATAAATGCTAATAAATAAATGCTGATGTTTAAGATCATGCTGCCCCCTCTCCTTGAACAACCTGTTCCCAGCCCTCCTGGGTGCTGATCAGATGGTTTCTCACCGGGGGGTGGATGTAAACAGCTCCCCGTGGGCAGGACCCAGATCGATCAGAGGAAGAGGGTGAGATCCCTCAGCGGAGCAGAGCTGCTCAGCTGGGAACAGAGCAACAAGCAGAGAGGCAGCTGGATTCATCGATTCCCTTTCAGCCCCAAGCCACGCTGCTGGGAACGGTACCTTGTCCCAATTTGACACGCGTGACAGCAGTGAGGATGCAGGGGTGCGGAAAGCCACTGAGAGCAAAGCTCAGGATCGTAGTGAAACTAGAGAGCAGCAGAGCAAACTTCCCTTCTCCAGCCTGCTAAAAGCCTGGCTGGGCTGCCCAGAGGTTGAAACACAAATCTAGCTCCAGACCTGCAAAGCTGGCAGAGGTTTTCCTGCTGGAAGGTTTCCCCGCCATGCAAGCCCAATGGTTTTATGCGGACAGCGTGACTGTTGTCAGGTCTGCTCTAATTCCTACTTTCCTCGGCCGATGGATCTGGCTGGGAGAAAAGACGTGCCCGACCCACAGAGGTAGCACCCCGGCATTTTGCAAAGAGCAGGAATAAGGAGCAGGTGCTGAGTGGAGCGACACAGATCTGCTTGTGCTTTTCTCAGGAAAGCAGGTCACGAGGGAGGAGGGGGAGTCATTTCCCAGCTTTGCTGCTGAAAATGTATTTAACCAATGCTACACTGGTAACCAAACACTCTGCTAGCCCCTGGAACTCATGCAAAGAGGGATTGCTATCAAAACCTTTTAAACTCACTTTCTGCTAATGAAAATGGCTTTCAGTGATACAGGCTGGTAGAACCCTCTTGCCTCCCAGCCACATTTCTTCATGGAGCTTTCTCTTCCCTCCTCCTCATCCTGCCTTATCTCTGTACATCTGGGCAACGCAAAGGACAGAGCGCTCCCCAAGAAACCCAGACAGCAGACTTTATCTCACACCTCCAGCAACACCCCTACCTTCAGCCAACCAATTTGTCCAAACTGGACAGATGTCGCAGCATCTGTGCAAACTCGCACTAAACTGTCTGATGTATTTTGTGTGCTGACGTTGAGTTGCAGTGACAGGCTTTGGAGGGACTCAAAGGGTATTCACCCAACTGGGAGTTTCTAACTTCCCACTTAGTAAGAAGACTCTTAAATACTCCTCAGCTAATTAAATACTTGCCAATTATAAGGCAGTACAAACGATGACTGTACTGGCTAAAGCAATTTGTGCTGAAAAATGTCTGTGCTGTCCTGTCTGTGGTTTGCAGCACCGGGAATGGCCTTGATTGCAGGAAATGCCAATCACACAGCAGAAGGCACAGTGCTAGGGGTGAAGTGTCCTTTTTCCTGTCGATCCATCCATCCCAATCTGCCCAACAATAATATGCACACCTACCAGTGCCAAACGCATCTGTCATTACCTTCTCCCTTGGCAGACTGATCTCTAAAGCCTTGCTTCTGCACCTCCTGCAGACCTGTGCAGATACCTTGGGCTCCAGTTCCATTGCTACAACATCCTTGCAGAATGTGAACCGGCTCCCGCTAGTCAAAGGCACTGACTTGTGAGACTCAGCCTTCCACAGAGCCTGGAGGGAGCGGGACTGGATCTTCCACAGAGCCTGGAGGGAGCGGGATAGCTCCCGAGCTGGGAAACTCAGAAGTCCCATTGAGACCCACTGAGATCTCAGGTATTAAGCCAATAACAACAAAATGCACTCAACCCTCTTGGTACTCTCTTTCCCAAGCCCCAAGGGAGGGAAGGAACATGGGAATAAGCCAGCTAGTATCACCACTGCAGATGAAATGCAGAACCCCAGCAGGAAGCTTTTATCCTCTGGCTCAGCAGACACGCACATTGCCAGGGTGTTGTCTCCAAAAGCCAAGCTGGCACCTAGAGCTAGGAGTCCGAATAGGAGATCAGCCTGGGCTTGCAGAGGGAGAATAAGGGGGATTCCTGCTGCTGCAGCTCTCTCCACCCCAGATGGGAAGGTGGGGAAAGGGGAATGTCCAGTGGAAAGAAGCAAACGAGCGTCGGCAATAGCAATGGGTATTGTTCAGCTTTACTCTAAGGACTAAACAGCAGAGATTTTGCAGAGAAAGAAGTTTCTGGAGCCATTGGGGAAAGACACTCAGTTGGGGAGAAAGGGTCTGGAGATCAAAGGGGATCCAAGTGTGTGCACAGGCAGTGAAGTATATCAGGACATTAATTTGACACTCAGGGGTCCTGAAAGGAGAAAGGAAAAAAGCAGCGCTAAGGTGTGTGCTGGTACAGGCTTGCTGTGTTCTCCCCAAGCCATCCAAAGGCCCCTGCCAGCATCGCTGGCTTGTGAATCAAGGTCTTACACACACACTGAACAGCGAGTAGACAGGTAGGTTAGGACCGAAGTGATGAAGCTGCTGGTCCCAGCCTTCACCTGCCCAAGAGTAACAGAATTGAGCAGGAAACGTACAGTGGATGTGACAGCTCCCACTCCATCCTCCTGTTTGATCTTTCTACCTTTGCTGAGATGACAAGCGATGTCAGAGTGAAGGAGTACTGCTCGCAAGCTGGGGGCTCCCTGGCCACCTCTTTTGAGAGCTTTCCTGGGAGGGAGGCCAGGAGAACAAAAGCACTCCTTGCAAGTCCTGTGTTTAGGGGACCTGCTCTCACGTGGCTCCAGCTTCAGAGCAGCAGAAATGTTCTGAAAGTTACTGTCAGTTTTGCTGCATTTTGAAGCCATCTTAACCGTGAAAGCCTCAAAAACAAAGTGGCACTTGTCATTTGACCGGCAGGGCTTTCTCCTGCCTTTTCTGCTCACCAAAACTTTCCTGAAACGTTAATCTGGGTAAAGGCAAATGTTAAAGAAACTTCAGAACTGTAAGTGACCTAGAAAAGGAGTTTTTTGTTCAGCTCTAGTTGCAATAACAGCACATTGAAGGCTGTGAAATACTCAGGCAGTAACAGGAGTCATGTAAGTCCTGTTTCACAGACTGCGGCAACAGCTTTTTACTGCTGCTGAAGATGTAACAGGCAGGACAATGTCAGCTGCCTTCCAGATCCCAGGAGGAGCCAGCAGAGCTGGCAATTAGCAAAAGCATCTTTTGCACTTGTAAACTGAATGAATTGGGTGAAAATGAACTGGGAAGTGGGGAATGCCCAACGCTGTGATGCCATTTCTAACAATACTTCTGAGATGCTGATGTCTGAGCGGAGAGAAAGGCAGCAGCCTCCAAGAAGCAGGGGTTTCTTTTTATAGCTACATGAAAAAAATCAAAACAATTTTTGTCCCACAAACATAATACTTCTGAGAACACTGTGATGGGATGCACCTCCCCATCATTTCAGACTGGACATTAGGAAGCATTTCTTTACAGAGAGGGCGGTCAAAAACTGGAACAGGCTTCCTAGAGAGGTGGTTGATGCCCCAAGCCTGTCAGTGTTTCTGAGGCATTTGGACAATGCCCTTAATAACTTTTGGACAGCTCTGAAGTGGTTAGGCAGTTGGACTAGATGATCATTATAGGTCCCCTCCAACTGAAAATATTCTATTCTATTCCATTCCATTCTATTCTATTCCATTCCATTCCATTCTATTCTATTCTATTCCATTCCATTCCATTCACTTTCTCCATACTATTCCTTGTGTGTCTGCCCCGTCATGCTGAGCCAATGCCAGTTCTGAGCTGCAGGTTGTCTCCTCTCCTGCCCTGTTACAGGAGTCCCGGTCAAAGCACTTCCAATCTCCCCCCTCACCCTAAATTGTTTCTCTTGGGGATGGACAGCAGATTCTCTGCTGGGACTAATCAGTGCAACTTTAATGGCTGCAAAGATGCTAGGGCTGCAACACAGCTGCAGCTGTGTGTGTGTTACAGCCTTTCCTATCACTGCACTCACGCTGGCTCCCCATGTGCTGGCATGTGTAAATTACACCTTAGGCATCAAAAATCCCTTCCCTTCAGGTAACTTTGCAGCTGAAGGATGATTTTCCCAGCCAGGACCCGGATCCTGCAGGAATATTAGACACAGGGAGCTCCCTCCGCTCTCCTTGCATTGCCACGTGTGGAGCAGCTCCAGAGACACTTTTTTCTTGAAGCTGCCTGGATTTTAGGTATTTGCATTGCAGTGCTCTGCCTCGCTCATCACTACCAGTAACTAAACAGGCCCTTGGCACATGCTATTAATTGTCAGCAAACTCTCCAGCACAGTTTTGACCCATGCATGGGGGACAGGGACTGGAAGGGATCTGCCTGAACACAACAAACTTGCCAATAGCAGTGATACATTACTGCAGCTTTCATTTGCACTCATATGGAAGGTCAAAGACAAAGATAGCCCAGCTGACAGCCAAAAGACCTGCAAACAGCCCTTTGCAGCACTCGTGCCCCAGCCTCTGATTAAGGTTGAAATCAGAAAAAAATTTGCATGCATATTGATAATCCCTGGGCCAAATCCTGTGGAGTGCCCTTGAAACTGTCAGGAGCCTTGCTGAGATTTGAAGGATGCTCAGCATTCCTTAAGATTTGACATATGAGCTAAACCCACCATTAAATAAATAATATCCACAGCTAAAAAAAGTAGTGTCCTCGCCTCCTCTGTGTTCCTGTTCTCCTAATACAGGACACAGCTAACTTTTATTCAGAGCCACCAGCACAGCCATAAGAGGACAAGAGAACTGAGTTGTGGCTCAGCTGTGCTCCTCCTTGGTGTCCGTGGGTAAATCACTCCCTCGGTTTCTCCTTCCCCACCTGCAAATGACAGCAGTTAGGTCTTTGAGGGCAGCCCATAACTCATCAATGCAATTATAACCCTTTCTGGTTTTGTCCCCTTAGCTAACTGATGGTAGATAGGATACATCACCAAAAGCTGAGGGGAACTGATGTACTTCCCACCCACTTTGCTGCCTGTGCTTCTCATCCAAACCAGAAAAAAAGACTGTCTTCAGACCTCCAGAGTTCACCCCAGGAAGGTCTAGGCTCTTGCTGGGTCAGGCTTAGGGCCACCCTGCCAAGCACCAGGCTCTGGCAGAGAGAGAATTTATTCCCTGGCTCTCCATCAGAGACAGGCAGTGACTCCCCTGCCTGACTTACCATCCCACCAACATTGCATGTGAACGTTAAACCACCTTGAGAAGCAGCTCTGGCCTAAAGCAGAGGACACCTCTGGGAGATTAATGACTCTTCCAAAGGGTCATTATTGTAAATGAATCAATGTATTTGAAAAGTCCTGGAAAGGGCCTTGACAAGTCTGAAAATCATTATACGCCATGTAATGGGGCTTTCTGACCTTGCTGCGTCAGTTATTTTTCTTTCTGCAGCTCCTGACCGAGGGTTAAAGTAGATCCCAATAAATCCAACGGTCATGGCAAAGAGCATCTGTCCTCTCTGGGGGGAGAGCTTTGCCCCATTGCCTTTCAGGAGGGCTTGGCGCTGCCTGCCCTATGGGTCTGCCCACCCCTGCTCTTCCCACTCGGGCAGCAGGTTGGCTGCAAGGCATCGGTTCTCCCTGCGGTGGGAGAAGCTGCCGTGCTCCGCATCGAGACGGCTGTCAGAGCGGGCTGGATGCTGCGTGCATTTGCTAATCTGCTCTGCCACGTGGCTGAGAGGCCACTGTTAGCTCAGGCAGCCGGTGGGATGCACAGGCTGGTGTCCCGTGCCATCATGCGCTCCGACTCGCAGTGATCGCCCTGAGCCTCCCTGGCCCCATTCCGCTTCGTGAAAACTAAAAATCACGTTGCGGTACTTGCTGCTGCTCACACAACCAAGGCATGATGGGCAAAGCTGAAACGATGCGAGCTCATCTTGCATGGATGACCAGTTCAATCGTAAAGCTCACGTTTAGATAATCAGTTCTCAGTGATAAATAATAATACTTATTTTTGTTACTTACTATCACTTAATGGAGCTCCTCGCTCCTAGATTTCATGACATTTAGAAGAGCAGAAGAGCTGTCTGATGTTATTAGCACAGTAGACTCAGGAAAAACTGAGGCACAAAGCTTACACTGATTTGCCCAGACACACAGAAAGTTCATCATTAGATGAAGGCTGTATCCCAGGCACTGTGTCCTCTTTTCGCTGCTATGTTTTAGCAGGACATTTCATCTCCTAGTGCGGTGCACATGCAGTCAGGTAAAAATGAAAACAAGTCCATTTCTCCTCTTTAAAAATAGGGGCAAACTTTCCCCATCCTTATTCACAGTCTCCCAGTTCTCAGCACTTTTCCCCCCACATCCATAAGTCTTACCCACCCTTGAGCAAGGATATGGACTCATAAACCTGTCTCTGCACCCTGACCTTTTCCCATGGGCTCCCATCATGAAAGCGAGAGCTCTGCAAGGTATCTGGGACTGGAAGGAGCAATACTGCCCTCCCAGTTAGGATCCCAACTGTGGGGCAATCCATTGCCTGGGCTATGGAATACCTGCTGGTGGCTTTTTGTGGCTGATTCACAAAGCAGACAAAGAGCTGCTAAGAATACCAACTGAGGAGGGTTTTCTTTAGCCCAGTCAGTAAACATAAAGAACAAAGTCTTACACGGTTGTCAAGATATTTTAAGAGATACTAAGCCCCCCAAATTTTAGCAATCTATTGTGATTATGGTGGGTACTGCTGTGTTTCTGGCTTGCATGCCAGTGTAGTTCATGGATTCATTCAAAAATGAGGCATTTTAAGAAGTTCACCTGAACTTGCCTCAGTCTTGCAAAGAAGTTGAGCAAAGAAGCCAGATGGGGAAACTTTTTCTTGTGTTCTTAACAGAGACACATAGGACGTAATCAGCTTGAGCATCTACCTAGTGCTGATGGTCTGTGCTTTGGACAACCCTCGTCTTGAGATACTTGTGGTTATAACACACCTTCTTCACATCATGCACAGGCTGCTCTGCAGCCTTCAGCTCCCAGCAAAGCCAAACAACGCTCCAGAGGATACGGACATGATATCCTCAGGACGGTGATAGGCTCTGCAGGTTTAGAGACAGAACCATTTGGGAAGTCCTGCTCTGGATCCAGACAGGCTTTCTTGCACTCATAAAGGGAGAATAAAAATCAATCCAGAAAAGATGTACATGCAGGTACAGTGACCCTACTCTGAATTTTACACACAGAGGGTGCTGAGCATCCCGGTAGTGCAGGTGTTTGTCTCTCCTCCACGCCCCTGAGTCTGCCTTGAAGTTGCTTCACAGCTACACCCTGTTGGCTATTGAGTCGTCTGAGTTAGAGCACACCAGGGGTAAGCTTCAAGTTTCTTCAGCCTCATTTTTTTCCCCACACTTGAAGGCATGGAGCTGTAAATCAGAGCTCTCCATCAGCAGGTACAGATGCCTATACTGTTATTACATTCTCAGCACATACAAGGTACCGCACAGACAAGCACCAAGTGAAATGCAGCAGAAACGCACCAGGGATTGGACCTGGCGTCCCTTCATGCAACCTAGGAAGTCAAGTTGGACTTCCACCACGTGCCACCGAAAGCCCTCAGCAGCCTGGCATTTCCACGGCAGATGGCCACAGAAGGGCACGTGGCTGCTAATCTTCTCCCCTCCCACCCGCAAAGGGAACGCAAGTGAAGGGCATCGTGGCTTCAGAGCAAACGGCTGTAAATAAACAGAGCGGGCAGGGATGCAGGCAAAACATGCAACCCCAGTCTGGCAGGCACAGCATGCTGTGCAGAGCTTTGTGTGCGCACATCCCCCTGCACGCACACGCACAAGCACTCTATAGCTCCTGCATGCATTTAAATATATATTGTGCACATGTAGCTGGAGACCCATTACACAAATGAAGGATGGCTTGGGTCAACAGCCTCGTCTGGGTACTTGTGTACATTTGTACACACACAGACGTACTCTTGTGTTGTCCACACACAAACACATATATATAAATACTGCTTTATACTTACAGATACCTGCGTACCTCATGTGCGCTTACCTTTACACTGACACACCACTGACACCCTGCAGCCCTGATTGTGCACAGAAACACACTCGCGTGTGTCCGTACTCACACTCGGGCACCAGCACTCACTTGTTGCCACCCATTCGCCGTTTTATATCCTTTTTTGCACAGGTGCCTTTATATGAGCACACAGCACACACACACGTAGGCATACAAGCCATCCTGAACCCCACGGTGCTCTGGCTCACAGCGCACTCTCAGCACTGAGTTGACGTTGGGAATCACACCACTGAACCCAAAGCCCCTTCTCCAGTGGGAGCATCCTCCACATCTCAGTGTCTGGCTTCTGCCAGTTCTGTAAAGGGAATTAATATATTCCATCCAGATGCCTGAGCCCTTTGCTAGGGAAGCAGGGGAAAAGCTGGAGCATTTGGTTCAGAGCCTCTGCATCCTCTCTCTTTTCCCTTCTGTTGAAAGCCATTAAACCATGCTCTGTTGGGAGGCAGCAGAAGCCCTGTATCATGCTGCTCAGCTTCTCCTTCATCCTGTGCTGTGAAAAGGGCTGGAGAATAAGCCAGCTCCTACTTTTTCAGTCCCACAGACAATGCTGACTGCTGGGCAGCAGCTCAGCAAAGGCCAAAGAAGTGTGACTCTTCTTCCGAATGGGGATGGGCACAGCCCTGCGGTCCGCTGGGACCTTGTGCCAGCTGCTTTTTGCTAACACGGAACTGGACCACCTCTTTCCTGCAACACCTGCAAGTCCAGGTGACAAGGTGTTTCCAGGAAAAGGTGGCCTCAGGGTAAAGGAGATGCCTGGGAAAATCGTTGCCTGGAAGCAGTTCTGCTCGGTGCTTCCAGCAGTGCCAGAGCCCAGGTCGAGCAGAGAAGCTAAATCCTCAGGCTCTAGAGGTGTGACTGGGTTTCACTGCATTAGCCCTGTTTTGTCCACTCTCACCCAGGGCTAAAAAGGGGCTCATGGGACCATAATTCAATCTGCCTGGTTGCACACTGCCAGTGCACTCAGGCCGCGTTAGGGGGTACTTTTAACTGGATTTAACACAGGGGAACTAATGGGAATATTCAGATTAACCTCCCTGCATGGCCCTGTGTAGACAGGCTTTGCAAGCACAGTGCTGCCTTCTTTCACAGATATTCCCTCAATCCCTCCACAGGAGCACTCGGGAAAGGCAGCATTTGCAGCTGCAGCTAAAACTGAAGATGTTAGTTAGGTCAATGGAGCTGGAACAGGGGTACTGACAAACCCCAGCACAGACACCCTGCATGGGTTCACATGAAGGGCATGTCACTGACAGTGTTGCTCCCCCACAGCCAGCTGGAGAGTTGCAGTAGAAAATATAAAATATGTCATGCATAGGTCCAAAGAGGAGAGAAGTGCACTGATTTCTCACGGGGCTTTGAGGCTGTAACAGACTTCCCTTCCTATCTGTATCTGGGGGGACTCATCTGTCTTTGTCAGCATCGGCAAGCTGTGTTACTGTTTGATCTACAGCTCTGGCAGGGCCATTAATGCACTAGGTGACGGACAGAAGAAAAAGGAAGCTGTTTCCTGACTTTAGAAAACTTTTCTTCAAAAGACAGGCATTGGGAGATGGATCAGCTGACATGATGAGCAAAAAATGTCCATGGGATGCTATAGCTATGACCCCTCCTCTGTGACACTGTTGTGGTGGTGGGGAGTACTGGGAGAAACAGACCTACTGTACACGCCCTCCACAGGAAACCAGTGAGTAACCATCAAGACTGGGATCGCATTAAAGGCCCAGAAAGCATAGAAAAGAAAACTTTCTGCCTTTCTCTTTATCAAGTGCATCAGAGGCTTTCAACAAGCAGGGTGAAGCCCATGGAGCCTATACAGTGTCTTGCTCCTCATGCTGCCTTGCACCATGCATCAGTGCATGACTTTCCTGTAATCACGTAGGACATACAGTAAGGAATTTGGACAGCTTGCGACTCTATAGATTAGACACTGGACATCCCACCCTGAAAATAGGAATTTCAGACAAAGCAGCTGCGCTGCAAGACTCGTGGGATGCCTGGACCACCTCAAAAAGCCCAATTACCGTATGGAAAAATTATGATCTCTGACAGGCAATACCTCCTTCTAGGATGTTTTGGGGGGCTCCTCTGAGTTGTTCCAAACAAAACAAACAAAAACACCCTCATAAACTTACTATGACACTGCAGACCTCTCCCTGCGGATTGCAATTCTGTATGATCACCTTCAGTTCAGCTGTGGCCCACACAGCTCTATCAACCATCCCCTTGAAGGACCAATATACGCCCTACGCCTCAAGCGGTTCCTGTCTGAAAAGAGCCCATGAGCAGGACTGTCCTCTGCATCTGTGAGCTATATTTTAGGATCCTGTAAGTTTCCAAACAGGGACAGATTGATAGTCTACTTTGTTTGGCAGCATCATAAAACACCGCTCCGTGCAGTTGCGAACCCTCCGGGGAGATTTCTGCCTGACCTCGGCTGGGCATCAGATCCAGCCCAGAGCCGGGAAGATGTGATTTAGCCTTAACCCACCAGCTGAGGCATTGTTCGTCTTGTTCTCCATGCCTAACCTTGCTACGCACGGGTCACCTTCCTAAACAGTGAGGTCTGCATTTTCCAAGTTAGATAGGTTAAAGGCTTTCATTACTGGAACAGATGATCCTTCCCAAGGGAATGCAAGAGTGTCCTTGAATCAAAACCACAGACTCCTGAGGCACTTTCTCTTCCGAGAGCAAAAAGCTTTTATGCAAATATTTTTGAAGGTTTGGAAGGCCTCTGAAGATCAGTTCTTGTAATGCCTAGCTATTATTATGATCCTCTTGGAGACAGAGAAGCAGAGAATAGTTGGCAGATCCTCTAAGAGCAAGCATTCCCTGTGGGATGAGAGGTCCCCTGGCAATGCAGACCTGCTGGATCCCACCCTCTGCATGTACGGGATTGTATTTCACACCTGCACGGCATGATGTTCTCATGCACCATGAGCTAAAATACAAGACCCAGCTGGCTGGCTTGGTCCCTGCTGTCACAAAGGCAGGGCACACTGGAGGGGAGAATTGGCATTTCCCTGTGGCTGCGGGTCTATCTATCAGACAGTCAGCCTTGTCTCATGTTGTCTCTCCAGACACTTGATGGCTTGCGACTGTTCCTTTTCATCTCACAACAATTTTCATCACTTGACCTGATCTCAAGCTCAAAGAACGCCAAAACCCAGCTTTGGAGGTCCGAGTACACAGACTCATCAGCCCCATGGGGCAGCAGGACTACTCTGTCACACCAATTAGTCCCGCGTCTTCTGCTGCAGACGTGAAGCAATGCTGCCACCACTAACAACAAACTTTGGCAACTGTCTGCCATTCCCCTTGCCACATGGCATCCTTCTTGTGCACCACAGCAAGGCAGGCGAGAAATACAAATTTGGTGATGCACAAGAACATCAAAGCACATAAGATGACTGCATCCATCAACTCCCTCTGTCCTGTCCCAGCAGGAGAAAGAGGGAGTAGGAGACCAGATCCTGCCTGGGTTTTAACTTCAGCAGGGCTAAGAAGCTAATAATTACTCCAGATGAATATCCTTGGAGGAGAGCCAGAGAATCCCCAAACATTCTCTGATTTCAACTTTCAATTTACCCAGCCAGTGCTAAGCTCATTAATCATACTTGCAGCACCCAACACAACAGAAATTAGTCCCTGATCTTCTCCCCTCTTATTTCATGACATGAGGAGTTGGGGGCAAGCGGAAGAGAGTAGAGATGAAGAGGTGCCACCCACAAATCTAACAGTCACTCAAAGGGGCTGGAATTAATAAATCAAAAATCCATTATTAATATTACAAGCTTAAATATCTATCTAAATGCAAATGAATGAACACTCAGGGGTTCTTCCCTTTTTTTTTTTTAAGTGCTGTGTTCAACAACTCTGTCTTGGAGGAAACGCATGGCCACATGAGAATTGTCTGTTCTAATTGCAATTTTACAGTTCAACCCTTCACGGCCCATGGATTTTAAGTGGTCTTTAAAGGGCTGTGACATGCTTTGGATGGGACTGAAAGCTCAGGTGGCTGCAGTAACAGGCAGGAGCTCTCATGTGAGGATTGCTTCAAGTTTCCTGCCTCTGTACCTGCTCAGTCACATCAGCTGCAAGGGGTTAAATCCAGAGGCTGGTTCACTGGAATCAGGTGGAGTTTGGATCCCCAAGATCCGCAGTCTCAGATGGATGACTGTAAACACAAGGAAGGTCCTCCTGGCCAGCCAGCCTTGGAGCTGGAGCATGGAGAGCCTGCAAAAGAGCAAGCTTAAGAGACAGCAGTGTCTTCTGAGCAAGCAACACCATGGCAGGCTGGTTTGGGCTGTACAGGGCATACAGCAGGGTGAGTAACAGGCAGGGAAATGAAGCTGTAAAGCCATTAAATTGGTCAGAGCTGCAAAATGGGATTTCCTGAGATTCACCCTCTTGTACAACCATCTTATGAGACTGCTCAGTGGGAAAACCTCCAATTTAAGGAGAGGGGTAGCATGAAGAAGAAGATGAGAGCAAAGAGGGGAACCACGTAAGTGTGGCTGAACCTCAGGGTTTCCTGCCTCAGAGTCACCAGTCATGATCTCTACCACAGGGCAGGCAACAGGTCTAGGGCGTAACCTAAAAATCCTTGCTCCAAGTGGGAAACAATTATCCAAAACTGTGATGTAAAACCCTCGGCAGCTCCAGAGTGCTGTTCAAGTTTGAGGTGTGCATTCAGGCCTGGAGAACAGGGTTTGCATAGCTGCCTTTCATTAGACTTTCATAGGAGGCAGTAGCGGTAGCAAACCAGTTTTAAAGTGTTGCGCAAATAGCTTGGCAGCTCCCCTTGCCAGAACTCACCAGATAGGATCTAGCTTTGGAACATCCCCCAGCAAAATCTGCTGACATCATCATTTTTGGCTTTTCAACTGTTTGAGATTGCAAATGTTGGTTGAAAACACTTGCAGGCATGCACACACACCCCAACACACACAGAAAGCAGAGTCTTAGCAGCAACATTTGCGCAACCAATCTGCTGGGGTTTTGGAAACCATCCTTGACAACTGAACCACAGCATCGGTGCCAAGAAATTGCCTGCTCAACTCTTAGCTACGAGCCCATCCTTTGATGCTGTGAAGATGCAAGTATTAAAAACCAAAAGCATTCCTAACACCCCGCACTCCCAGAGAGACAACAGGCAGCCAAACAAGCTGCCAAGCCTTGGAAGCAAGTATACGGAGCAAGTATATGGAGCAGCCAGACCTCCCAGGACAAGGCAGAGGTGACTGTGCTGAACTGGGCACTGTTTCACCTCCGGATCAGCAATGGCATTCAAGCCTCTCAAGCCACGTTCAGCACCGGGCAACCCTTCATCTTTCTCATACCAGGTGCTTTTCAGCGCCAGCTCTGACAGATATGTACCCAGACTGAATGCCATCACTCTCCCTCAGATCCAACCATGTGCAAACTGGATTTTGCTCTTTGCTTGCTCAGACTACAGTTAATTAAATCCAGCTCTGAGCATGGCAGGCAAACACCTCCATCCTTCTGGACATAACCCTCTCTCTAGGACGTAGAAAGCCAAGAACAACAAGATGGTGTGTGCAGTAGAAGGGGCGTTGGTTCCAACTTCTGCCTTTACTTGCCAAAAAATGGATTTGTATACAAGTGCTTTAATCCCATTCCAGCGTGGAGAAACAACAGATTTAGCAGAGAAGGTCAGCTCCTATCCAAGCCTCCTCTTGAGTCTGCCCACCCATGCACAACCCTCTACTCTGGGCTGACCTGCAGACTCAGCCTGCTCTCTGGCACATAGGTAATATAATAAAATCCCATTTTACTAATTCCATGAAGGTTCACCTGCATGCTGCCGTGTGAGGTCAGCATGCCACACAAGGGGCTCCTGCAACCCAACCATCTTCCACTGTGGGAGTAATTTTCACTACAACCCAGAGGGACTAGTTCTGCCCTGGGCTACAACATGGGTGTGATTTCACAAGCAGGGAGTCCCTCTGGGTTCTTCAGCTTTGCTTTGGATCCACTCACACATGCAAAATTAATCATAGACCAACAAGAACGGTAAGCTGACTGCAAATATGTTGCCTGCCTCTGTGTGTATATGCTACTTAATGGAGCATAAAAGGAGAAGAATAGAATCATTTTTCAGACGCTGCAGATAATATAAATAAATAATAATAATAAATGCAGACATATGTGCCAAATGCATGAGATCTCAAGGAGAGAAACTGATTGTAAGTAGAAAAGAAGTCAGGTTGGTCCTCAAACTGAGATACAAAAGTCAATGAAGTAAAAACACCATTAAATCGAACATTTTGTATCCTTGTCAACTTCACCAGGATTTAAGACCACACTTTCAGAGTGTGCTTTTTTTTTTTTCTCCAAAGATGCACACTCTCTGACAACTACATCCCCTATGGGATTTATGGTCCCTACTCTTTGTGGCAACTTGGGATTTCTGTTTTCCCTGCTGACCACAATACATCACTCAACACCTCCTGAACAGCACCGGTCACTGCAGGAATCCTGGCAGAAATCATTTTACTATGTCATAGCAGCACAACACATACTTCACCACTGCAGGTCATATTTGCAACAGTGGGCTCTGATTTTGCATTACTCTCCTTACGGTATGCACCGAAGAGAGCCAAGCACTGCTATGTTGAGCTCAATTTAGGGAAATCTGTGAATGACTCCACAGTCCTGGGTCTCAGTTCTTGTATTCCTCATGTGGGAAAATCCAGAATTGGAAGAGTCAAAATAAGAGGTCACTTTTGCAAAAAGTAGGCCAGGGTCCAAAGCATCAAAGGAAAATGCAAACACTCCTCCCTGTGAGCAGAAGCACCCATGAATATGTCTGCTCAGGCACAGAGATGTTTCCCTGGTACAGGTATACGATGCTCCCAGCACACAGGGCCCTTCATGAGCCGCACTGACAACGTCTGATTGCAGATCTTTAAATGTAAGACCCAGTTCAACTGGCACTAAAAGACAATGCAGTAAGAAGGGATGCATCTGTGTGAAGAAAGAAACACTCCTCACCAGGGTGAAGGACTTTGCCAGCCCTGAAGGTGGACACAAGAAAAAACTGAGTAGAGGGAGCAAGGGCTGAGACAGACTGACACAATACTACTAAAATTGTGATGATTTCACCCAAAAAGCAAATGGGCCTGTGAAAGTAAAGGCAAACGCACAGAACTCACCCATCAGTTTCGTCCCACAGGATGCAGGTCTGGTTGGTGGTTCCCTGTCGGGAGAGAAGAAAAGGAAAAATGAAGAAAATCAGTGCCATGCTGTTTATAGGATATTTGGAGCGACTAGCATGAAAGATGCAGGTCCTGTAGAACAGCTTCCACTACGCTAAGGATGGTGTGTCTGTGATACACCAGATGGGCAGTCACAGATCTCAGTCCTTGGAATAGCTTCTTTCACCCTTGGCTTGAAAGGCAAGAATAGAATGGGCCTCAGTTTGTTCTGCATCAACACCACTGTAGAAGGATTTGACTCTGCACCTTTCCCGACTCAACCTACTGATGTTCTTCTTTTTTCCTCCTTTCACACAGAATCCTTTTGCTGCTCCCTTCTGGAAAGTGGATCAAATACAGCATGCACTTTTTTGGGACACAGTGCTCAGAAGAACCACAGCCCTGCAGGAGGTGGTCAGATGTGTTTAAAGCCCCCTGGAAGAGGTTTACCACTGACTCCAGCTGCAGCTATCTTAGACCGCTTTGGAAAATCCTTCCAGGAAAGTCCAAAGCAAAGACACGACGGATCGAATATTCATATTGCAGAGCCTCAGGAGGGCATCTGAAACCCACAACAAGAACAAGCCTTGGGGTATGTAAATGTCCATTGCATATATCTGTTTAGGGTTGAGCAGGGGAATCTGGAGGGGATCTTCAGCTGCCTTTTAAAGCACTGATCACAACAGTAATATTCACGTCTCTGTTTGTATCTGAGGATTGCAAAGAACATTGCAAGTATTAACGGAAACAACCTTTCCCCTCCCTCTTTCCCTCCCCAAGGAAGATCATTGTTATAGCCTATTTTTTAATGAGTGCACAGCTCTTCTCCCATGATCATGCCCACAGCAAAAATGGTGTGAATACGGGACAAGTGTTCCCTGTGCAAGCAGTGCTCTCACCCTCCTCCTGCATTGGCAACGCCTGAGCGAGGAGCACAGAGCAGGCAAGGTTTGCAAGGCTGACCCACACAACGCATCCTTGGCAGCGAGAAACAACAGGACACCAACACCAGCCTAATCTCAGAGTGGCAGTTAAGTGCCTCGGCAGCCCACTTTAAGGGACACTGAAGGGTCCTGCATTGGCAAAGAGGTCTCAGGAGCCCAGCAAAATCACCTTCTTCCTTGCACCAACACATTCCTGCTATTCAGAAGCAAACACAGCTGTGGGATGGTGCAGGTTTCCAGGAAAGACTTACGTTGTACAGGTGGGAGAATTCAATTTCCAACGGGGTGAGGAGAGACCGGGGAAATGGCTTCACAGTCACAGAGATGACTTTGGAGTTCACAACAGTGCTGTTCCTGGGAAGAAGAGGGGAAAAAGATGTTTTAAAGGGGACTAAGGGACTTTTGCAGAGCAGTGAGTCCGAATGCATTCGTCACTGGTGGTACAAGGTTTAGTGTACACAGTACAGAAGGAGTTGGCATTAAGTTAAAATTAATGTTAAAATTTAACCATTACATTAAAATGCCGTCAAAGATACCTGCTGCTGATGGACCCCATCCTCTTCCCTTTGAGCTCCCCTCACAGCCACTCTACATTTATTCGTCCAGGAATCAGACCACTTTATGAACCACACAGACTCCTAAAGACATTGGACTTAAAAGGCTTTATCTTTCCCAGCAATAAAATGGTCCTGGACCCATTTTCTGCTCCTGACATGAGGAAACAGAGCCTATTTCATGCGCTTTCAAAAAACCTGTTTTCCCTCTCAAAGGCTGGCTTAATTTGCACTGCGGTAAGTGTTAGGCAAGGGCACGGTTGCCTGTAACAGCATATCCATGGGGCAGCACATGATCCTGTCTAGTTCACTACGAGAGGCACTGGTGTATATCTCCATTCTCTGAGGATCAAAAGCAAATAGAAAGAGGCCAAACCTTTGATGTGGATGTCTAAATGTCTATGCCCAGACAAATACTCTAATAAATCTGGCAGCCCTAGGAGATTAGGCTGTCAGGAGAGGCAATGAGGGAGGAGATATGTCCCGTATCTGTGCTCCTGCTCCCCGGAAAGCCAAACCCTTTGTAGGCTGTTCCCTGGACGCTGAACATCTAAACATACAGGTGTTTCTGGTGTTTCTGCAGCAGGAAAAGACTTAGGTCCTTAAATAATTAAAAGGTCCCCACAACCAGCAGTTGAAAATGCTGCTCTAAGTTTACTACGAAGGAATTGGTAGTAGAGTGGTAGCCCAGCAGCAGGCTGCCCCCAGCCCTTCTGGCACCCATGGGCAAGGGGAATCTTTCCCTATCTAAACCTCCACCAAATCTACAGGCATTGGCAAAATCTTTCACCTTTCCTTCTGGGTCTTACCTTCCTTTTATGAAAGAATTACATGGAAAAGGTTTGCATTTGCTTAACAGCAGCTGGATTAAAAAAACAAACGAACAAAAAAAAGCAAACTTGGAATCATCCACGGAGGTATAAGTGGATGCTCAGAAAGCCACTATTCTACCAACACCAGAGGGGAAAAACAACAACATTGTTTTAGCAAGGTAAAGAAAAAAAAACCAACCACATTTTCCTTAAAAAAAAAGGAAAAATAAAAAGAAAAGAAAGAAGCAATAAAGCACAAATAGCAGTCTACAAAGGAAGAGCAAAGGGAGAAATCAATGGGAGTAAATATGAGCTCTAAGCTTTGAAATGTAGACAGCTGTAGATAAGCTAAAAATGGGAGCTCCTAAAAGGTAAATACCAGTGCACGTCTTCATTAGTAGCTGTGTCTGTAAGGGTCAGTTCTTGGTTCACTGCTGTTGAATATTTGCATGAGCAACCTAGGTGACACAAACATCCTTTTGAAGGCTGCGGACCAGGTGAGAATTGATGCAGTAAACAAAAGCAGAAGCAGCATTTGATTTTTCAGGGTGGCAAGTTGTCAACACACAGGAGTTACTCGTGTGCAGACTGGGAAGGCTGCTTAATAGCCAAGTAGTCACAGCCCAAGCAGAAGTTATCCCAGAGCATCCAAGAGCCAGGAAGCGCATCTGAACTTGGAGAGTGCAAGGTCTGCATGCAGACCTACAGGCTCTGCTCCGGGGAGCTGTGACCCAAAATGTACCCGGGGAGATTGACTTCAGGGCAAAGAGCTGTAATAGAAAGGACAGAAGTGATCCTGTGCAGGAACAAGGAGATGAAGCAGACGTTTTCTCCATGCACCCCTCCTTGTCAGGTACTGTTGGGTTCAATTCCACTTTGCGATGGGGAAGCAGTGGAGAAAGTTCAAAAGAGAGACACAAAATTGATCCAGGTGCTAGAAAACCAGACAAAAGATTTCTGTCGAAAGGCATGTCTGACAGTTCATTGCATGTGGGGGATTTTTCAGTCGCCTACCCAAAGGCCCAGTGCCTGGAACTGAAAGTCAGACAAATTCAGCCTTACAATAAGAGACAGTCTTCTAGCAGAGAAGGTAATTAAGCATCTGAGCAGCTTGCCGGGGGAGGCAAGGGACTCAGCATCACGGGGAATCTTTCAGGAAGAAGATGAGTCACCTTTCCTAAAAGCATGTCACAACCCAGCTTCTGGGAAGAAAACAAAACACATCAAGATCTGGCTTGGACAGGAGGTCAGTCTTGCTCAGAGGGCTCCTGCGTGGCTGTAAAGAGCGTGCAAACAGTTGTAAACATGCTGTTTGGTACATGGGGCTGTCAGGTGCCAGGCTGTTGATTCTCCAACTGCTGCCCATGTCCTCTGCAGCAGTGCCCAGCTGGGACCAAGCACCACTCACATCCCTGGCTTGAAAAATCAGGTATCATGTGTATCCCATCTCAATTGCCAGAGCTGCCAAGAACTACAGGACTCTCTGGATCTGAGGAGATAGAGCAACGTGTGGCTCAGATAAGGAATTGCTGCTTGGGGGAGGTAAATTGGGACAATTAGGAACAGCTCAGCTGGTGCTGTTTGCTGAGTTAAATCTACATTTTTTTTCCTTCTAGGAAAAAATCGCTCTGCATTGAATCAATGTGGTCAAACCCAGGATCTGGGTCCTTATTTTGTACCCAGGAATAGCTGCTCTCCTTTGTGGTCAGAAATATTTTTACCCCATAGACAGGTGTTATACAGCTACATGGTTATTTAAAGATATTCTCCTTTTTAATGCTGTGTCCATTTGCACAGTGGTGAAGTAAGAGGTACTTTTCTGCTGCTGCTTCTTTCATTTCTTTTTTTCTTTTTTTCTTTGACTCTCCGCAGGTGATTCAGAACTCTGGATTTTTTAAAGAGGGACTGTCCTTTAATTAAGGAATGTCTTAAATCAGATCTCCCACGGGAATGCTGTTCAGAGGCTGTGGCTGCTGCAGCTGCTGGTTATCAGAGCTCATTCATTGCTTGGCCAGAGAAAGCTGAAATACAGCTGGATCATTTGAGCCAATGATGTTTATTGCCCTTCTGATCTAATTCCCAGTGCTGTAATGGAAGATATTACAGAATACAGTTGGCTGGCTCGCTAATTCCTCTCTGCACTCACTTGGAGCTCTTTTGCCATTGCCAGTGCTAAATCTGTAGGTATTTAAATGATTATCAGTGAGGAGAGATGCCCTGGTGTTTATGGTAAATGGGCTCACGCTAATCAGTGCAGAACAGATTTAGAAGGTGCCTTAGGATGCTTAATTTACTGCCTCAGTACCAGCCTCGGAAAAAAAAGAGCAAGATAGCAGGAGAGAAAGGGAGAGAAGAGAAGAAAAGAGAAGGGAAGGGAAGGGAGTGCTGAACACAAAAGCTTCGGTGCCCGAGGCAGTTTGCAGCGGCTGGGAACATAGTAGACATGTGCAGCCAGGCGTGCTCCTGCTCTCCTCTCTTCTCCCTGAGCCTGTCTTCTGCCATGATGCTCTCGGAGGACTCAGCGTGGCTGGCAGCTCCTCGG
Organism: Leptodon cayanensis; assembly: GCA_027564655.1. Lineage (NCBI taxonomy): Eukaryota > Metazoa > Chordata > Aves > Accipitriformes > Accipitridae > Leptodon > Leptodon cayanensis. Next base: position 52,107,510 of record JANXJC010000028.1, on the reverse strand, counting down.
TAGCTTGGGAGGATCGGGGCAACTGAGCATCCTCCATCTGTCAAGCCCCCCAAAATCTCTCGTGAAGAGGAGGGCAGCGTGAGAATCCATTCCTGGAGGGCAAAGGGTAGCAGGCAGGGATGCGGCAGTGGCAACAGCACTGAGCCTCCCCTCGTATCTGGGGTGCACGGTGCTGCATGGATAGAGAAAATCTTCCTGCCCCTCCAGCAAGAGATGCCTGCGATGCATGAACCTGTGCCCACCTGAACACGCAACATCAGCTGATGAGGGGGCAAAATGTTTTGCGCTACTGAATCAAAGTCTGTCTTGTTGTACCCAGTGACCTTTGCTATTTCCCTGGAAGACCAGGGCTCTGCAGCCAGAGGGATCAGTAAGAAAGCCTGGTGATTTCCCAGCTGCTTGCCTTCCCATGGTAGCCCCTCTTACCTCTGGAGGGAGAGGATGTTGCCCACATTCCGGTACAGCACGGTCCCCACCACAAAGACGGAGGAGTCGTCTGTCTCTGCAAGACACCAAAGGAAAGGGAAGAAGACAACAGCACTGAGACAATTGGGATGTCAGCTGTCCCCATGAGACACCCAGGTGCAGGATTAGGCCTCGCATGGAGGGGTCTCTGTTGGGACATGGCCAATGCCACCATCACTATGGTGGGATGCAATGCCTGCTGTCACCACGCCGGGTCTCCATCGGTCCCAAGCAAGGGCTCAGGGTCTTTGGGGTGACCCGGCACCCCAGGCATCTGCCATCATGCAAGGTTCGCTCGTGCCGAATGACCAGCCTGGTGCTCCTCCATTCAGAAATCCCACTAATCCCTCCGACAGCACCGCAGCAGACAAATCTGCAGGGCGGAAAGGTCTCCTGCAGCCACCCCGAGGCATTCAGACCCGTCTGTAGCTATCAAGCCAACAGAAAGAAGAGCTGCGCTTGGGCCGACAAGAGTAGCCGAGAAGGGGACATGTCCCACTGTGCCTGGTGTGACCCCACAACTTGTGCTCTGCCTCGGGAGGCCACGGGGGCCGCAGTCCCAGATGAGCCTCTGAATCATCTGTGTGACCTCTGGGCTTGTCACTTGAGCTCATTCTCCTCCTCTACCTCACGATGCCCAGCTGCAAAAAGCAAGAACTTCCCTGGAAAAAGCACAAGCGGCAGAGGCAGCCCTGCGGCCAGATTTTCAGGGGGAGAAACAGTAAGTGGTTGGATGAAAACCAATGCTGAGGAAGCACGCTGAAGTGGGGCTTCTCTGATGTCTCGTAGTAAGGTTGAACTTAAAGTGCACCCGTCCCATCAGTGCAGGGCAGACACAACTTTGCATGTCTATCTTCCTCTTTGTCAAATTGGGCTCACGTGGGACAGCTGGTGAAAATATAACAAGGAGAGACTGACAGACAGGCTTGCAGAGCAATTGCATAAGCTTTGCTTCTTTAAGAAAGCCGGCAAAGCCTTTTGGCCTTTCCCATGAATCCCTATGCAAACAAGGATCCTGCTGCCTTCGAGGAGAGTTTTCCCTCTTTGTGTTCAGAGGATGTAGTAGGGCATTTACAGAAGCAATGTGTGCTCCTAGGGCAAAACCCTAAGCCCCACAGGCTGGGTTATCACAGCACCCTCCCAGAAAGGCAAAGGATTCCGGTTGTCATAGAGGTGGAGGCTTGTCTCTTTTAATCTGGGACAGATCTTTAATAATGCAGCTGGCCATCAATCCTGGTACACAAAAATGAAATCCTCTGATGTGCTACCCAGCTGGAACAACATTGCGTTTTGGTCATGTAACATCTCCCCAGCAATGTTCACTCACCAGTAGCATTGGCACAGCCTGCAGCCCAAGAGGCACATCACCCAACTACATAAATTAGTGTTGGCCTACTGAAATCAACTGTGCAAAGTCACAGCAGTGAGGGGGGCTGATTTTGGTCTCCCCAAGCTGCCTGCCTCCATCACTTTGCTCAGGATAGTTGCCCCTATTCCCTGTGGCCAAAAAAAAGTGAGGATCAACACTAAAAGAGGTGCATCTCCACCACTAATCTGTGTGGGGATGCTTCTAATAGAAATCTGGAAAACAGCACCATGGGGAAGCGGATGAGGCCTCTAGGACAGCCCTCAGCCCCAGAGCAGGATTAACTCTACCTATGTCTGGTGCCAGCAGTTTGTCCAACAAGTGATTAAAGTTTTCCAAAGGTGAAGGCTCCACAGCTTCCTCAAACAAGCTGTAATAACCCTCCCAACATGCTCCAATTTCTCCCAGGAAGATGGGAGAAAGGCACACCAAAACACAAGGAGTGCTGGACATGATCCTTGCTCTGCCAGTGACTCACTGTTTACCCTTGGGGGTGTCACTTAACTGTTCTTGGCCACAGATTCCCCAAGTAGAAATGGTGGCTGTGTTGCTTCCGTCTCTGGTAGGGAAGCCCATGACAAGAAGAGGCCAAAGGTCTTTTGACAGCAACAACTCACAGTCTCTGCCCTCTGTCCCAAGGAAGGACAGCACGGCCTGATGCAGCAGCCAGCAGCTTGCTCTCTCAAAGCTATTTGTGCCACACACAGCACCAGGGCATCCAGAAAGAAAACACAATGTTTCCCAGCAATAGGCCCAACTTAGGGTCCTGCTTTCAAAAACTCAGGGCTCAATCCTGCCAAACGCTAATGCTCTCTGCCAGAAGATGAGCACTTTAAGTGTATTGGTTCCTGGGACTCACATTCAGGTAAAGGCCGGATGCTCCAGCAGAGCATCCCAGAACCTTTCAGGTTTCCTTCCAGATCAGGCAGTGAGGCCAGCTTGGCTGATGCACCCAGCACTCCCGCTTCCACACTGCGGCTCATATCAATGCCCTGCTGTGGAGCCAGTGACCTCAGTGACAAAAGCCTACGCATTTCATTTCTGAGGGCAGGAAATTTCACACAACTGCCATAAAACCACAATCTAGCAAAGCTCGTCCATGCAACAGACCCAGACCCATCAGCTGCTCAGCCTGACATGCCGACCCCCAGCTGCTTACCCTTAGATGGCTCTATCAGGGCTGGATCCAGTCTTGGAGGGCATCTACAGCATTGTTTGCCTACATGGCCACGGTGATAAGTAGCAGAACCATGCCCCCATTACACCTGCCTTTCTTGTGCTGATTAACCATTTTTATATGGTACTGGCAGAGACAATTACCGTTCATTAACCCTAATGGCAACTCATATTCAGGGAGGCATGAGAGGCTCATTTCAGTACCCAACATGACCTACAGAGGATTGCAGACTCAGCTCAGCACCCTCGTGCATCAACGACAGAGTGACCCAGCAGACACAGGGATGTTTCCGTTTCTTCCCAGGTTCAGAAGCCTTGGAGGAAACAATCATCAATGCAGTGTTGCCCTGAGTTTTTGCACCAACTCCTGCTCTTTTCTAAAGGTGCTGCTTATTTAGAAGATATACATCCACATCCAGGCACTAAGCCTGCCCCTGGACTTTTGCAAGGAGTTTAGGTTTGACTCTTGGTCAGGCCATATCTGAAAGCCTTATTTGCGCTCAGCAATGCTTTTGGTGACCAAGCTTTTGTGTGCAAATCCAGCTGAGCTTGAAAGAGAATTTGAAGACCAGCCAAATGGAAGGAACCTCTCTTAGAAAATGAAGAAGAAATTTTCTTTTGGAGTGCCTTGGCTGTGCTGCCTACCTGTCAGTCCTGAAGACAGGATGCTCTTGGAGACAGTGACCTTGTCCTCCGAGTTCTTGGCCCAGTCCACCATGCCCCTCCACCCTTTCATGGGGAAGGTGATGTCAGTTGCTGCATTAGCAGGCAGTTTGTGAATGCCGAGGACTAGAAGGAAGCAAGAAATAAAGCCAGTAAGCAAACCCAGCCTCAGTAAATTCACATGTGCTGAAAAACCCATTGGAGGCAATAGTGAGAAATCAAGAGAGCAGAACAAGTGAGGCTGGATCTTGATAGCTACAGGAGTGCTGCTACCTTCAAGTAATGTCTGTGCATGAAGGAAGATGACACTAACTGTTAGGGTTCATGCTGCCGTTCACTGAAAAGGACCTGCCTGCACTAAACCTGGCAGAAGAGAAGTCAGTCTACTCCACTGTCCTGTCTCCAGGAGCGGTCAGTAGCAGCTGCTAAGAAGAAGTGTGAGAAAGAACAGAGCAAGACGTCTCTTGGTCTGTCCTCCCAGCTTCCAGCAATCAGCAGGACTTCCTCAGTTAGTGGCTGTAACCAGATCATCAACTTTAACAGCCACCAATGGACCTCTCCTTTGTGCATTTTCCTAATCCCATCATGAACCCATCTGTACTTTTTGGCTTCTGCAACATCCTCTGGCAACAAGTTCCATGCTGTGATTGTGCATACAGCATAAATCAAATACTGCCTGCTGTTTGCTTGCTGCCTGATCACTTCTTTGGCTGCTGTGCAGCTCTTGTGTTAAAAAAAATAAAAGGAAGCAACTAATTCTGCCCAGTTCATCATGTGTTCTCCATTCATGGTTCTATAGATATCGCTTAGATCCCTCCACGGACATCACTTCTTTACGCTGAAGTCCTAACTTATTTGGAGAAAAGCTACCCCATATTTATGATCATCCATATCTTTCCCCAGACCTTTTAAAGTTCCACCACCTACTGCCTTCTCTCCTTCCCCCCCACAGCCCAGGTTATACATATTGCACAGTAATTACAGCTTCCTGGGGTCTCTACCCAACATGGGGAGTGCAAATCAGCTCACCCAGATTGTCCGTCACTTGGTAGGAATCCCGGAAATCTTTCATGCGAAAGCCAATGACATCAATGAAATCCTCCACAAGCCTGAACAACTCCTTGGCATTTGGCCCTATCTGCAGAGAGAGGAAGAATACTTAGTAGCACAGATACTAATGAGCACAGTGTGAGTTTCTCTGAGGGCAAAGGGCTTCACACGTGTACTGGAAGCTTATGCTGGATATAATGGAATATTATGGAGCTGTGAAGAATGAGGACTGAGAAATCCTAAAAGGAAGCCTAGAAAAATAAAAAGAAAGAGGCAAGAAATAATATGACATTCAGATTGACAAAACTTAGGGTGGAGGGCAATATCTCAAAGCAAAGCAAAGCAAAGAGAAGTATCTGACACTTTCTGGAGCAGAAGATAACCTGCCTGTCTCCTTTCCTTCCCTAAGATTACCACTACTACCAACAACCCCATCCGGAACAGACAAAATACTGCTGATGTTCATTATGGTCCTCCTGCAGTTAATGCAAGAAGAGAAACACGCTAGGACAGACTCTTAGCGGCCACGATTTAATGTAGCTCCACTTTCTTTCCAAGTCCATTGACAGGAGTATTTGGCCCAACCTAGCTACCAACAAGCCAGAAGCATTTGCAATTGCACATCCAGAGACACCATGCCAGAGAGTGAAGATGCGTTCATGTTGACGTATTGAAGTTTTGCCCTTTGTCAAATTCTGAGAGCCCTTCCCAAGCCTTAGACTTCCCTGACACTCAGGTATTGTAATACTTGGCCCGAGAAACATATTTGGGCTACTTCTGATGCTGTATATATGCTACCTACTGAGAGGGAGCCCACAAAATGTTACCTCCACCGGGATAGTTGACTTTGCTATCACTACACTGAAACTGGCCACACCAAAGGACCTCTGTGGTCTAATGTTGAACCCCAGGTACCAGATCACATAATCCTATCCAGAAAAGCATCATGATCTGGTATTGTGCTTTCCTGTTTTGCTGGCAGGATCTCACTCTCTAAATAACCAAGTTGCTGCTTCTTGGGTCTTGGAGCTTCTCTGTCTCTTTTTTTCTTTCCTGGTGTTTCCCCGATGATAAAGACACTGGCAATAACTCTTCTTCACCTATATTTTGCTAGGCTAACACAAGGCTGTTAAACAATAACTAGTTTTCCAGTGACAGATTTCATAAAACATAATCCGCTTGAAATGAGCTGTGCTGACTACCTGTCTTTTCCTCAAAGCACATTTGCCTACAGGGGCTTAGCAAATACCACAAGAGGCGGAAGAAAAGCAATTCAGCTCCTTAAATCTCTTATTGTCCTTTTCCACCACTTTCACAGCATTTTCGGTTCCTCACCATAATCCAGACCTCCTGAGGTGGCTGAGCAGAGCTGAGGGGACAGCTGGGGACAAGCAGGACAGCAGGATGGGATGGAGACAGAAGGAAGGCTGAGCTGTTGAGTGTACAGGCAAGGAGCACAGAGGTGGCCATGCGTGTCTCTCTCTGTCTATCCAAAGGAAGCTTGGTAAGACTAAAATTGTATCAGGATCAGATCAAAAAGTCCTGCCAGTACAGCAGGTGTACACATAAGGAGGAGAAGTGAGTGAGGAAGCTATTTTTAACAGTATACTTTCATATGCCATTACAGATCGAAATCACAAAGTCAAACTGAAGCCAGGCTACGCTGGCCATTGTCTTTCAGGCTTTTATCATATAATGGCCAGCACAATCTCCTCAAAAAACATGGTAGCCCTTCTCCGAAAACTTTTCTGAGTTGTTTTGGTTTTTATTTTCCTTGAACAACATCTCTGCCTGGGGGGGCACAGGGCACTGGGATGTGAGACTGCGATGAAGTTGGGATTACCTTTAATGAGCAAACTGGAACCCAAAGACCTTGTTTTAAAAGAAGCGCTTAATCTTGCGAAACGTGGGGCGTGAGTTTGGTCCAGCAGCTTTGAGGGAGAAGGACAGAAACTGATGAAACCTCTGTCGTCATCCAGTTCGTGAAGATTTCTGTGTCCTAAAGTCATGGTGTTGGGCTGTCACCTTGGTTCCCACTAAAATATATACCAGACAAACCTTCTCCCCATGATGGTCCCGCTCCTCGTGTAGGTTACGGTGATGCTGGCAGTAGGCTGGGCTGTATCTGTCTACAGGTGCAAAAAGCAGATTGTACAGGGAAAGCCAGTGGCAACGAATTGCCACAGAGAGTAAGCTGCAGCTGTTTTTAAGGGGATCAGCAGGGTTTCCCTGTTGTCATGACAACTTGACAGTCTCCTCTGCTCTTTGCTGAAATACCTACGCACCTGTAGGCTTGAAACTGAGTATTTGCTCACAGACTCAAAGAACGGTTGAGTTCGGAAGGGACCTCAGGGGTTGCCTGGTCCAATCCCCCTGCTCAAGCAGGGCCACCTACCGCCAGTTGCCCAGGACCATGTCCAGATGGTCCTCTATCCAGCCTGGAGCCAGACCCATGTCATCCTCTTCCAAATGCAATTGAAAACACCAGATCTCAGGGAGAAAAGAGGAGAAGGACAGCTTCACAAGGCAGCTTGGCTTGTTGCACGAAGGAAATAAGGAAATATATTCAGGTTCCTGTCTCACGTTCTATACAACTGTTGTGCCAGCACCTGCTGTTAAGACTTTTTCCCAGAGGACTTCCCTGGTTGGTGTGAATATAATTGGACTCTGGGGTCGATTTTTGTGCTGAGTGATTTTTTCTTGATTGTTTGGTATTTCCAGACCTCTCTGAGGAATTTTGCAGCAACAACAGGTGGTTAAAAAGTAGCTGCCATGTTCTGACCCATACCTCTGGATATCTTCCACAGGACTGATCTCTCACCAAGGCTGTTATATTCCTTGTCCAGGTTATTTTGCAAGCTGAGCTGGTGTTTGTGTTCCAAGGTGCAATACTAAGGAATGGACGTGGAAGGAATGAGCTTTATCACGGGCCCGTCCACCAGAGCTGCTGGTCTGAGGCAGAACTATTTCACTCTGATGTGATCCCCAGAATCTGTAGCGAGATGACAGCATCGAGCAGCCCAAGGGCTTGCAAAGGGAATGGCAAAGGGACAAGGAATACGTCTGACACAAGCCCAAGCAGAGAGTTCAACTGGGGCAGAAAAGGCAAGGGCCAAATAAGAACCAGGTAGAAAACCAAACACCACTTTCCCCCAATACACGAGAGTTTAACTACAGAATTATTCAGCAGGATCGCCAACCTTGAGAGGAGAGAAATCAAATAAAATATAACTGAACCCTTGCTCAGCTCATGCTGAGCAGAACCAGAAGCTCAGCTGAGCAGAGCCCAGTTCTGAACTATAAAAATCCTGCCTGTGCTGCATCCTTTTAGCCAGGAACTCAAACTCATGTAATCCCGCTTCTTTATCCTGGCAAGAGAATAGAGTGGAATTATAGCAAGCCAGCAGGGTTATCAACTCCAAACCAAGCCTGACCTTTGAGAGCTATCCAAAATTTGGTATCCACCACCAGTCTTCCACTGTTCTTCATGCAGAGACTCTGGCTTAGAGCTGAGACTCTGTGGCTCACTGAGTTACTCCATAAATATGACTCAGCCTGGCACTAAGCTCACCCGCATGACCAGTTGCATGAATCAGCTGATTGGCAGTCAACTCTGAAGCTGACCACAGCTGACTGTGTCTGACTTGTCTGTCTCTTTCATCATAAGGATTTATCCAAGGAGAACAGCATTGGTGGATGAAGATATTTTGTGGTCTGTAGCTGAAACAGATACAAGTTGCACACAACATATCGTGGGCAAGAAGAGCTATGAGGTCATGTGGACAATTGGAAATTCTCCTTGTCATGGTTTAAGCCTATGCTGCAAGACTGTTTTGTTTCAGGGAAGGTGCTGAAGGTTCATACCAGCTGAGCTTCCTCCCATTTGTCCCGGTTTTCCTCTGATAAAAGATTGCTGATGATCTGGACAAAGTTCTGGAGAAGGGAGACAAAAGAGGAAAAAAGAGGCGGTTAGCCAAACGTAGCCCAGGCTAGGAAGGACACAGTGACGCGCAAGGAACATGTGAGAATTAGCCATGCTCCAAGAGGGTTCTCATGGTCCCATTCCCAAAGGGTCCCACAGCATTTCACAGGCTTCTGCCCCCAAGGATGTTAATGGCAAAAAAGGTTGTAGTAAGGCCTTTTTCCCAAGGTCTTCACTTTGACTAGTATATCTGCTAAGACGTTGGACTGGACATATGTCTTGTATCCATTACTGAAGGTTTTTAAGAACAGATTAGGTAGATGTCTGTCAGAAACTGGTTAAAAACAGATGATCTTGCCTTGTATAAATCCCTTCCTATCCTATTTTGTAATGTTTCTGTTATTTCCAGCATAGGGAAACCTTATGATCCTCTTTAGTCTGTGACCAGGCAAGAGAAGCAGTGACTGATCAAGAGGGCGCTATGCATGGTAGTATCTTTGCAGCACAGTATGAGAAGGAATATTAGATAAGATATTTCAAGACCATTGATTTTTTTCTCTAGTTTTACCACTCATTGCAGATCCTGTAGGATCAGTTTAATGTTTCAAGTCATGGGGTGATGACCTTTCCCAAGGGTATATCTTGTAGCCGCTCTGCATGCAACTTCTGAAAGTAAAACCCTGGGATGAGGAGCCGTCAAGACGTTCTCCCACATCAACATCCAGGTACCCAATACCAGAGGATCATCTTACCTCTAGTCATTAGACTGAAATCCCTTCCAAATAATGTTCTCATATCAATTAGACTCCCCAGTAAAGTGCTAGCAGGTTGAAATAGTTCAGAGTGACTTTGGGTTTCAAGTTCTTACTCTATAAGCCAGGGAGAACCACCTTGAAATGAGAGTTTGTTAACACACAAAGACACTTCACTTGGGCAGAAAATACTCTGGCTTTTCGTCAGCGTTGTATCAGCTACAAAGGAGGTAATCAAACCTTGAGCCCTGTGCATGCACACAAACCTGTAACCTAGCCTTGGTCTCCAAGATATGCATCTCAGCTCACCTGCACATCCCCAGAAGTTGGGCTATGATAAGCCCTACGGAAGATCTCTGTCATGTTCCTGAGTACGTCGATGGTGGACAGCAAGTCCCCACTGTAGCTGGTCCCATCCTGGGAGATTTCCACGAGGTTTTGGAGCACTTCTGACAGCCCATCTCCCATCAACCCACGCTGAGCTTTGGAAAGATGTTCCCTGGTCTGAGAAACAGAAAGAAACATGACAAACACTTCAGGGACAGTCAAAATCAAGTCAATGGACTCAGTGGATGAATTGTTGGGACAAAGTTTTTGACCTTCCTTGTAATTCAGAGTGCAGATTAGGTGAATCTGACAATCTTTGCTGGCCTGAGAGACTGGGATATTTTTAAAATGATAGGAGAGCAGAAGTTAAATTTTCTGTGTGCCCACAAAGGAAAGGTTCTGTGTAGGTTCAGAAGAGATTACTCTACTACACAGATGTTATTCTGTTTGTAACCCAAGGCCAGCTAATGGAAGATTTTTGCCCCCAAACCTTGTTCTCTTGTAACCAATTTGGAATGATTTTAGGACAGACTGTGGCTTGTCCTGAACAGAGGAGGGCAGTTCTCATTAAGGTAATACCGTTTTAAGGCAAGCCACAGGAGACCAGCAGAAATTCATCACAACAATGAATTTAAGACTAACGAAAAATAAGTGGCTTATTTAGAAGTGATATAGTCACAGCGATTCTTACTGATAATGTGATATGAAAGACCTGGTAAGACCTAGATTCTGCCAAGCTAGATATTAAAATACCCGGTGAGGAACCATGCCTTGTCCATGGAGTGCCCATGCATCACAAGTTAAGCAGACAAAAACAGTAAGAGAAAAGCAGGGCAGAGCTGGCATCTCCCTTTCACATGGAAATGCTGCTTTCCTTCTTTTTTGTAACTGTAGCACTGTAACAAGCATTTGAGGGGATCCCAAACCTGCTGACCTGAGAAGTCGGTCTGCCTTACCATCATCTGTATGTTCCTGTAATCAATAGAAACACACTTGATGTATGTTGGAGGCTCCCAATAAGCTATCCCTTCTTCATCTAAAATGCATCTTCGAAGGATCAGCCCTGGAAGAGGAAAGAAACGAATATGGGAGCGAGGACAGCAGGATGAAAAGTCAAGCACCTTCGTGGAGGTCACCCAGAACTGGTCAATGCATCCATGCAGGCACACCTATCAGCACAAAGGGCAGCAGGGGCATCTTCAGATGCCTGAACAACATGTACAAGCGTGTAGGAGAGATTATTTTTATTTCATTCTCCTGCATTTTCTTATTGAGGAGCAGAACAGCAAAAGGAATTGGGAATGAAAACAAAACCTAACAAATTGGACATGGCTAGTCAAGGTGAAAGAAGGTTTCTTCTGCCCTGGAGGGTAGCTTTCTTCCTGGCTCAGGAAGTTCCACGAGCCTCCCCAGGTGGCATGGTCTGGTACTTGCAAGTAAACCAGCCACAGTGGTTTGTGCTGCCTACACAGTCTCGAGGAGAGTAAATACACCCAACAGCACCATCTTTGCATCAGCTGAAAACCTCTGAAAGCTGCTTGCAGTCCTCCCCCATGCCCTTTCCTTAGCTTCAGTCTACAGTGAGTTTTGCAGTGGTAATCACATGCTTTTGCGATGCAGAGGAACAGACATATCAGCGAGGAGGAAGGGGCGGGGGATCACCTTGCCCAAGCAATTCTGTTGCCATTTGGAGAGTCTCTGAGGAGCAGGCTTTGCTGCGTCCACAATCCTGTTGCTACTGCTAAATGATTCAGTGACCTTTCTATCGACACAGCCCTTCTTCTAGGCTAGCATTTGGGATGACACTCACTGTTCCAGGCTGTATGAGTCAGAGAGCTGCAGGGTTTTTCTATATCCAACAACCTCACTCAAACAAAATAAAACTTTTACGTTCATGATTGACACTGCTGCCCCCATTTCTGTTCCTGCCTGGGAGTGAGGAACAGCCAGCTGAGGACAAGCTCTACCACCAGCATGTCTCCTGGAGCCTTCTTGGCACTGCTTTTCACTCCTTGGGGAACACATGGCCACGGTCACAACAGATAACACCTGGATGCCCAGATCGTATCACTTCACATCACCATGATCAGACCGTCAGCTTGAGCACCTGAAGATATGTTTAGAGAGCTGCTATAGTTTCTAAGGAGAGGAAAGCACCTGTGAGTGGACAATGCAATTCAGATTTCCTACTTTCAGATACTAGCTTCTTTTATGGGCAATGGAGAGAAATCTAACACCCAAGTCTAGGACTCTAATAAAGCCCTACCTGCTTTTGCAGAGCTATTTGTAGATAATGGGGAGAACATACCACAGTAACCTTAATTGCAAAGCTGTCCCAGGACTGGGCAGTAGGTGGATGGGAGACCACCTCAGATTCTCCAATATGAACCAAGAAGTTGTTGTTAAAGAATGAAGGACCACAGAAACCCAGAGAGAGTTAATTTAGCTCCAAGTGAAGGGAGGGAAGTCCATTTGCTTGTCCTGTCCTCCCACAACCAGGTTCTCCTCATCTAGGAGGCAAAGGATGAAGGATACCCTGAGGGTGGGCCAGCTTGTCAGCCAAGGCAGGTAGTCACCCTTACCAGTAGCATTGCGAGGACATCGGACAGCTGCAGCATCCCCAGCGGGCGTCTCTTTCCAAACCACAGAGGCAAGACTCTCCTCGTCACAGATTTCGTGGGGCTCTGCAAGGGAAGGAAAAACTCCATTGGTAAAGCCTCCTCCTCAGGAGGGACATGGAAAAGGGAATGGAAAAAGGCAACAGGGGAGCGTGGTCTGAAGGGAACGGCACTGTGGTGTGAGCCAGGAGGCTTGGAGGTGAACTCCCAGCTCTGCAGCTGCTTGGTGCATGGCCCCTGACAAAGCCACTTAACCTCTCTGGAATTTGCTCTGCCTGTCTGAAAACTGGGCGTCCATCCATCCCGAGGATTAGCTCGCTAATATGCATGTAACAACCTGGGAAAGTCCACTAACACGCTTGCCTTGCCTTGTGGCAGCTCTTTGCAAGTCAGCTGTTGTTGCAACACCCTACTAAAGAGTTTTCTTTTCTTGTTTAATGGGCAGATGTCTGCCTTTTGTGGGTGAACTCCACGGCTCCAGATTCTACTCCTTCCATCCTTCAGGGTCACCACCTTCAGGGTTGGATGTGTCTAAAATGAGGCTCAGCATAAATAAGTTGGAGTAAGAATGAAGGAAGGAACAACAAGCAGATGAAAAAACAAGATGGACGTATCCCCTGGGAGGACTTCATTCAGGCCCTCTGTCTGCTGCCATCTTATGCAAGGACACAGCACCAACAGGCTGGATTTGCATCAGCACCTCATTTCCAAACGCTGCTGCAGAGTCCAAGAGACTGCAGAAATGTGTTTTGAGACATCACAGGAAAAGCTCTTTGGAAGGAGGTTTTTGGATGCTTCTGTCTGTGGGTGGAGCTGATTTGGCCTCAGAGTCAGTGGGACCTGGGAAAAAAACATTCACCACAGGAGAGCTTTGTGTCGAGAAACTGATTACTTGCCGCATGTAAAACAGAGGGAGCCATGAGGATGGTGTTAAAGCTATTTATCACCTGAGGGTGGGGAGGAGAAAAAACTTGATTTAATGGTTTTCTGTTATGGCCTCTATTTATTGTGCATGTAAAACTATCAGTAAAAAGGAAGCTGAGTGCATGCCTGCAACCAGTCAGGAAAGGCAGACTCAAAGCCAAAGCCAACCAGCTGTGGAGCCTGGCCGCTGCCTGCTGAATTTCCCTCCCATGCAGGAAAGTGCTGCCCATACCAGGGTCCAGTGGTGCCAGTAGAGACATGCCAAGGCTGTAGGGAAAATGTTCATCTGCCATAAAAAAAGAGGGAGGCCTCGCGTTTTCATGTTGCTCTCAAGGGAGCTGCAGGGCAGCGATGACCTGAAGGCTTCCTTCTACAAGGGACCATGCTTACATAGACCATTTCAGGACCTTCATCACGGTGCAAATGCCTGGCGATGGACAGACCCCACTGCTGCTCTGGAACTACCCAGAGAACCAACCTGGCTGTGGGGAAGGCTCAAACCTAAGATTATGGGCATGGCAAGTCCTGCTTCTTTGAGGGACTCATACAAAGCCCAACAAGCTGCCTACACTTCACTGCTCCTCAAGTCAAGCTCCAAGACTGTGTGGCTCCAGCCCCAGCTGCAGTTCAAAGACAGATTCCTCCCCAGTAGACACTGGTAATGAGCAAGTTACGCTCTCTGCTTGGAAACAGATGCTTCTTCCCCTGTCTTAAAACTCCCTTTTGAGTAATCACTATTGTAATGAAATCCCAGAGACCAAGCGGAACCCCTGCTGTGCTCTGCACACATGCAGAACTAGTCCTTATGCCAACAGCTTATGACTTCTGTAGATAAGGCAGAACATTGGTGGAAAAGAGGCAGTTTCATTTCCAACCTGTTGACACGGAGCTGTAGGACAGCGAGATTAAGTCACCCAGTTGTGACGGGCACATGGTCACCCAGTGAGCCTGCGGCAGAGCCAGGAGCTGAATGCAAAACTCCTGCCTCCTGGACCAGTGCTTTGGCCACGGTCACAGATTCTCCACATCAAACTGTAGTTCAAAGGAGGGTTTGGGGCATGGGGTGGGAAGCTTCTAGCACCCTCAGCTACAAAACAGCAGAGCACATAAAAAAGCAGAGAGGGAGTGTGTTTACATCTGACCTCCCCTTTCTCCTTCTCTGACCTGTCAAACCTTCCTGGTCTCATCACCCTGCAGTCTCCCTGGGGACCGCTGAGGGATGCTGTGGATCAGAGATGCTCTTTAGAAATACACTGATTGTCTGGCGTTGTCTTGAGAGTGTGTGCAGAAGCAATTCACAGGCCAGAAGAGAATAATTTCATCCTTTTTTTTTCTTCTTTTTTTTCTTTTTGATGTTGCTTCGTAACAAAATCCTTTTTACCAGAGTAACCTATTTGCACTGGGAGATTTTAATAAGTAACCCAATTAAGCTCAATTCTTCTGTTCAAATCAAATCATGCCGGCATTTGATACTTTCTCGAGAACAAATTGAGTGAGTTTATTTTTAGCCTCTGATGATTCCCCACCTTTTCCTTCCCTTGCAAATTAACAACTGCAGTGAGACCCTTCTGGTTTTGAACCCTAGCAGGGCTCAGACCCTGAGACATGCCTTTTCCTTTTGAGCACTGTGCAGGCATCAGCCCCTGCAGAAAGAGAAGAAAAGATTGGGCTTGTTCTGCCAGGGCCCCAGCTGGCACACACTGAAGCTGAACTAAATCTGCATTGCTCTGTAGACACCACCAGACAACCCGGTGCTAAGATTTTCTATGGCGAGGGAGAGCTTTGTGGCTGAGTTAGAAGAGATTCTCACACGCCACTGCTAATTGAGAGGCATAGCTTGTAAGGAGAGGTGATGTCTTTTATTAGAGTGTAGCTGGAAAGAGTGAATATGCTGTCACACAGCCTCTCTCTCTGTTATCTTCGAGCTAAACGGGCTGAAACTTCCATGCTGAAGTGCTTTGGCTTTCATCTTTGTCTTCAGCAGTTTGCAAGGGAGTCTGCGGGTCAGCTGTCCTCAACATGGCAGATCCACCTCCAGAAAAATCTGCACCAAAACTGCTCCCTCTGTGCCGAGCTCCAGCCTGTCTTTTGGGGAGACACCCCTTTTCACTAGGATTGCCAGGATACTGCCATGAGAATCTCTCCTGTCTCTCACTGAGCTGCTCTGACAATTAATTACCCTTTTGGCCAAAAATCAGGGCCTGTTACAATTGATGCAATCTGACTGCCAACATCACATAGGCCATTGATTCCCTACCAGCAATTTCACCAGGCACTTCATCTGAGGCTGAGAAAGAAAATGAAAATTGTGCACAGGCCTTTTTTCTGGCCTCTTTATACTGTGTGAGAGACACACAGAAACATTCCCACTTGCAAGTATTTGCTCCTGCTTATTTTTCACATTAAACCCCAGGTTTTCCCCTGTCCTACAGCTCACTTGTCCTCCATTCAGGATTTTGCACCCTTTTTCTCCAACTGATGCTGCATGGCTGTAGCTGGAGGAGGGTGAAATTGGGTAAGGCTCTGAGGGATGTAGACACATCCGTCTTTTTTAAAAATTTTTAAAAATTAAGTGGTATGCAGGTCTCCCAGAGGCTAGGTAAAGGGTTGGAAACCACTGCAGCATCCTCAATACTCAACTACTTCATGGACTCGAGACCCCGACACAAGTTTTTGCTATCAAACAGTGTGTCTTTTCCTCTTATGACTCTATGGCAATGAAAAGATGAAAAACAATAAGGTTAGACTGGTGGGACTTACCAAACATTCACTGAAATCAACATGGTTTCACTGGTTTGGGCAAGAATTAAACCAAGCCCTTGACATATCTTGTGCCTGGGTTATTGGCAGGATCTAACTAGATCACAACTCCTTGTTGCATTCAGCTCTCTGACACAGGATGCTTTTTCCAAAATCCCTGTCACCCCCACGACCACGTTTCCCATAAAGGAAAGTGCAAAGAGTCTGGGGTACATACCAGGACACTTTCTGTCATTGCACTGCTTATACTCTTCCTTGGGGCCCTGGCAAGTCTCTCCACCGAAGAAGGGCCCGTAGCACACACGGTCACGTCTCTGAGTCCCACCTCCACACGTGGTGGTGCAGCTGCCCCACACTCCCCAAGCCTGCCACTTCCCATCGACTGGAGACAAAAAAGAGGAGAGAAACAGCCTGTCACATCCCAAACATAATCTGCAACAGAAGGAGGCAAGGTCCCAAGGTGAGCACTTGAACATAGGGTGAGTAGAGCATGGCTCGGTGGGAAGGGAGGTCTCCTGCCTCGGATCTTTGTCTGATCCTCAACAGACATGAAATCAGTGTGTGCTCTTTCCCATTGCAGCAGCCCTTTAATAGTTGCAGGGTGTTCCTTGTGTTTCTCCTCAGTATCCTCACCCCCTGCAAAAACAGCCCTATCTCTTTCCTTGGGCTCAGATTTGGGGCTGTGCTCATGAACATTCTTCAGGTGGGCAGGAATTCAACCTGCCTGGCAGCCACGTCTGTCAGTCAAAGTCCATAGCTTGAGTCTGGTTGCGATGTACAATGTAGGTGTGAAAATAGACCTTCCCAGAGAAGGCCTGGCTCAGGGATTTAGAGAGACCAGCAGAGCCCTTGGGTTAGAAACCATGAAGAAACATCAACTTAACCTCCCTCCAGCCATTTCCATTGCACTGTTATTTCATGTGCCTTGGAGGGAGGTTTGGGACGTTGTCTCATTCCACTGTATCTTCTCCCAACATCTTTACAGATTCAGTGGAAATGCTACTTGTTTTTTTCTTTTCTTTTACATTAACAACGGCATTTATCAAAATGCTACTTCTTTTATATTAACAATGGCATTTATCAAAGCACTGTAAAAATGTTAATTAGCCCTCACAACAAGCCTGCAAGGTAGGGAAACATTCTCCTCTGCTGCATCACAGATGAGAAACAACTCAGTGACAGAACTAGAGCAACGACCTAAGTCTGCTGATTACTATTTGGGTTTTAATTAGGAGTTAACACATCATCTTGGGTCAAATAACTCCTTTTGGGAGTGTGGGGGACCCCTCTTCTTCTCCAAGAAGTAGAAGAAAATTATCAAAGAAGAGGGACAGCAGCAACCTCTGGTGCTTTCTTTGGTGACACTGTATGCTGTGAAATACATAACATTGCTTTGATAGCTAACTCTGAAATCAGTGGGACAAAGTTGTCTAAAAGAGAGTGAGGCCCTTTTTGTCTTTGAAGATCTCCATAAGTTGCAAAGAAGGAGTGAGATACCTAAACATCAAAACCTACTAGAGACCATGTACCAATACCTGTGTTAAGTACCACTTATGCTCTGCTGCACGTGGTGATGCTACCAGAGAGGATAGGGATTCCCTGAGGAAACAGGTATACCAGGCTGAAGAGCTACTGGCTTCTATGATTGTGGACTGGAGAGAGCAATACTTGCCCACCTGAGCAAGGTATGAGAAATGCCTTAAAGAGCTGAGCTGTTTCTGCCTGTCCCTGTTCTCTTGGAAAGGGGAGAAAGACCCTCTCCATCTCAGGGGTCCATTCCTTCTTAGTCCTACGGTCTAACAGGGATGGAGCACCTAAGGAGAGGCAGGGAATGGGCTAGGAGAAGCATGGCAAGAAAAATTAGTTGCTGATCAATCTTGAAGGCTCCTAGTTGTTCAAGCCTTCTTTCCAGGTCAGGGTATTTTCCACACCAGCTGACCCAATTAGTCCCTTTGCAATGGCCTCTCCCAAGACTTCTGCAAAAAAAAGGAGCAAACTGCACCTTGCAACTCTATAGTGCTGGTGTCAGTCTGAGACATGCAGATTTCTGGTGTTAGGTGTGCTATCTGCTTCAATTTTCATTGCTTCTCCTGCATGAAATGGCTCTCCTAGAGCTCATGGTCCATGGTGTGAAGACAAGGTGATTATTCTGAATGTAAGGTACCGGCTACAACAGCTGGGGCAGCAGGAATTGATATTATTGATATTATTGCTGTTATTATTGTTGCTGTTATTATTATTATTTTAAGACACAGCTAGTTGAGTAAAGTAAATGACAAGTCTTAGATAGGCATGAAGCAAGGCTTCATTGTGCCATTGTTATAGCTAAGGTTCAAAGCTGTGATACAAAGGAGGTTGCTTCCCTGTTTGCTTCAACTATAACTAGGAGTGGTGAAGTGGTAGAAAAAAAAAAAAAAGGAGGTTGCTTCCCTGTTTGCTTCAACTGTAACTAGGAGTGGTGAAGTGATAGAAAAAAAAAAAGAAAAAAAGAGGAGGAAAGTTGAAGCATTGTGAATGCAAAGAAAGGGTTTCATTGATACATTGTTTGGGGTTTATAAGCACATGTTGAAAATTGATATCTAAGGTTAGAAAAACACGTTCCCTGTGAGTAATCACTCACCTCTCTGGGGTCTCCTGGACCATTTGCCAGCTATGGATTTTGGCTGTCATGGTCTGTCGGTATGATCCACAACCTCCTTATTACTGCATTACTGGTGAAAATCACGCAGCTCTTCCACAAAGAAAAATTTTACAAAAGCCTGCCTGGGACTGCAGAGAAAGATGAGCCAAGAGAAAGAAAAAGTCATTGGTCACTGACCTGGGCATTGGCGTAGGAAGCAGTCCCTGGTTTCCACCCAGTGTCCCTGGCATTCGGCTCCCCCGTAGGAGGGTCCATTGCACTCCCTCGTCCGCTGCTGGGTGCCGTTGGAGCAGGAGGCAGAGCAGGAGCTCCAGCTCGACCACTCATTCCAGTTGCCGTCCACTGAGTGGCCCAAAGAGAGATAACAAAACTGAATGTGAAAATCGCTCCCACTGGAAGGAGGCATGTGCAAGAGTCTCTGGCCTTTGCCTACAAGGGACCAAGGCAGGGGAGGACAAACTGGAGTCATAGTGTGAGAAAGAGCAAAGATCATCAAGAAAAAGTTCAGACAACTGTAGCAATATCGATTTGTTGGGACCCTCTGCAACCTCCAACTGGTATGTTATGGCCCGGCAGGATGCAAGTGCCGTAGCATTTCAATTTTTATGTCCATACTCTACATAACACCATGAAAGTTGAAATTATTGATATTACACATTCCAACATAAAAGTCAAAACTAATAATATTGCCGATCACAACATAACATCAAAATAGAGAGCATGGATCATGTTTTCACTGAAAATTTTGAAGGAATCAATACATTACCATGACATTTCCCATTTTGGGCAATCAGCACTTTTTGAAGGAACCCATTTTTCACCAAAGCAATGCATGAGTCGGCAGGGAGGGAACTTTCTCAAGCACCCAAATGCTCTGTTTTTCATTAAAGCACACACAGAAACTCAAATCACAGCATTATTCACAGGAATTCACGCTGCTAGCGAGGAAATACTCAGAGCAAAGGTGTGCTCCAACAGGAGACCATGAGCAGAGTGCGCGTGTGTGGTCAATGTACTTCTCTCATGGATGAATTAACTCTGACAGGCTTGATATGTCTCTACACAGCAGGGTCTTTGATAATTACATAGAGGAAGGAGGGACAATAGAGGTTATGATAGGGATGGGGTTGGAGAGAAACATGAATATATCTTATTAGTGTGGTACAATGTGAGCCGTTCCCAAGTGTGGCAGTTACATCCTAATTGGTCCCTCATCAACAGATCCATCACCCAGTCTGCTATTCCTGGAGCACTTTTTTCTCATTAGCAGCGGTCATCATGCTCTGTTTAGCTCTCATTAGCTGCTAGCTTTCACTCAGAAAAACAACCTGAATCCCTGAAAAGTCTGAATTCTAGCTCAAATCACGTTACTGTAGATTGCAGCTCATTTTCTTTGGCTTTGTCAGTCCAAGAAAAATATATGCAATGTGGTCTCCTGTGTAATCAGCAAGGACTCAAAAACCCCTGAATAATCCCCATTGCAGTTGAGCAGCCTTTTGTTTTCAAGTATGTAAAAAAATGTCAAGAACATCTAAATGAGCAACTGTTAACTTAGAGGGTGTCATGTGAGCTCAGGTGTGAAAATTCAGGCAGGCGTAAAGGTACTTCCAAAAGGTGCTTGTTTTTAGCAATCCAAGCTTGATGTTTTCATCGTGCATAAATTCAAGGCATCATGTCAGTGCCTATCAATCCCAAAGAGAGGAAATGCAAGAAGTGGTTACTGATAGGTGATTCCTCTCTGGAAATGGTCCAAAACCCAACAAAGTAGATCCTACCAGGTATAAATTAGCGTGGCTTTTCTGACTGAAGGTAGTGCTGCTAGTTTCCATGAACTGACGGTGTCTGCCCCTCATTAGCATTCCCCTATGTTGGAAAAGTGATACTGCATTTACAAAAGTAAATGTCGTATTTACCAAAAAAGTTGAATTTACCAAAAAAGTTGAATTTACCAAGCTCTACCTGCTGCTGTGGCAGTGGTGATTGGCAGCTTACCCCAAGTGCGAGTATTTGGAGGTGGGAAAATAAGAGAGCCACATCCATAAATTTCTCATTTAGTGGGGGATAAGGAACAGCTCTTTTCCTTTGAGATGAGAGATTATTTATTCATAGACTGTAATTTCAAAGATGTTTTAAAAAATGGAGAAACAGAGATGGCTGTGTTGCACCCCCAGCCACGTGAGCTGATGTAAAGATGTCTTGAGCATGATTCTGAGGGCTGTTCATCATAGCCACAGCAAAGACTGCTCAGTGCCATTGTCACACCACAGTGTGAGTCTATCAAAAACGTTTGTTGGAGTCTGGCTGGTGCAGTCTATGCAGAGACTGGCATTATCTTTGCCCTTCTCTCTGTCTCCAAAGGACTTGGGCTCAGCCTGTGATATCTACTGCTCCAGAGGAACAAAAGCTCTGTTGTCCCTGCAGCAGAGCATTTTTATCAGTTGTAGTAATAAATCCTCAGAGCGGGGCGGTAATAAGTGATATGACTGTCTGGTGTGTCAAGCGCTGAGCAGTGCCCATTGTTGTGCTTCAATGAGTCCCCCAACGCCGCACTCATTTGGCACTGCAAAGCCACTGATTGCCTTTGTGGCATTAATTAGAACTGAAGTCTTGCATTTGGGCTGCCTATCTTTTCCACCACTGTTTTGTTCACTGCAGTATATTCACATATTTATTTGTATTTAAATTAATTATGGATCAATGTTAACTCAGGGTATGCTTTATTGCCCAAGCAATGCCAGGTCTGACTTCTTCAATTTGTCTTTTTATGACAGAGTCAATTTGGTGTCTGGGATGTTCTCATTCTGAGTAGAGTCTTCTGGACCGCAGCCAGAAATCCAAGGATAGTTACTTGGGGTGAAAAATGGGTGAGAAATGCCAGGAGGCTTCTCACAAATGTTTTCACAAAACAGGGGATATAATAATGTCTCATGATGATTCTCATTAAAATGTCAGTTGACATTACCCTGGGAGAGTGGGGGGAGCATTGGGGAGCTCCCTTGTGTTCCGATCATGTTCACCAGGACACCCTGAGTTACATTAATAGGGACTCTGTGGTAAACCCAGAGCCTGTCTGCTTCAAGGGAAGGAAGCCACAGGAGCTCAAGTGGATTTCCAGTGTTAAAAGACATTTCATCCTGAGGTTTCTTTCTGGTGTTTCAAAGCAAAACTTGGGGAGAGACATTTGGAAGTTAAATTTAGGGGTAGGGAAAAGGTACTTAAATGTATTAAAATATGTCATGGAAGGTTCTCAGGAGCCTCTTAGTCCATCTCACCACCCAAAGCAGGATCAGGTACAGAGAAATCTTGCATATATAGTGAATTAATGCATGTATATTGCTAGCAAGTAAAACTATTAATTAATTCCAGCACAATAACAAGCATAGTCAGGCAAAATAACTTTAAACCATTCACTGGAGATAACAGGTGAGAAGCTTAAGATGGTCTTGAAAATAGTAGTGATAGCTAAGCTAGTCCAGATCTATCCCATATAACGTGTCCTCTGAAAGTTATTACACAGAGCAAATCTGAACCTAAGAAAATCCTTAGCTGAATAACTCCAAAGCACCTCTAGGTTGGACCTCCAACGTGTCCTTTCCTTATAGAGGATCCTCTTCCAGACAGGGCAGACTGTGTGCTGATTCAGCTTAGGCAGCTACAGACCCACTCAATGAGCCATGTGTGGGCATCTTCGGAGATGGGGAGACCTGCTGGAGGGAAGGCTTCGACTCTCTAACTGCCTTACCTGGGCAAAGTGCAATGTTGCAGAACTTTGTTTGCTTCTCTGGGCCCTCGCAGGGGTTCCCACCAAATTGCGGGGGCTTGCATGTGCGGGTCCGATCCCTGTACCCTCTCCCACATGTGGAGGAACACAAGCTCCATGGAGACCACTCGTCCCAAGTGCCGTGCACTGCAATCGAAGCAGAAGTAGTAAGTTTCCTTTCCAAAGGAGGTCTGAAGAAGTGAGCAAGCCCACAGAGCACAGCATCTTTCCACCCAGAATGAGCAGCATGTGAGAAGTGAGTGTGGGAAGGCCAAGAACAAACCAACCCAAAATGTGCAAGAGGAACATCGCGTAATTTTTTATGCTCCGGTATCAACACCAAGTGTCTGTTACTTTCCAGTCTATTTGAAATAAATCACATGCACTTTTAATTGACCCTAATTTTTCAGATTTTTGAGCCAAGAGAAAAGGGCATTTTTTGAGCAAAAGATGCAATTAGCTAGAGAGGAACAAAAACCCCACCACCCTTTGGGAATCAGCATCACCATTATTTTGTCACTTCTTACCCTTATTTACCTCCCTCAGCAGGTTTTCTCATTGAATCGTCAAAGGCTACAGCATTTTCAAGCTCTCAGAAAAGCTGTAGTCTGGCTACTAATTCCTATCATACGTCAGTGACACCATGGGGGCAAAGCTAGGGAGACTTGGAAGAATAAAATGGGATGGGCAACATGCTCCAACAGTGCTCAGGCCATCACTGGTAACTCCTGGAATTAGACATCTAAAGCCTTCTACTCTATATTAATCTAATCTTCTCCAATCTAATCTAATCTAATCTGGCCATGTTATTTATGTAAGGTTAGTCACTGTAATCTCTAGAGGCCAAATGTTACAAGAATGTACTGATCTCTCTTAAGGGACTTCATCCCTTCCAGCTTTACTGGAGAAGCTAACGCAAAATCAATAATGCTTCAGAAAAAAACCCAAACAAACACATACTTTTCCAGTCCTTCATCAGTTGCTAACAGTGACTGATCAACCAGTATCAGGAAAGGGTGTTCAAATGTAATGTTTTGCAATTGTCGCCAGGCATATTGCATGATAAGAGAAAACTAGAGGAGGAAATGCAGGAAAGAGCATGGGAAAACAGCTTGGTGGTTTCACCACTGTAGGACTGGTTCTGAACAATGATGTTGCCAGTCAGGAGTCATGAATTTAGTTTAGTCACTTAGTTTAATAGCATAATTCTTCAAAATAATGTCCAGGCTCCCCAGACTGTACTTTTTCATCAAAATTGGGGAAGACAGAATATAAAAACAGAGATGATGGCTGGCTCAATTCATAAACATACCAGCAGCCTGAGTTTTTCACACTGATTTTTGCACTGGTATGCCCAGTGTTGGCATCTGAGCAACTGAAAGTGTCATCTGGTGCTTCTCTTTCCCAGTCTGCCCCATGCTTGGAAACACCCCAAAGGGCACATGCCTTTCAGATGTGCTGTGTCCATTGCCTTTAGATAGCATCAAATTGTCTATACCATGCAAAACAAGCACCCATCTAATGGTGCTTGGTCTAGCAAGGGTCTCTATATGAGGTTTTAGGGTAAAAAGAGAAGGAAAAGGAAACAAAAACCATCTCCCTCCAAGAAGATATCACATTGGAGATATCACAGACAGTCAATCCTCTGTGCACCTCCCTTCCCCTCCTGCCCATGCGTACATGGAGCGTTCAGCCCACCTGGGCACACGGCAGAGTTGTTGCACTGTCTCTGCTCCCGGAGAGGGCCGCTGCACTGCGTGCTGTAGGAAGATGACACACAGAACCTCGTCCTGGTCTGCCAGCCCTCCCCGCAGGTGGTCGAACACACGCTCCAGGGGGACCACTCCTCCGCCGCGGGGTCACCTGTTGGGGTTGGAGCAGAAGGTGAGGATGTGGCATCCTTGGTACCTGGATCTCCAGGGCAGTGCTTTCCAAGTTACACTTCAGCGGTTGCTGGCAATCTGTGAAGCTGTGCAGTGTGTCCCATGTGTGGTGTGACAATAAGGGTGCAAAGGGATTGGTGAGAAAACGTGAAGGTTGGGAACAAGATAAAAGTTTTTTGGGAGGTACTGCGTAGAGCTGTAGCACACACAAAAAAAAGGGAAGGACACTGTGGAAGCATCAGGGCACTGGGCAGGGCAGGCTCCACCACTGTTGATGATGTGGCGTAGCCACTGCAGAACCGTGTGAGCTGGGATATGTATCTTCTACTCAGAGATAGTACTAATTAAGTAACATAGATTAGACACATAGTAAATGTGTCCATAAATGGAACAGTCATAAGGATTCAACTCTTCTCACAGCCCCTACCAATGCAGATTGGCAGTGGAGGAGCAAACAAAACAGAAGATGACAGTGCCCGAGAAGGACATTGGCTGAAGTAATCTCACACAGCCTCCTCTTGTCATCTCCTTCACCTGTGGAGTGGATCTGCTTTAAGCATGTGACACAGAACAAAGCTGACTGTTCCCAGGCATCATACAGTCCCTATCAACTGCTTACCTGATGGGGTGGTATTGGAAAGGCAAATAAAAGCATCCTGTTGAACAAGAGATGGGAGTGGAAAGCAATGAGACGTATTCCCTTTGTCATTAACATCCCTGCAGACAGACGGTCATGCCAGGGGTGTTTCAGCCAGGCCATAGCCTCCAGATAAGTCACCAGAAGTGTGACATGGGTAGGGAAAAGACAGTTTTCCATTAGTTTCATAGGCATTAGTTTATCATTGAGAAAATGCCTTTCTCCCGCAGACGAAAACAAAAGCTTGCTCTGTTTCATTTAATTAAGCTTTGCATTGTTTGGGTTTGGGGATTTTTCATGGATTACTAATAATTACACATAATAAACCTAGAACGTAACATTTGGTAGGTATAGTACACAGGTATATGGCGCAAATAAACACCAACACATCTTTGAGGATGCATAATAGAGGGGCATACCCTTCTAGTAACAAGTTCTTCAGAGCATCAGACTGCACCATGTCACATCATAACCAGATGCATCTGGCAGACTACAGATGATACGAGAAGGATCGTGGCACTGGGTGCAGAGGGTAAGCATAACTTCAAGGGTCATACAACATGGCACAGCCTGAGCTACACCCAGCACTTGCATGTGTTTTCCCACACCACCACCCCATTCTCAAAGAAAACTGAACAGTAGATGTTGTACTGGATTGATCAGCTGCAATATAGAGCATGAAAGAGACTCTAGCAGTGGGCTGCTACTGTTTAGGATCTCAGCCTGCTTGTAGGGCAGTGTGGGTTATAAACCAGCTGTGTGAAAGTCAGTGTCAGTACAGGAACTGCGATGGAGACCGTAAGGGTTGGAGACCACCAGACTGCCCAATACTGCCTAAAGCTGTGCATGTCTGACTTTTTCCTCAAGGTGGTATACTTATTTGCTAGTGTCTTAAGAGGAGTTTTCTGCATGCAATGAAATTTTAGGCAGGATTTCAAGTGTCTGTGGCTCTCATCAATCTACTCATTGGGATTTTTGGTAGCTATCTATGTTATTTGTTATGTGTCATGCTTTTCAGCACATCTGCTTTGAATGTCTCTAGTCATTCAGGCAGTTGGTAGTTAAAAATATGCCCACTAACTGGAGGTTGGTGAATCAATATGTGCAGGCCTGTTGAAGGGGGACAGTGTAGAGGAAGACCTGTCCTTGATGTACAATGGACAGGCTTTCATTCCTTCATTTACTGGCTGAACTTAGAAAGAGCTAGAAATAAGGATGAGTCTTTCTCTACCTCATCTATGCCATTGTAACTATCATCATGAGACGTAACTGCTTTTCTTCATTAAGCCAAAGTTGCTCAATACTGTTCCCCTTTGCTTTTGTGTTTTGTTTCATTAATCTACCCAGCTGGTTCCAGTTAGATAGATGTTATGGACCATTGGTCTTTCTCTGGGATACATAGGAGACGGTGTGTGTTTTAAGGCCTTGGGGCTTCAAGAAAACATTACTCCCATATCCTGTTTCTCAAGTGTTAGATCTGCTGGTATATAGAAGTCTGCATTTCCATGGTAATTTTGCCATCTTTTCAATAAGGAACTCAACTGGCTGTCAGACAGACTGTCCTGGGATTCTCTGAGTTCAACACCAGCAAGTTGCCTTTTTGACTACCATCATTTCAGCATTTGCCATCCAGAGCACCCCAGACTCAGGAGATCCCTCTTTGGCCCACAAATTCCAACCATTCCTGCTACATAGCCTGCTTGGATGCTGCACGAACAGACAACGCCTTTGCATTACTCAGAGAACACCATCCACCAGCCTTGAGCGACCTCCCCGGTACGGCACTCAGCAGCATCGAGTCCCTCGGTGGCAGGGAGCTGGCATTTTTTGGTAGTTAAACATTGCCAGTTTGTGCCCAAAAGTCTTTCTGAGACGCCCAAGGTGGGACAGGGGAAGCCTGCAGAGACACAGTGGCCTCCTCCATCAGCAACTCATGGCTTGGAAAGCCTGCCATCCCACCACCTCCCCACTCAGACCTGGCTGTGGTTTTGCAATCTCCATATTCAGACAAGAGTTACTGTGTCACTAGATGAAAGAATGGCATCTTTGAGCCAAATGCCCCCTCTTCCACCTCTTTCCTCTTCTTTATTATTTTTGGCCTTTGCCCTTTCAAAGTAGAAATATCTACGATTAGAGGTAAATCTCCTCAATTATCTCTCACATTGCACCAAACCCTGGCTTTTAAATCCATAATATCATTTATTTTCCAAGTGCTGGTTACTCCTTTGGGTTTGGAGATGTTTCGAGCTAAGCAATTTATCTCAGTCTACTAGGGCACTATGTCCAGTGTAGTCTCAACCTTGCAGAAATTCAACTGATTTTCAACCATGTGAGACCAAGTTCTGAGACACTCTCAGGCATCAGGACAAGCTCTCTCATTCTCTATCCAAGAAGAGCAGTATATTGCCCATCATCAAAACTACGGATGAGAAGAATTTCTGCATCCCTGTGGGTTAGACTGCGTCAAATACAAATTACTGGATGCAGTATCTTCCAATTATTTATCCCAGAAGTGGATCCTGGTTGGCTTTTTATATAAGGGAAAGAAGTCTACCATGCTCATTGGGTTTGAAAGCCCCTTATTACAGCTCACTACTGTCTTATTAGACCTGCCAGAGATATACTCCACCAAATTGGTCTTCACCCCCCTGCCGAGGACAAGGGGCCATGCACTGCCCTCCATCATGACTGGTGCCTGTAGACAGATGTGTCTGCAGGATTGACCTTTGATTTGTCCTGTGATGTTCCAGGCTAGCTTGGGGATTAACAAGAGTGTCCCAAAGGAGTTAGCAGGGCCAAGGACCCAACTTTAGGTGGGAAGATGGCCCTTTTCAGGGCTTGCTGCTCCCACAGAGCCAGATGCAGCACTTCTCCTGCAGCTGGAGAGGTCTCAGCAGGTGCTGGAGAAGGAGACACACTGGGCATCACTCCACAGGAATGTAGCACTGTAATCCAGGATCCTTTCCAGCGACTGGCTGGTCCTGAGAGTAACTGAGCTGGCCTTAAAGAGAGCTCAGCTGGCTGTGGTGTCCCCATCGGTGCCTGCAGCTTCTCCATGACATTTCCTCCCTCGGCACTAATGGAGCAGCACATCGTTGTCATCGCTCTGCCAGGATCCCTTTTTCTTTTGGTGTCATCTGTCAATCTGACATCTCACCACGTGCAAGTCGCTTCTTCGCTCACATCCTGCTGCTGCCAAAGACCTCCTGGAAGCAGTCCGTGGGCTGAGCTGGGAGGGCCGATGCCAAGGACCTGCTGGGCTGGATCTCACTCTTGTGTTATTGCTGGGAGAGACACGCGGGCAGCCAGCGGCACTGCAGCTGAGAGCACAACTGTGCCAGAGCCTACAGGCCAACAGAACCTGGACTCCAGGGCTGCGGAGGGTGGGCAGGAGAAAATACTGGCCTTCAACTGGGCAGGGCCATGCCCTCATCCCTAGTTCTTATAGCTGGCATCAGTATTTTGTATTTTTCTAGGTCTTGAGTGGATGTGAAATGGATTATCCCCTACAATCTGTGTTAATTTCTCAGAAAGACTTGTGCTTTGCCTTGGTATCCCCAGCTAAAGTCTCCCTATAAATCCCTTCCTGGGCTGCACCTTTTTCCTTGTCTTTACGTCTCCTCCATCCTGATCTCCTTGAACAACCTGGATGCAGTTGCTGCTCCTGGGACAGCAGCAGGAGCGTGGCAAGCTCACGGCTGGGCAACACACATCATCCCATCAGGGTGTCCCAGGCTGTGCTGCACTCAGGGATACCACAGCCCAAGTCGGCCATGCTACAGCAGTGGCTATGATGGCAGGGAGTTAACAGAGATGTCACTGAGCCCAAATGCAGTATCCAGCTGTACGGCAGGAAGAAATGCCAAACTATAAACCTGATGGCTGAGCTACAGGCTGGAACAAAGCACTGGGGAAGGACCTGGGACCAGGCAGAGTAGGAACAACAGGGGACATCACAGGACCTGCCTTGGAGTGCCTTCTCTTCCTTGCCATTTGGACACATATGACTGAGAGATCGAGCTCAGCTTCACCAGGTTATAGCGGTGCAAACTCCCTCCCTCTCCTGCAGTCTTTTGCCAGCCGCCACGGATCCTGCAGGCAGCAGAGCTGCTCCCACCAGAGAGAACAGATTCAGTGTGGGGTAGCAAAGAAATTCAGACCGTCCCCTGCCTGTGTTGAAAGCCACAACCCCAGCCGTTGCCCGATCACCCCCGGAGCCTCCACACCACACAGCTTCCTGACACTGTTCACTGCTGTACACTGGCAAAGTCCTGCTGGGTTGGATGGAGCACAGCTAATTTACACCAGAATATGACCTGCTCCCCTTATAATCTATTTCACAGCTCTGGCTCTTCAAGTGACCTGTCTAAAGCCTTTCTAGAGCACAAAATATTTGCAAGGTCACTGGACAATGATTTTAACCTGTAGTCATGTTCAGCACACTTTGCTTTGCCCAAGACCCACAATATGTTGAGCTCCTGCCATGAAAGACAGCCATGAAGGGAGAGCACAAAACCTCTCCAATTAGACCTGGCATAGATCTATGTCCAATTCATTCCCATCTTCCCAGATCACACTCTCTGATTTTACTACATATTTTTCCCCTTCTGTTGCGGAAGGGTGGAAGGTTCTGCTGCAGAACCTACCAGATAGAAGTCCTTGCACAGCACTAAAGACCTAGTGACAGAGAAAAGCAGTCCTGCTCTCTCCCTATCATGCCCTGCACGCCTCCTCCTATGGTCAATGGGAAGGCATGACATGGACATCAGCAAAGAGGCTGTATCACAGTAAGGTCAGCTTTGGCTTAATGAACCATGGCTATTTAGATAGTTCAGACAAAGCAGTGACTTAGAAGTAGGCAGGGTGATGAGAAGCGGTCTGTGAGATGCATGGTCTTGTTAGGGCTTTACATCTAACCCTTTTTGCCTTCTCTGGCTAATGGAACAACACAAAACCCTGTAGGGCAATGGGATGGGAACAAACTGGGTGATGACCATTTGTTCAGTGTGTGACTTGTTGGATAAGCCCACACTAACCTGGGGGGAAAAGAGTTGGTTAGCTGGGTCATTGAAACAGCAAAGCGAGTCAATGCAGTCAGCCCTGCCCAGCCAGGAATTGTCGTGACCAGGCAGTGTGCCATCTCCAGAGGCTGTTGTGGTAGGTCAGAGCTTACCTATTTGAGGTGCAGGGTACCCGTAGTGCTGCAGTTCGTCAGTGTCCTCTCGCTTTCTGTTATCTGTGGACCTCAGCGATTGGCTTCTGGAATTATAGCGTCCATTGGCTATGGCAAGGTAATGGGTCATGTAAATACACCTTGGTTCACTCTGCAAGATCTTTCACTACAAAGGTTACACGTATAAACAACAGCGACCTGCAACGTTTGGTTGACACGATCACTTGCTTTCCAACCCCAGCATCCCTGGCCACCAGCAGTCCCCGAGGCTTTAGCACCAGGCCAGCCTGCAAGATTCGACTGGCTGACAGTTCAACCCCTTGTTTCTCAGTGAGACTTGGGACCATGCAGAATATGACCCCTTATGTCTGGTCTTTAATCAATTGCAATGATTTTCTAGGGTGTTTGTACTCTTTGCTGTGCTCGTGGAGGATTTAGCCTTTTTAGATGTGCTGACAGCAAATCCCACCATCCCTAGCCATGTTTCAACATCTATGGTGATGACTGGCAGTATTTTTTGGTGGAAAACTCTGCCTTGCAACCAACATCAACTTAGCAATGCTCTGTAGAGTAACCAGAAAATGCCGAGTGGAGCAGGCAGGTCAGGGCAGGTGAAAAGGAAAGGGACAGCTCAAAAGCATGTCTCCTTCACAGACCTACCACCAGAAACAAGGAGAGATGAAGCTCTGACAGAGCTATGGCTATGCACCTTTTCAACTCAGGTGAAAGAGCGAAGCTCCTGACCCTAGTGTCCTAGCTGAAAATCTCCCACCGAAGACCATGGTGTGGAGATCAGAAGGTAAATAATGCATCCACTGTAAAGTAAAGGCATTTAACTCCTGACTGACAGCTAGCACCCCTGTTACTTCCAAACCCACACTTCTGTCAGCTTTGTACTTGTATCCCATGTGGATTAGCCCTGAATTTGCTAGAGGGGAAACTAAAATTTCCATTCTCCATGTTACTGGGCATATTGCAACCCTGGCACATGCTCTCCTTAGTAAATAGAGAAACAACCAAGCAATTCCAACCAAATCCCACCCACCAGTACTGCCTGCTGTAACTCAGGAGAGCTCAGCTGCTTCCACCGGAGTCATGCAGAATAGCAGAGAGCAGAGCTGAGCCCAAGTAACCTGTGATCTGGCAACGAATTTGTTTCCAAACAACAAATTCCAGACAGAGGATCTTTTTCCCCAAGGAGGTAAAACAGTCAGATATCTTTTCAAAAAGTACAAAGTGCCAAGAGATGAAATGGTGACAAATTTGATCCCGGAACCCTGAGAAAATTCATAAAGGTTAATGAAGCTTCAGTGTAGCGGCAGGAGTCTTTATTGCCATCCAAAAAGGGAAAGCAGAGGAGCGAGAGGAATGATTCAGAGTCCCTGCCAGGAGCCAGCCTTTATATTCAGCAGCTTGGTTCGTGGAAGAGGCCCATCTAGTTTGTGAAATTATATTATTTCCCCATACTGCTGCCTGAAAACAGAACTTAAGGAACCTAGGAACTGGTCGCACCGACTCCTCCAAACCTTCCCAGCACTGACTGGTTGCAGGCTGCTGGCTGGAGGGAATGGGATGGGGTAGTCACCTGCCTGCCATCATCAAGAGAAAGGCACCAATAGCCGGATATCAGACTACAAACATCCTGATATTTGCATATTCCTTGTTTTTATCTGGCTCTTTACTGGAATAGAAAGGGCCCAAATCCTATGTTTTTAACAGCTACAAAGACATGGGACTGTCCTGTGTAAGATTCAATTAAAAAAAAATGCCAACCTCTAGCTAGCTTTCCAATATCCAGTGTCTTGAGTTTGCTTAGGAGATAAGATAAATTAGTCCCATATTTGGGACACATCACAAACCCTGCTCCATTCCTACCATCCATTGCTGGCTATACCCATGCACTTTCATCTGCTCTAAGTCCTCTTCATGAAACCATACAAACCACAAGAACACACAAAATCTGCATCTGCAGTAAATCCCATAGGCTTCCCAGAGACTTGTTTAGTCTGGGAGGAGAAACAGGGGCTGAGCAACAAGCGGTAGATGTGAAGCTTGGATGGCTTTGTCAGCTGCTCAGAGCAAGGAAGGTGACAAGGAAAACCTGGGACTGAATATCCCAGAAGTAGCCAGTGAGCATGGACGGATGGATGGATGGATGGACAGAGAGATAGGAGGCACGACAGAAGGAAGGAAAGATAAAAGAGCAAAAAAGAAGTTTTAAATGCAACCCTGGCACCCTGGACCTCCTCTCACCAGTTATTTGGGCCTCATGTTACTGACATCTCCGAATGACTGATCCTAGTCTCAAAAGAGCCGCATGATTTCCTTCGCTCCCTGACGGATATGACAAGCCTGCACTGTTATTGCTCATCCTAATTAAAGGCAATCAAGTCTAGTGGCTGAATGTGTGACCCTTCCAGCTTGCCCCAAGCCTCCCCCAGGAAAGACTACCTCCAGATCCATGCTGGGGTTGCTCTGCTGCATCAGGCAGTCTGCCTCCCCTTTGGAAAAGGTGTTGCAATGAAGCAGGTCTGTCTCCATTTAACATGGAGCATGGCTTAGATTTAACCTGGACAATTGTCTTGAATATACGCAAAAAATCAACCATGGTTCTGAACAAAGAAGGGAGAAGTTGGGTCCCCTATGCACAAAGCAAGTTGGTAAAAGTGATGTTTTGCTGTGGGTTTCATGCACCTGAAATTTATGTGGTGGAGGCCACAAAATAAAGGCAGTGGGGAACTGGTCAAACTTCAGCAGCCCGCTTCCCACAACAGGGTCAGTGGACAGGAGTAATGCCAGGATCAAAGGAAGACCTAGACTTGATTTACATCCCAGCTGTATAAATGCCGTGAGGATGGCACATTGTCGAAACACTCAGCACCTTGGAGAAGCTAGCATGAGGGCTAGAGGAATAATGCCCTTGGAGGGAACACAGAAGTGTTTCAATTGCAAATGAAGGCCAGCATGTGAGATTTTGGAAGAACACAGCTCAAGTATGGTTAGGAAGATGATCTTGCAATGCTGGCAGTAGAAGGAAGAGGAAGCAGATGACCAACACTTCTAATGAGAACGTGTAATGTGTCAGACAGCACCTTGCAACACAACCAAGGGAAAAAAAAAATTGAATGCAGAGACTTTGCAGTGTTGTGGGCCAAGGTTTTAACATCCAGACACGTCTCACCAGAGCTACACACTCTTCCCTCCATACTCATCCCCCAAACAGGAAAGGCAAAGAAAATAGCAGGATCATGAAAATTATTCAGGCAGGCTGGGATGGTTGGAATGAAAGGGTGGACCAGAGCAAAGATTGGAAAGGGATGATTAAAAAAACCCCAATGAAATGGGGAAAATGTATCTCATGCAATAAAACTGAAGGAAGAGCTCTTGGCTATGGAGTTTCTGGGGCATCTAGCAGCTGCTAAAGGAATAAAACTCAGAAGAGCAGAATCACTAACAACCCCTAAAACCCAAGAACTCAGCGGATGTACAAGAGGGTCATTTTGGAGGCCACTGGATATATGGCAATTGCACCAGCTAAGGAAATGGCCCAAAGCATTTCCATTTCAACATCTGAGACTTGCGAAAACATCACTGGGCAAGATGTGTGACTCAGATATGAAATGTCTGAACTAGCATTACAAGGGGGAACAGGGTGAAGTCTCTGCAAGCAACAGCCGGTACCTATAGGACAAGGCGCTCTTCCAGCTTGCAATGAATTCTAGCCTGGCCTGCAGCAAATGAAGATGCTCTTGCACATGCACAGGATGTTTCAGCTTGGTGGTTGCAGCAAAAAGGCTATTTTTAATGAAAATCAGGGGAGTCAGAGAATGAGATTGAAGCTCAGTCTTTTGAATGTCACGAGGAACACGCGTTTCTTCACACCACTAACATTTACACAGCTGAAAGGCTAGATCCTGAACCCTCTTGATGCTGGAAGTCCAGCCTGGATCGACAGGACTGCACTGGTGTCCCACTTCTGCACCTGATGGCAGGATGCGGTCACCCCTTTCCCAGCCTAGGGGAGACATATCTGCCCAATCTGCATATTCATAAATGTCAGAGATGGTTTTGCATTGCCTCTGCCAGATGGGATGGCAGGATTTCAGCTGGCTCCTCCACCAATTTTCATTCCCCAGGAATAAGTGCAGGCCGCCTACATCTCTGATTGTTCTTGCATTTCTCTGGCACTGCCAAATTCCAGTGCCAGGGTCTGGCCCATGAGATCCCCCTTCTGGTTTGGATGTCGTTCTGCCACGTTGCCCATCCAGCCTCCCTGCAAGGACCCTCTGCATGCCAG
>JANXJC010000028.1:52048412-52072996 GCA_027564655.1 Leptodon cayanensis | reverse complement strand
TCTTGATGCTGGAAGTCCAGCCTGGATCGACAGGACTGCACTGGTGTCCCACTTCTGCACCTGATGGCAGGATGCGGCCACCCCTTTCCCAGCCTAGGGGAGACATATCTGCCCAATCTGCATATTCATAAATGTCAGAGATGGTTTTGCGTTGCCTCTGCCAGATGGGATGGCAGGATTTCAGCTGGCTCCTCCGCCAATTTTCATTCCCCAGGAATAAGTGCAGGCCGCCTACATCTCCGATTGTTCTTGCATTTCTCTGGCACTGCCAAATTCCAGCGCCAGGGTCTGGCCCATGACATCCCCCTTCTGGTTTGGATGTCGTTCTGCCACGTTGCCCATCCAGCCTCCCTGCAAGGACCCTCTGCATGCCAGGTTGTGAGCAACCACAGCTTTTAGCACTGCGCAGCCAAGAGGGGTCACTGGAGCACAGCGGGTGTCCCCTTCCATCCAAAGGGGGTGGACCTGGAAAACTCCTCTGCAAGCACTTGCCACCATACTCGCGCTGGCTTTTTTTCCTTCCTGTAAAACAGCAGCTCCTGGCCAAATCCGACAGATGGAGGAAATCTCCCCTGTCTGTGCTGGAGAGGAGGATATCACCAGGTCCCTTGCCTCTAGCAAGGAAAAATCAGAGTTACAACAAACACTGAATGTTGTCCTTCAGATTATGTCTCTTGAGCTGAACAGCTGCCATGAAAAAAAGCTCTGCCTAAGCCAAGCTGCTGTAATCAGACAAAGTTTCCCTTCCAGTTTGGGATGAGCCTTCATTACAGTTTTTCTTCAGTGTTTCACAGCTTTGGGTTTTGCCCATGGAGATAACTTACCGGGCTCACTTGCTGTTGGGCTTGGGTATGTATCCCTGGGGAAATTTAGCCAGATAAAGATCATCAAGCAAGAAACTCCATTCCATGAAACAGCAGAGATGGTGGCCCAAGCAAGTGGAAAAACATAAAGACCACATACAAGTGGCACCTGTGGAGTCATTGAGCCATTCCTGTGCAGCGATTTCAAACAACACTATGGCCTCCAGACAACGTGTTCAGACTCAGCTCTGGGAACCAAATGGCTGTACCTATATTTTGGTGACCAAGCTGCCAGAAGTCACACCTTTTGGAAAGGTTGAAAACCACCATTCCCACTGCTGCATACTGAGACCTGCTGAAGATCCACCTGGGGCAGCTCTGCAAGAGGAAGGCAGGCAGGAGACCTGGAGAAGGTCCACCTTGGGGGAGGAGCTGTGTGACAAGAAAGGTTAGATGCCTCTAGTGCATTTGCCATGGCCGGGCAAAATAAAACAACCAACGAAACCCTCACAGATCCTCCGCAAAAGTTCATTTCAGCAGCTCCAGGGAGCTGAGTGGCAGCACCCAAAGTCGTTCCCCCTGAGAACCTGCCCCAGGTGCGGTATCAGGCTAAGACATCTCCCCGCTGCTGGAGATCCAAATAAACAGCTAGAACACTCTTGCTAATCACCCATCAGCTTATGAGCCACTTTGGCAGAAACAAGGAAGGGGAAGCTAAAGAAAAAAGATGGGTTACCCTTGTTTTGAAGGTGGTTGTGATTTCTGTGTTATTCTAACCTAACTTGCTTGGCCAGGAACTGATTTGACTTTTCAGTGGTGGTATTAGTTTCCTTGGACAAATTTCAATTCACCCCCACAGCAAAGAAGAAAATATCAGAGCACTCATCCTTGTTTTGTTTTGCTGTTTTATCAGGATTATAGATGGCCCTTTGGCCAAGGAAAAAAGTATTTTTTCCTGTTTGTTTTCTACTTGAAAATTAAGGTGACAGCTACTTCACAATACCTGGAGAGCTAGTCAGGTATTATTACAAGCTACTGAAATGCTGCACAATTCAGGATAAAGATGTTCTTCTGTCCAGTTCTTTTCTTCTTTTTTTTTTTTTAATTTAAAAAATTGAATTAGAATCTATTTAACTACAACATATAATGAACACTTAGGAAAATAACAGTTCAAGTGGAAGAATGAACATCCTACCCATCCCTAAGAAATCTATGAGCAAAAGTCAATATGAGAATAACAGTGACACATTTAAAACAGGATTTCTATTCTACTTTTAAATCCTCTCAGGTTTTCGTACAGATCACAGTAAAGAGAAAGAAAGGATATGTGCAAAGAAATTAAAAGGCCTTCCTGAGTCAAAAGTGCATCTCTCTTGGGCATGGCTGCAAAGGCAACAAGGGACAGATTCGCTGAGGAGCGAGCTCAGAGCCAAATGCACAGCTTTGGTAGATATGAAGAGATACAGGTTTATCTTGAGGTATGACACAGACCTCAAGATGTGCATGGGCAAGACTTCTTGAAAGATTAATTGTTCACATCTTCCCTCAAATGCTTTCCAGCTTGCCTGTGTGAAAGCATCACAACAGGGCTCAGCAGTTTGTTTACAAAGAGGCCCTTGGGAAAATGAATCAGAATTAACTTATTTATTTCAAAGGGATAAATCAATTTGTGCTGCCCCATTCTGTGGGCGTACTCTCCTTCCAAACTAGGGCTTTCCACTTAGCTCAAGATCCTTTCTTCCCAAATAAGCTCAGCTGAACTAACCACACTGCAATTTGGAGCAGGATTTGACTGGGTATGTAATGGAAAGAGGACAGGAAGACAAGTGAAATCATTTATTGAATCATAGCCCCCTGAGTTACAATCACATTTTTCTGCACTTAGGATCAGCTTTGCTAAATGTTGTATTCTGGAAAAGACAAGTGAGTAAATAGGGAGTAAATAGCAATTCATCCTTCACTGCTGTGCTCCACGCAATGAGTAGAGCTGCAAACCCAACCCAGACTTCCAGGCTCTGTGGTTGCCCACAATCCCACTTCATCCGTCCTTGCCACAGTGACCTCAGGAGGTATATCATGAAGAAGAGCAAATTTTTGCCACTGGGGCAGATCAAGAGAAAATGTTATGCCCCTTGCTCAGTGCTGGTGAGGCTGGACCTGGAAAACAGTGTCCAGTCCACAACCCCCTCCCAGTTCAAGGGGGATGTGAAGGAATCAAACAGGTCCCATGGAGGGCTTTGAAGGTGGTTAGGGATGGGGACAGATGTCTTGCAAAGAGAGTCTGGGGAGCTGTGTCCCTCCCCTTGTTTGTCCAGCACAGGAGGGGCACTCTAAGGAGTTTTTTTGCCTATTGTCCTGTGTGCCCCCACGTTCAAAGAATGGTCACACCTGCAGACCCCTCTTTACCCACCCACAATGCCATCTCCACCTTCTTCTCCTTCACAGCATTGTCCACTAAGACCAGTTTGGCCCTTCTTCCAGCTCCATTCGAGCACACTTAGGTCCCACAGCTGGACCTCCTTTCAGGTCCAGCTTAAGGGTCCTTGCACTCTTACCCTCACTGCCCCAAGCCACAGCTGCATTACGACTACAAAGTCACCAGCAAGCTTGGGGGACGTAGATTAAATATCCCTAGCGTGGGCGAACCTCAGAGGGGAATTAGCAACTGTGAGTCAAGGGGATGAAATTCAATATACTAGAAGGTTTCATTTAAAAAAAAAAGGAAAAAAAGCCTAATTGCAACATGATTTAAATTTATGGAAGTGGTAAAAAATGCATGAAATCATTTCAGCCCTTATTAGAGGAATATATTTATGTCCCTCTATTTGAACTTCCTCTTTATCAGGAGATACTTCCCTGCCTTTGAAGACAGTTGAACTTTCCGTAGTTATTTGACTAGTTGGAGGAGTTATTCAAACATTCTCTACTATGAATTTGAAATAAAAAGAAGGGAATAATTATAATCAGCCATTGAATTGCATTTGCTGGGCTGAGCTGCTTCTGCTGTTGTTTTTTCCTCTTCATCCCCCTTTCAACTCAGCCAATGCAAAAGAAGAACTGGGGATGAAAGTGCCAGAGGTTCACCGGCTCGACCCATCGATATCTGACTGCTGACTGGCGTTGACAATCTGTCCCCTGCTCTCTGGAGAAGAGGACCTGGAAAGAGGCTGAATTACAGGAGGAGAGCAGAGCATCTGCCAAAGACATTGCCTTGCTCAAGCCCTGAGTTGTCTGTCTAAAGGCCAGATCTTTCTCCACACCTTAGCACTGTAGGCTTCATTTTGCAAAAGAAAAGGACAGGACAGCAACACTGCTCTTGACTGGGAAGGTGGACTAAGGCAAAAAGAAGCAAGCGCCTCTCTTAGTTACATGCTTTATTTATTTGGGAGAGAGGCTCCAACTGCCTTTGAGGCTGTATATTTTGCCATCGGCGGCAGATTTATCACCAGCATATGAATACCTAATGTAAGCCTGCTTATAGATTCCTATAGATTAACCCCTATTCTTTGGGGTAAAGGTCTGGATCTGCAGGCGTATGCGTCGGAAGACGTGTGTCAGCACGTGCGCGTGTGCATGCTTGACCACGAGACAGGCAGGGAAGGGCAGGGCCATGCACAGCTGAAATCGCATGCTCCCCTGGGCTTGCCGCTCTGACACGGCCCTTCAGGAGTTTCACCGTGCCTCTAGAGCATCCTTCATTATTTATGGTGATGAGGCCAAGCTCCTCCTGGGAATAGCGACCCGCTCGCGCGCGTGCAGGGGAACATGCCTCCACTTACTATTGCATGCCTTCCTATTGCACAGCCGTCCTTCCTCCAGGACTCCCTCGCAGACAAGACCTTCGTTGGGAAGGGGCTTGCAGGTGCGCATGCGGGTCTGCAGGCCTCCCCCGCAGTCCTTGGTGCAGTCGCCCCAAGCTGACCACGGGTTCCAACCACCTGGGCAAAATCCAGAAAAGCCCCGTCAGCTTCGGTGAGAACCCAGCACCCAGGAAGCCGAGGCAACACTGGCCTGGCAGACCCTGCAATATACCCACTGCCAAGCCCCAAAACTGGGATGTCTTTGAATGTGGTAGGATGACACCACAGGGTAGCCCAGAAATCAAGAGATAGGAGGGGAAGGGAGAAGCATTGCCTTTTCATTGACTTCTCTTCAACTGTTCCCTATCTCTAAACAGCGACTTTGCCTTCCTGGAAACTCTGCCCCATTTCTAATTAGTCCAGGTCTTCCTGTGCTTGCTGCGGTAAAGAGGTACCCTCCTCTGGGAAGACCCTCTGCCCATTTTGTGGCCTTTTGGCTCCTAACCCCAGAAAGCACTTGCTATAAACACTTAAAGATACACATGCAGCATCGGTGGGCTTGTCTCTCCTCCCTCTTCCCCCACACAAACACACATGCCTATGTGCAGACACTACAAGGCAGCTGGGAAGGGGTAGGGGTCCCACCACCCATTCCCCTCCCAAAAGGACTCTCCTTTTCCCCACACTGCACATACAACCAGCTACAGAGAGGCACCACTCTCAAGGACAGCGTTGGTGGGGGAATGATATTTCCCTCCAGCACCCTTGCAGTACCCATGGGGAGCAATCTGTGAGCACCATAAGATGAAGGTGCTTTTTTGGCTTCCCTTCCCAGCCATGCTCAGTGCCGGTGGTCAGCAACGTGCAGTTTTCCCCCTTGTACCATCAGCTACAGCCCTGCAAGCTGATGGAGCCAGCAAGCCCCTTGCTGCAGGGATGATCCTGCCACTTCCCTGCATCTTTCCAGCTTGTTGCCAAGAACTGGCCCTGGTGGGATGTCCATAAACATTGATGGCAAGATGGACTGTGAAGACTGTCTGAATCTGGCTTGCCTCCCACAGTCCAAAGCCTTACAGCAGGGCACCTGCAGGAAGCCCAGCAAGGCTGGGTTTCGTGTTGTAAAAAGACAGCAGGGGATCATCCAAGCCCTTCAAGTGATGGATAAGCTGTCGTATCCCTCAGTGGTCAGTTCACTCCTCATCGGCCACATGCAGCAAGCTAAAATCTGCTCCTTAATAGGCCTCTGCTTCTAACAGCTGGTGACTTCTTCTGCTCCATCGTTTGCCCACCTCATGGAGAGGAGCAGAGGTGGCCCTTCACCCCAGTGGTGGCCACTCTTGGCTGCTTTTCCTGCTGTGCATTCTCTCATTAGCCACAGCTACCCTTGGAGATACTTCAGATCCAAGAAATTCAGCTATGTGCCATGCTCAGGCACAGATAAAGGTAATGAGCTAAAGATGTAGGTTTTTGAAGAGAGGAAACATTTGGAGAAAGATAAATGCTGCTTTCTGAAATAAAAATGAAATAAAACTCCTTTTCTTTTTCTCACCGACAGTTAAGAGATTTCAGAGATGCAAATGATCCATTTCAGCTGACCCAGCCTCCCTGTATTGTTATTTATGAGGCAATGGAGATTACGGCTGTCCTCTGAGCTGTGGGTTCACCTGCTCCCTACACACCCTAGGCAGGACACCAGCCCTGTCTGGAAAAATGAGGTCCTCAGCAGTCAGATCTGGCACGTAGGTGCCAGATCAGAACACAGGGACCTTACCAGCACCCCCTTCCACAGGGATGGGCAGATGCTCATCTACCTCCACAGCATAAACCCATGAGTTCATACTCTACTACTACTAGCTCAGCTGTGCTCTAACTTTTACTTCCAAGACAGAGTGAAAATAAACACATGCTCAGCAACATTCACAGTGCTGAATGCAATGGAAGCTGCTTAGATACTTAATAGAGTAACATGGAAAAATAGAGCACGATGGAAATGCAGGCTAGCGAACCTGCCAGCAAGGTGCTCAGAGATCCTGGCAGCAGTGTGGAGGATGGAGTTGTTACTGGCACACAATAAATATTTGACCTTGAAGAAGACTGTTTTTCCCTTTAAAGTCACTTTCTCTACTAAACAGCACAGGGAAACAGGCTTGTCTTTCCCGTTTCCTGATGGGAGACAGATTGTGTTTCAGTTGCAAGAGAGGCCATTGCCATAATGGCAGGTATCCTGATGCCTTGCTTGAGCTGATCAATAGGGTATCGATAAGCAGACACATTTAGGAGCTAATCAACTCCTTGCCTGCCCTTTTAAGGATGTCTTTTTTTACTTTCACTCCCTTGCAGATTAGGAGTGGAGCTGGGGAAGTGAGAAAGCAGCTCCACACAAGCCTTGGCTAGGCTTGTGATTTATTTGCTTGGGATGCTTTTTGAGTCAAAACGCATAATTGCTCCAGTGTCTTAAGAGGTTCTTTTATATTGTGTTTGTAAGCAAAATACAGACTGGTTACCCAGACCGACTGGGGACTGATTACCCATGGTGTCCCCAGTCTGATGATGGGTTATTCAAAAAGGTCTGCATTTCAGGATATGACCTATTATGATGACATTAACCCCCTAAAAATATATAGAAATAGATGCTGTCTGGTCTCACTACAGGAAAGAGTGGGGGACAGTGTAGGTTCCAGTCTTTGATTTCTTCTTACTCTGCTTATTCTCAGCAATGAGACAACCAGTCAAAATAAGATAAAAACCATCATGATCTCAAACTCTTAACTGGAATGAGATCTATTTATGAGGTTGAGCACAGAAAACTTCCTTCCTTTCCTTATTCCTCAGTTTCCATCCCATTTGTGAGTACTAAAGAGAAGCTTGAGAAGTACCAGAGCACTTATTAAATCAACACAGGCATTTATAGCCAAGACAAAGGTATTCCCCACTTTATGGAGTAGTCCTTTTTTATCATCAGGTTGTCCCATGGTCCTGACAAATGAAATACTGCATGTTATTTTTCCTGTTTATTGGCTGTCAGATAAACCTTTTGAAATCTCCCTTCTTTTCCTGGGTCTAGTCATCCAGTGTTTCAAGTGATTTGTCTTTTTTAGTGGTGCTGTAAACAAGCGGTTAAGGGCCTATTATATGAAGTTATACCCATCCCATCTTTGAGGGGGAAAAAAATGCTGTGCCAAGAGTAAAACACTTGGCTTTTCTGCCCACTACTTGAAAGCATCTGGCTGGTGGAAAGGGGTGGCTGGGTAACAACAAGTGTATGAGCTACCATGGCTGTGGAACAGCTGAGCTGTGGCAACACACATATTTTTAGCCCAGTGCAGATATTGAAGAAGAGACATGACTGGGATTTTGTCACTGCAGCGGCTGCACACTTGTCCCATCATTCAGTTCATCAGGAGTGACTTGTTGAGCTGCAACAACCCTTATGGACTCCCCATCTTCTAGGAAACATTCATTCCCACCTGTCTGCTGCACAATTACCTGCTCTGCCCCTTCTTACATTTCAAGCATGGGCTTGGAGGAGACCTTTCTGATGCTGGGAAGCAAGTAACTCATGTGAAATACAATGCAGAATCTTACTGAAGTTAATGGGACCCTTTGCAGATAGTCCCTTTTGCCCCTGGAGTCCCATTCCATCAGCTCTCAACAAACTGCTACACCCTGCTGATCGATGCGGGTTGAGTTGCCATCTGTCCTTAATCCAGAAATAATGAGTCTGCTGCAACTGCTTTATGAAGGATTTTGCTTTTCAAAGGCACTGACTCCTGTGAAGGTCACATAGCCAACCCGTTCCCACTTAGCAAAGTTTTGCTCGGCTGCAGCCTTGCAGAACTGCAGACCTTTCTCACTTTGCTCTTTATTCCCTTTAACTGGAGTAGCTGTGGCTCATGCCTCCAGCTCCAGAGGTTCCCAGCACAACCAGCAGCTATCACCTCAATCACATAGCAAGGTTTAGCTTGTATTTTTTATTTTTTGAGACCGGTCCTAGTTCCTAGCATAAGTTTTGCAAAGGCAACTGTTGCACATGAGGCTGCTGTTCATGGGACTGTTTTGAGTGCCATGGAGACTGTCATTCAGGGACACCTTTAATCCAGTTTCTAAAGAGCTTTTTGATCCTCCTCAGTCGGTTCTTATCATGATCACGTACTAAAACAAATTACTTTTCATGCTAGGCTGACCCAATGCATTCTAATTCTCCACAGTTAAATGGAGAAAATTTCAAGATGGTCAGAATCAACTGGCAAGCTCATATTTGGCATTTCTTGTTCTGAATCTTAGGCAGAGATGCCAAAAGAATAGGTCTTTCCTACTGCAAATTAACTGAAAGAACTCCACTTAGACACCTCGTCCAAACACCCTTGATCTTTGGGAAGATTTGCATCCCGATCCGGAATTTATCTTTGCAGCTGACAGCTGCAATATGTCTCAGATGCCAGTCAATCATGCCTTTTAATTTAACAGCAATGCCTTAAATTAGATGAGAGTGACAACAGCAAAAACTAAGGAATCAACACAAAACAATCAATAGAGCACAGCAAAAAGGTCTTTGCTGACACACTACATCCATCTCCAATTTTGTTTTTTTGGACTTAGCCTCCCACTGACCGCATCTGTAGACACTTCTTGTTGGCAGCTCTCTCAAACTCGGCAGACCAGGACATCTTGTGTCTGAAAAACATGTCGAGACTACATAAAGCTACCACAGTTCTGTGTGCTACCACTGGAAAAATTTGTAGTGGACCTTATATCACAGTATCTGAAGGCCTGAGAATCATCAGCAGTTTGCAAATGAGTGAAAAAGATGTTATTTCTTATGCAAATAAGGGGAAGGATGCTGAAAGGAGATTAAGAGCGAGATTGCCTTATACTATGTGAACGTTAAATTTCTTATACAATGGGGAAAGCGAGAGCTGCTCCACTGGGTTTTATCACTCTCTTTTCTTACTATGCTGGGAAAGAAGAAGTCCAAAAAGGGACTATTTTGAAGACAACCTTCTATTACACAAAACAATGATCTTTCCCAGGAGAGCTATGCATTCATTTTGCTACTTCTGTAGAAAAAAGGAAAAAAAAAAATCTTTCAGGAAGATGTCCCCTCCTCATGCCCCATGCAAGGAAAGCCTGTGGCGTCACAAGTAAGTTGCTCCAGTGGTTCATTCTCTGCCCTTTCAAAAATAAATCCCATGTA
Organism: Leptodon cayanensis; assembly: GCA_027564655.1. Lineage (NCBI taxonomy): Eukaryota > Metazoa > Chordata > Aves > Accipitriformes > Accipitridae > Leptodon > Leptodon cayanensis. The sequence goes on along the minus strand of JANXJC010000028.1, from coordinate 52,063,199 downwards.
ATACTTTGCTGTTTTGCAGATTGTGCACACTAATACCAAAACTAGCCCCACCAAGTGCCCTAAAAAGCAAAATCATTCATTCCAACTCTTCTCTACAACCTTCCTCTTTCAGATGCCGAATCTTTTGATGAACAATGTATGAACGTGACACCCCCATTATTCATCTAGTGAGAAACAAAATTAAAAGACTGGTGGTAAGTACACTCTTCTGCCCATACTCTCCATACTGTGTGTCATGAGCTGTTAGGTTATCTGACTAATGACAAATTTAATTAAACACAAAGACCCAGAGATGGTAAAAGAAACATGACAGGCAAAGCCACCTTTGTAACCTTCTGAGTAAAAACGGACCACATACAAGGAGTACTCTCCAAGACGACAGATCAGTCCCTGATGTGAAACTCACTATTGTGAGTCATCATGAAAGACGCTCTTGGGAGTGTCATGCAAACCAAGAGAGTCCCTTGCCTAAAGGGCTATAGGACTTATTGTTCTATAGAGAAAAGAGAATTTGGGGATGAGGGTTTGGGGACTGCACAAAACTTTTGATGGGATTCTTGGGGGTGGCGGGAAGGGAAGGCGGATTTGTGTACAAACCACTAGCAAACTTCGAGCTAGACTAGCCAGCAAGTAGGATGAGGAAGGACCACAACAGAGGTATCGATCTGTGCAGCCAGAATCATTCTTCCTGTGCTGTGTCTGTTTACCTCTGACAAACTCTATATTATCAACAGCCATAACCATACATTAGTACTCTCCTCCATGGAAAGGAGATGGGTGGGGATGGGAAAATGATGAAGATGCAATAAAAGTTCATGAGTGACCAGGGCAAGGTAACCAGGGAATAGCTGTTCATTGTCTTTTCCAATATTGGAATTGAGGGGTGTCGAATGAAACTAGTAGGAGGCAGGTGCAAAACCAATGAAGGGCATAATTCACAGACACAGAGCACTGTCAAACTGTGCAATGCTTGCCACAGCATGAAAAGGTACCAAAGTTTCTATGAATACAAAAAGTAGCTAAGGAAATGCATAAAAGAGAAATGCACCAAATGCTATTAGATACAAAACCAGCAGCTCTTGTTGAGAAGGTCTCTGGGCTGCAAGTTGCTGGAGGCTGGAAGGATGCTATATGCTTGTCTGGTTCTGATGTTTTCCCTTAGTAGCCACTGCTAATGAGAAGATATTGGGCTAAGAGGCCCCTGATCTGGCCAACCAGATGGTTTCTTGTGCTTTCCCAGTTGCTTGGCTTCTTCCTACCTCAACTTTAATACTATGACTCGCTTTCATGGAGATTTGCTCAGAGCACAGACAGCTCAAGTCAAGCCAGTATTCCTCACCACTGTTCAAAATGCTGCTCAGATCACTCACTTCTGGGTACACAAATAAGTGATGTGATTTTTAAAAGCTGCTGAGTGACCAAAGCTGTCATTGATTTCTGTAACACTCACAAGTCCCTGCAAATGAAGGTAATGAGGCCCAATTTGGACAAACATTTAGGACCAGCTTCAATCTACCCCTGCTCTGCAAATCACTTAAGGAGGATGGAAATGAGGCCACAGTGCTCAGCTTTCAAGGAAACCCATCATAAAGCTGTGCTTATTACATGAATCCCTGCAAATGAAACACTAGGGATAAAACGAGATAATTTATGTGGAAATAGTGGGGGAGGTGGGCAGGGAAATGAGAAAGGGAATGTTTAGTCTGGAGCAGGAGATCAAATAAGACCATGGAAAAGTCTTCCCCTAGGAAAGCCATAGAGGCCTAATCACTTAATTTATTTCAAAGCAGAGCAGGCAAAATATCAGAGAACAGACTTGTGAAGAAAATGAAGAAGCAAGCACCACCAGGGAGGAATGAAATGCTTTCCCGCCCTGAACCTCTCTGATACTGTATAAATCACATCAGAGCTGAGTTCACACATTATTTGCTTCTTCAAGTTATTGCAGACCTTGGTGCAAAGCACAGAGGGGACATATTAGCATAGACACATGCGTGCTTCTGTACGGTGATAAATATATGAACACATTAAAATCTAACTGTGTAGCCCAAGTTGATTGAAACCTTTCCTGATACGAGTGTCACTATCTATTTTCATAAAAGCTTGTTCAAAAAGGAAATCAAAGAAAAGCATTTGTGCAATTTTCTTTCATGTTCCATCTGCCCTGCCCTGAAGGGCCTCGGTTTCGCCAAAGGTGTTTTCACCTTCGAAAAGGTATAAAGCACTTGCAGAACACTGCATAAACCAATAAATACAGTGACATATTGTAACACCCAGAACTTTGCAAGCCCTGTACAATTTCAGCTTGTTTCCTGAACAGCGTTTCCAGCTGAAGGATTTCTACAGTCCCCAAGACCGCAGTTTCTCAACCCTCCATGAGCTACGACATATTTCTCTTTGCAAGAGCCCTGCAAGGCAGGGCTGTGCTATTATTACCTCTGCAAGATGAACCGGGGAGGGGCTGAAAAGCTAGAAGACTTGCCCGCAGTACCACAGGGCACCTGCTGTACAGCACAGACAGAAGTTAAATTTTCTTAAGGTAAACGTCTTACCAGGACAGAGAGTAAATCACCCAGGAGGACAACCCAGGAGTCAGGTCTCCCCTGCTCAGAGCAGTTTTGCCAAGGAGACGCCGCTCTGCAGACACTGTTTGTGGCTCACAGCACTCCTGGCTCCACTGACTGCTCCCAGGACAGCCAGAAACGTGAACTCCAGCGCAATGCTGAGGCAGCCGCCTTGGCAGTTATTAAACCAAATATTTAATGACATTTTGATACGCACAGCCAAACCCTCTTCACACAGAGATGTCAGTAATAAGGATTTTGCCTGGAAGGGGAATGGAGGCAGCTGAAAACCACATGAAAGCACTCAGTGTGTGTGCACCTCTGAGGAAGGCTGGCGAACAAGCGAGTTGTCAGCAGGCATTTCTCCCTTCGGTGTCCTCTCCTTCGCAGAGCTGTCGTTTACACTCATCCTGAAGTGGGAAGATGCTAATCCTGGCTGCCTTGCTGGGCAGAGGCTGCCTTTACCAGCTCATCCTTTGACATGTCGCTAGTGTTTTTCACTGCAGAAGGGAGGAGGCTTTAGGCTTGTCTCTGTCTCTTATTAAGTCTCCTTGTTAAGAGGGGGACAGATAGAATGGTCAGGCCACATACCACTTGGGCAAGGTGAGTGGAAAAAATCCAGGGGAGTTAAATGTTGATGTGTGTCTAAGGCGTTAGGATGTAAAGCAGAGAAGAGCTTATCTACAAGCCAAGTTGGGGGTCAATAAGGACTGCATGCCCAGGGAGCTCAGGAGGTCACTTTGCTGAGAAAAGATACCCAGCAGTGTCCAAAGACAGTTAAAACAGCCCTTGCGAGAGATGCTGTCTGAACTGGATTGCTTGGGACCAGAAATTACATTGTACTGGTAAGCATCTGAGGTCCTTTATTGGGTTGACCACTCCCACTGGGATCAGGAATGACATTATGGATTAACACCCAGGACCAGTCTGAGCATGGTAGGATTCAATCCCAGCCTTGACAACAACGGGAGGAAATAACATAGAGCTATGTCTGCACTTGTATTGCACGCAGTTTAGAGGCACTGTGTAGCATATAGGGCTAAATCTTTCCCCGTGTGCAGTGGTGAACTGCAGAGAAATGCAAGCTTTCACGTCCACATGGGTCTCTGAAGGTCATCTGAGGAATGCTATGAGCCTCTGAAACACCTCATATCTCATTGCTAGTCATTTTCCACAAAACATCTCTCTCTCTTCTCTGGGATACCAGTTACAGTGGGCCATCTGGTAGGAGATCAGGTGCTTGGCATCACAAATCTTGAAGTTAGCCATGAAGTCTTTCATTCATTGGTCTTTGCAGGGTCTCTTGATTTATTTGATGCTGAACAGTCAGTATTACCATTCTGTTTGCTCTCAGTCCGTGTTGTTCTGACCATTAACTGAGCACTATTGGTTGTTCAAATTAATTAGAGCATTTTGGAAATGGAGGAACTTTTTGAATCTGCCAGTGTTTAAGGTAGGCAACAGAAATCCAAGGTGTGAGCAGATCTACCTTGGGAATCCTGGCTACAGATGAGTGAAGGGGATTTATCATATAGCAAACACTTGCAGTCAGTGACAATGGTTTCATCAGTGTGTCCTGTGGGCAACCGGGATCACCATGTACAGCCCAAGGAGAAGGCAGAGATATGTTCAAACTATTGGAGGCACCCAAATGAAAAGCTGCCACAAGATTGCTTAATGATAGTTTAAGGAGCCAGCAGCAGCAGTTCTGCATCTGGGATAACGACCACATGGTATCCAGCATGCCTTAGCATCAAGCATAAGAAATCAATATCATCAACCTTGATCAACATTATCATTAAGAGGTTAATATTGATCTTTTGACATTGATGCTAAGGCATGGTAGGTGCGTTGAGTCATTAGCATCATTGCTGGCAATCTGAAGTTGGGGTACTATAAAACAGACTGCAGGCACAGCACTTCACTCACAAATCCCTTAGAGACACTGGATTATAATGATTAAAGCAATTCTCAGCCTGATTCATAAACAACTGTTCCCAAAGTCATCACCTTTTCTATCAATGGTGAGAGGGGATTACTCACACATGCCTGTTATGTCCCTTCAAAGTCCCAGGGTGACACAAGGAAATGCAACTCCATCTGGTCCTGAAGGAAGCAGACTTGTGGTCTTATAAGGTGGTTTTTTTAGCTTGAAAACTAAATAGGAGATGAGCTCTTGTTCTTCATAATGGATTGATGCATAATGGCCTGTGTGGCCATGTTACCCTGCTACAAGTGAGGTTTCCCTGTGATTTCTCCTGTTATGACTGCTAAAAGAAAGCCTTTACCCTAACAAATGTCAGAAGAATCTTCAGGAGCATTTTTTAACCCTGAGTCTGCTGAGCCAGAGATACCCATAAACTTCAGCCAACAGAGATCAAAGCCTGTCCTGCTTAAAACTGTTCTTTCCTACAGACAAATCTGACATGAAATTCTCTTGGTCTGAGGTCCTGCTTAAAAAAAGAAAGGCACAGTATTGAGAGATTATATCAGCACAGATGATGAGGAGATGCCACAAAGGCTCAGCATTTACCCAGGCATTTGTAAATGGTTTTTTTCTGGCATTCATATTTGTCATTTACATTCCAGCAGCGTTAAGAGGCCTTGAGTAAGATGAGAGCTGTCCTGGGATTGGCACTCTACAGGTAAAACAGTCACAGACAGTCCTTGATCCTAAGAGCTTGCATTAGACAGTGCCTAAATACTGCTGTGATTGGTATTATAGAGCGAGAGGGGTGAATGTGTATGGAGAGGGAAGAGGAGAAGAGTAGGTATGTAACAGATATACAGACTACTTTACAAATTACTGACTGTACTTAAATGTTAATCATCATATATACGCATTAGCTATTTTTTCTATGCAAAAACGCAGACAAACATCACTGAGCTATAAGACTGTCTGCACAAAGGGGTGGATTCTGAACAGATCAAGGATGCTATTTTCCTCCCAGCACATTCCCTAAGATTGAGTGGAAATTAATCTATATGAGAATAGAGGATGGAGACTGACAGCGGAAGATTTCTCCGCATCCTTTTTTCCTTTTGTCACCATTAGTGCTCAGAGAAGTCGGGAGTGGTTGGGTTATCATTGATTGCCAGGACTATTCAGGATGGAGAGCCAACACACCAGGGGATTCACTTTCTTTTAACACGCCATGAAACTAGAAACATGGCTAAATCCTGTCTGGATAACCACATGAATACCACCCCAGGAGTTCAGCCCTGCTCTCCACTCCTGTCTCCATGACTTGTATCTGAGGCCATGAGATAAACATGGCACATGGCTCCTGTTCCACATGGCACAAAAGGATCAACTCCAGATGAGAGCTGCAGCCCCCACCAGCCCCCAGACCAATACCTGTTTGACTTCAGCCTAATCTCAGCATGTTTTAGTTCCGTCATTTCTCTCTCTGCAGCTGTCCACACCACCTTTCTGATAAATACAATCCAACACCTCCCCTAGAAATATTGACTGCTTGTCCAGCAATTCTCACTTAACACAAAGCAAACAGCAGCTAATAATTGTATCTACTAATTACCAGTGACTGCTGTCTGCGGAATTGTGTCATATTTTATTTTTCCCTGTGGTTCCCTGGGATGGTCCGTGATGGCCAAAAGCCAATACTGGGTGAGGAAAAGATCTACACTGTGTGTCTTCAGAGGGTTCCCAAATGTCTCAAGTTGGTTACATCTTTTCTGAGCACATCAGTATGAGTCAAGAGCAACATCTACTGGCCGAGATGTTTAGTAAGACCAAGTGTAGATCTAGCACAACCCATGGACTTTGCAGACTACAACACACATGTGAGATATTTTTAGTTAGTACCCAAACACAAAGGTTAGCACCAGCACTTCCCAGCTGTGGAATCTGTCACCAAAACAAATATCTCAGCCCTACACACCTGGACCTAGCTCATATCCATGCTTAATCTAAAAATTTGCTGCTCAAGCCCACTGTATACTGGGTACCACATCCTGGTAGACAGTAAGTAGTTTTCTATCACTATGTCTTCACAGCATATTCCTTCTTGCACTGCCTATAAAGCATTTCTGGGCTGAAGCAGTCTGAAGGTGAGTAGCAGTCCATCTATTGCCATCAAAGCTGCAAGAAACTTACAGTGGGGGTATTCAAGTGGCCTAAATTTAGACATCGAAATTAAAGGGTACAAATTTGGAGGCTAGGCCTGTCTGCTGGCATGGGGGAGCAAGAGCTAACAGCACGCATCTGTGTATCTCAAGGTGGGGACTCAGCATAAAAAAATGATGCTGGTAAAGCTGGATTATGAGGAAAGACATGAGGAAGGGGCTTCACCCTCCAAAAGAGTTGGTCCCGGTGTGTTAAATTCAGTATTGTTATCAGCTCTTGTTCTCCCTCAGCCTCTCCCTTCACAGTCCTCAAAAGAGAGCACAGGAATATGTGTGAATGAGGGAGAGAAACTGGTGAAGCTACACCCCAAAAATGGAAGCAAAAAAAGACTGAGAGTTCATCTTACTAGGAAGACGGAGTCTAAAACTCATTAATAACAGGCATAACTCACACCTTCATCTCTGTGGCCTGGGGGACAGGGCCTTTTGGGCATTGATGGGTGAACAGAGCTCTAAGGAACTCCAAATCAATTACACATAAAATACAATTTCTTACCCTCTGGAGAGCCACTTCTCCCTGCAAAGCAAGATTTTAAGGGAAGTAGGAGCAAAGCACCTTGTTCTATATTCTGAGCTCGCTGCAAGATCCCATGTAATCCTCCATTGCCAGAATGGGCAACACCTCAGCTAGTTTTAGAGGTCTACAGTACTGATGTGTCTATCTGAGCCTTTCATAATTAAAGGAGGGAAATAAGCACTCTTAGAGTGTAGGCTATCTATTTCACCATCTCGCTTTGGAGTGAGATGACTCTCACCCCAGAAAATGTCTATTTCTCTCTGTTGGTTGTAGAAGGAGACTGGATGACCTCCTTTGACATAGAGGATGTCATTTGGTCAGATGAATCCTTCTCTCATAGCACAGGGAACTGGGAGATGGCAGAGAACCTTAAGTGGTTAAAACGAGCAGGAACCACAACCCAAAACTGAATAAAATGAGAAGAAACAAGCCTGCCTGCTGCAGGCAGGTGGTGAACTTGCTCTATATCAGTGTCTTGCCTGCTGACTCACAGCCACATCCAACTGTCCATTTGGGAGTCTCCTTTCAGGACAAGGTGTCCAGGTGTTCCTTGCAGACAAGTATGAAACAAGGACACCTGAGGTGTACAGGGAGACATGCCTTTTGGAGGGGTAGGGACCAGCAGCGTCACAGGAGCATAAGCCTAATAACTCAAGATTTCTGGTCAGGCTTGCTGGAAGTCTGGTGTATGATCTCAGAAGAGTCATCTTCCCGCTGTCTCTCTTCCCTAAGCTGGTGAGGATCTCTGATCATGATGAGGAACATGATGACACAGGAGGGTGCTGAAACTGGGGAGGAAAGGCAAATTTTGCTCTTTTCAACCGTGATCTACATATACAGATCCCAGCTGGAAGCAGTCCTGTGTATATTTTACTGAGGCTGGTGCAACCCAAACCCCATCAGACGCCTCAGTTCCAAGCTCCATCCCAAAAGGGAACATAACTGAACCCACCTCCTTGCATAGGCATGGTACTTGTCACCATAAGCAGGTAAGACAGAGAGTCAGGTTCATTTTCTGCTTGATTCTGGTCCATAGATGATGGCACAGCTGAGTCCTTGTTAGGTCCTTTTAGGCTCCCAGCACCTCATGGGGAGGACAGGCAGGTTCTCAGAGGGAAATGGGTCACTCAGCTCCTCCAACTTGCCTCCAGGACCAGCACAGAGAAATGGTGGTAAGTACCCAAGGCCAACGAGCGTGGAACAGGATCAGGAAGATCAGGATTATCATTAAGGCTCATTTTACCTCTTCCTGACAATGCCTGACCTTATTGAATGCTTTGTGGCCATTACAATGACTTCTACCTGGTTTCACACCCAAGTTTATAGACATGGCTTCAGCACAGCACTCTTCGGAAAACAGGGAAAGACCACAGACAGTTTGAGGCTTCCTTCTCCCTCTGCCAGACTTTAATCTCCTGGTTACAGCAAATAGCACATGGAAGTCTTTAAGGGAAAGTGTCTCCTTGTGCACAGAAAGGAGTCCCCCTTATATCTAACAGAAAAGATTACTCTCAGCTACAGAAGCACTGGGGTCTGGTTTCAGCCCCATGCTTCCCAGCTGGCCCCTATTTCTAGATAACAGGTTGACTCAAAACACTGCATCTAAGCAGATGGGATGGTTGAGGTTTTCTGATCCCTGGCTGAACAGGCACACGAGGATGCACACAGGTAATGCATGAGCAGAGGCCAAACAAAGAACAGAACATAAAACCAAGACAGGAAGGGCACTAACCTAAAGGGAAAGGTTGAGCTCTTGTGTCTCCTTGAATAATGCAAGGAGCAAAATATTCTGTTACCAGCCTAGGGAGCAGACAATTAAAACACTACTTGAAGCAAATGTCTCCTGACTCTGGCTCAGAATCTCAATTAGTCTGCAAAGTCTTATTGCACTTAAGTGCAGGTTAGTGACATTTCAGGAAAGAGAGATTGATTGGGAGCTGGGTTACAGCTCAGCCAGCAGGGATCATGTCTAGGGGCCTGTCCTTAAAAACAACGTGTGATCTCTGCATGGCATTTTCCTTGTTTAGCTCTTTTATGTTTCCTATGAGAATGAGTAATCCCAGTAGCCAGATCTGTGTCCCCTCCTTTCAAACACTGCCTTATTTTCTTTCTTTCTTTCCTCTAATCTTTTCTTCCTATTGCCTTTTTCAAAGTTCTTTAAGCATCCTTAGGTGTCCAAACAGTATTTCCTGTAGCTCTTCCCTTCCTCCTAAAGTTGTTAAGCTTTTCGTGTCTCAAAAATTAAGCTCTGACTTCCAGGAAACTATTTTCATGCCAGTTTAGCAGCTTTGCAGAGCCAAAGTAATCAGGAGAGTGTCTGCTACTTTTTGGCCCTGATGGGCAATGACTTTTGGATTGCTGAATTCAGCAAAGCTGGCAAAGAAGAGGGGGGACATATTGCAGAAGTATCACAGCATTACCTGACAAATTACGCCTGCAGGTACAAACAGCCTCTCTCCATCTACACTGGCTGCAAAGCAAAGTGGGAAAATACCCTCAGCCAGCTTAAAAAAAAAAAAAAAATATTGGAAGACATCAAGTGTGCATGAGGGAAAGCCCAGTAGCTGGTACACCCAGGCAGGACCAGCCACCAGGTCCTTTTGCATAGAAGATCCGTGCTGTGGTTAGATGTGCCTAAGATAACTACACTTTTTGGGAGATGTGCATGAGATAGGAGCCAAACAGGGCAGTTGTTAACAAGCACACAAATACGATAGATTTTCCTGCCATAAGTGAATCTGTGTGGGAGACAGGATTTTTTTCCATAAAGCACCCCCAAATTCATCTCCATGCCCCAGCCAGGCCTCTTTTGTCACCATTTCTCATACATCTATACACAACTGGACACACTATTAAAAACATCACCCCAGGTGAAACCCTCCCAGATCAAAGCACTCTGATCTAGCACTTAAACTCCAGCATAACCAAAAACTCCACCAGGGACACACACTGGAAGAGATAAGGAGCAATACAAATAATCAGCTAGGATTAAGTTTTCTGCTACAAAAATCTGTAGGTAAATGAGTCTCATTTGGACCCATGATGGACACACTGATGGCCAATCCAAACATGTGCTGTGCTGTTAGCTGTATCTTCTGCTCAGAGGTGGTGACTTTATTTTTTAATCACCATAAGTGGATTTTTTTTCTCCATAAATCTGCTGGTTTCTGGACCCATGGACTCCAGTGCTGGCAGTGTCCTGCAGCAAGTAGTTCCACAGATTCATGATGCACTGCCTTGGCATGCTGGGCTCACCTACCAGCCAAAAAGCCCTGCTGAAAGCCAGGATATATTAGCTCAGTAGGACACTAAGCTGTGTATATGAATTCTGGCTGGCCTGGAGACAGACTGCAAAGACAAAGCTTTTACAAATACTGTTTTAAATGCACCCCTTCTTTCAGCCACCATGGAGACTGTACCAGCTTGTGCTGGATCTGCTGGGGCAGAAAGGCTGCAGCTCCAGAGGCTCTGCATATCTCTGGGTGGGCAGAGGTAACCACTGTTTGTGAACAAGTCCTATACCAAAGAGAGATGCACAAGATCAATACTGACTCTTTTAGCTTACTATGACCTTAGCTAACTCTATAGCCTCCAAAGATGCTTTTGAACATAAACACCTGTGTACAGGCATGTGCGTAACAGGAAAATACAACTGACTGTGAAGACATTTTTTCCTCCTTCATTTTCTTCCTCCTACGTGGCCAAACCCTCCCAGATAAAACTGCCTTAGTCCAATCTCTCAGTATGGTCATCTTTGAGGTATGGACTTGCATCAGAAGAGAGGCAATAGTGTTAGGCAGCAGCTTCCCTCTCAAGAAACAAACTGGCTGCAGTAAGGCTAGCTCTTATCCTGCCTTTTCCATTATGGTCCCAAACATTGCTCATGCAGGGTTTGCAGGTCCCTTCCACTCCTCATCCACGCATAAGGGATCTACACAAGGACCTCTAACCTCAGACATGGCCAGTCTGCACACAGCAGACCTAGCAAAAACCTTTTAAAAAAAGCCAGCTTTTGCCTTTGGGAATGGACTTGATCGTGCTGAAAGGAAAATATTTGCTAAAGAAGGTCTTGCTGGGTCCTTCGGGGATCCCTGCACATACAGGTTAAATTACTGGTACATTCTGCTTGCGAACACAGGAGTAAAACATGATTTTATTTTTTTTTTTTTTTTTCACCAGACGGTGTTTTCTTCTCCCTTGGTCAGCTATGAGATAGGTTTCATTACCAGAGGAAACTCCACTTTGTGTCATCACTCATGCTTTCCCATGGAGCCATTCATGGCGCACATGAACCGCAGCCGCTCAGAAACCACCCCAGACCCTTGAAAGCATCCTGGATATTTTCAAACACCCCTTCAACAGAGTGTTCCTCTTCACATCTGTGGAGCAAGATGGATCAATGGGGGACCCAGGAGGGCTATTTTGCCCATGAATTATTTACACCCACTGGGTAATATTTCATTTTAGACTGGTCTTGTTTTACGCTTGTAATTTTTAATTCTTATAATTCCACCCCCAGCAAGCAGAGGCTCCTGAGAGCACTAGATTATATCTCAGTGGGCACACTCTCGAATGCATAAATAACCTCTCCTCTGCTGACAGTACATGGAAGATGGGTTGGGCTTTCAATGAGGTTAGGTTCCCCCCACCCCCCCTTTAAAGGAATCTTTATCTCTGTGCAGCTATTCTGTAACATGTCTGTTTGGTAGCAAAAGCACTATTTAAATGCAAATGTTGACTTTTTGTCAGGGACTGGAGGGAAAATACTTGTCTAATGATGTCCTTCCAAAAGTACAACTGGTGCTGTTTTTAAAGGAACTGCATCAGAAGGAGTTGGGACTTTGGTTCCTTGCACTCCCAACCACCACTCCCAATGTTATCTTCTACCCCTTGAAGTCATGTCTATCTTTGCAAGGAAAAAAAAAAAATAAAACTAACAACATATATATATACACACACACACACAGGCTAAACTAAAAGCAAAGCAGTCTTTTGATCAGATTCTCCCTTCCTCTGCCCAGCCTATCCAAAGATGGAAGAGACAGGGTCACTGCATACTCACTCCTGTTCAAGATGTTTGGGTGGTTTTTTTTTCTCCTCTGTCTTGGGACAGATGTTTCAGATGTTAAATGTCTGGGTGACAGGGACAGTAAGGTGACTGCTGGGCTGGGGCCCACTTGAAAGGGTAAGGAGTTGGCTGGTAGGAGAGGGAAGAGAAAGAGGAGATTCAGACTCAGGAAGTGGGTGAGAAGGAAAGGAGATCTAGGGTGAGTAGGAAAGGGAAGAAATGCCTGGAGCAGGGTGACTAATTTTGTCTGAGGAAACCCGCTGTTTACTGTTTTGTACCATTTTCTCCTGTTGAAATACTGATTCTGATTTAAAGCAAAAAATAGGCAGACCTTCCAGACATTCTTGCAAAGGTAAATAGCCCACTGATACTGAAAGAAGACCAAAGTTAGGCCAAACAGGGAAAGGGGAAGAAAACCCAAATATCCAACTAATTTCCCCACAGAATTGCCTTCACCCACAGCCATAAAGCTGGCAGCAAACACATATCCTGGGTTTCATTTTGGGCCATGTCCACTGCTCCCCATAATAAAGTTTTGTGTAGGAGCAGGAAGGGCTCAAAGCAATTGGAGACAAGGCTTGTCCTCTCCCCAGATGCGTGGGCCTCATCAGGAATGGAAGGGGCAGAGAAAGTGCATGGGGACACCACAGTTTTCCTCAAAGAGTGTTGGGAAGGGATGGATGTGCTACAAGCCCTGGCATGCACGGGAGCTGTAGCACAAGCTGGAGGCTGGGAACAAATCAGTGGAGGCAGTAGGTCTGTCTGCATGATGCACCTCACCAGCCAGACCAAGGCTTCCCACATCCTTCCCATCTCATTGCTTGGGCTCTGCAGGCTGATGGGTTTCAGTCCTGTTTTTATCTGATGTGGTTCAGTTACCAAGGAGACAACGATCTGCAAGGGGGAACCTTTGTGGCAGCCAGGGGAGGGAAATTGATGCAGATCACTCAGGGGTTGAGGATTGCCCCAGGCCCAGAGCTCAGGAGCAGGGAAACGTTTGCCCTGGCCCACGTGAGATGGCCAGGCAGGCTGCAGTCTAGAGGATCTCAAAGTACCATTTCAAATGAAACCAGTGTATCTGTGGGATGAGGAAGAGTCAGTCAGTCCTGAGCACGAGCTGGAAATTCACATCCTCTGGGAAACGCAACTTGATAAAGTTAGAAATTCTTTGTTTGCCTGCTCCAGTGACCTATGAAGTGTTAGGCATCAGGTCCAACGGTTCAAGCAAAGCAGGCAGCAGTCTGGGGTAACAGACCCATTGCCATGGCAGAACAACAACAGCACCAAGACTCTGCCCCATCTCTCTCCCCTCAAGGGCCCACACACAATAACGAGACCATCAGCAACCTCAGCTCAACACCACTTAGACCATCCAACCAGAACACCGGAGATGAGAAATGGTGTCCTTGTCTAACATCACCCTATGGCCCGATGAACCTGTTGGAGAAATAAGGATCACGGTGCCTGCACTCTCACTAAAGCTCCTTCAGCTGAGAAGAGCTAGACAATCAAGGCTTCAAGGCAATAATACTCCTTAAGTCAGAGTTATTTTTTTTTTAAAGCAGGCTAGAAAGGTTTTGCAAACTTCCACCAGTGTCCTGGCCTTCCTTTTCCCTTACCCTCCATGGACCAAGTAACTATCACCTTGCCCAGACATTTGCCCAAACTTGGATGGAGCTGAGAGGTGCAGCAGGAATGGGAGGCTGCATTGCATTGAAGTTTGGATGAGACACATCTCCAAACACAAGGCTTGTGAAGGATGAAAAAAAAAACAATATCTTGGCTGGAGCACTGCAGCTCCTGTTATTCCTGACTTGTCTTTACCAATCACTTGCTGCAAAGCACAGGAAAGCACTGAGACAGCACAATCCCTCTCCCTCCTTTGCTGCCCTAACACTGCGGCTCAGAAAGGCTCCCTCCAACCGGCAGAGCCTTTCAGATTTCTTCCCAATCCCCACCTGATGATCAAATCACAACCATGTGTCATGGTTTAAGCCCAGCTGGTAACAAAGCACCACACAGCTGCCCCCTGCAGCCATGGTGGGATGAGGAGAAAATATAAAGGCAGGCTTGTGGGTCGAGACAAGGACAGGGAGGGATCACTCCCCACTTATGATCATGGGCAAAAGACAGGCTCAACTTGGGGAAGAAACAGAATCAGTTTATTTTACTACCCATCAAATCAAAACAAGGATAATGGAAGTAAAACCCAACCTGAGAACACCTTCTCCCCACCCCTCCCTCCTTCCCGCCTCAACCCCACTCCCAGTTCTCTCTCCCTCCTCCCGCCAGTGATGGGGAATGGGGGTTGGGGTCGATTCCTCACACCTTGTCTCTGCCGCTCCTTCCTCCTCAGGGGCAGGACTCCTCACTCGTCCCCTGCTCCACTGTGGGGTCCCTCCCACAGGAGACAGCCGTTCACAAACTCCTCCAGCGTGGGTCCTTCCCACAGGCTGCAGTTCCTCACAAACTGCTTCAGTGTGGGGCCCTCC
>JANXJC010000028.1:51988046-52048080 GCA_027564655.1 Leptodon cayanensis | reverse complement strand
GGCTCGGCCTGGGCCTGAGGTGCAGCTGGCTTGAAGCTGGGGAAGCTTCTGGCAGCTTCTCACAGGAGCCACCCCTGTGGCCCCTCCCCTGCTACCAAAAACCCCGCCACACAAACCCAAAACACTGTGAAAGATGAGCACCAAGGGACCTTGCTAACTCGCGCGAGAGATTGTTTAGTGAGTGTCTGCAGAAGTGGGTTAAAAACCAGTAACTCAGGGGAAGGGCCTTCCTCCAGCAGCTGGGGAAGAGGGAAAACATATTTCAGTTCTGTATATTCTCCTTGTCTGGGGAAGGCTCCGTAGCTGAGGTGTCAGGTTTAATCTCTTCCCAACATGTATTTTGCAAATAACTTCTTTGTTCCTTTTTAAGTTTGGCAACTAATATGCTAGAGCAGTGACGGTCTCCAGCAATGATTTAATGGAAGAGAAGGTAGGCTCTTCGTGTCACCTTTCGGGTGAACTAAGCATGAAGGAGGTTGTGAAAAAAAGATGTGCTCAAGATGTGGTGATCCCACAGCAAGCACTCGGGGTTGCCCAAGCCATGGCTTTTCTCTCTTCAGGCTTCTCTACCAACAGACGTAAGCAGAAAACAGTACAGACACGAGGCTGTTGCGGGAGCACGTAGCTATTAACTAGCTAGGAGAAACCAACATCCCTTTACATCTGAATCCTTGTTTTTAACAAATTTCAAAGGGAGAAGTGGGCCTTCAGAGTGATGGTAGTATAGGACTGAACTAGCACAGTGACACGTTAGATGAGTGGATTTTATACTCTTTTTTTATAATCCCAAACACCCACAAAACATGAGAATAAGTCTTCTGGAAAGGATATGGTGGGTCCCTGTCTGGTTTTGAAGAACAGAGTACTAGGGATGAACTGAGTAAGGATTAGGGATGCGTTGAGTAGCTCCCGCACTAGGGATGACTAGCTGATCCCAAGGTGGTTCTGATTCTTGAGTCTTGATATATCAAATAAAAAAGGCTCGTCCCAGTGTTACAGCACATTTCAGATTGGTCTGGAGATAGACTTTTTCAGTCAGATTTTTGCATATCCACCCTGCCTGGGGGACCGTGGGAGCTGATTTTGGAGAGGGAAGGGAGAAGATGGAGATCAGATGTGCTGTTGTCATGACAGGAGTTTGTAGCAATGGTGCACATTTTCAGCAGTTATCAGTGCTATTTATATGTGCATCAGTTTACAGGAAGATCACACGGTTTGGGGATGAGCAGGAAGAATAAGTCATTCTCTGTCTAGCAAGCCCTCCAACTCACACAGCCTGAAACACCCACAGTCTCTATCCAGTGTGCCCCAGGCCCCATCTGGACTGTGCTTTTCAGGTAGAAGTTGTAAACCATTTCCCAAATCCCCAGCTATCCTGAAAGAATATTGTAGGTGAGAAGAGAAGATCTGCACATGGGAAATCTACCAAGATCTTGCAAGATGAACAGGAATTTCATAAGTAATTAATAAAATTGTGGTTTTGTTCTTAAACTGCAGCTATCCATGGCTCACAGAACAGCCACACAACGCAGCTGTGCTGAAAGGAGGACTGTAAAGCTTATTCTACCCAGCACTAAAATGCAGCTGATTCTGATGTGGAACACACCAGCTGCCAAGTGCACAGTGGTGTGGGGAAAGCCATGCTCTGGCAGTCATTGCCCCAT
The DNA here is from genome assembly GCA_027564655.1 of Leptodon cayanensis. NCBI lineage: Eukaryota > Metazoa > Chordata > Aves > Accipitriformes > Accipitridae > Leptodon > Leptodon cayanensis. The sequence goes on along the minus strand of JANXJC010000028.1, from coordinate 52,046,416 downwards.
AATTTTGATACACCGGGCAATCAGGATCTCCAGTTTGAAGATGCTTTTCCAGCACCTCTGTTCCAGGACACTGCTCAGGAATAGGAAAAAAACCACAACCCCCTCAAAAAAACAAACCTAAAAAGCCCCAGTGTCATCTAATGACCAGCAAAGCCAAGACTTCAGCACAGACCAGAATGAAGAAGTTTCATCAGGGCATTTGATGGTAAGGGTTCCCTAAGATGCTTTTTATTAAAATAAATAAATTGCTTTCTGACCCAAAGACAAATTTTCCATGGAGGCATCTGGGTTTTGCTCTATTTTTGAGAGAAAGAGGGAAATGTTAGAACTCAATGTTCTGTGTGGGACATTCCCACTAGACCTGTTTTCAGGGGGAGCAGGAAGACAAGAACTGGGACTGTGTTGCTGCTGGGGGAGTTTGGAGGAGATTTTTAGTGGGTTTAGGAAAATAAAAAGGCAGGGAATTTTACATAAAACTTTCCAAGTGCATGAAAATACCTCCCCATGTCTAATTAGGAACGGGTGGGAGGTTCAAAAGGGAATGAAAGATCCCCATGTGAACCATCTGAGACTCTGGAAAGAAAAGAAACATTTATAACCAGTAAAAAGCCCAGCTCATGGCACCCCCCTAGGCAGTGGGACAGCAGACCTTTTTTCTGGTCCTCTTGTCCTCTGTGGCTTCATAGCACACTTCCACTAGCGCTGGATGGGAATAGGCATGGCTGGATAGAAGGGAATTGCATGGGAAAAAGAAACAAAAAGGAGGAAGAAAAGAGAAAAAGGCATCAAGAAAGAAAGAAAGAGAAAGAAGGAGAAAGACAAAAATTGCTTTTTCCTACTAACCTCCATCTGAAAGTCTTAATGATGTTGAAATCCTTTATTCAAGTGGGGAAACTGAGGCACAGGAAGGTTACATTTCTTGCCCAAAGAGACAGGAGGAATCAATAAGCAGAGACCTGAAGAACCTTTCTCCTGTTGTGATAGCAGAGGGCCAGGGAGAGGCACGGCAGGGGATGAAATTCAAGCAGTCTTCCGTGGGGGGATGGATGCCAGGTCCCATCAGCAGTGGCCTTGGAGCTGTTGCCTTTGCAGAGCCCTGGCTCGAGCTCTCAGTTCCTGGTCGCTTGTGTCTCCCAGAGCAAAAGCAGCATCTGCTTGGAGGAGCGCGGCACAGCCAAGCAGAAAAAAAGGTCAACTGCTTCCCCGCTGTTACCCTCCAGGTTGGAAGTGGGGAGAAGTCTCCCTGGCACTGCACAGCACCTCAGATCTTCCCTAGGCTCAACATCCCCCCCCCCTGATAATTATTCCACCAGGCTGCATGAGGACACAAAGTCAAAGACCCCTTTGGGCCAGCATGTAGCAGAAGAAAGCAAAGGGGAGGACAAGCCGCATGCTCCCGTTCACCGTATCTCCCGGAGAAAAAGAAATCCAACCAGCCAGTCCCTTCCCCATGACCTGAGCTCACCCTCCAGCCTAGGAAACCTTACCGGTTGTGACACAGCACCATGTTTGCAGGAACGACGTTGTGGTTTCTCAGGATGCTGAGAACTGGAGGGGACACTGCATACATTCAATGTTATTTCAGGGGTCTGGGATTTTTTTCCTGCTGTGTTGATTCAACGTAACAAACTCATTCCTTTTGCAACGTGGCTGCATTTAATTAAATGGCAACCTCTGTCCTAGGCTGAGATGTGGCATTTGGGAGGCCAGAACTCTGTCTTTCAGTGAGACCCCACAACCACATTGACCTAAGCTGGACCTGGTAGTTACTTGTGTTGTTCCCTTTCGTGTTGTTCCCAAACTTTACAGGGTGACCCCAAAGATGAACATACAGCCTCAGACCTGGCTTTCACCCTCTGGCACAGCACCCGAGCCCCTTTTTGTCTCCCTGGCTCCATGCACCCACTGCAGACCACCCCAATTTACCCACCATGGGCTGCCTCTGCAGCACTGTCATGTGCATCACCTGCCCTTTCCTGGTGCCTCCGTGCTTTGGGGAGCTGTACTTTATCCTCTGGAGCCCTCACAATGATAGAAAGGCCAGGGTCCATCTCTAAATGACCTCCAAATCCCAGCTACTCCTAGGTCACTGAGAAGTGGAGACCTTCTGGCTGGTCACAGACCAAGCAGCCAGTTGTCAAGTTCAGCTCCTTGAATTCCAAGGAGGTTTGGAGTCAGGTCGTGCGTGCTCATGCAGAACATCTGCTGAGCCCCAGAAGAGCACCCTAGACAAACCCCTCATGCCATCCACCCCCTGCTTCACAGTACTGATCATTGCACAGGAGAAAAACCTCCCCTTTAATATCCTAAGGTGGCCAAGAGTGGCACGCCAGGGACAGATTTGAGGCCTGCAGGAAAGAAAACATCGCTTTACACCCTGAGTGAAGGGAAAGCTTTTCTTTCAGCAGAGCATATGCCATCTGTTCCCATCGCCCACAGATCCGGCCACGCTGCAGGGCCGCATCACCACGCTGCCAAGCACAAGGCGTTAGCGACAGGCTCCAGCAAGGCAACGCTTAACCCCCCTCCATCCTGATTAGGATGGTGCTGCCAGGGCAAAACCAGACAGCAGGGCACCCTGAAGACCATTACGCCTGACTTGGCCTAGCGCAGGGCTGGCAGCTCCAAGAAGGTGCCCGATGAAGTTGCTTGCAACCGCCCTGGGGATTTTGCATCCAAGCAGGGCGATCTGCAAGATTCAGGCAGAAGGACTAGGGCACACATAAGCTTGCAAAGCAAAGACAAGACAGCCAGGTTTGGCTCACTGCTTCTGGCCGCGGCCCATCCCGTTGTCACCAGGAAATCCCTTGCACACCCACAGGAGGAGGCCTTCAGCAGCAAAAGAGCAGAAAAGCTCCTTTGGGACTGAAACCATCTCTACCAGAGAGAGGATACTTGGAATAAAAGGGGCAGAGAAAAACCTGTTTCCTGTGCTTCCTCCTCCAGCTGAAACCTGCTTTGTTCAGAGAGGGCTCCTGTATCCCTGTTTAATGATCCACTCTTCATTTACATTTAATTAGAGGAATGAAAGAGCCAATTAGCAAGATCTACACTAAATGCAAACAAAAGGGATCACTGGTGACTCAGACACAGGGGTAGAGCCAAGAGGTGGGGCTTTGCAGGCAGCTTAACCAGATCTTAAGGCAGATTGTGGCCAGAAGGCACCGTGCCATGTGTCCCCTTTTCTGAAAGTTGGGTAGTTGCACCATGATTTGGGCCACCTCATGGATCCAAATTAAAACTCATCCCTGTTTTTCTTTCCTGGAGTTGGTTTTCAGCTGGATCAGTGAACAGAGTCACTTGCCACCCACTGCAATGTCACCGGTGCTGATATCAGGTGGACAGCAAGACCACGCTAAGGGAGAGGAGGGAGGGCCAAAGAACCCCTCTCAGGGCCAGTCCAGGATGAGTTTGGTTCATTTGGATCTTAGAAATGCACCGAAGCATACAACTCCATGTGCATAGCTGCTGTGGGGGCTTTAACTTGCACCCCTGGCCATTCATCCCACGTCACCCCATCACCCCTCCTGTAACAGCATGGCTGCCTCTGGGTCCATACAGCAAACCAGCTTGTTAAAAGTCATTAAAAACACTTATTTTTTCTCTTTTTAAGCTAGGCCAGCTCCCCGTCCAATTTTGCAGGTGGTCACACATGCAGCTGTGCCAGCGCTGCTGAGGAAGGAAGGGGAGGCTTGAGCACAGAGGAGGGGAGGCTCAAAAAGCAGCGGGAGGCACCACCTAAGAGACTCAAAGCACATGGATTGCCACCAGGCCACCTTCAGCCTTGGTCTCAGGGCAATCTCTCTGCCAAGGGTGCACGCCATATGGCGTTAGGAGTGCATGCCCGCACCACGATCAGCTCCAGGCTTCTGCAAAACACAAGCACTGCATGGTTGTTTCTCCTCCTCCCAGTGCAAAGTGGTGAGGGATAGAAGACCATGATGTCTCACAATCCAGAATTTCCACCCGCACAGCTGAATGAGAGAGGCAGGCTCATAATACCGGCTGGTGGACAGGGCTGTGTGAGCTGGTCCCAGCTGTTCCTGCAGTGTGCAAATCATGTGCAGTGAGGCTGAACAGGCTTCCAACAATGGTCCAAACCAAGCTTGAACAGACCCAGGTGTGTCAGCACAAGCTTCACCCTTCTCTCAGGGCTGGATCTCATTAACTTCAGATGAAGAGACGTGTCATCTGTTCTCCTGTGAGCCCAAGCTCGTTGCCAAGCTCAGCTTCAAATTAAGATAGGCGTGAGAGGGGGTGGGCAAGGATGGCTTCTCATGGCATCTTTTTAATAAGGGGTCGTGCTCGAAAGGAAGGGAGTAATCAGAGGGTGGAGAAAGTAACCTCCGGGCAGGGACTAGGGATGATTGCGAAGATGGAGCAGGCAGAAGGGTAATCTGAAGACTTGCTGAGGATGGTGTAACAGCAGATCTCAGCAACCATGAAATGAGAAACCTCCCAAAGGTTTAGACTTACTGAAAGCCTCTTTTTAATTTTAATTCCTATCAGTGATTTCTTTGTTTCCTTTAGTGCTGGGGAAAGACACAGCTTCAGCAGGAAGAATACTCTGGGATGCACAGGCTTTACTAATATCCTCCCTGCAATGCTCTTGTGCTCCAGCCCTTAGAGATAGATCCCACAGAAAAACCTCTTCTGGAAAGGCGATGGAGAGGAGCCAGCAAGGTCAGGTGGCTTTTACCAGGGTCGGGCTCGTATCAGGGCTAACCTTGGTACCCCATTTCAACTCAAAGACAATCACTTCAGTTATAGTCAGTGGCAAGGCTGCACTCGAGCTAAGATGCCACCCATAACCATTACTTGTCCTCCAAGTCAACTATCCGGTCCCTTCGCTAAAGATCCTGACTCCTTCCCTCTGATGTCTATTTTGGGATAGGATGAAGCCTGCCCTTATACCCACCACCCACTGCGAGCAGCTCTTTGTTGACTGAGAAAGGAGCTCAGGGTGACTTGCCGAGATGTGAATGTCTCCACTGGGGACAGCTGGAGTTAGTCACTACAGCACACGGGACGCCAAGAGCTGAGATCCTTTGCTGCTCACAATCAGACAGACAACTTAAAACAGGTCTGAGGGCCAGGGCTCATGGCTTAAAGAGATCAGAAAACCATTTACTGAAGTGGATGTCCCAGATATATTAATGAGGGGTATGATCAAACTGAGCTTGGAGATCTGTGATGAAACTGTACATCCTAAGACATACGTGCTGGTAAATGAATTCCTGTCATTACATGATCTGCCCAAATCTGGGCTTTCCTACCTCTCACACTGCTGCCAGTAAAATTTTGCAAGTATTGAGCAAGAATTTTCACTTTGGACTCACTCCTTTTACTGGGCTCCCCAGCTGCTTGGTCGTCTTTAGACTTTGTTACCAGCTCTGCTGATGCATGAGAGAGGAGTGTGGATCCTTTATCAGATAATAACCTTGACTTGCTCACACCAAAAGAAGCAGCAGATGCCCCAGCCATTACCAGGCAGCATGCATGCAAGAACAGTCCATCATTTTCACCTCCACAAATGGACCATCACAAAGGTGACAACACCTTCAGAAGATAGAATGGAGATTTCTCCACCAGAAAATCTATTATTAAGACCAGCCTACCTGTGTGATTGTTCATCCTGGTGTAAATCCAGAGCCCTTCAACTCAACTCAGCAGAGTGACCCTATCTTTGCACCTTGGCAGCTAATGGTGAACTCTGGCTCTTTCTTGATTTAGGATGAAAAAACTCAGTACTAGGCAGAGAGCAAATGGAGTAATCAATGTGATAGATAGGGACATCCTCAGGGCACAATATAGTTTATCACTGAAGCACTGAAAACCTACGTTGGGTGACTAAAGATATTTCCTCTGCACCACCCACCTGCCTCCTTTAATGCTGGACAATCCCTCTCTTCTCATGCTAAGTAGCCTCAATGCAAGGGTGTCACCCTTGCTTTTCCTAAAAGAGAAGTAACTCCACAACCAAACCTTAACCATTGCAGCCACTGGAGTATTTATTAACTATCATGATTATTATATCCAGTCTTACTAAGAGCTCTCATAGCTCAGGGAATGCTGGTGCTAGGCACTGTACATCTGTTTTCTAAGAAAGTGCCAATTTCTCTCAAGATCTGGCTCAGAATAAAGAAGGAAAAGGAGGATAAAAACAAGATTAAGTGCACCACATGCACAAATGCCTTGACTTCTTCAAGGTCATGAGCAGATGCAGGAACAGAGCATAGGCCTTCCTATGAGGTTCTGGTCCAACATCCTTAAGACCACCCCCCCAGCACAAGACCACAGCTAAACTGGGTGCAGAGGCCCATGTCACGCAGCACAGATGACACACTCAGAATATAAAATTAATTTCAGCATGCTGCACCATAAGAAAACACCCACATAGAATGAAGTTTCATCTAACATTATTTTTCTTCTTTTTTTGGCAAAAATACATAACCGGCAATACCAGATGTTTCACAAATTTGTGCATTCTATCAACTTGTTTGTCTTCAATAAAAGCAAAATCCATTGCAGAAATGTACAGTCAATATTTGGGTTTTTCAACCCAGAAATATTGGGGAAGGGGACTGCTCCAAACCTTCTATTTTATTTTGTCAAAAACATCATCCAAACTAAAACCAACGCATTCAGTTTCCAGGTTCAGCAAAAGACTGCATTCAGCCCCAAACACTCACAGTCCTGAAACGTCCTTGATTGCTGCAGCTCTGCTTCCATCTCCACCCGCGCATCCTCTGGGTGCAAACCATTGCCCTTCTCTGCCCATTGCAGAGCCTGGTGCTCGTCCAGCAGAACCAGTCCCTGCAAGAGCCCATGGATTTACACCATGCTCCACATTTATAGAGACACATTGCAAAGCGATACTCAGGAGCACCTGGGTGACGGAGGGCCCAGTGGCTAAATGACCCATGGCTGTCATTTTTGTGTATCTTTCAAATGTTTGTTGAGGAAATGTATTAGGTTTTTTACTTCTTAGTCCCCTTTCAAGAACAAACAAAAAAATGTGTCAAGCCTCAGGCAGTCTTTTTATTATCTTACATAGAGTTCATGCAATAAAGTCCGTTAATTGAAACATGAATATTTAAAATGTCTTGCGAGAATGGCAGCCTTATCTCACCAGAGGGAAGAAGAAAGAAGAGGGGAAAAGAAGGGGGAAAAAAGTGGTAAAACACAAGAAAGGCAGGAGATAGTTCATTTTGCCAGAGGAGCATTCAATTATTTAATTGCTGAATGAATGCATTTTCCCCAGCTGACATTAGATGTTAATTTGCAGCGAGAGGGTCAGGGTGGAGAAAGGTACGGAGGGAAGGAGCGGGGGCAAAGGCGAATAGGTAGAGTTTTAATTAAAATGTGAGGTAAGCAAAGCTGTCGTTTTTGTCAGCGTTGCCTTTTGAAGTGGGGACTTCCTCAATGCAACGGTCCTGCGAAAGCAGAACAGCCACAATTATCCACTGCTCTGAGGCTGCTCTGACACCGCAGAAGGATCAGACGGTGAGATGAAGCTCAGCATCCCAACATCTGCCTTAAAGTGACTTTGCTCCTTAAAAGCATATCAGGGGGTCTTGGTGTAATGAGAAACAGCCCCCAAGATGGAAAGACAGAGAGGGAAATGGGGCATGTGGGAGTCAGAGGTACACGTCTGCACGTACAAACCAGCACGCAACTGGGGACATGTGAGTGAGTCTGTATGTGCTGCACAGGGCTTGTGCATAGGTACCCGCATCTGAGCTGGGATGTGGGGAAGGCAGGAGTGGAGATACTGAGAAGTAGCCAACAGTCTCCAAAACCACAAGCTTCCAGTAAAACTCCCCCCAAAACCAGTGTGCATGCTGCAGGGATAGATGCTGCAAGCTCTCCCGTTGAGAAGCCACACATCAGGCAGTGGAGAAAGATTTCCAAGGAAGAGCTGGTGGTCCCTAGGAGTGCCCTGATTCAACCCACCACTCAAGCACACCCTGAACTTCAAGCAGTTCAGGAGCCTTTTACGGAGCCGGAGAAGACTGCTGCATGCACTGTACTGCTTTGCTGTTGGAGGGCAGGGCAGAGGGAAGCATGTCCCACCAGCAATGGGCTTGGGGACAGCTTCAGATGACTGCAGTCTCAAAGCAAGTCCTTGCTTTGTCCCTTCTGAGTGCCAAGCCGTGCAGGTTGTCCTTTCCCATGAAGCTATCAAGCCACGCTGGGGAATCCATCGGTTTGCTTTGGCTCTTGGGGGATTAACAGAAGTTGTATTTTTCACGGGAAATATCCCACAAGTATAAACAAAACCAGCTTCTTCCGAGACGCACCATGAGGTACTCACTTTCCAGATAGGCCTCATGGTGCATTTTGGAAGAAACACGGAAAGGTTGAAGCATGAGTCAGCCTCTTGTTCCCGCAGTGAGTTTACACACTGCGGGTCTTGATGGACACGCAGCCTCTCCTGGGTGGGAAGCGGCATGCCCCATGTCTCTCTGTGCGTCTGGTTATGGGGCTCCCCATGGGGGTCTCAGCTCCTGGATATGTCCATAGGTATGTACTGGCACTCACATGGCTGCGTGGGGTGTCCAGGAGCTGTATGCGTGCAAATGTTTGCAGACTCATTTGCATGAATGTGTATCCACCTCAGAGCATGTACATCTGTCTGCTCAGCTCTGTATGTGTGTACACCTGTTTATTGTCAAGTTTGCATGGACATGCAGGTGCATTCATGCCCGTTTGTGTATCTGCCTGCCCTGTGTGGTTTTACACTGTTCTGTGCAGGCATATGTCCATATACCTGCACACTTGGCCGTCTGTGTATACGCTCGTGAGTCTGTGCCTGTATATCTATCCCTGTGTGAATATATACATGGACCAAATCAAGCCTGTGTATACATGCATCTGACTCTCTGGACATGCATGAATGTGTGCCGGTGTATCTGTGTGCCTATCCAAGCATCTCTGGACAGGACCTGCCTGTGCATGGAGAAGATGTGTGTGTTTCAGCTTGTTGAGGGAGAGGGTAGAGCAGGAGATGGGGGGGCAGAGTTTGCATTTCTAGTGACAAAGAGTGTGGCCGGATCCCTGACACCAGGTCAGTGGGACACAGCCGGCTGACAGCACGGACAGGCTGTCAGGTCTGGGCATGCTGCAGGCTCATGGTTGCACCCTTGAAGAGAGATAGAGGCTTTCTGGCTGCTGCCTCCTCCTCTCCCTCCTCTCCCTGTGTTGATGCATGCTCTCAGTCAAGCAAGGGAAACCCAGCTACGCCATTCATATTTTATAACTGCTGCTTCTGGCTCTCCCCCACCACTTTTTCATTTCTTTTATTTTACTACTGATGTATTAAAAAAGATTTCTTTGAGTGCCCAGTGCCTGCCCTTCCCCAGCCATTGCTCACTGAGAGGAGCTCTCTTCTGAACCGGAGAGAAAAGGTGTAAGACAGCTACTCCTCCACAAACCTTGGAAGCCTCCAGTGCTGCGTATGGCATTTCTCCCAAGGCCTCCTGCTCACTTCTACCTACCCAGCCCTGCTCCAGAGAGCAAGACCCACTCCTGCTGTGTGACCTAGATGTTTCCCCAGGGCTGTGACCTACACACCAGCTCTTGGTGGCATTGCATAGCAAAGAAGACACTACGGAGCAGCCCTGCAGTTATGGGAAAGGCTTGGACATGGGGGGCTTGTACTTAAAAGGCTTCCCCTCAGAGAGATGCTCCCCTCCCATAGCCACACACCATCAAGTGTCCCATCACACCATCTGACATGAGGCCCCTGCCTCAGGACGAAAAGCAGTTGCCGAGCCTGGACAAGAAGTTGTTGCCATTTTCTACCTGTTCCAGTTTAGACCTGCAGCATATTCAGCTGGAAGTAAAAGCTAAATGAAACATGAGTTAAATCATGCTGGAGCAGGTAAGGGAGTGATTTCTAGAGGCAGAAGTAAATAGACATTTCACATATTCACCCACGTTAGCAACACACAGAGTCAGGGGCTACTCACTCTCCTAAAAAAGTACACTGGGGCACTGATGTTTGTTTCTGAGAACCCACTGCTGTTCTCTGGAGAGATTCAAGCCCCATGGATCAGCATTGTGTTTGTTACCTGTGAGAGACGGAAAGAGTTAATGTCTCAAACATTGTGGTGGGGCAAGGTCTGCATAAACGACGAAATCTGCCTAACAAGGAATCACAGGTGAAAAGAAGCCGATCAGCACAGGACAACAGCAATCAGGACCAGGACTTGCACAGCTCCCTGTTCTGATGTGCTGAGCGGGGCAGCTCACCGTGCATGGCCAAAGCTCAACCAACAGTCATGTCTGCAGGGAAGGAGAAGTTACTCCCCAAACGACCCCCAAGCCCACCGACCCATTGCCCTAGGGTTCTGAAAACACAAACCATGTATGACAATTAGCTTAATGAGTTTGAGTGCCCACCTGAAGGAGGGGCAAGGAGATGGTAAAAGGAAACAAACTGAAGCCCCACACATGCCCCCCCTCCAGAACTGGACCCCTTGGCTGACTGAACCAACGCTGGACCCAGGACCAGTGAAATCTTTCCCTTTCCCTTTTTCTCTCTCTGTTTTGTTCTCTTTCTCTTTCCTTTTCCACAATCCCTACACATCACCCTTTAAAGACATAAAACCGTTGACCAAGTCTGGGACTAGGAGTGGATCCAGCCGCCCCTGGTCCCTTCTCTGAGGAGGAGTCTAGAAAGCAAGGGGATCTGCTCTGAACCTCCTGGCCCAATGGGAGGGATCTCCTTCTTCTCTGAATTGATGTGTATGGTTATCACGGGTTACATGATTTACTGAGGTAGTTTCATGCCAATTCCTGTTGTGAGAAACCACACCACCTACTGTTATGCCTCCCAAGTCCAGGCTGCTTCTGCCATGAATAAAATGTTTAACTGAGAGCTTGGTGTCATTTCACCTTAATTTAGCCTGAGGGAATTCCAAACTCAACATGACTCCCTGGTCTGTCCAGCCCGGGTCATGACATTACCCAACACATATTGCAAACTCTGGCTCTCCCCTTGCTCCGCTCTTGGGATAGCGCTCACTTGTCATATGTCCTTTTGCCTCCAGCCCCCAGCGCAGGAGCATCATCAACCCCAGGAGAGAAAGTACAACCCCAAAGCCAGGCTAACCCAATGGCTGTAGTGGCACCATGCTGGAGAGGTCCCAGGGCAACCACTGAAACACTGACCCAGGTTTCCTTTCCAGGCAGCTCCCCAAAGAAAAGAGATCACCACTTTTGTCTGCCTGATTCATATTCCTTCAACCAGGACATTTGAGGCCAGTCTCACCCCAAAGATGCTCAGCCCATGGAAGTTTCCGGTGAGCATGAGGTCAGCCTAAGTGATCCCACTCACCCCCCCAAAAAACTGGTACAGCAGTTACCTGTTTTATTTGGCAACCATCCAGGCCAGCAATGCTCCAGATGTGTTACCTCCTGTCCAGAAAATGACTAGGGGACCCAGGAGGGTGCTAGTAACAGGACAAGCCCAGAGGCATTCGTTGGTAGAAGATGAGGGTCGTGAAGGATTTGTTTATGAGCAGCAATGAGAGGAGCTGGGATTGTCACAGCAGGAGAAACAAGACTTCACATGGTAGGAAATCAGGCTTCATCCTTTACACTCTTCACAAAGCCCTATTTTTAAGAGTCAAAGGGACAGAATGCCACCTTGCCCTCCCTACTGGCAAATGAGGGGCCAATACATCAGGCTCAGGAGTGGAGAAGAAGGTGGGTCATTGTGTTTAAAAGCTTGAGAAAGCTTTTAACTACTCTCTTCTTCTGCCTGACAGCAAGTAAAAGGCACTAACTTATGCCAAGGCAAAACTCCCACCGAACTTGTCACCAGCTCCGATGACAACAGGCTCAAAACATGGCACTGCTGAGCTGCCCGTGGGGCAGGGACACCAGGGCTGGTAGGAGGGAAGGGACTGCACAGTGGCACGTTGCATGCAAGAGCTGCTGAGTGAGAAAAGCCATCCCTGCCCTGACAGCTGGTGGGATCCATCGTGGCTCTCCCCCGAGGTCTGTTGTTCTCCTTGACGGTTCCTCAGCTGCGGTGGGTCTGCGGGGGCAGGTGGCTGATCTCCCCGAAGGGGCCTCCTGAGTTCCTCCGTGGCCCAAAAGCACGGAAGCATGAAAAGCAATCTCTTTAAATACCTCTCTATAGTTACCTGGGGACTGTCCTGGTCCCTGCATCTTTTCTTCTTTAGCAAGTACCCCTCCCGGCAAGCCAGCCATCCTCCTGAGCAGTTCCTCTGCTGCTCGCTGTCTGCCTTCCTGTTATAAACATTACTGATTTCAATTCACACCACCACCCATTGATCTTGGCTGGCTCTAATGCATGATAGCTAGCTAAATTTCAGGCTACTTAAAGAGGGTACCCCCAGAATTTACAGGAGAGGAGAGTTTGAGGAGGCTAACAAGGCTAAGCATCTCATTTCTGTGATGCTGCATCGCTGGGTCATGATGAAAACATCACAAACACCTCCAGCCTGAATCACCCTGGCAGGGTGATGCTGGTGCTGGACCTGACTCTTCACAATTTGTTTGCAGCATCCACAGATTGAGTACATGGCTACCCACCGAGCATAGCCTCATGGGCCTGCTCCCAATTTAGTCACTCCAAACCCAGCAGAGCTCCCTGAAACGTGTACTGTCCAATGATTAGCAAAAAGTGTACTGCACAGCAGGAAGCTTTGTAATTCAGAACATTAAAATGAAAAAAAAAAACAAAACCAACAGCAAAACAAAACAAAATCAAACCCAACAAACTAAACAAAGGAGCAGGAAGAGGTATGAGGAAGCAAGGGTCTTGTAGGCAGAAATTAATTGTCATCAGTCAGTTTTAGTGATGTTCCTTTGGCTGATCCCATGCAAACAGGACAGAAGACAAATGCTGAACAAACCCAGCTGTAAATAGCAGCCCTGGCTCATTTGCCTGGGCGCTTTGCTGCTGAGCATGGCCAGTGACATCTTTTCAAGCACATGTCCACAACTGGAATTCTGGTGCAGCTCTCTGCTTAGTCCAGCTCTGTAGAGATTACTAACCCACTGACTCTAGGGAGCTTAGTCCCAGTTCCAGGTTAATAGGCACCAAAAGCACAACTGGTACCATCCTCATAGACTGGAACTGTTCGTGGAGACTGGACTGTGTCTCCCCTGGCAGCTCTCTGCACCATGACCCTTTTGCCTGCGGGTAGATGCACATGCACAACATCCCTGTCTTTTAGCCTCGTTGCCCTGCAAGGCACTAACTGTAAAGCCAAGAAGCTCTGTGTACAACAACAGGGCTTCTTCCTTCCCCATCTGGGGTCTAGGCTGGGCCCTTACGGAGGTCTCTGATGGCCAAGCTGAATCTGCACTCTGGTCTTCCCCATAGTACATGCCTTTCTTCCACACCTCTGCTTCTGACCACAGACCTAGTAGAAATGGGATTCCATTCTTGGTCTTAGTCACACCAGCAAGTTTAGTTGAAAATGGCTAACAGAGTCAAGTTATGGGAAGGGGACACCAAAACTAGACCTCCATTTCAGCCAGCAGGCACATGGGACAACATATAGGCCTGCATATGAAGTGCACACAGATCACTGAATAATGCTTTGCATGTAGTTGGGTTTAATCTGGGGGAGCAGGAGGCACAGGGAGACATGGTGAAGTCATGATACCCCATGTCCTATCCCAGCCTCCAACAGATCCTGAAACAGAAACTCTGTGTAGGTCCTCTTCTGCATCAGTCTTAGGATCTCAACAAGAGCCAAGGGGCCAATAACTTTCACCTTGGTCCCTCAGTGTTCAGATTCAGGAGCAGGACCAGTGAAACCAAGTAGAGAAAGCACTGATGTTCTTAGCTGTTTCTCCTGCTTTCAGTACCACACGCTAAACTTCGCCATCTTCCTCTGGTTTGGGCACCTTCAACACAAAGATACCCAAACCCCTGTCCCCAAAACCAACAAGCAGGGAAGCGTCAACTTCCACCCAGAAAAAAGAACCAAACATCCAGACTGGCAGAGACCAGGGCATCCCCCTCTTCATCCAGGCAAAGTCACAAAGCCAGGGACCTGCGCCAGTAATTTTGTTCCTGCCGTAGGACACAGGGAGAGATCAGACCCCCTTCTATTTGATGCTAATTTCATCCCTGTGCTTTAAGACCCTTTCAAACCTCTTGCATGCACATATCCGCTGCCATATCACCTCCCTGCACACAAACTGTTACAGCACTTACAGGAATCAACACCAGCCTCTCTCTGTGCCTGTTCCCCATTATTGCTGGTGTTCGTGCGGATCAAAGCCCATGTATTGCAGGGAGGACACAGCTTGAACTGCCCCAGAAATGATGGGGCCAAATAGGCACCCTGCCAGGGCAGCCCAGTTTCTTCAGGAGGCTGAAGTTCCAGCTTTTACTCCTCCAGGTCCCTTCCCTTCTTTACTGCTTCTAAACACTGGGAATATCCCCAGCCAGTAACTGTTTGTTTAATGGCATGGACCACTCAAGACCTATTGGGAACATTCAGCTTAATGAAGTGTGTGGCAATTAATGCTCTGTCAAAACTAGAGCCAGGGAACAAAAAGAAATATATTTAAACTCAATAGATCTGCAATTCTGATGATGTGCTAAAGGACGTCCTTTCCTAGCCTGGTTGTCTCACCCTGCTGGAAGGCTGAAATGTAGGATATCATTATCAGATTGCTGTCTGGAGCGAGTGCAAGAAGTGAGTGTACTACACGGAGAGTCAACAACTGGAGGTGACATTGGCAGAACCACCCCAGGGACACGCAGTTGCTGAATCCTCCCCAGGTTAAAGTGTTGCAGAGGCACACTAAATGATACCTGCTGAGAATCCAAAACCAGTTTTCTAACCTATTTAGCCCAAGCTTGCTTCAGTACTGTCTTGGGGGATGATGGGCTCACAGGAGACAGAATCAGCACCTGTAGATGTTGTAGGACTTCACTGATTATCCGAATGAGAAAAGGAAAATATGGGAGAAGAGATGAGTTGCAGAGGTGATAATGATGCTCTGCCCAGCATGGAAAAAGACTGCTGTGGCTTAGAGTACCCAAGTCCACTCTCTGAGTACTCATGGATAAGCCTCTGTTCCCAGCCTGTTAGGCAAAGATCAGAGAGCCCTTTTCCTCTCCTGGATCAGTTGTCTGCTAGATCTTCAAGACAGCTGGGCTAAGCCCCATCTCAGCTAAGCCCTGGCATCACCCAATGTCTTTGGGACCTGCATCTGGATAGAGGAAACCAGCACTGAAAAAGGGAAAACTCTCTTTCAAAGAAACCTGGGAGAAACTCCAGAGCTATATCCACCATGAGAGACAGGATCCACCAGGTCAGAGAGCTCAGTGCCAAGAAAACCCACAGAGATCAGACACCTCAAAGGGCATCAGACACCTGAAAAGCTCCATGGATCCAGTTCCCCTTGGAAAGACAATTTTTTCATTTTTCAGTCTGCTCCCATTGCCTAAATACGTCAGATATTCAGGGTGGGTCATGAAAAGGGCCAGGAGTGTCTCTCTGCACCCTCCCTTCTGAGACTTTAGCATCCCCATTCTTATATCCAGCAGTTACAGTTATAAAACTGCACTGCAGATGTGATGATTTTGTATCTGGTGTCTGTGTTTCCCTGCATCTAAGTTTCACCCTGTATTCCCATACAAAACATGTTGGGGCAGCTGCTATGGGTCCTGAATACAAGAAGATATTAAACAATGGATTTTTTTTTTCTTTTTAAAGAAGCATAACTGAAAAGCTGAGCCTTTCACGGGGCTGCCACTCATTAAATTACCCGTAAAGTCCCCTCACAGCAATAACGGGAGTAGCTGCCTGTGAAACTCCCTCAGCAACTGTATGTAAATTCCACCTTTATTCTCCCTGCTACAACAATAGCAAATTCAGATGGTAATTGCTGATGTTTCTGCATTGTGATCATGTCCACAAGCTGTCGGGTTCACAATGGAACTGATCACTTTATTTTTCTCATTTTTCTCTCCCCCTACATCTCCAAAACAGGACATTTCCACATAGACGCATGAATGAGTGAATTTACTGCTGAAATAGCGGCACTGACACAGGAAATCTCTGCTCTGCCACTCTTAAGCTCATATCTAATTCTCCCTGGTATCCAGTGATAGGACCCGTGGGAATGCTTCAAAGCTGTGCCAGGGGAGGTTTAGACTGGACATTAGGAAGCCTTTCTTACTGAGAGAATGATCAAACACTGAAACAGGCTTCCTAGAGAGGTGGTTGATGCCCCAAGCCTGTCTGTTTAAGAGGCGTTTTGGACAATGCCCTTAATAACATGCTTTAACTTTTGGTCAGCCCTGAATGGGTGAGGCAGTTGGACTAGATGATCATTGTAGGTCCCTTCCAACTGCAAATATTCTATTCTATTCTATTCTATTTGTAAGGTCTTTAATGACCCCAGAGAAAAGCAGTGGGGCAGGCAGGGCTTGTCCAAATCACAAAGATCTGAGTGTTTAAACTGAGTCAGGAACCCCCTTTTCAGCACCCAGAAAGGAGTTACCCATGCTTGCCTCATCCATAAAACACCCCAGTGACTGCATGTAAGAGGGACAGCCCCATCAGGAGCTGCCCATATGGGTCCAGTGTGGGGGGATTCACTGCGGGACACAAGGTAACCTGTTTCCCAGGTGCCAAGCTCTGTTCAACCCCCCTCCTCCAGGAGCTGTGAAGCGGTATCAGCTCTTGCTCACCGCTGCTGAGGTTTGGGCTTAAGCTGGAGAGATGTCAGGTAAAATCCCCAGTGTTTTTAGAAGGGTAACGCAGGAAAACTTTACACGTGAGCAGAAACCAGCCCTTCCTTGCCCCATGTTTTGCTGGTGATCTCTCACTGTATGCTGGCTCTGCTTTCAAGGGTGAACAGACTAGACAGCAGGGGCAAAAACAGACGGAGAAGCCAGGAGCTAGAAAGCAGCACACCTTCCCCAAGCACACTCAGCAAGTCCATGCCAGGAGGAAGGTGAGGCAATGAAAATGCACCCATCCGATTCCCTTTGCCATTCGGTTGGCAAATCCAAAACCAAGGCAAATACAAAGCCAAACACATTTCTCTGCAAGTTCAGCTGATGTCTGGACCTGGGGACTCTTGCTGGAGGAATAGAGTTTGTGTGGTAAGGAGCTGAAGAGGTCAAGGGGAGGTTTGAGAGCCTGCCCCTGGGCAATTATTCATAGCTTTTTATCAGTCTCTGAGCTTTCACGGTCACTAAAGCTCACCACAAACATAGGAAATGACTTATCAAGTTATTTCTGCCCTGGGGGAGTTTCAAGGGGAGGAGAGCTGTGCCACATAACATGATTCCTGCAGCAGGGAGGATGGCTGTTGATTCATTTGTCCTTATGCCTCTGGCCCCTCTGCTGCACCACAAACCCCTTTCAGGCACAAGTCCAGGCAAAAGCTCAGCCCTGCTGAGGAGATGTCACGTTTTGGCCAGCAGAACTGGTCAAGCATGAAGCAAAGCTTCCCAACAACTGAGGTTTGGAGGATGTGTCCTGCAGTGAGAGATTTATGGAGTTCAGCCTACTTAATGCAGCAAAGGTTAAGAAGCAACTTGTTCATGGGTCTGTAAATGCCTCTCCAAACAGTAGAGAATGAACGCTGTATGACTTCTTAATCTAGCAGATGGAGGTAGAAAAACATCTAAGGACTAGAAGGTGAAACACCACTAACAAAACAGAAGTGAAATGATGAGTATGTGTGAGGAAGCAGGGTCTGCATTTCTTAAGAGCAATGAGTACAGCAAAAGAATAGAAAAGTTTAAGAGAAAAGGCAGGAAAATCCCCAACACTTCAGCCTAGGAATATCTTGACTCAGTTTTTTGAGAACTAAGAAGCTCCATTTGAATCTCAGTTTCAAGTTCTTTGCTGGAATGAATTAATGAAATTCTCCAGAAGAGACATGAAACCAATCAGAATTGTTCATCATAAAAATCCCTCTAGCCCTGGAGCCATCTACTTTACCAAGGAGCAAATAATTTATTTCAGGGGCACACATTTAACCCTGTTTTGCAGTCAGCATCTTTGATCCCTCCAAGATGGGGATGTGAAAAGCAGAAGGACCAGAGCATGCTGGTTATCTCTTTGGGCCACCAAAATGTGACAGCACTGCAATGGCCCTTCCAGGAACAGATTATGTGGAGACAAGACTAATTAGACATTCATTAAGTGCCTAACTCAGCACAGCACTTAAGCACACATTTAACCTTCTCTCATTACAGTGTCACATCAGTGTCCCTTTTAAAGCTCCAGCTCTGATTACAGTGAAGCCAGCTCACTTCTGGGAGGGTCACTGGGATTTTCAGACCATGAAGTCCCAATGCCCTATGTTTCAGGAAGTTTTCCCATCTTCAGCTCCCTGGTCTCCTACCCCAAACGGGTGTGGGAGCCTATTCCAGGAATGTCAACTTGCATTCCTAAAAGAGAGTTCATGTCTAAACATCAGGCCCTACAACCAGTCTCTGCCTTCTTCCCGTGTTGCCCGAGTCAGCCAAGAGAGATCTGATGCTGGCTAAAAATAGTTCCCCTGTTTAATTGTCTTCTCCTAGAAAAAAATCCCCTGTTCAAGCCTTCCTGGAGTAGCAGTTGGAGGTAGCAGTAGCAAGGAGGGGAGATGTGGGGGGTGGGCTGCTGCCGCCAATACATTTTCAAGTGTGTCTTGCTGATCCCCAGGACAAGCTCCATGTGCAGCAAGACACCAAAATATCTCCTGCCGCCTCTGCACCTTGACAGATTCTTCCCACCCTCACCACCGCCCGTGTAACCTCTGCAACGTCTGCGTGGGACAGGGAGTGCGAAGAGGGTGTCTCACTAAACCCGGGAAGCAAATTTGGAACAGTCTTTCCTACCTCCAGACATTGAAGAACAGATGCTCCAGACAAGGCAGGGTCACTTCAGCAGCGTTATTTTATGAAGTCCCTTGTAAATGACCACAAACATCCCTATGTACCTGAATCAAGTGTACATTCACTGGCCATGAGTGAAATCAGGGTGTCAGTTGGGTTTCTTGAGTGTCCCAGTAGCTATGGAGCAACAGAGTCAGTGTGCCCACTTCTCAGTCGTGGCCAGGAGATTTGTGGTCTGGGTCAGTAGCAGAAGTTCATCTCCCAGCTCTGCTCTTTGGCCACCAAAGCCAATGTCCAGCCCAACAGAACTATTCTCAGCCTGCTCTTGAGTGTCTTCAGACACCATCTAATCCAGCACACAGCCACATACATGTATTCTCCATCCTTTGGTATACCAGTGCCCGGGGATGGGGAGTGAACCTTTCCCAAGGGATCTCACCCACAGACTCTGCGAGCCAAAACACGGCTGCTTCCAAGGCAGCGTCTCATTGAAGCCTCTGTAGATTTGCACCCATCCATTTGCTTTGGAAATATCCAAGGTATAGAAGAGGCACATCAGGAAAAGTCAGGCTCCACATTTCGGGATGGTATCTGGGTGTCTGGCAGTTCCTCATGTGCCTTGAAAGTCATCAGATTAGATTAGTACAACACACACATATACCTTTGTTCAAAGACGAAAGTGTCAAGACAGGCCCAGAAACAAAAAATACTCAGGAAGCAGCAGGGGACAGAGGGGGGAAAGGAAAAAAAAAAAGCTTGTAAGGAAAAAGAAAAATGCTGCAAATACAATCAGGACAACAATGACAGCCATAACCAGCATCAGCACTTGGAAATCAGGAACGCTATCAAAATATTCCACCCACAAAATGCTGTTAAGTGATCACTGGCTCTCTGTCCAAATTGGATCTCGCCTCCATCTTCCTGATCAAGCCTTTGCAAAAATCAAAACAGACGCAGTGACAGACAGAGCAGCACATGGAGAAGCCGGGCAGCCTGCAAGCATCATTTCTATGTAGATGGCATCCCACCAGTGAAGATGATAATTCTGTATCCTCAATATGGAGCAGATGTGAGCAGCCAGCAAAAAATTATCTACACTCTCTACAAATATTTGACACCCAAAAAGGATTTTGATTCAGCCACCTTTGAGCCTCTTTCATATTTATTTTCTGGGAACATTCAAGCACTCAAGCTGGACTAGGAGAGATCTTTACAAAAGCCAATATTAAGCTTGAATGCTTCAGGATTTGCTGAAAATCTTATTTCAAATTTCACCTTTGGTTGCAATGAAAAAGGTCATGCTGCTTGGGTTGAATGCATAAATCATCCAATCAGCAAATGCAAAGCATGACACATGACTTAACAAAGCTTGCATCACTCCGAGGAGGCAGCCAACACAGTACTCCTCACAAGCTGTTCACACAGGAGAAAAGGGGATTGCAAAGAAACCCGAAATCTGGAGAGTGAATATTGCCGTGTGCTCATAGCCATGGAGGGAGGCACGGCTGAAGAACTAATTTGCAGGATTTATGGCTCGGCTGTGTGCCTTCACGTATTGATTCACAGATCAGTGAGAAACAAAATCTCTCCCAAAATACACTGACGAAAGCACTAGTACCTGATCATATACTAATCTCTCAGCTAACGCCAGACTGCGGTCTGCAAGAAAATCATGCTGCACAGCTTGGACCTGTGCCTGGTAACCTCCTTCCTACTGCAAGCAAATTTTACCTCCTTTCCCCCCCGCCTTAAGAAATTCCCCCCTGATTGGGGGCAGCTGAAAAAAAACAGGCAGGAGCCCCAAAGTCCAGACGCAGATGGATGCCAACTTTCTCCCGGTGGCAGAGGACATTTCAGTCCAGCACTTGAAGAAGATGAGACCCTTGGTGGGGGGTGGGGGGTCAGGTGTGGGTCTGAACCTCGCCAAATTGGAGGCTTCCCTCCTTGCTGCCCAGATTCCTATTTAGCATCACACCTCCGCTTTACATAACCTGCCTGCTGGCAGGTGGGACAGGAGCTGAGAATAAACAGATCAGAGTGGATCTAACACAGGTGCTGAAAAAAAAGATTCACTTTCGGACTCCCTGATTCCCTTTGGCTTTGCATGGCACCGTTACACCAGTGGAGACCACATTGGATGTCTAGAAGGAGCATCGTCCTCCTCAAATCAGTGCCCAGATCAAACCTGAAGAGCATCTCACCATAATTCATAGCTCTTTTTGTCATGCCTCTTCCACCTCCCTAGTCCCTTTCCAGCCCGTACCGTCCTCAAGATCATCAACAAAACACTGATGAGATATCTGAGGAATGAGCCCCAGCAAAGGCACATGTGCAGCAAGTAATCCCACAGAAGCAGCATGGTGAGTTTTCTTCCTGAAAGCCTCCAGAGGGAAAACGAGGCTAAGAACAAAATAAGCGTGCCTTCTGTTGCCGTTCCCTTGAACCAGACCTGAGAATTAAGTTTTTCCCATGAATTAAAATGGTTGATAGGGCTGCTGAGTGCAGTCTGCCTCAGGAGGTAGCTTGGATCCTGGCTTTTCTAGGACATCTGTAATTACGTTGGAAAACTGCTCACCCTCAGGTAAGACTCTCCCTCTCAGCAGCTCTGAGGCTGCAGAACTAAAACAAGCAAGGCACAAGCCCCAGGAATTAATGAAACAATTTGGGGTATATTTAGGGGAAGCTGCTTTGCAATTTCAGTCGCAGGCTCATAAAGAGCCATCGAGGATTACCAGACCTGCCTATCAATTAGGAAATAAAGTTTTCCTACCAGGCATCCACAGACTCAGACACAGAAGCGAAGGGGACGGTGTGAGACCCAGGAGAGGAGAACCCAACCAGCCCTCCCTCCCAAACACCCTCAGCCTCCCTCCACTCACCCAGGAACTCCACTCCGCTGCTGTCCTTGGGGCTGCTCATGCAGTTCTCCAAGTAAATTCCATCCTTATAGCAATCTTCCTTCTTCCTCGTGAGCCCCAGGATCTCGCTGGCCTGATCTAGGACCTCCCCTCCTGAGCAAGAGCATGGGGTCTGCATAATGCCGCACGGATGGGAGCTGCTGCTGATGGCCAAGCACGCGTCCAGCCACTTGCAGAGCATCTGGCAAGCGGCTTTGCTAGGGTTCCTGTTGCCCACCACGAGGTACTCCACCGAGAAGTCCCTCTCCTGAGCCTTTGTGGGCTTCCACCGCACGGGCCAGCTCTCCACCCCCGGTGGCGTGGTCTGCTTCATCTGGAGGAATTGCTTGTTGGACTGGAGGAAGGCATAGCGGGTGGACCCATCGCAGAGCTTCAACACATCGTCGAAGCTCTCCATGCCCAGGTAGGTGCGGGTGGACTCCAGGAAGGAGTCGAACTGGTAGGTGCGGATGTGCTGGTGGTCACATACGCCAGTAGGTTTTAGGATCTTCATGTACAAAGTGTACCTCCGAGGGTCAGGGTTCTGGATAATCCAAGAGCAGAGAGAGGAGTTCAATGGGAAGACGGCAAAGGAGGAGAAATACCCAAAGAATTTCCCCTGGACCAAAGTGGTGCAGGGAGTTTGTGCCAGGTCCAGAGCGACCACGGTCCACACAAAGTAGAGTGGCGATACCAAAAGCAGGTTCAGGGCAGATCCAATGCTCCTCATCCTAGGTCTCTGGTCCTCTGGAACTCAAAGTAAATGTCAAGCAGGCGCCAGATCCTGGACATAACAGGGACCAGCTTAGAGGAAAAGTGAGAGTTTAAGAGGCTCTGGATCCGAAATCAAGCCAATCCTCCCATGTCTGGATTTGAGCTCCCTCCTGTGGCCATAAACAACACCTGGAAAAAAAGGGAAGGAAGGGAGGAGGGGAGAGAAAGAGAAGAGATTTGGGATTTGGGTTTTTTGGTGGTGCTTTTTTTTTTTTTTTAATTAACCCTTTGCAAGGCTGAGAATCCACACAGCATCCCCAGTCCCAGCACATCTTATTGGGGGAAGATGCAACCCCACATCACCATCCCCATGCTAGGTTTGGGGGTGTCCCCATCCCTGGGATGTCCTAACCCCCAGAAGGGGCCCCAGCTGTGGCTCACATTGGGGGGACAACATAGTTGTGATCCCACTTTCCCAGCACCCTCTGCCCAGGCAGTGCCCCTCTGCTGAGCCTTTGCAGTGATTTCTAACCATCTCCCCAAAGCAAACATCACTGATTTCTGGTTTAGGGAGTTTCTACCCCTCCCCATCCCAAGGGAGCCAGGGTGCTGGTTCAATGAAGGCTTCAGGCTGCACTTGGGGAGGGTGGGCTGGAGGTCGGCATGGGCGGGTGGGCTCTGCCTCCTCTCTTCCTCCTGCCAGCCCTTGGATTTTTGCTTCTTTCTGTCTCTCCTTTTCTCTTTCCTTCCGCCTCTTCCACCAAACCAGTGCAGGGGAATGGAGCTGTTGTTCAATACCTCAACCCTGGTCTAACCCTGAGCCCAGACAGGAGGCCAGGGCTGGAAGGAGCTGTGCACCCAGTACAGGAGGAAAAAAGGGTGGTAGAGGCAGATTTTACATCTTCCCACATCAGGCAGCCACCTCGCCTTTCACCCCTGTGTGCAGGACACCCCAAAGCCTGCGCTACTGTAGCTGGACATAAAGCATCTCCAGAGAGTACGAGTCCTCCCTGCGACCCCCAGGACCTCCTTCAGACTCCAAAACCCCTTCAGTAAAGGTAATATCACTCTTGCATTGCCCTATGGGACCCGTTCCCTGCAGCCCTTTGTAGCCCAGATCTCCTCTTCAGCCCAACTGCCCAGACCCCTGTGCCTCCCCTCCATGCCGAAGAGACTCCTGCACCCTCCGCTCTCTTCTAAGTCTCCTTCTTTCTTACCCCACCAAGAAGACCTCCCCCTGTGCTCCTATTCCCCCCCATCTCCCCTCTTTCCAGGGGAGGAGAAAGAGGGGTAAGCACCGTCAGTAGCAGGACTCTCTTCATTTTTGTCCACCTGCCCCATGCAGCGTGCACCCCCATGTTTGGGGATGGGGCTTATTAACAGATGCAGGAGTTGACAGGCAGGAGGGGCAGACCCTCAGGACGTGGGGCAGAGCTTCTCCCACTGCTGGGCGTACAGTCACGGCTCTTTTCCTTCTCACCTTTCCAGCTATTTCCTTTCCTGCCCTTTTGGCTCACCCCTGGTAGAGAAAATCAACATTCTCCCCTTGGGTGAGGTTTGCCTTGGCCCTGCAGCATTTACCGCCCCCGAAACAGGGCTGCTGCCCAATTTCAAAAGAACAGATCAGACCCATGGTGGGGAGGTTTCCCTTACCAAGTCAGACTACTGCCTTGATTTCAGGAGCCTCTATGGTCGACAGGTTAGTGAAAAGCAAGTGCTCAGGGCATCTGCAATGAAGCTTGAGCGCAAGCAGCCCAGCTCCTGAGATGCTAACATTGCCCTGACCTGCAGCCCCAAAATAATTCAGATCATATGGGATGTGTTTCTCTGTGATCAGGGACCACGGTGGCACTGCCAGGAAGGAATTAGGGTGAAAGTCTACGGAGAGGGGCACTTGCTGCAAGGGAGGAGGGAAATGTACCTTCTCCACTGCAGCCATTGACCTTCCTCACAGCCCCATGGTGTCCAGACTGCTGACCCCCAGTCCTGCCCTCTCCCACACCACTGCCAGGCTCTGCCTTCCCAGACTGCAAACAGAGGAAGATTTCACAGCAGCCAAATTCCCAGCAAATCTACAGTTCACACAGGTAAAGCAAATCCTGCCCCCCCAGGAGAGACGGAAAAATAAGAGATGAAGCCCGTAGACCATTCTGTGCATCTTGGAGGAGATAAGAAGCCAAATGCATCTCCACATTCACCCCTTGGTTTCTCTTGTTGCACTATATCAAAGCCTTATCTTTGCATCACCCCTTTTCTGCAAAAGCCCTTTTTTCTGGGGAGGAAAGGGTTAGGTAATTCGAAAGTCAGATCCGCTATTTGCAAACTGTGTTTCATCTGAACTTCAAATCACTGCAGCCTCTTCCAAGCAGATTCCTGAGTGTCTGTTGGACCTGACACTAATCAGCATGGAGTCCAAATGCATTTGCACTTAAATTTTTTAGAAGTCAGGTCCCCACTCCTGACAGTGGTTTGCAGCCTGCAAAGCTCCGCAGTGCAAATCTCCCCGTGCCAGACTCCTGCCTGCCTCGGGGACCGGATTTCAGGAACGCAGCCTGCTTAGTGGATGCAAAGTAGTGCTTGCTTGCAAAGAAAACCACAGGTATCAACTAAACATCCTATAAATTTCCAGAAAGGTCATCCTGATTAGCAGGAGGGGTTGCTTGCAAATGACTGTGAATGCCTTAAATATCAGCTTTGGTAACAGAAAGGTGCTTGCTTAGCTGAGACTCTGAAAGGGACCGCTGGTTCGCCTTTCCCTCACTGCAGGGCAGTGCCTGAGCTGCTCGTGTTGTTTGCAAGCAGGCACAGCCTTTGCAAAGCCAAAGTCTATCCCATCTTCTCACCCATGAGCCAGCCAGGGATCATCTTAACCTCTGGTCCAGACAGTGAAGGAACCAGGTTGGAAGCAGGAGCCAGTGGTGCCTCCATACCGATGAGATGATTAGGAGACAGGGCATGCGCCGAGATCCAGTCCTTAATGGTGACTTCAGTGCTTGGGATTTAGCCCAAGGCTCCTGCCCCCCACAAACCCATTTTTTCTGACACTGGCCACAGTCCTGCTGCTGAATGAGGATGCAGCGAGCACAAAATGTGTTCCCCCTCGCCACCCCTCTCTGGGAAAAGCACCGTAAAAGCCAACAAACTTTAACTAAACAGACCCGTTAATGGGACGCTGTGTTATGGTTGTTAGGTCTCAGAATTGATTTCCCCTGAATGCAGTCCCATCTGGAAGGTTTTGCCATAAGGAACATAAACATATTTTTTCTCCTTCAACTAATACTTGCTGAAGTGGGAATCTTTACATAGAGCAGAAGCGAATAGACAAAAGCCCCTCCACACCTGGATCTTTGGCTCAACACATGTTGGACCTGGCAGGGAGGGAAGGTGCAGTGAGCACTTGACTGGCTGTTGCATTTCAGCAGAGACATCCATCTTCAACACTTTAATCCAGAAAAAATCCCAAGGGGGACATATACCAGAGGCTGAAGCAGCCTGCAGCTGGGGAAGTGATATTAAATGCGTGAAAAGTCAGATTATTCCAGTGTTGGGGATCATGTTCCTATGGCACACAGGCAAATTTGCCCGTATTTCCACGGTTGTTGCCACAGCTAGTGTCTAGGTAGCCTGGCTATTTCTGTGATTTTGTGTGATGGGAGACATCCACGCCTGGTCCCATCCCTTGAGTACATGCCACCCTTCCTGCCCGCTCCTTCCAGTCCTGTGCCTGGGAGATGGGTCTGGCAGAGAAGCCTTTTCTGGAGTAAAGCTTGGGGACAGCAGGTGACCGTGAGTACCTTGGGCTGTCCCTTGCCTCCATTTCTCAAGGACAAACCAAAGGGCAAAAATATTGTCTTCTCTGAGTGTGTGCCCCTGGCAGAACGCTGCTGTTCATCCCAAGCAACTCACAGAAAGAGGCTGACAAGTCTGGTCCAAATGGCCCTTCTGCCCTGGTTACCTTGTGCAGGTGTTAGAGATGAGGAAGCAGAGGGCTATAAAGAGATGTGAGCCACCAGCGTGGCTCCTGCACCTTCACACCACTGCACAGAGCCTTGGTAATTTTTTCTACCTCCTTGCTGAGTATTTGCCATCCCACCCTGGCACCCACCGGAGCAGTCACGGTTCAGAAACACAACCCGAGACAGACCTTCACAGCTTAAACAAAACCAGGCAGGGACTGAATCACATGTTACACCTGGCACCTGGGCTGCCCAAAGGGTTTAGACATCCAGTTTGCACTGGTCCCAGTGCATTTTGGAGCCTGAAAGCTGTGGTGAGCTGTTTGGTGGTGGACCCTATTTTCCTGCAGTAATGGTAAACCAAGATGATCCAGGCCTGAGACTGGAGTTTTCCACAACCCTCATGTCCCTGTTTGCTTACTGCACATGTTTGTACATCCCAAGCACACCCTATGCCCATCCTGGGGATGCACATGGGACATGGGGATGCACATGGGACATGTGTGAGCAGGGAGGGATCGGGGCATCCCCTGACTCTGCCTACAACTGCCTTCACCCTCTGCCTATGAATAGCCCCGCGTGCCAATTCACCCCATCCCACCAAGACCTTCCAGATGGATACCTCCAATCTGATGTGTCCAACTTTGTAGCTGTGCCCCAGCATAAGGATTTCAGCTCTGCACGAGCAGGAGGAGCCCATGAAATGCCGGCGGTGCTGCAATGTGCCCTGCTTTGCAGAGTCTGCGCATCACACGGAGTCCTCCCACACAGGAAGGGCAACCTCCATGGTTGTGCATCTACCACCTTCCTCGCTTGTGCTGGTGGCACAGGACTTTTGGTGCAGCACCCTGGATCTGGCCAATGGAGGGCACTCTTAGACGTACACACAAACACACACACGCACACATACAAACACTCCATGGAAAAAAAAAAGAGGAAAAAAATCAAAACAACGGCTGCAGAGGGGGCATCCTTCCCCACTGCTGCCTGTAGGACCTCTTCCAACGCCTTCACCCTGATCTGCCCCCACTAGCTCAGCTGTACCCCAACTCCCCTCTCTCTGCCCACCCGCTCAGATGTGCTGTCGTCCAAGATTTACCTCCCTCTGCTTTTCCTTCTCCTGACCTTGGTAGATGGCTGACATCCCAGCAAGGTGAAAACCACTCTCATCAAGCTAATCCTCCTTTCCTGGGGCTTCCCATTTCCCTGTAAGAAGTCCTCAGATATCAAACAAAATATCCCTTTTGCTGGAGGCAGAAAACCACCTGGCACTGAAAAGCTCGGTCCCTTGCCACTGTGAGAAAACATGGGAAATGAGTATGCTCTGTCCTTATTCACAGGGAACTGCTAGCAGGAAAAAAAAAAAAAAAAATGCTGCAACCTTTTGGAAATCTTTTTGCTACAGAGGTGAGTGAGTGAAGCACGGTGGAAATGCCTGGAAGAAACAGGATGGCATCTGCGAACTGACAGAACACAGAGGAGTCAAGGAGGGCTTGGACCTGGCTGTCATTTGGCTGCAGTGGCTCTCCTGGGCTGCAAGGAGAGGAGTTAGCCCTAGACAGCATCTAGAGAGGGATGGAGCTTGGACAAGTCCCAGAGCGGTGCTTCTTCCATAAAATCAGTGCTCAAAATCAGGTTTTTCCTTAGTATTGTTTTTAATGATCCATTTTCTGTTTTCTGCGAGTATTTATTTGGCTCTGGCGCTTCCCAGCAACAGTTTATCTATAGAGACTCGTGCTTATTTTCTGGCACAGCAGAATCTAGTGAAAACCGGGACCTGAAAGAGCAAAAGGATGACTTGGTGGGTGTTGCAGGATTGGGAAATACTTTAGGTCTCACCCTGACTTCAATGGCACATCCATTCTCTGGTGAGGCATTTCAGACATGGACCACATCCTGGAAAGGCTGCCAAACCAGTTCCAGCTGGAGCTCCCTAGGTCTGGATCTAGTCTGGTCAGATCTACCTTTGGACCAAATGCTGAGAGCTGAACTCAGACAAAACCCCGTTGGGAAGCAAAGAAAAGCAGACAAGGGTCAGATAGATGAGAGTTCAACCCTGCTCCCCTCCTGCTGTTTCACTTCCCAAAAACATATTTCTGCATGGACCCCTCCAATCTGGCATATTTGCTCCACCGCTGTAGAGACTGATGTACTGCCCACTGCTTCTATCCATCTCAGTCTCCTGAGCGCAGAGAAAGCCTGATTCTCACCTGCCTGCCGTGTTAGTAAATCATGTTTATACACACTAGCATCCTTCATCCCAAATCTCTTTCAGCTCCAACCTGGAAAGGCACCCTCTTTAGGGGTGGACTCCAGCAGACATGTAACAGCCTGCAGGAACAGCATGAATAGGGTGGGAAATATTTGATCTTGTGATGGGGATTGGCTTGTGGGGACAGAATCCTGGTAGCATTTCAATTTTCAAAGGCTGGAAGTGGGGATTTGGGGAAAGGGAGGTCTGAGAGGTGATATATAGAAACGGATCATACTGGGATGCCCCAAGAGGCTTTCAACCACCATGAGGAAACTCCAAAGCCTTGAGCTTTGGTTGAACCATTCCATCTCTGATCACCTTCAGCACTGGCCAGATGGGGAGACACTATCAGGGGGAGCCAGAGGCCAGATTTTAATCCTGGCTCCAGGATTTGTGCACCCTCTCAGTTAAGCATCTCTGCCAATCCATGCTTCAGTTTTGCCACCTGAAAAGACAGATGTAAGAAGCATCCTCTGCTTTTCTCTAGTGCTCTGTGATCTGAAAAGCTCCAGCAAAGTGCTGAAGATGGTGATTCATTTCCAACCCACTAGGATTTCATCCTGAGGTGAGATTAACAACCTTAAAGACTGCTCCGGATCATGTTAATTGAAGATGGGCCCATAGGTAAAACTCTCAGGCAGAGGTGTAGGCGGTTCAGGCTCAGTTCCTGGCTCTGCATGCTTTTTGCAGTGAGTGGGATCAGGAGACAGCTGAGCAGAAAGACTGGACCCTAAAATCTAGGACCCAGCAAAACTTCTGTAGAGAAAAGCCCAGCAGACAAGGAGGGCCAGATGTGCTAAATCTGGTCCCAGATGTGGCTGCCGGAGAGAAGTGGGCCCAGGGCTCTCCAGCACCTTCTGTTGGGTCCAACACAGCCTCAGACAGATGTCGTGTGTGTCCTTGCTGTCTTTTAAACATCACCTCAGCCTGAGCTGCAGCTGTGTTTTTGTCCTCAGCTTTCCTCTACGCGGGTACAACGTCATTGGCATGGCCTGCTGGAAGTACTACCAAGACTGGGAGTTTCTCAAGGACTGCCTGACAGAGGGATGGGTTAGATGCCATTGCATAGCAAAGTCAAGGAGCCTACAGGGTTCTTGGCAGAAGGCAGCTGATGGAGGTCATTAGAACATTACATCTTTCTCTGCCTCAGTTTGCCATTAGCAAAGCAGATTTAAACTCTAGTTAACAGTAGTAAGGTACAGTCTGCTGCGAGTTTAGGCTGGTCATTGCTCCACACTGTCCCCAGGTATTTCCTCACACCCAGGGGAATACACAACTCTTCTGATCCCAGTAAGATCAGTCTTCCCTCCATCAAACATACCCTCTGACTACCCTAGCTCCCATCCATCCCCACCAGTGGTACCACCGGAGGAGCAATGCACATTGCCAAAAACCACCCTGGATTCTACACCAGCAAATCCTAGAAAACTCCCGCTTCCCCTGTTTCTTTATTTCTGCCTGTTAGTGCTCCACGGCCAACTCTTTGGGGTCTTTTTCCTTAACCCTCCTGGGTGTGAGGGTTACACAAGAGGGCCTCTGAGGGCAAGGTCATTCTAATGGATGGCAGAAAGCAGGCAGGGGCTAGACCGCTTCCATCGCCGCTCATTCATGCGGGGCACCGGGATACGATTGATTGGAAATTCAGCTGGAGGTTAAAAGCACTGGCGTTAGCTGGGAAGCTAAGTGGGACCCCCCGGGGAGAGGGGGTGTTTACGGGGGGGGGCTGTGTGTGCATGCTGAGGCTCAGGTTTGCATGAGAGCGTGGGCAGAGCAATGGTTGGCAAATCCGAAACTGGGCTTTGTGATTCACGGGGTTGCACATGCACAAGCCAAAGCTGAGTACACGTCCTGACGCTGCTCACTTATGCGTCCCGCATAAATCATATGCACCAGGGCTCATTTTGTGGTCCCTGAGGCTGAGAGCCTTGACATAGCTCACGTCCACATGGCTAAATTGCCTATTCCCCAAAGCAGAACAGCCTTGCCACAGTGCCTAATGCTCTCTCCTGACCTCTGCCCAGGCACGGTCTGGGGTGGTTGTTGTTGGCTGGGGCCAAAACTTTGCCGGGATGTGTCCTGAGATGTGTAGGCAGTGGTGGGACAGTGTTTCAGGCCATATACTGGCCCTCTGGAGTTACTGGTTCAGAGATGGCTACAGAGGATAAAGGAAAAGCTGGTGCCTTGGCCAAGGCATCCGGAGTTCTGCTCCTACCCAGTCTGTCCAGACCCCCTGGGACTGAATACCAACTGGATTCAGCCCTTTGCCTGCCCCACAGCAGCCTGGAGCTGGGCTGGCCAAAGGAAAGGAGAAAAAAGGGATGAAAACCCAAGTAGCTGTTTTTGCAACCAGCTCCAGACCAGGATCTGCACTAGCTCAGGTCCTGGTGCTTGTCCCAGCACCGGGAAAGTAGATTTCTACTTTGCTGTCCTTCAGCTCCTTAGGTGAGTGGGTATGGTCAGCAACAGGGGATGACCACAACCAGAAGCCTTTGACCAGCCCTGGATATGTGGAAGTTTTGATGCGTGCTCTTCATCTGACTCCTTTCATGGCTTTGTGCTCTCTCTCAATGACCGTGCCTCAGTTTCCCCATCTGATAAACAACATTGACACTACCCCAATGATGGGGATAGAGTTCCTAGGCAGCAGCTGGGAAAAGAAGGAAAGACTACATCAGGGTCCAATTTTACAGCAACCCTGAAGGTGCACCATGCTCAGTTTTAGAATGCTGCTGTCTCAGCACAGTTAAAGCTGGATTGGGAATGTTTCCTCTTTTGACAACAGGAATTCAGCTCATAATTTTAGGCATTCAGTTACCAATGCCCAGTGAGGATGTCTTTAAATTGCACACAGAAGGACCGTAAGATAGTATTGCTCAGATTTGCAATTTTCCTGTACCTCTCAGCAGGCGGAAGGTGGAGATTCAGGTTATGGCTACAAGAGACACATGAAAAACAGGTCCTTTTAGTAAAAGCAAAACTGTGACTCTCGCTTGCCTCACTTTCACTCTCTGTAGAGTGAGCTGCACAAGAGAACTTGACCTACAGGACTATGCTAGCTATGGGAGTGATTCCAGCTGCTTCTACACAGTCTGAAATGAGGGGCTTAGAAGTCTTCTGATACCAAACTTCCCCGTGGCATGGAGACGGTAGAAATACCTGAGCTTGACCAGAGTGTGGGACCTTTCTACCAAGTTGAGCAGAGACCCTGAAGGTGGAAAGAATCAGGAACATACCAGATGCCCTTTAA
The DNA here is from genome assembly GCA_027564655.1 of Leptodon cayanensis. Taxonomy (NCBI): domain Eukaryota; kingdom Metazoa; phylum Chordata; class Aves; order Accipitriformes; family Accipitridae; genus Leptodon; species Leptodon cayanensis. Next base: position 52,014,501 of record JANXJC010000028.1, on the reverse strand, counting down.
AGCCCCAAGTTTCAGTGGGGTTGGATCCAGCCATGACCTTGAAGCAGCAGAAGTCTGCAACCTGAACTTACAAAACAGAAGAATGATAAATATGTGCATTTCTACAGCACCTTGTCTCCAAGGTCCTTGAGGGACATGGGGAGCAGCAGTGAATTAAGCCTCATGACGCAGAAAGCCATCCTTACTGGCCCCAAAGGCCACACACAAACAAAAGGAAGTACTTTTTCACACAGCTCATAATTCAATTGGGGACCTCATTGCCACAGGATGCTGCGGAGGCTAAATGTATAAAAGAGTGCCAAAATGGATTAGAGAATTTGTGGAGGACAAGTCTATCAGTTCCTATTAAACACGAAGGTCTGGATGCAACTGCCAGTCTCAGAAGTGTCTACTCTTCTTTGCCTTTCCTTCAGTCTCTCATTGTGAATTCAGATGGACTTGGATGGCCCTGGGTCAGGGCAACCTCTAATATCAATACAGGCTGGCGGGTGAATGGATTGAGAGTAGCCCTGCAGAGAAGGACTAGGGGATACTGGTGGATAAAAATTGGACATGAGCCAGCAATGTGCTCTTGAAGCCCAGAAAGCCAATTATATCTTGGGCTGCATCAAAAGAAGCGTGGCCAGCAGGTCAAGGGAGGGGATTCTGCCCCTCTGCTCTGCTCTGGTGAGAGTCCCCTGGAACACTGTATCCAGCTCTGGGGTCCACAACACAAGAAAGATATGGACCTGTTGGTGTGGGTCCAGAGGAGGGCCAAGAAAATGGTCAGAGGGCTGGAACACCTCTCCTGTGAAGAAAGACTAAGAGAGTTGGGGTTGTTCAGGTCGGAGGGCTCCGGGGAGACCTAATTGCAGTTTTTCAATATATAAAGGGGGCTTATAAGAAAGATGGAGAAGGGCTTTTTACCAAGGCCTGTAGTGACAAGACAAGGGCTAACGGTTTTAAACTGAAGGACGGTAGGTTTAGACTGGCTATGAGGAAGAAATTTTTTACAATGAGGGTGGTGAGACCCTGGACCAGGTTGCCTAGAGAAGCTCTGGATGCCCCATCCCTGAAGATGTTCAAGGTCAGGTTGGACGGGGCTTTGAGCAACCTGATCTAGTTAAAGATGTCCCTGCCTATTGCAGGGGTTATGTGGAATAGATGATCTTTAAAGATCCATTTGAAACCAAACCGCCCTATGATTCTGTGATTCTATGACCTTTGCTCCTTCCCTAAATAACCATTCTTGCCTCTATTGCAGAGAGGTGCAGAGATATTAGTAACCACCCCTAAGCCACAAGACGTACGTCCGTACTGCTAAACAAACCATGGCCAGAGCCTGAAACGAAATGGAATGTCACAAGTCACATCCATATTGCTAAACTCCCCTACCAAAATGGGTTGACCTGATCCATGTCCTCCTGTTCAGTCTGCTGAGTCCTGCGCGGTGCCATTCCACTGCTCGGGAGAGCAGTCATTGGGATGGTCATCTGCCCCGACCTGGACCTTTCTGGAGTGTCATACCCACAGCCATGCAGTGCCATGCCTGAGCTAACCATGCTGCAGAGCAAAGGGTGCCAGACTGCTCTGCTCCCTGGAGACCCCCCCTCTTTTCCTTGCAGACTCCTCAGGGCAGAGACTGCCTTCTAGGCTCTCCTGTAACAAATCTGAAGATGCTCGAATGTAGACAGGCTGGCAGAGGGATGTAATCATAGCACAAGCGCTAACGAGCTGGATTATTCCTTGCATCTCATCTATCAGCCTCATGACAAGCAGTTCAGGATTTGCATAAACGGCACAGATGTACGCTTTTCCCCTTTTCAGTCTTCTCTCCAGGAACCCTTGAGTGATGTGACATGGGAGGGAAGATGGCTTACTGGTGAGTGGTAAGCATGGGGGTTATTGGGAAGCAAAGGTCTCCTCTCTTCTCACTTTCTTGGGCTTTATTTAATCACAGGAGATGATAGAGGATGTTATGGAGTGATTTGTGCAGCATTGAGAATCTGCTGGTTTGGGGCTGGGGTTAGTTAGCTGTCTGTGTGCAGCCGTGATGAAGATGAAGGATTGAAGGAGGATGGTTTATATTTATTCTGAGAAGGGCTCGGGTGGTGCTTCGTCACAGGGATGACAGCAGAACCTGTGATTTTTACATGCTCCTTCATTCGTACGGGTTTTCATTTCTGGCTCGGAGGACAGGCAGACAGGACTGGAGTGAAGAGCTGGAGGGGAGCTGGAGGTCTGCAGACAACAGGCAGGGCTCAGATTTAGGTTTCTGCCCAAGACCTAGGAGGGGACCCCAGCTACAAAGCCATGTGCAGGCAATTCTTCTGCTTCTCATTTCCTCCAGAGAAAGATTTTGAGACCGTTCCTTCTGCTTTCAGCCCAGCACTGTTTAAAGAAACCACAGTGTAGCAGCATGCACGGACCCAGGTGTTCCCAAGCAGTCCTGCGATGACAAACCACATGTGCAGCCCAGGAACCAGCCTCAGAAAGCCAGGAAAAGCAGAAGAGATGAGCAGTCCTTCTAGGAAGGTGCCAGAAGATGAGGATCATTGCCTTTTTTTCCCAGAGGGTAGGTTGACCCAGCACAGTGGGGCACAGTGGATGTCCTAAGTCTCCTAGGACAATACCCGGAGGGCCTGCGGCATCTCCACGTTGAGTGGCAGGCTGCAATCCGGCAGAGGTTGGTTGCGGACGACAGCCCCCACCTCGTGTGAGACACAATGAGCAGATGGCCCTCCTTTTGTTCCTAAAGAACAAAAATTCACATGCCAACTAAATGCTAATTTGCCCTTTTTGCTGTCTGTCTCCACAGGCTATGTCTATACTACTGAAGGAAACAGAGCAGGGGCTGTTCTTTGGCTCTGGGGCCAAGCATGGCACAGCTTGCAGCCACACACCTCGGCTCTCCTCCCCTGCGAAACAGGCTGGCTTCATCCCACAGACCTGCGGGAGAGAGTCCCTTGGCTCAACCATCTACCAGACTGTGTCCTGGCACCGTCTTGGGCCAAAACTTCACCAGGAAGCATGCAAGTAATTAAACAGTCTGGATGATCACGGGACCACACTCATGCCTGCATTTAATCCCTCATTTCTTTACGAGGATAGACGTAGCCTCAGAGGGAGTGAATGGAGAGGACCAGCAAAGGGTTTGTCCTCTTGGGTTTCACTGGAAGGACTGAGGGGTGGTGGAGATCTCCCCATGGGGAGCAAATCCACGTACCGCCTCTGTTGGTTCAGGTGGACCTTTGCATTGGAGCCACGTCAGTGGGGGAGCTTGGCTCTGTCTTACCCAGCTCTGCACATAAACTGGGGACTTTGGCCTTGAGAGAAGACTGTGAACCCTCCCAGCCCCACCATGGCTGATTAGAGCACTCCCTTCATCACTCAGCATGCCTGACCCAAACAACCAGATGAGGAAAAACATTAATCCAGCTCCTCCTTTTTGTCAGGGCTGCCCATTGGCATCTCACAAAGGGCCGGTGAACGTGGATGGGATGGGTTGACCCTGGTTAGGCGAGCAGAAGCATAACGTTTGCTGCCGATGCTTTTCATGAGAACTGGATTCCTGCTTTTTCTCTCTCCTTCTCCCTCCTTCCCTTCTCCTTTGCCTTCGCAAAGTGCGACAGCGTGGGGATGAATCGCCTGATTGTGTGCTCCTCTTTCCCCCACCACGCCGCACCAACAGCAGGGTTGGGGGATGGAAAAGGAGCCCAGCTGCTTCTTGTGGGCTGTTCTCTCTCCACCCACCAGGCACTTTAAATCAGACACAAATTAACACCAACTCCTGGCATCCCTTATTAATCGGATTGGCTCAGTGTTAGTTTGCTTTGCTTCTATCTTCTATTTTAATATTTCTTTTTTTTTTTGCTCAATCCCACCTTCCTGAAGAGCATACCTAACAATAACAGCAATGCACTGGAGAGCACGGACGGCTCTTGAGCTGTTACAGGTAGTGATCATCTCTCGTTTCTCAAGCTTTAAAACATGCACCATGCCCCAGTAGGGGACAGCAATCCCTTGAATGTCTCATATTTCAGCAACCTTTTCCATCCACACTGCTCTCTAAGTATCATTCAAGGAGAGACCTCATGCACACAGTCATGAACATGATGAAATGCAGCTACCTTTAGGATACAGTGGATCTGTCATTTATCATCTGATAAGAAATTTATGTAAGATCTCTTCTCCTAGCATAGGAAATTGAGGTAGCTGAGATTTGACTGCCTCGTGTGGGATATAGGGGAGGTAAAAACCTGACTCCTGGGTAGCCACATGTAACCACTGTCTCCAGAAGTGCCACAGTGACTTAAATACAGGGAGGTGTTCTCACACCCTGGGGAAGTTGGTACCAACAGGGTCACTGACCCTCATCATAGTGGGGCACCATGACCAGAGTCTAAAGACTAGCCATTACTGATGGAGGCACACACACAACTTCACGGCTTGTCCTTGGAGCTCCAAGAAACAAAGTGCTGAGAAAGGGCTGCCATGGCTGGACCTTCACGAGCAAAGATGAGAAGGACTGTAACCACTCACTAACCTCCTGTGCTGGTTTTGGCTGGGATAGAGTTAATTTTATTCATCGTAGCTGGTATGGGGCTGTTTTGGATTTGTGCTGAAAACAGTATTACTGCTGAGCAGTGCTTACACAGAGCCAAGGGCTTTTCTGCTTCTCACTGCACCCCACCAGCAAGGAGGCTGGGGGGGGGCACAAGGATTTGGGAGGGGACACAGCTGGGACAGCTGACCCCAACTGATCAAAGGGATGTTCCAGACCATAGGATATCATGCTCAGCTTATAAAGCTGGGGGAAGAAGAAGGAAGGGGGGGATGTTTGGAGTGATGGTGTTTGTCTTCCCAAGTCACCGTTACATGTGCTGGAGCCCTGCTCTCCTGGAGATGGCTGAACACCTGCCTGCCCATGCGGAGTGGTGAATGAATTTCTTACTTTCCTTTTCTTGCATGTGTGGCTTTTACTTTACCTATTAAACTGTCTTTATCTCAACTTGTGAAGTTTTTTCACTTTTACTCTTCTGATTCTCTCCCCTATCCTGACACAGGGGGAGTGAGCGAGGGGCTGGATGGTGCCTAGCTGCTGGGGTTAAACCACGACAATCTCCTTTGCTGCTCCCAGGAACACTGGAACATATGTCCTCAAAGCTTGCTGTCCACTAAGTCTTTCCAGCTTTGCAAATCCTCTGGTTTTTGTGTGCCCTGCCCCTCTTATACCTTCGGCTTGTCGGTCCCCATGAGCAATATGCACAGTGGAGGCAAGATGTTAGGAGTAACTTATGGGTTTCCTGCTGGAAGGACCAGGCTTAGCTAGAGAATTGGCTGGCTCCTCTCTGCTGTCTGTATGGCCGTGTTTGCCAAACCACTCCATCCAGCACGCAGTTCGGCAACTGTAAAACCTTTTGTGGATTTCCATCTCTGCAATATTCGTTTCTTAGCAACTCTGTTTGCTTTTAGCAAAAACAAAATGTCTCTGCCTGTGGCATGCTATTTTGAGCAGAAACGGTGCTGTTTCAGGTCCACACTAGGCAGAGGGACCCTGGTGAAAATGGTTCTGTCCACCCACTCACTCCTAACAGCACTGGGTGAAATTCTTATTTGCTTCCTTGCCGTTTCACCTGCCGCAGGGAAAGCATAGCAATCCTGGACACGGATTGTGGAAAACAGCTAATACTGCTACATTGCTCATCTATGGTCCTTGCCATTCTGGGGATCTTGAAGCATATTGTATAACTCAGGTAACAAAAGTACAAGTCAGCAGCAAATTTTACAGCAGAACAAAGTTTCGGTGAGAAAATACAGTTATGTGAACCCTGTGTACTTTATTGAAAATGTCTCTGGTCTTGCAATCTTTGATTGAATCCAACTCTACAAGAAGCTTTCCCAGCACATCCAGCTTAAGAGAGAGACCACTGAACTTGGAGGGCCAACCACAGACCCTGGCAACCTTGTAAAAAAGTTCAGCAGCAGCAATTTCTACCATTGACCAAAAAAGAATGGCAGCAATGTGAGGGTCACTGTGTCATTGCAGGATCTATACTTTTAATTTTTTTTCTTTTCAGTGATAGTAGTGTCAGTTTCATTCCCACCAAAATGATACAAAGCCAGTCTCTGTCTAGTGGAAACTGGGATGACTGGTCAGCTCTACTCACAACCCTTTTGTAAGGTAAATCTTATCCTCCTTCTTGAGTTACCAGTAAGGGTAAGGACACACAAACTCATGTAAAACAGCATCAGCACCTCTTAAGATTATGCTTTAGGACTTCTGATTGATTGGAAACTAATACCAATTAAAAACTAACCAGGCAGAAATGCTGCCTCACTTTACAGGCTCGGGAAGGAGCTGGATGAAATGAGACCCCAGAAAAATGAACGGGAAAAGTGCCCCAGCCCTCCGGTTACAGGCATTTAGCATCACAGTAGGGGAGACGGATGAATGGGAAGTGGGACTTTTACAAGGAGAAGATCAGCTATGCTTGAAACATAACTACAGACGTCGACTCTCCCACCCATCACATCATTTCTTTACATTGTATTCACAGTTTGAGTTTAGCTATGCACATCACCCTGAACATACCCTACACCTCTGAACCACTCAGAATATTTAGGACAGGATAGAGATCTCACCTCACCAACTCAGCCTACCCCTGGCAGAAGGCTCCCTTACCTATCTTCTCCATCTTTCCATGCCCATGGGAACAGCTGATCCCCTGGAGTATATTTTGCAGTATTTTATCCACTTTGCAAGTGAATCAAATAATGACAATTTTTCTGTATGAATCCAAAAATCTCAAAAAGCTGGTTAAAAACCAGGGAAGATGAAGAAGAAAAAGAAGGCTTGAATTTTAAAGATCTGTAACTGGCAAACTATAGATGCAGGACATGGAAAAAGGGAAGGGGGTGACATGAATATGCTCAGCAACTCCAGGGTTAATATCTTGGGACCATTATGTCTTGGGATGCCTCTGGTAATCAGTGGAGTTAGAGATTGAACTCAAGCAGTGTGGGAACTTACTCGTATAGTTTGTAGCCATTTTTGTCAGAAATAACTACCATCTGTCTTTGATTATAGATCCAAAGTTGTTCACTGAATCCAAGAAGCCTCGCTGACGTCAGCGGGGCCAGGAATCCATCTCTTTATTCCTGAGTTCAATGCCTACATATTGTTTTCATGCAGCTGTAAAGACCTCTTTTATGCATCTTCTTGATTTTTCTCTCGCTCATTCATCCTGATTCATCCTCCTCTGCTTGGAGCTCCTTGAACATCCTGTAAGAAGCCCACACGCTCAGACACATTCTTGCCCGAGCCTACATCACAATATATTTGTCCAACTAATTTTTACTGAAATAAAGTTCCTGCTTTGCAAAATTGCCAAGAGCAATTGTTTTGGTGAATCATAAATACTGCAGAAAGTAAATGTTGGTTCAGGTTGTTTGTTTTTGCCTTTGGCAGACCAAGCCGTACCAGTACATACATTCTTCCAGAAACTGAGCTTTTAATTCAGTAAATAAACTATAATGGCAATGGCTATTCATTAGGGGACCCCTACATTTTGACCTGAGAAAAGCCCACGTATCTGCAAAATTGTCTGCTAATGTGGTCAGGAAAGACTGCTTCAGTCTCAGCCTCTTTGGCATTGGTTTGGTGAGGCAGCTTAAGAGTTGCATAGATCAAAGAGTCTTGACTCCATTGGGCAGTGACCAGATCTTGGAGAGCAAACTTTTGTTTGGGACAGCAGGATCTCCAGCTCCATCTCCCCTGCCTGAGATGAAGGACTAATGGATACATCTGATATAAGATGGAGTGCTTTAGCATGCGCTCTGGGAGGTGAATCTGCAGCACGGCATGACCTTCTTCTTGCCAGGGATCACCATAGCAGCAGCTGGGGTGATGAAGCAGATGCGTGCATGCATCCCTACGTCTCTGCTCAGCATCCTCGCCTCATCTGCAAACCAGCTTCTCCAGGCTGAGGAATGACCCAGGGGAGGATGCAGGAAGATCCCAGAGCCAGAAAGAGAAGTTAAAGTAGATTGTGCCACTATAACCTGTGGGTTGATCTACTGTATAGAAAGACACTGTGCATTTTATCTGACGCCTTTTTAAGGAAAAGTGCACAAGTTGCCCAAGACTTGAGAAAATGGGGATTTTCAGTCTGGTGATGTAATGCTCTAACCGCTAGGTTTTGATGTTTAAGATGGAAGATACTCAGAAAGGGTTACCTTGAACTATCCATAGAAGACTAAAAGACAGAGTTGCGAATCTGAGCTGGCTACTGAGGTTCCTTGAGCTGTCCACAGAAGGAAATAGGCATCTGCAGCAGGGTATGATTTTGAACAAGCCACTGTGATCCAAAGATCTTAGTGTCTCACTTAGTCCTGCGCCAGCAGACAAGCTTTCGCAGGCACATTTGTGAAACACTACTGTCCCCATGTGTTTGGGAGGAGGCATAAGTTTCCATGGACAAATTCATCAGCAACACTGCTCAGTGAGAACAATTCATGGGATGACGGAAACTGGACCCCAAAATAGGGGTCCAGATCCCCCCAGCAGGACCACATGTCAAAAAACTTGTTGAGACAGAGTCCTTTGCTAGAGCTTAATCTGGATCTGTTCCCTAGTACCAGTGGAAGATCACTATCTGCTTAAGTAGATAGCACTTAAAAGGCCCTCTAAGTTGTACTTTAAAACAAATAATGTATAAAGATAACACTGTCATATTTCATAATATGGTGACTGTAATTCCACTCTTGTTAAAGAGCAATTGTAGTGTAATTATGATAAGTATGTTCTCTGACACACTTTAACACCACAAATACAAATGTAATATAATTATGCTCCATTACAATATATATTAGTATTGCAATATAATTTTACAACAAAGTAATAATATAATTGGTAATTATAGGACGTATTACATGTATTAGTATTTCACATATGTGCACACACACATGCACACGCCCCCTCATGTCTTGCAAAATAAGTGACTGAATGGTTCACAGTGTGGCTGAGAATAAATACTGTAAATGACACTGCAATGCTGTATATTCAGTTCAGGTAGCATAGGGACACCAGAGAGCTAACACAAACCATTCACTCATGCAGTTAATGTTCTTATTATATCAACAGAAATAATTATTGATTGAGCAAAAGAACCCACAGTGTAATTACATTTTAATTGCAATATAATTCTACTGTAATTACACTTTTTCTATTATTTGGCCTGGCCAATAACATTCAGATTAGTGAGACATTGTTCTCATAATTTTAAAAGGTTATATTATTGTGTAATATTGCACAGCCTCCCGGGAGGAGAGGATTCATCATCGATCAGTTAGTTCAACCTAAACCTGTATTAGTGCTGGAAAATTAACTATAAAGAGCAACATTGCTGAATAACCCTCCTGATCTCTTCATGTCTCTGGTACCTCCAAACCACCGGCACTCAAAAAATCTGAAAGAAATACTGAATGGAAAGATGAAATACTGAATGGAAAGATGTGGTGCCAAAAGATGGGTCCTTACTCTCAGTTTAGCATCTTCCGTCAGCTTTTAAGGAGGCCTCTTTCCTCTGTCTTTGAAAATAGTGTTTAGAGTGGAAAAGGAATATTATTCTATATAATTCTGCATTGCCTCCCCAAAATCCCACTCGATTCAGGACTGCTGCCTACCCAGAGAGCATGAGAAAGATTATTCACACTGATCCCACCTTACTCAAGGTGCAATGCTACGAGCAGCCCTGTGTCCCTCTGAAGTCAGTGATAATGGAAGATGTTGCTCCACAGAAGCGCTGAAGAGTTACGTTATTTGTCTCAGAAACAAGAAAGGATTGGGACACCTCACGTATGACAACAGGCAATTATCTCATCATCAGCCTCAAAGCATTTTTGAGTTTAACGCGTTGGGGTGAACAATTAGTAACCTCCCTCCATTTCTCCTCTTATTTCCTATTAATAAAAAAAATAAAAATAAATAAAAAGTCAAACACAAAGAAAAAGTTGGGAAGGGAATGAAATCCTGTGTGCCTCCCAGATACTCTGGATGATACAGTAGCCATGGCAACAAGCAGTTCAAGTGAACTCTTTTACCTTTGTTTTTTCCATTTTTGTCATAATGTTTACATGAAATAATGGAATTTTTGTTCCCAGTCCATCTCCTGTATAGGCCAGTGATTCCCGGTGAAAACACTTTGTACAATTTCTCATTAACTGTTCTCTCTCTTGTTCATTACTTGCATGAGGGCACAACCCAGTTCCAGCTGAAATCATCTTGGCCATGAAGTTTTCACGGACCTTTATTACAACCCCCCAAAAAACAACAGGAGAGGAGGTTGAAATGTGTGTTGCAGACACATCCTGAACTGACCAAGCAGCATGTAACAGTTAAACATGGGGACTCATTACCATGGCATGTCCTGGAGACCTAATGTTCTGGTGGGCTTCAGGAGGGTTTACACAGATTCACAATCCATCCATGGTTAGAGAATGTGGTTGTTCAGACACAGTTTCCAGCTCAGAAAAAAATAATGATCCTTAATTCAGTGACCGCTGGAAGGGAAGCGTGCACCAAAGATGGGATTATGTTACGCTTACTCTTTTTTGCTTTATTCTTCAGATAGGGATCTGCTATTGGCACCAGCTCAATAGACCACTGGTCTCACCCAGCATGGATGTTAAGGAGTTTTCGTGCTCAAAGTCACACTCATCCTTCAAACTTCCCATCTGCCCTGGTCAAGACTGGTGTTGCAAGGTGAGGGGTGATACCAAGAGAGGGGCTGAGCCTGGGAGCCTGGATCAGCATTTGGCAAAGACTCCAGCCTGGTCCCCAAGTTCAGGAAAGGTCTCTGGTGAGATCCCGTGTCTGATAAATGCAGGGCAGGCTCTGTAATAAACCATACCGCTGTGCAGATTACCTACTGCTCATCTGACAGTCTCTCTCAGTCTGGAGCCACTGAGTTTTGTCTCCAGAGTTGGGGATGCTTCGTGAATTTTCACGACATTCCAGGGAAACCTGAAGCAAGCAGGCGATGAGCTCAGAGTCATGGCCCAATGCCTGCCACTGCAGAGGTATTCAAGCCTGGTGTCTTGCTTGGATTTCTTTTTGAAAAATGAGCTGATTTCAGGCCAAGGCTCAAAGCACAAGTCCAGGGTAGTGAGGCTACACCCCACAGGCACCAGATTCACCCAGATCCTCCAGGAAAACAGGGTTTCTCTCAACTGCAAGGAATAAGTCCAGCAGAAGAATTGGAGTTTTTTTGTTTTGTGGGTTGGTTTTTGGGGGGGGTTGTTTTTTTTTCCCCCCCCAGCAAACCCCACAGGAGACACCGAGAGGAAGCCTGGGTTTTGCTGCTTTGACTTTTGCTTTTCCTCACCTTGCCCAGCAGAAACACGATGGAGACGTGAAACAAAAGAGCCCTTGAACCTGCCTTGCAGCTCCAGCTCTGCCTTCTCTCCCGGAGCATGCAGGCAGACTGCAGCAGCTACGAGAGAAGGGCCAAGTGTTTTTCAATGCTTCTCCCCAGAGCCAGGAGACTGTGGCAGAGTCAGATTCTGTGCTAGGGCTTGGGCTTGCAACCAACGCTGACACTGCATTGCAGCACTAGGGAAGGTGGGGAGGGAGGAAAGCAAACGTGCACCCTGCGGGGAAAACAGCACAGGCAGGATCCTCCTGCCCATCTCTGATGGGAATCCTTGTCAAAGAGGGCTATGCTCCCACGGCACCTCATCACAAAAAGGCACAGAGAGAAGCCTAGCACTGGCACATAGGAGAAAAAAAAAAAAAAAAAGGTAAACCAAAACTCCCAAATGTGTAAAGCATAAGCCTAGCTGAGCTGGCAATTCTGTTTCCTTCCACAGTCACTGTGCTGCCGGTCTAACTCATTACTTTATTGAGTGCTCTGGGATACTCAGAATGTGAGACTGGGCTCTTAGAAAATACACTGCTGTCCTACAGTCAATTACATTCTTGCTCAATAGAAAGCAGATCAAGCTATTACGAAGAGAACCCTGCCAGAACCAATAACCGTACAAGGCATGGCGTTATGCTAAGATGCTGCTTCAAGAAATTATCAGCTAAGAAGAGTCTGGATCCTTTAATACTACAGGTTTCGTGGCTGCGCAAACCTATGTGTGTATACAGATAAATGCAGTTAAATAGATATATTGTATGCTATTGTCAGAGGATTCTCTGACTAAAAAGGAATGGCACATTTAAAACTCTAGGTTAAAATTGGTACTTACTGACCCATCTCCAGAGAGGAAAAAAAGGCACATTTTAGGGACATGGTAGCTAAACAAGGGGGAATCCTACATGTCAACACCCTTAAAACTATGTTTATGTAAAGGAAGAGCTGTAAAGGATGATCTTTGCTGTGGATCCTTGGCACCCATTTATGCTGTTCGGTCATGGTATATGCTGAAAGCAACCTTCAGAAGAAGAAATCAAAGACTGCTTGGTGGGAGGAAGGAGATTTGGCAGGACTGCAGACAGAAACTAGAGAAAAAAATCAGAAGGCAACTTTCATCCCTGGGAGGAAAAAGTCATTTAGTTGAATCCACTTGAAGAAGAACTGGAAGAATGGATGGAGAATAGGTCCGCTAAGAAATACCAACGGGACTTCTTTCCCTTCAGCACGTGGTTAATGTTAAGAACTCAATGCTGTGAGCCTTCCTGAGGCCTTGAGGAGTCCCTCTACAGGGAGTGAGTTTTTTCCAAGCGGTCTGGTGGGGATCTGTGAGACAAGTTCCTCCTTATCTAAAGGGATCCAACTTTCATCTCAGAACTGGGGCAACAAATCAGTTAAAAGCTTCCTCTAAGACCTCAAGGGTGCTGAAACTGGCTACAACATCCATCATTGTGTTCACCCATCACTCACCCTATCCTCAGCCTTTTGAAATGTCCAGCATATCTTTAGTGAACTAAGCTGTCAGGACCATGTATTTTACTGTTACATCCGCAAATTCAAGCAAGTTGGCTAGGAAATGAGAAAATGGGAGAGTAGCTATGAACAAATGACAGAACGTTAAGTTGAAGAAAAAGAACATCACCTGCCCAAACATCAGCCCCACTTTTCTCCCTTCCTCAGTGGACTCTCAGCTGAACTACCAATCAATCTCGACTCATTGCCTAGCTGATGAACTCTGAAAGATTGCAGCCCCAAGCAGTTATTTTCCAGGGAGTTTCCTTGCATTTCTCTGCACAACCTGCAGTCAGATAGGAAGCTTTTTTGGGATGCATTAGCACAAATGACGCTCTGCAGAAAGGAATTGTGTTGCAGTGTCTACTGCATGCAGACATAAGTCCTCCCTCCCTTCCTAGCTGTTGTTACTATTATTATTACAGATTTCATAATAACATGACTTGGAGGGTCACAATTTGTCTGGGAGACACAAACTCTAAAAATGATGTATTCTTCCTTTCCATGTTTCCCTTGCCAGCAGTTGGATCTTGACATGATTGAATTCCTGGGGAGGAAAGAAGGGCCGGGGGCAGAGGGACAGGCAGCGGGTCCAATGCGAGAGTGGAATTAAATTCCCAGATCTTGAGCTGGAACAGAAATTGCCATCAATAGTGTTTCTAAAATGAAAGAGTGCTGGCACTTTTGTTTAATACTGGAGCCTGCATGAATTCTGCTTATTTTTGCTTGTTGGCTAGCTTCTTCCCGAGAACCTAGCTTTACCAAAAATGAAGGGAGTTGGTTTTGCGGTGCTGGAAAGATGCAGGTCCTTCTTCTCGAGAATCTATTTACAACAAGATATGCTTTCCTGGAAAAGCCAGGATAGAACAGCTCAGCTTCTCTGTGTCCTGGAGAAGTGCCATGGTGGGAAGTTGGCTCGGGGAAATTTGGAATGAAAAATGGGGAGTTTCATTTCTAGAGGACTGGCTTGATTCCTGTTTGGAACAATGAGGAAAGAAAGGAAGTTTCTGTTTGGATCAGTCATGAGAAAAGGAAATCTCCTTTTCATGGCTCCCTGATAGATTTTTGTGGTCCTCCCTCAATTTCTGACCAAGTTGGTGCTCGCACCTCAGAAACTCCAAGGCAAGCAAGTACTAACAACCCTATTGATGATATTCTTCAATCAAACTGAGAGACTTCTCCTCTGCCATCTGAGATCTGGTCTGAGAGACACTACTGAGGAAGGATGGATGGAGTCCAGCCTCTTTTTGCTTGTACTGCATATTTGAATCTCCACAGCTTTCAGTCCCACACCTTTTGCAGACATGAAAATAAGCTTCCAAGCAAAGATCTTCTGCTGGCATAAACCAGGAAAACTCTAACATACCAAGCAAGAAACTTCATTTCAAACCAACTCATTATTTTTTAACAAGGGACCAGAGAAAGTTTCCTTTTTTACAGTAAGACAATACCTCTGCCTGGCAATTCAAGGAAGGAATAAAAAAACACGCCCCAGCATCCTAGATAGCTCTTGATCGCTGCAAGAGAAACAGCCTGGCTTGATGCTTATCCAACACCAATGAACCAAGCAAATAGTGCTCTGGAGAGTCCTGCCTCACACCCTCTGGGATTTAACAGCAGTGATTGCTCTGTGCAATAATCCTAAAAAAGAGCTGGTCATTTTCCAACAGCTAATGACAAGTTTGTTAGTTAATGGCCCAGATCAAAGCCAAGGGCGATTAATGATCTAACAAACCAGTCAATAAACTGGTGATGAAGACCAATTATAATCCGTATCAACAGCCCCCACCAAAGAATCACTTTTATTAGTCTTTTCTTCCCTCAGTAGGGTCCAGGACAAGCAAGGGGCTATTTCAGGAAATTGTTTGCTCCCTGGAAATCAATAACCAATCAACACCTGGAGTTTATTCTGGAAAAAAAAAAAATGCATGTGCCAGCAAACAAACCCTCTAAGAAACATTTTACCTAGAAAATAAATGAACCCAATGCATAATGTGATTTGCCTTAAACTCAGCTTTTCAACAACTTATTCAAGGGGACTCTTCTTTTTCTTTGTTTAAAAATCTTGCCAAAAACTGTACAATGCTGGGAAAAAGCACATGCAAGTGGAAACCCATTTCCTGAGGTGTGATACTGACTGAATGACCAAAGTGAGCTCCTTTGCTATGACAGCAAAAAGGCTTGTCTGTGGGGATGTGGGGATGTTATTTTAGGAACTAGAGTGTTCACAACAAACTTCCCATGTCCTTAAACACCCAGGGTTGGAAGAACAGCACTGAATCATACACAACACAGGGAGACACCTACTCCATCTTCCTACCTCTACAGGCGTTTCACATTGCCGAAGGCGTCCCTGAGCAATGGCCTTCCAATCTGCTTTTAGAAGCCTCCCAACCCTAGCAGCCCAGTGTATCAATACCCATGTCTCTAGGAAAAGCTCTGCCAGGTCTAATTTAGACATCTCGCGATCTAAGCCAATGATTTTTTCATCCTGTAGATTCAGAGACCTACCTTATTTCTTCTGTTTGTCACAGTTTCTCCTGCACCCTCAAACTGGGCAAGCCAGTCTCATGTCTCCCTTTATTGTACTTTTCTGTAGGCTGAAAAAAATTCCATCCAACTATTTATTTATTCTTCAACATCGGTAGTGTCCTAATCTACACTTTGAACACACCAGCTCATAAGAGGGGTCATAAGAAAAATGCCCTACCCGAAAAGCCTAATACTCTGTTTCCAGCTGTGCCAATAGGAGACACTGTTTAGGGAGAGCACACGCTTTTGGCCCACATCTCCTATTTGGAATCTAGAACTGCTGATTCACAGGCATTAGAGGGCATTCTGCCAGGTATCCCTTTCCGTATCCACCTAGTGGACTCAGCTCAAAAAAGAGTGTCAAAATATCACTCGGGAGCTTTGGGAACTGTTGGAACCAAGGAGCAGAGCTCCTATATTCCCTTTACCTACTCAGCCAGTTATATGTCACTTACTCAAAGTACCTTTTTGCTACTGCTCCTTCTTTCCAGAAAGAAATGCTACAGTGGATACTAACCCCTTCCCAGTATGGGAAAAAATGGAGATGGGAATATGGACAAAGGCAATTGGGTGGGAGATAGAGGTGGTATGAGCAGGTGATAGTTTAGAAGTCAATAGGCAGAGTTAAAAGGCTGTTAAAACACGTGTGTGTGCAGTAGGAGTGGGGTGAAATAAACTTTTCTTCTGTAGGAAAAAAAATGCAGCTGATGTTCTCTTGTCCTAGGATGAGATGCCTGCATTCTGCTAAGGCTTATATGTGAGCCCCCTGCTAAAAGTATGAAGGGCTTTAACTCCAACAGTCAGCACATACGCAAGATTTACTGTTGGTTTTAATAGTAACCATACTGGAGGCAGAAAGACAGGAAGAGTGGTACAAGGATGTAAGCCTTCAAACAGTCAAAAGAGAATGATAGCAATCTCCTAAAAGTGATTTACCTCACCAGAAAGCTGCATCACCTTGGCATTACGAGCAGATGATGATGGTGGTTTCAAGGTCTGGCTTTGATTTCATGCCAGGTTCTGCCACCAGCCTCCATCTTTGGGGGCAGCAGTGGATACAGTGCATTGGTGCAGTCTGCATTGATGGCATCAGCCCAACCTAGCTCTGGCTGCTTGAACTGCACTGGTGTAAATCATCTCTCATCCCCCCCATGACAACGTGAGTCACTGACTCTGGCACTTGGCTGTCTTGGCAGGTCTCCCAGAATTCGTTGCATGGCTCTCAGCAGTCAGGGGATGCTCTCAATGGGATTTGTGGGTAGAGGTATATTGACTTCTCTATGCCTTGGTTTCCTCATCAGTGGAACAAAGCTAATAACCTTTACCCATTCTTTAAAATAAGAAAGGAAAACCTTCATCAAAAAACTTAGCCAACTGTGGTTTATGTGATGCTTTGTGATCCTGTGGTGGCGAGGACTCTAGGAGAGAAAAGTCAGGTTATTATGAATCGTCTGAAAAGTCTCTCCTCCACATACTGTCAATGGGTTCACGCTGACTTAATCTCTTAACTCAGCTGAGCATCTGCTTGCCCAGAATTAGCCCTGGGGATGGGAAGCCCAGTTCACATTCCACTTGCAATCTGCAAGGTGAGGCAGTTGGTCTTGTTCACCAGCTGGAGCTGGTTAGAGGGTATTGTCTTGTTTCCTTTTTTAAACACTGAGCTGTCCTGCTAAGACTGTCCCTACTGACTTGTCTTACTCCTTTGTTCCCCGACAATCAATTTGACTTCCTATTCTTCTTCCACTGATTTACAAACTTTTATAATACAGCAGCTACTATTGCTGCCAAACTTCTTTTAATGTCAAGTTCCCCTCCCCCACCACTCCATCTAATCTTTATTAATTAACTAGTTAATAACCACCAATTATTCTGTAAATGAATGGCTGAGCTGCCTCTGTGTAGTGCTTTCTTCCTGCCAAGCGGCACGGTACCAAATTCACCAATTCAGTCTTTGCAACAGATATTTTGATAGAACAAAATTTGTACCCTGTGATGAACTTTTTGCTGTTGCCCAAGAACAACACATTTTGAATGCTTTGAGTACAAGGGAGCAGTATTAAGATTGCAATTAGTCTTCTGAGCTTCAAGAGGTTCAAGGAATCACAACAGAGCTCTCCACTTCCACCGGAACCTTTATAAAACCACAGCTTTTGGAGCAGGCCTGCAGAAGTGCTGTGATCCATGCTGTGTCACCAAATTCGGGATAGGTAGCCATCAGATTTTCTGTTTTGGACACATGCAGACCCAGTGGGGCAAAGTCTAGTCTCATGTCTACCAACAGAAACAGGGTGGCCAAAGAAATGTGAATGGGATGGATATTTCTCTTCAAAACAAGATAACGGATTGGAAATTGTGTTGAAAGGCAGAAGATCAGAGCCTGTTCTTGATTCCCAGATTTGTGACTTCCTGGGTGCTCTCGGGTAAGTCACTTAGTTCTGCACCTTGGCTGCTCTATTACAAAGTGCGCTGTGGGATACCGAGTCTTCCTTAAAGTGTCTCAAGGAATGCTTTAAAGACTCACGTGAAAAGCTGTGCAGCAGGGAGCAGCTGTTACTAGCAGAATCACACCAGTTTCACGCAGATGTGAGTGCTGAGTGGGTCTTCAAAGTCCCAAGTTTCTCTGTTATCTGCCCTCTCAATAGCAATGTTACGGTGCCCTCCTGCTCTGTCACATAAGTCCCTTACCAGAAGGTCCCCAGTGCTAACAAGATCAGACTCATAACACTCAAGACAGGCAGGGAGTAGTGCAACTTTACAGATGAGAGCATGGATATACAGAAGAGTTGAGATGGGTACATTGTTGACAGGGGCTCCAGATGAGCCAACGTTTGACCCTGTTCACTGAGACATGGGTCATCCTCTTGTACATACGGTCGAGGCTCTGCCTATTCTGCAGAGACAGGAGATGTTCTCCAATCTCAGTGTCGGATACTGTTCCCAGTGACTCATCAGCAAAGTGACTATTGCTTTCAGCGATAGAAGATCAGTCCTATTCTGTCCAGGACTCAGTCCTCCCCCAACAGACCCCTGAAATTAATAGCAAAATTCTCACTGATTGCAGGAAAGAACACATCAAGGCATTAATTTCTTGCTCTCCTTCTCCAGAAGGAATCATTTACACCTCTCTCTCTGGAACAGTTGGAGAAATTTTTCACCACTGCACTGATGGAAGAAATGACTCTGCTTAATAGAAGCAGATGGAAAAAATATGAGGTCATTTGGTCACAAATGAAAAACTTGCCTACTCTAGTAGTTTAATGCTGAGTTTGCCTGGCCCCCTCTATGATTAGATTATTACTTATTCACTTATTCGTCTATTTAATC
Source organism: Leptodon cayanensis (assembly GCA_027564655.1). Classification (NCBI taxonomy): domain Eukaryota; kingdom Metazoa; phylum Chordata; class Aves; order Accipitriformes; family Accipitridae; genus Leptodon; species Leptodon cayanensis. The sequence continues at coordinate 51,995,734 of JANXJC010000028.1, read as the reverse complement.
ATATCAAGGGAGGGTGCCCTACATGACCCTTCTGGATACTTGCTGATTCCTTTGTTCTTTTATTCTGCTTTTAACTGAGATTATTTCCATACAGGTTCCTTTCATAATGAGCCTTGAATTATTTTATTTTATCATCCATAAGGTGCTCTATGGTTTGCTGGTCTGTCCCTATCTATCTGAGCTATTCCTGCAGGACACATTACTCTTAAGTGACTCACAAGAATCAGCCATTCGCAGAGTCCTGGCTTTTAAGGCTAGTTTGACCCTTCTCTTTCTTACCTTCCAATGGCCTTAGATATTACACTTTTCCTGAACCTTTGGCTGTTATAGTGTGTCTTTTAGAACTAATACAAAGTAAATCAAGAGATGCAAAACTTGTTGGGGCACTAAGCCCCAGGACACCTGGGCTCTCCTCGTAGCTCTGATGTTTTTTTGCATGGAGTCTAATTTCAAATCTCCTTTTTTTAAACTTTAACTCAGCTTCCTTACCTATAAACTGGGGATTTCTCTGTTGGTGTGGGCTTTTTTAACAAAAGATGAAACTAGTTGTGTAAGAGAGAAGTATCACAGCAATACAAAAGCCTGCGTAGGACACACTGTTTATTGATTTCCTGTGAAGTTGTCCCTGTGAACAGCTATTATTTGTTTAAGAATTGGCACCAAGTTTCCTGGTTGCATCTACCTAGATTAACTAAGAGTCATTACCTGCAGGGAGGTTTCTTCCATCACAACACACCTGCACAACACATCCAGGAGATAGTAATATTAACCCTATCTTACATTGAACAATACATAGGGAAAAAGGTGACTTGTTTTTGTCCTTATTGCTTAGTTAGTAGCAGAGGTAGAAGGAAAATTACGGGCCCCTGATGACCATTTTTGTTGTTGAATCATTAGACCACATCCCATCCCCAAACCTCATGTATTATGGTTTATTTGTATTGTTGCTTAGCTTTCCCCAGTGATGGGACTGCATTGGATAACTTCTTGGGTTCTTTCTTAACCTCACGCCCCATGTATCAAGATGGACACTTAACTATGCTTATAAAATCAGAGGATCCTTTCCAAACAGCAAACAAATGCTAGACATGAAAATTAAAACTGCATTAGCACTGCTGCATCTCTTGCTAATAGAAGATGCAGTAATCAGAACTCCATCTTGACTTCAACTAACTAACCAGTCATAAGCAGTCAGTTTAATCCAAGCACAATAAAGGACAAAGCTCAGAAAGGTGACTCAGATCCTGAGCCAAGGAAAATATAAATAGTTGCATGTTCAACTTTGGTCCAGAACACAGAAGTTTGGACCGACACTCTTTTACATGACTGGCAGCTGAAAGCTGTGCCCTGAGAGGAAAGCCTGGGAAGAAAACATGCTCAAAGAAATTCCAGGAAAGCAATGAGGCACTTGAAATGCAGTTATCCTGCCTCATCTCACAGGCCAAAGGTTACTACCATTAAGATTTCATCCAACACAGGAGCCGTGATCTGGAGCAATCTGCATGGCCTTGGAAGGGAGAATACCGACTATAGGAGGAAACAGCTGGAAAATGTGCCAGGCACCTAATTGGCTTTCATAGCACTAAACTGCAGCAGGACTGGCCCTGGGAAAAGTCAATTAATAAATGCTAGAGCACTTTCTCATAAATCTGTTGCTTTCATGGTATTGCATGAGCCGTGTGAGTCCCAAAACACCAAAACATTCTGGTGTAAGAAGACCAGAGGCATGGAGCAGTGTTAGCATCCCGTGGTGGCACACGGTGAGTCAACACATTAAGTGTACCTATAGCCCTGTTTTCATTTTCTCCATCCACAGTGATTCCACCAGCCTGCTCCAAGAAGATTCCTGAGCCCAACCTCCAGACATATTTGGGAGAGGAGTTTCAAGCCTTTCTTGGTTGTCCGGGTACATTGAACCAGGATGGACCAAGATTCACCAGCAGATATTCACTTGCTTAGGGCCTTCCAAGTATGGTGGACATACTAAAGCTTAGACTAAAGTTTGGCTAACAGCCAGAAAGCTTATCTCTGCTCTTCGTCTCACAGCTAATGATACTGTGCGATGGCATGTACGCTAAAATCTTGGGAAACTGCTGATTTAAAGAGTCTGATCATATGAAAACCGAGCAGGTATGAGAGCTACAGAGCTTTCTCAGCCCTCACTTCCCAATATCAGGGTCTGAAACTAATGGATACAGACAATAAGCACCCTATTTCCTAACTTTATGTGTTTTCAAGGTAGGTACCTCCATAAAAGCAAGTCTGTGGGCTCCCCAGATAGTCAGCAGTAATCTAGAAAACAGAGTCAATGAAGAGTCGTACATGATTCATCAGACAAAAGGTAGATACCTCTCCACTGACTCTCCAGATTGGTCACAGCAATGACTACCCTGGCAAAACCATGTGATTTCTGGGCATCTGAGATATACAAGAACTCCAGAAAGAAATAATACTACAATTTCAACTGGCATTTTACTGTAAAACAACCAGTGTATACTCACTGGGTATTTGACCAATGCAGAAGGTCACTGGCCGGCATGTTAGACAGAGACGTTCATCAGAGTTTGCTCTGCAGTGACCAAAAACTCAAAGGACCAAACTAGTGAGGAGGTGGAGGAGCTGACTTAGATTACAGAAAAGGTCTTCAAATAAAGCTAAAAGTAGAAGGAACAGCCACCCACGGATAGGTGCCTAGTAGGTAGAAAAAAAAAATCTCTAAGGCTGACATCCTTCACAGCAGTGACGTCTACTACTTTTTGGGCCAGACCCACTGTGTGCTGGGAGATGTGATCATAAACAGTGTTTCTCCAGAAAAACTGCAATTTTAATTCCTTCAGCAAGGTGGGGAATGAGCATGCTTCTTTGCATTATGTTCATTCATAACATAGGATCAGAAATACCATTACAAATAATATTCACGTCATGCTGTGTTATTATTAAAGCCCGTGGGTTTTGGATGGACTGGGAGCCAAGCAGTGGTTAGGTAAAAGCTGATCAGAAGTCTGAGTAGCTATTAAAGAGCAAGTTTATAAAAGAAATTGGCAAATGATGAAAGGAAATTGTCAGGTGATGCAGTCATGAAAGGCAAACAAATAAAAACAAATTCAGGGAACAGCGATTTCTTTCTGAAGGCAGAAGAATCAACATGTCTAAAAGGAAAGTGAAGGGAGTGTAGAGACGAAGGAGAGGAGACAAGATTGTGTACTTCCATTCTGAGGAGAGAAGACCAACTTGGAGACCAGACAGTCCAATAAGATACTTTATTAAATCAGCTTGCCGGTAATTTATTGCTGTCTATTTTTTTTCTTATTTTACAAAAGTACTGAATCCACCTCCTATGTAAGTGTCCATTGTATAGAGTCAGAAATAACTTTCCAAGCCTGATATGATCTGGATTGCAGCAGGAGCAATAAGTCAATCAAGGAAATATTTCTCATCTGCTGCTTCTGTTTCCAAAAACCAATCACGTGAATGTGTTAATCTGGAATTAACAGCATCAGAGCATTCAGTGATCTAGATCCTAGAAGAAAATGGGGTCAGAAACCCAACCTTTCCAAAGACTGAGGTCTAATATGACACGTCTTACAAGGCCAAGTGCAAGGTCCTGCACCTGTGTTGGGGCAACCGCCGATACCAACACAGGCTGGGGATGAAGGGACTGAGAGCAGCCCTGCAGAGAAGGGCTTGGGAGTACTGGTGGATGAAAAGCTGAACACGAGCCGGCAATGTGGACTCACATGCCAGAAAGCCAAACGTATCCTGGGTTGCATCAAAAGAAGCCTGGCCAGCAGGTCAAGGAAGGGGATTCTGCCCCTCTGCTCTGGTGACACCCCCCCCTGCAGTCCTGCGTCCAGCTCTGGGGTCCTCAGCACAGGAAAGACATGGACCTGTTGGAGCGGGTCAAGAGGAGGGTCACAAAAATGATCAGAGGGCTGGAGCACCTCTGCTGTGAGGAAAGGCTGAGAGAGTTGGGGTTGTTCAGCCTGGAGAAGAGAAGGCTCTGAGAAGACCTTATTGCAGCCTTTCAGTTCTTAAAGGGGGCTTATAAGAAAGATGGAGACAGACTGTTTAGTAGGCCCTGTAGCAATAGGACAAGGGGAAATGGTTTTAAACTAAAAGAGGGTAGATTCAGACTAGATAAAAGGAAAAAAAAAATTATGATGAGGGTGATGAAACACTGGAACAGGTTGCCCAGCGTGGTGGTCGATGCCCCATCCCTAGAAACATTCCAGGTCAAGTTGGACAGGGCTTTGAGCAACCTGGTCTAGCTGAACATGTCCCTGCTCATTGCAAAGGGTTGGACTAGATGACCTTTAAAGGTCCCTTCCAACCCAAACTATTCTATGATTCTAAGATGGGTGAACAGGTTATGTTATCAGAGTGTACACCCTGCCAATGCATGAAGCTGGGAACAGCTTTCTGATATTACCCTTAAATGCTGATATCACCCTTAAATGCTGATATCAACCCAACTCACCTACTCAGCCTCTTCACTTTGTCTTCAAACACAGGAGAAGAAGAATAAAGCAGAAGAAAAGAGAACATCACATATCCAGTGGGGTTCTAAATCTTACCCTTGTGGGAGATATCAAGTTTATCATCTCAGGTTTCACTTGCTGGAAAGTAGGAAGTGCAAAAAGAAAATCCCAATATTCAGGGATATATTGATGGTGTAGCTTAGAAAATGATGGGAAATTGCTTGGAGGAGAATTAGCTCTTATTTTCACACTTCTGGATGTAGTCACACTAACCTTGTCTAATCTCCATTGTACTGGACTATTCTCATAACAGGGTAAGCCCTATGAGATGGAGTCAAGATGATCAAGCAGGACTCACCTTTCTCTGGTCTATAAGATGCATTGGCTGCTGTTCTTCAGGAGAATATCTCTTAGCTGTCAATCTCAGCTCTAAATGAGCTCTTGCAAGTCAAAAATAAGTGTTCACCTCCTCTTCATGAAAGAAAGTAGAGTTATTTCATCCATTTCATCCATTCCAGACTAGGGTTTCAGGCACAGAGACGTGGAACAAGTTTTTCAGGGTCACACAGGAATCCTGAAAATGAGTTGTAGTTTCCTTCTGTCTAAGCCAACCATTTTCATAGGCTACCCCTCTAACCCCTCTTTGGAGGATGTGTCTCTCTGTAAGCTCAGAGTGAAACAGTCTGAACGGAAATGGCTGGGAATACAGGCACACAGCTCCAGGCTCTTTTTGCACTGAAAATACTCAGTTGACTGTCATCTGTGGATACCTAACGAATTACTGCAACAATCAAAGAAATTAAATATATTATCTTGGTTTAGGAAAAAAAAAAAAGCCAACAGCTGCTACTTCAAGAGGGAAAAAAATAATAACCCTGGAACAAATTTCTTAGACTCCTGTAGGGCCCTCTTTTACAGCAACTATCCTAGGCATAAAAAAAGAAATGTTTCCTGCCCTGGGTAGAAGGGCATATCAGCCCTCCAGCTTCACTCTTACGTCATTTAATGCCTATTGCCTGGATTAATAGGCATCTCAATCGAAAATACTTTTTGGAGCAGAACTTGGCTGCAGCTGCTTTCCTTTCTGGGGATCCCCTACGGTGCTCTATAAAGCAGCAGATTAAATACTGATGGAGCAGTGCTGGGAAATAGCAATTGTAGCTGTGGTGATTGTTCACACTTATGCCTGGACATTAGATCTTGGCATCTGAGTGAAAGAATATTAGTTGAGACACTGGGGTCATGCTTTGGTATACCAGGATTCATATTCAGAGGCTATACATACAGCAGCAAACACCTTCACAATGCTAAAGGTAGATCAATTATACTTTCTGTGACAGTCTATAGTCTTGGTGGAGATATACACACTGGCGATACATCCTAGCCTTGAAAATCCAGGTGTTCATTGGATTTACTAATGGCAGAATGGTTTCTCTTTAAACATAACCATTTTAGGATATAATAAGGGCTTTGGATCAGCACTGCTTCTCTTCATTTCCCTGCAGATACCTAGCAAACTCTTATTTGTTTATAGAGACAGTCCCAGGTGAGAAGGTTTTAGAGAAAAAAAAGCCAACCTGTCTTTCTTCCCTTGCTCCCCACCCAAAGCCACTGGGGATAGGAGCTTTTCAAGTATGGGCAGCATTCATTAATCACTGATTTTTGTGAAGCACGAAAAGCCCAGCTGGCAGTAACTTGAGCACGGGCAAACTGCTTGCTGTGTGTACCCATGCCCTCCCATCCCAGGAACTGAGTCCCATGCTGCGTGACCCATAGGTTGACGGGAAGCAGCATCTCTCTCTCGTTATACCAAAGCTGAAGTCAGCCTTCTGCATTGTGGGATGCTGCCTAGCATGAGTTACGCTGCTGGCCTTCCTCTGAGGTGCTGCGCTGATGTATGCCGTGGTCTGCCTTGCGGAGAGGTCAGGATCGTTAAGCCTAGAATTGCACTTCCAGCTGGGTCCGGGGAGGGAGGTGAGTAGATTCTGTACTCTCTGCTGCATCTAGCCTTGACCAGGCATGTTCAGTTCTTCACTCATCACTTGCAATGTGGCTGGTACCTGGCTGTTAACTGTCAGCACCATCAGCCTGAAGTAGCACGAGGTAGTCTTGCTGAGATTGATGCATGGCAGGTTAACAGGAGTTTCCAGCCATGCTCACATCCCTGGTCTAGCAAGTCCTTCCTACTGCCAGCTCTGTGTGCAAGCAGAGCCCAGAATAGTGCTCCAAAGGGCACTCCAGTAAAGATACTGGGATAAAATTGCCTGACACAGGTCACCCCTATTTTCTTGCAATTAGCATCACAGAGTGGTTCTTAAAACACTGTGGCATCCTGGGCTTGGACAGTAACCTTAAACTCACTGGGGACAGAAATGTACTAAGAAGACACAGCCCCATGTGTTTTTCCTCAAGCTGAGAGGGGCCAGAACATGTTCTCTGCCTCTTCCAGACCACTATCATCACCTCTTACATGGGGAGGCCACCAATCCCTACCTGCTGCCATCTCAGAAACAAGCAGTTTGAGACCAAGTAGCTGTCGGGGAGAGGAATATGATAGTTTATGTGAATCTGAGAGCAGATCTAATGCTAAATCCAGGCTTGCTAATGTCTTATGTCAGCCTTGTCTGCTTTCAAGTAGGTAGGGGGAAGAGAGCAAAGGCTACTTGCACTCTGTGTTACTTCAGTCTGACTAACACTGCCAGAGCTGGGTCTGGTGGGCTGCTGATAAAAATGTAACTCAACAGGTCTCCGACATCTTTAAACACCTCTCCCTGTTTCCCTAGAGGAAATCGAGATCTGGGGCCCGTAGGGATGATGTGAAATGGCAGTGGAGGCATCCCAGAGGACATGCAGCTGGAGGCTCATAAGTGAAAAAGTAAAGTTGTGATGCTGGGTGGAAATGTAATTCTCAGGGGTGTAGCAAGCTTGCCTAAACAGCTTTTCATCCTGTCTCTGTTCACTCAGCTGAGGTCAGTCCCCTGCACCCCCACAAAAACCAGGAGCTCCTCCTGGCCATCTCACTCCAGTAGTGTCAGTCTGCTCCTCCCTGGAGCAGCTGGGAGGAGATGTCAGGTTTTAAAGTGCATCCTCAAGATAATAGCACGACTGCTGTTTTACTTTTAAATTATGTATCTGTAATGGTTTAGATCCAGCTTTCCCACCGAATGCTCAAACCTTACAGTTTGCAGCCTCTGTTCCCCCCACCCCCTC
>JANXJC010000028.1:51960443-51979900 GCA_027564655.1 Leptodon cayanensis | reverse complement strand
TGCAGGTGGAGATCTGCTCCCCCGTGGACCTCCCTGGGCTGCAGGGGGACAGCCTACCTCACCATGGTCTTCACCACAGCTGCAGGGGAATCTCTGCTCCAGCGCCTGGAGCATCTCTTCCCCCTCCTTCTGCACTGACCTGGGGGTCTGCAGGGCTGGTGCTCTCACATGTTCTCACTCCTCTCTCCAGCTGCAGTTGCTGTTGTGCAGCAACTTTTTCCCCTTCTTAAATATGTTATCCCTGAGGTACTACCATCGTTGCTAACGGGCTCAGCCGTAGGGATTCCATCTTGGAGCCAGCTGGCATTGGCTTTGTTGGACATAGGGAAAGCTTCTAGCAACTTCTCACAGAAGCCACGCCTGTAGCCCCCCTGCTACCAAAACATTGCCACACAAACCCAATACAGGTGGTTTAGGAAAAAAAACATTTTTTGCTTTTGGGACACAAGGCAGTCTAACCTCTTTAGCAGAGAAGAAGAGAAAGTCGTATGTGGATTTGGTTTTGGCAACCTCTTGTGTACACAGTAGATGTGTCACTTGTGACTTATGGGACCAAGGCACTCCTGGCCTTCCTCCACATGAATATTATCACTAGACACGATAAAAGCACCTAGCCGTGTTCAGGCACAGTTGACGACTGGATACTATCCATTGCCAAATGCACTCTTCCCAAACCTAGATCTAACCTACTGGCCACAAAGTGACAACCCTGAGGTAGAAGTCTGCCAAAAATCCCAAGCAGATATCATAGGGAGGATGAGAGTACATGGAAAGTGAGAGCAAAACAGTTTTGACTCTGTCCTTTCCAACTGCATAAACACGTGAAGGAAAATGCACCCAGGTAGACATCAGAAGTGGAGACCCTCATTTTGCAAAATACTCTTTTATGTGGTGTCTGAGGTCTATGTATAAATAGAAAGCAGAATTGTGCACTGTTGGCATAGCAGCATGTGGAATAAGGGAAAAAAGAATGAAGGCAAATACAGTCATAAAACACCTTCACAGGTACTTCAGATACTTGGGCTCTGCTTGTATTTCTAGCACTGACCATGCTAGAGCATGAGGTCACTTGGCTGGTCTTTGTCATGAGACAGAACTTTTTCAACACACAGTTCCTACTAAACCACAGGTAGAAGAAAAAAACTAACAGTGAAAGCTATCTGTCATCTAAAAAAGTGGCAGAAGTAATGGCGCAGTGTCTCCCAGAACAGCCATATGTCCCCAAATAAGATGACAGTACTTAGGAGCTGGTGTCGCAAGGTGAATGGAAATTTAGTTGAAGAAACAAGGGCCATGTACTAGGGAGGGGACCTGGTGAATATGTCACTAACAGAAAAATCTGCTGGGGATTCCCTCCTTCCTCAATAAAAACATTCAGAGATGGGGGGTACATTTGTAACTCTGCGGGACCATCGTTTCTATCACCTGCATCATCCAGTGCTTTCTGCACTGAACCAAATAACTTGTCGTTAAGCTAAAGCCTGCCTTTCAAAAAGACAGGCAGCTTTCACTTACAGCTTTTGAGCAATGGAAAATCTACCACTTCCCTTGGGAAGCTGCCGTAGCAGTTAATTAATTTTGCTGTTAAAAAATGTTTGCCATAGTTCCAGCTTGAATTTGTCTACGTTGCTTGAAGGGAGAATCTTCATCAAGACTGTTAGCAATTTCTGGTACTTACACTCTACCTTCATAAGATCTTCTTCAAACACTTGATAAATATTGGAGAAACCTCACAACATCCCTGTGAGACATAAAAATGTAATTATCTTAGCACGTTACGTAGATGAGAACAAAGGGAGAAAGGAATTAAAATTCTGCTCAGGCAAAGCTAAGATGTGAATCAAGTGGGATTCCCAGGAAGAAAACCTGGCACCTCAATTCCCTGCTCCATAACACTGTCTCCTGCTTCTGTGCTTTGGAAACAATCAAGGTTATGTGTCCTTCACAGCTCAGAGACAACCCGAAAGGGGACGATTTCTGCAGTGCTGAGCACCCTCAGCTCCAGGAAGAACTGAGGGCACCGAAGAGCGGGCAGGATCAGTCCTTCTTTGCTCCGTACCTAGCAGCTTGCACTGATGCATGTAGGAACACTTTTCCCCCCGTGTTGACACATTTGATAACACGAGATGTTTAGTGGAGAGTCAGGCCTCTCCTTCCCGACCACAGCAAGGAATACAAAAGTTACATTAGAAATACCGGAAATTTCCAAGACACCTCAGTCAGGTACGTAATTCCCTCAAGTCCCTTAACAAAACCTTCACCCCTACTCTCTGTTAACCACTCGGTCAGTGACCGGTACTTTATGTCTCCACAAGCATTTTCTCTACTGCTTAGTCTCCAATGTCACCAGCTCTTCTCAAGTGGGATTATATGACATGGTTGGCTTGATGACCTAGAAGGTCCCTTCCAGCCTTATGTTGTAGTAGAATATTAATGACTCTGCTAATTCAGAGCTGTCTGACCTCCACTCTGTACAGCCACAAGCAAGATGATCTCTCTCTCATTATAGCTGTCATGTTCTCAGATAACCTCTTCATGCAAAATGCATGCACACAGTTTTCTTCTTCTTGCAATACAGTGATTTCTCTCTACCCAAAAAAGCCAGTCACTGTTCAGATTATCTTCTCTGTAACTGTCTGGGAAACACTTTGGAGGTTATTTCCTTTGTATTCCCAGCAACCAAACTAGGCGTATATCTATGAAATGGACAGGGTTCTTAGACTGAAATAATTTGACTCATAATCTGGAAAGAATCTAATGTGCTGCATTTATCTCATGTATCCCTCCACCCCAGGTAATGCAAGTAAGGGCTTGATGAGTTAAGTCAGGGAAGGCAAAGAGGCCATTTCTGTTCCCTCAAATAAAGACAGCCCCTACTTGCCCTCAAGACTACACCTGCCTACTTGCCGTCTCGGAAGCTCATAAACTCAGCTAAATATACTTTTTAGGCAATGCCAGGTAGCTGTGTGCCCACATGCAGCAGAAACATCAGCAAATCACCTGGGGGTTTCTGCCAGCACTCAAAGGAGTGCCCAGGAGGTTGGAAGTGGGGTGAGATGTGGAGCACACCATATTAACCTTGGTCCAGTGCCACCCCTCCAGAGGAATATGGATGCACCAAGGCTTTTTCATTCACTCAGAGGAGTTTGGAGCAGACCCACAGACTCTCTTCCCCCTAGTAGACCTCTTAGGGTTATCTAAGAGTCTAAGTGATGGAGCAAGCCCATATCATGCATTGTACAGTCATGTAAAAAGTCTTCACTCTATCTAAAGGTCTTGTAGGAAATGCATACACAGGATGATGTTATATGGGAGGTTGTAATGATAATAATAATAGATTTTTTGCAGACTTCTCAGTAGATTTTTGGAATATAATCTTTATGCCCTATAGATTCAGGCCTTTAGCCAAAGTTAGGCCAAAAAGAGATGTCAGGGGAAAAGGAGTCGAAGACATAGGTTAGTGTAGAAGGAAAAAACTGTCACCTCTACCACACAGCAATATCGGATTGATTCATAATTCAAAATAGGCTGAAAGTTAGATTTAGTCTGACCAAGGACAACAACTATTTGCAATGATACAACACACTGTAAATCTTATGTCAGAGACTGGACAATGGGCAATTTCTTCCCTGGAGCAGTGTTTTGCTGGCACTGGACTCATGTTCATGCTGAGGTTCCCACTCGCAGGTAAAATAACACCCTCACTTCCTTGCAACTTAATATCTGAAGCTTGGGAAAGATTTACCCCTGCCAGGCTGGCCATCTGTTAGCCTTCCTCAGCCTCTTCAAACTTCTAAAGATATCAGTAATTTTCCTCCCTGTCTGTCAATTTTATAGAAATAATACTGCCTTTGCATTTCTCTCATGAAATATTTCTATTACATTATTTTACTTTCTTTGCTGCATTTCATGATTAATATTCTCATTAAAACTTCTTTTACAGGCAGTTCTTTGGCATATTCTGATTTTCTGGAGCTCATTCCTTAAACGTCTCCAGTTCCAAGCTCATGTCTAGTCAACATCTGCTGCTTGCCATAGTCTACAACTCCTAAAGTCTTATACACACCCAGCAATCTTGCAGCTCATGGGGAAATCTGAAAGGAAACCCAACAGGGAAGCCACATGTCCTGATAGATAGTACTCTACAATGTGCATAAATCCTTTTCCCATCCCATGATGCAAGTCTTTGCTAAAGAGGAGACAGATTTTTAAAAAAAGAAGAATATATATATAAAAAAAAATCAGCATTTTAAAACAAAAAAGGAAAAATCTTAGAAGGCTATCCCTGTTTTCTTGGAATGGTAGAAGCCTGAGCCCTTTCTGTGCCAAGACAGACCAAGGTTGGGCAGGGGAGAATAGTCTGCAGGGACCAATTGGACTAATAGAGATGAACGAGTCAGTTAAGTGAAAGGTCTTTTCCATTTCTTGCCAACCATGATCGAAGGAACAAAAGCCACTGAAGAACAGGGATCCCTCTTAGAGAAAGACCTGCTTATCAACAGGGAAGTATCGAACACAATATTTTGTTTTAGTGAAATATTTGGCATGTCCTGCAGTGATCAATGCCAGAGCTTTGGAGAGAACGGGAGCAATAGACTATAATTAGCTGCAATAACTCCTTACAATAACAAGTATATTCTAGTTTGAATTATTCATGAACTCCTGTGTTATTTACAGCAATTCCAGCCTTTCTTTTCCTCTGGTAATATGGGGTGTTTAGGTTTGGGGTATTTCTTTTTTTTATTTGGCCAGACACAATGTTTTAATTACTAGGCACAGGAATAAATAAATAAATAAGCTTCAGGAAAAAGGGGAAAAAAAAAAAGGAAGTTTTCAGCAAGAATCAAGTTTTCACTCACAGTGGGGGATGAGGAGGGAGCAACAGGATGTGAATTTCTATGTTGTCCATCAATTACATGTCTTTCTGACAATGCAGTATATGGACCGCCTAATTGGAAGCAAGAAGGGACTGCTTCTTTGGGAAGGACCAGGCTCTTCGTCTTTCTGAGCACGATTTCTCACCAAGCAGATGGAGGGTTTCAGCTTTACCCCAAGGTTCCCGGAATGAAGCACCCAAGGAAGCACTTGGCCAATGTTCTGCATCTGATGTCTCTACTTCCAGCAAATTGACCCAACGGCTGGGATTTTTGCCTGTTTATCTCACAAGATGCATTGTTTAGTTAAATTCCAGCAAGCAAAAGTGATGGGGGAGGTATTCTGCATTAAAAATTAATTTACGTTGGCAGTCCAAAATAATGAAGTCCTCTGTTCACAGAACAAGTGCAGCCAGGCACTCACAGGGCTGCTGTTTACTGTTGCAACAGTTTACTGTTGCTCCACTTTCCATCCTCGCCTTTAGGAGACTATTTACTGGGAGAAGATGTAGGTCTCTGCCTTACTGCAAGGAGTACTACTTGCCTTTTGGCTATAAAAGTATCAGTCCTCCAGGAGCAAAGGCTCTGATCGAGCAAATCAGAGAATAACTTCATTCTCCTTCAAAATCAGTGGGTTACATTACAATCAAGCCAAAGCAGCTAGAACACCTGATATGAAGCAGATTGATGTTCACAGCAAAACCTCCTTCCTCCTATCCAATGACCATCATTATTTTGGGGAATGTAAACCAAAGAATCACCCGAATTTATTTCTCCAGATAGCCCTCCAGCAATAAAAAAATTCCTATCAATAAAAGGTCATTTTCATGCCAGATATTTCAAAGGTTTTCTGTACCCAGATTTTGCAAAGCACTTGCCCTTCACAGCAGCTTCCACACAGAGCTGTGTAGACCCGAAGTGCTTGCTTTCCAAGGGGTGAAGCAGTCCCCACTTTGCATAATAGGTTGGAAATATTACTTCTCACCCCACCCTCCCTGAAGGAAAACTGCCACATATCTCCCAAAAGGAAGTGAAAGTAATCTAACATTCATATACTGTCTCAACCGATAAGTTGTTAGGAGACTGCTGAAGTACCTGATATCTCAGCTACTGATACATGGTGTAAAACTGTACGTGGTACAAAAGCCAACACACACACACATATATACGCACACACAAGCACACACTTTTTATGTATTGCCATTTACCCAGAACAGAGGAAAGGCAGTGATGCTAACACTGATACCCCAAGAGCGTTATAGGATATTGGACTTCTGGACACTTCAGGGTCGAGTAACAACAAAAGGTGCTTGGTACCAAAAGAGCTTTTGCAAACTTGGCTTTGAGGTCTGCCAGCTTCATAGGTGATCTCTGCGTGCCCTAGAGACTGGGAGAGGGTGGACATCATGTTCTACTAACAAAGACTGAACCTTGGCTTTAGGATTCATTCAAAAAACAGCTTTCTGGTTGCGTAACACTGTCCTGAGACTTGCCACCTTTGGTGGAAAAAACCCCCATCCCTCAAGGGATCCTTCCAGGTTTTCCTGACATTTAAGAGTAGTTGCTCGAGTCCTAAAATGAGAGAGAAAGGTGAATGTCTGGGGGAGTGAGAGGAGAAGTAAATCACAAGACCACATATTTAGGAGAGATCCCTGTTCTCACCCATGCAGAGGATGTGTGAATCACTGCTGAACGCTCTGCTGAGCTGACTGTGCATCTTTCACCCCAAGTGCTGCATTTCTACATCAGCAGCAACTGGGGCAGAGGACACATTCAATAGCTACTGAATATAATTAAGTCTAATTGCAAAGTTAATTGTTGAAGAGGAGGAGGGGGGAGAAAAACAAACAGTGTGAAACTAAGTGAGGATATCAGAGCTCAGCAATCTGACAACCTCAAGATAAAGCTGAAATTCAGCTTCCCTGCCCCGTATTAATTGCATCCCCCTGTGTACATATGTGTCCATCACTCCTCATTTCTCTGACCAGACACCAGTGACTGCCAAACCCCTCTCTCCAAGGAAAGGATTCAGCCACATTAGCAGCTAAAGCAGGAAATTGAAAATGTCTCAGCAGCATTCACCTGAAAACTTGTTCAGTTTGGGACCAAAGGAGAACAAGGGCATCTTGGCACTAGGAGAAAACAATTTGACTGCAGGACAAGTCTGACTGTGGGTTATGTTCCCAGCTGATGTTCATTGCTGTAGGTTCATTGACTAGGACAGAGCTATTCTGCTGCTACAGCTGCTAAGATATCTCTTAGATGCTGCTTCATTCAGAAATCAGGCTTGAAGTCTTCCAGAACCTGACCTACTATGAGATTTCAAGGCCTCCAGTCTGAAGGAAAGTCCCTGGGGATATATGTCAAAAGTAGCATGGGGTGGGCTTGGAGACATATGAAGGAATAAAAAATTTACTATCACTGCTGATAGGCACAGGGAAGGGATATCCGTCCTTGTGCTTAGTTATAGCATATAACTTTTAGAGATTTGGGTGGAATCCACTGTCCGCTATCTGTCTGTCCGTGAAGGGTCACTGGCAGAGGTGGGATGCCAGCCCACCTGGACCTTCTCAGGGACCCAGCCTAGGCTTTGTGGAGGACTTTGGTGCATGCAGATGGTCTTTGGGAGCAAACAGACCCTGGGATCACTGCGCAACACTGCGGGGAGCTGTGCCAGGCAGGGGATGCTGGGAATAAAAGAGTTTGTGATATGGTAGCACAGGCTGAAAGATTGCACTGCACAAACATCCCCAGATAGTCATTCTTCTCAGATGCGACATTAAATATCAATTTGTAATTGAAGTGAATTTCATGTTATTCAGGGGAATTCCTTCTCCACTTAACATTCCATACAATTCTGGTGTTTCCCAATGCAAACAGCCACAAAGGGAGGAGAGAGAAAAAACCACATCAGCCGTAGCTTTTTAAAAAACAGCACAGGAGACATGAAGGACCAGACCCCTGGAAGATGCACATCAGTCAGATTCTTCCTGTGTTTGAACCATACAGTCAGTCAACATCTGCATGTGTCTCTGTGTACAGGTAGGATGCTAACGACTGATGTTGTGACAAACTACTGGGCTTGCCCATCCTCTGAGTTGTTGCAGGAGAAGCAGCACCGCTGGGACCTCTCCTGGAGACATCCCTACACACATGTACACCGCAAACCCCAGAGCTTTCCAAG
The DNA here is from genome assembly GCA_027564655.1 of Leptodon cayanensis. Taxonomy (NCBI): domain Eukaryota; kingdom Metazoa; phylum Chordata; class Aves; order Accipitriformes; family Accipitridae; genus Leptodon; species Leptodon cayanensis. The sequence continues at coordinate 51,971,842 of JANXJC010000028.1, read as the reverse complement.
TGCCCTTCTTTGCATGGAACAACTGCAACGGGCCCCAAAAAGGCATAGTCATCTCCAAATATATTCTTCGACCGCAGCTCAGTCACTCAGCTCAAAGAGCACACAACAAGAAGTGCAGAGCGAGGTCTTCTCTGCCAAGGGGAAGGAAACCAACCCCTTTTTTGCTTACCACGTACAAGCAACAATCACAAGACTGTTGTGCCAGCAACAGGGATTTGCATTGGGAAACATGTAAAAAGGCCACGTGATTTTGTTGGGGAAGAGGGTTCTTTGTTTCTCCCCTAGCTGTTATTTTTTCTATCATTTTAGTATAATCTCCAGGGAAGCAGGGTAGGGGGATGAAGGAAATCCAGCTGTTGCCATGGCAGCCTCTAGCTGGCCATCTCCCGCATCACTCGAGTTGCACAGTGCTGTTTCCCTCCTGTGCCAGCTCCTGGTTTCAGAGCAGAGGAGTCTTCCTACTGGCGATGGCAGGGAGGGTGTGTGCAAAGCCGCGAAGAGGAGGGACCAACAGTCAGCATAAGATGGGAAGAGGTGGCCTGGGAGAAGGAAGGATGGCGTGAGAGCGGGGGAGGACAGACCATCAGGAGTGAAGGTGAATGCAGTGATGGATGGAAAGGCAGAAACAGAATTAGGCGTTTAAAACCAGAAACAGAATTAGCTTGGCGGAGACCTCAGGCTGAGACAGAGGTGTGCTCATCACCTAGAAACTAGTCTAATTTGTGCTGACACTTGCCCAAAACTGGTGGAGCTTCCCCCGACACAAGAGCCTCTTAAAAAATACTCCACTACTTTCCCCCTAAAGTCATCTCTGGCTTCTGCCACAAACAGCAGCCCCACTCTCTGAGTTCAGGCTCTAAGTTTAGTCTCTGTCACGCTTAGATCTTAATGCAGCCCAGACGTTAAAAATTCATGTTCTGGCACTTCCCATTTTCACAAGGGCCTGTTTGAACTAATGACGTTGCCTCAGCGAGTACTTCATAAGTTAATCATATGCTATTGCTTCTCACTTCTCTGAAGGTGGAAGCGGAGAATTCTTACTCACAAAGTTGCAGCATTCGCAGCTCCCCTTGAAGACAATCTTCCGTGCCTCCACAGGATTTAACCAGCTACTTGCTGAACTCTTCAGGCAGTAAAAATGAGGAGCTCGTAGGAACGTACCTGGGAACCAAGTGACTAGCAAGGAAGCTTCTACTGTCCTTAGTACTAAAAGGACAAGCACACTCAAAGGGCTAGAAGGTTAAAATTCGTGGCCTCCCCTATAGCTGGCATTATGCAGCTATGGAGGGGCCACTAAGAATTTGCTCTATCCACCACAGGAAGCCCTGAAAAACTCAGGTTTTCTCTGAAGAAAAGCCCGAAAAGCTACAAAACTACACTGCACCATATTGAGAGAGCAAAAAGGAATGATGAGATGTTTAAAAATCTTAAGGCTGAGCCACAACAATGAATTTTTTAGCTGAAAATGCCTTGATGGCCCTAAACGGACCACATTTAACACTACTAAGGAAAACCTGACTTGATGGATAGTGTTTATCTATACAAGGGCAAGACTGACCAAGCAGGCACTTGAGAAAGCTTCTGATATCACTTTGAGAATTGGCAGCCCTGCCCATAACCAATCTCCAAAGCTCCAGTTCATTCATTTTTAACTAAAGCGGGGGCTTTTGAACATAGTAATGGAGGCAATCACTTAGAGACTGAATGGATGTGAACCCAGTGGAAAGACAAGCAATCAGTAAAGAGCTTCCTTTTGCGCAGGGTCATCTTTGCAAGTAACAGGAGGGGAAAGCATTAGTCCGAGAGTCAGGAACACTGAAGTGGGAAAGGACTTGCAGGTCCCATCTAATATGTGCTTCCAGTCCAGGGAAAGATTTATTTCATCCTGTCTAAACAATTCAGGTAATGGGCCATGCTTAAAAAGCCCATTGCATCCTCCCTTATTTTTCACTGTCAGCAACATAACTCCTTCAACCTCCTAACGAAGCTTACAGATCCATCCTGTCTTTGGATGATGGAAACCCTTTATCTCAACTATTTCATCCTTATTCTTGCTTTGCAGTCCCAGAATGTTTTCTCCTAACAGTCCCAGCTTTGTTGAAGCTCTGATGTCTGGTGGCTTCAGCGGAGAGATGGGCAGGTACTTGTGTATTCTGTTCTCAGGCTATGGCTGAGATCAAGGTGCACGCAGGATATCAGATGGTCTAAGCAGGTTACGCAGCTTCCTCACAGGCAGGACAGGTCAGAGGTTTATTTATCTTTCCCCAGGTACCAAGAAAATGCAATGGTACCTCCTCTTTCCTTGCCCAATTCAAGTTCCAAATGAAGCCTTCAGTCCCTTGCTCCTCTCTCCCCTCCTCCTCCACCTTGGGTTGCCACTTTCCACCAAACTTTATGCATGGTATTTTCTAGGGTAATTTTTTCACCTAATACCAAAGCTACAGATTTCACTGCACTGGGATCTTTTTACATTGCCACTCTAACTCCTGCATCTCTTTAATCCTCCTGAGCATCATCCAGCTACCTCTCCTTTTTTCTAAAGTGCATGTCTCTCTGCAGAGGCCAGCATCTTGCAGTATCTTCACTCAGCTGGAAGTCTCCAGCAGAGGAAATCAGCACCACCAATTATTCTAATACCCCTAAGCCCTTCTAATCCCACTGATGCTCTGTTTCAGCCTCCTCAAGCTGAAGGCAATCCACTGATTGTTTCTTCAGCTCAGCAATGAGCATGGGGCTTAGGAGAAATAGAGCAGCTTGCTTCTGTCTTCCTGGGCTTGTTATTGCATATCTTTTGTCTTCACAGTCACGAAAGGCCACTGATGAGTGTAACCATAGAGAAAAGCCCAGATCAGAGAAGAGTCCACAGTCAGAGTGCAAAGCAGTGGGTCAGAGGTTCATTTAAATCAATGGCCACATACAGTAGTTGCATAAATCTAAAACTATACCAACCTAGGGATGTGTGGTGTGATTTTAGAGGAAAAAATGAACGTTATCAGTGATAAAAGGGGATAGAGATGCTGTGCAATGAGAGATGTTTCTGAATGGCTATTCAGGAATGAGACAGTGTCTTAAATGCAGTAAGGAAGTCTTTCTCTTCACAGCGATTGTTCAAAGCATTGGAACACCCCTACGACCTGCATTAGGACAGGAGAGACAGTTAGTTTTGATTCTCCACTTCTCTAAACATGAAATAGAGCCAGGTTAAACACCCAACTCTTCCTAAAGCAATTGGGGAGGATTAAAAAAAGTAAATAAAAAGGAGATAAATAGCATTTAGCATGCACGTGTTGGGCAGGAAGGTCCACAACGGACAGTCATCACAAAAGGGGATTTATCTAAGAAAGGACAAACTATTCAGACTTCAGTGCAGAGCATCCCAGTGACCCCCAGGCGAGGACAACAGAACACTGTCTGGCCTGGCAGCATTAGGAATTCCTGCCTTCCATGACGTTTGTCCTCTCCTTGCCCTTTGGAGGCAGGTGCAGTCACAGCTCCTCTCCCCCGGGATGGTTACATGCTGGTACGTCCTTTGCTGTGCCAGCGGAGGTCAAGATCTGTAATTTTCCATTACTGGTGCTTATCAAATGTCAGCATTCTGGCAACCTTCAAGAGCGTCTGTTCCCCTTGTCACCACTGGGACCTAAAAAAGCTGTCTTCCTCATTCCCTGTTCCGAATTTACGTGAGGGACTCGAACCTTGAGAGACTTGTAGGCAAAAAGGGAAGTATCAAATCTCTTGTCTGTGCCACCCCTTGTTCTCCATCCAGTCTGACACCTTTTTCCATTCTTCATCCAGGATGCCTATTTCTTGCAAGTGGTCAATACTGAAGAAATTGTTTTTAATGTTTTGAAGGATCCTTAGCATCCTTGGAGGCTTTAAAGCACGACAATTACTGTGGCAGCAGACACAAGAGATTTGGGGCTGCTTTCACAGATCAAGGCATACATCAGCTTAAAAGGGATCCCCTCTCTGCAGAGAGAATGAGGACACCTGCTATGTCCTAAAGAAAAGAGGTGGATTGAGGAGTCCCTCTTGGTAGGCAAACTCAGTGACACAAACTTGATGGTTTCTATATTGGGGAAGTTCTTGGTGGGTTTGGTATTTAGGCTGCAGGGTTTCCAAGGCATCCACATGCTTATGAGACTTTTGGGGAGGACCTGTGACTAAGTGCTTACCAGTGCTTTACTTTGATGTCTGTGGATTACGAGAAGCCGCGTTCAGGGAAGCCTGGATAAGAGGCAATCAGTCTGTAACTCCATGGAGAGGCTGTATTAGTCCACCTTCACATAATCGGTGGACAAAGGGTGGCCTCTACTCCTCCAGAATTACCTGGGCACTTAAAAGAGCTGAGGCCACCACCATTAACAGCAGCTCAGGGATATTGGAACTCCAGCTGTGGCTTTTAGCTCGTTTTGGCCAGCTGTAGGGAAATGATTAGGTGAAAGCAGAAGGGTGGAGGGATGTGCAAATGGACAATAATAAGTTGTTATAAGTTTCCAAGTCATCTCCTCTCATCAGGCTTTCAGCCAGAGGTCAACACTGTTCATAAAGAAAGACAAACAGATAAAACGAGAGTTGGCCAGTGGCAACCTTGAGTTATCCTTCCAGACAGCTAGGGCTTATGGAGAGTCTTGCCTTGGAAAGAGTTTACTGATCAAAATTTGGTTCTAGAATTCCCTGCCTCAGCTTTGAGGCTAGCTATGAAACACCTTTCACAAGTGTGGGAGTTGGAAGCCTTGGAGCAAGAGCACATTATCATCTGATGAAAGATGAGGTAACTAATCTTCTCCATCTGGATTTTTTTCCTGACCACAGATGCTTTATAAGGAACTCTTGTGACTTTGCTTATGTGGTGTGTGGAAACCTCTATTTAGGTGAGCAGGGAAGAGATGGTGCCTTACTATCCAAGTGAACAAGGTCAAAATCTAACAAGGTTTTATATGTTTATCTGGTTTTCCTAACCCAGCAGACAAATGCTAAGTATCACAAATGCACACCGAGAAGAAAAGGTATGCACAGAACTTCGATCTCTCTGGCTGATACTCCAGGAAATTAAGGTAGTTATTTAAGATGCATAGAAGGAAAATCCTTCATAAGAGTAAGAAGCCGGTGGGACTCGCTAGTACAGGGCATGGGAGGAAAAGATACAAAGTCATTCTTCACACTCTGATTGGCCATTAATGACAAATAGTAATTAGTAACATAAGTAACCTTTAAGCAGTGCTTTTAATCTTCACACATTCAGCTTTAGCAGTAAGGCTGTTTAGGACAGCAGTAAGGCTATTTAGGATGAAAGCATCTAGTTTTTAATCTTTGAGCTTTAGGTAATAGAAAAATCATGGTAATGAAAGAGAATCTCCTTTTTCAGGTACAGGAAAAATCAAAAGTGCAATGATTTGCATGGCAAATGCTGCTGCCATTCCAACAGCTCTGCAGCTTGTGCCTTGCTACACCTTTATGTATTTTTTTTTTATTAATCCAAGAAGTTTTTTTCATGTCCCATTTTCAGAAATTGATTCTCATGCAGTATTCAACAACATGTTTTGTAAATCTTCCAAATTCCTTATTATCCTTGATTTTTCCTTATTAGCCATTTGCCTCTGACCACCATCTGATATTTTTTCTTATCAATCTCTTTCCACAGATGGAGAATCTCCAGATTTCATAAATCTGGAGCCTGGGTTAGGGGTAGGAGGAGGAGCAGGAAACAAATTTACAGCTGTAAGAATAATATACTGTCTCTTGTTTTCCTTCTTTGCTGCTGGTAGCTTATATTGTTGATTACTCATTAAAACTTTGATGATTAGTATAACATTTGGAAAAATGTTCATCACCAAAAGAGCTGTAGGTCAACTATTTCATTTCACAAGGCGTCCGTTTGCCTCCCTCTGGTGACAAGGACTTAGATAGAGGTTGAGATCCCTCAACCTCTCAGCAGCTCAGGAGGTCATGATGGAGGAGCAAGATCCTCAAAGACAGCAGTTAAAGATCTGGTTTTCCATAGAGAGCTTCTCCAGGACCATTAGCCCTGGGATACTGTGAAAAAAAAAAAAAAAAACCCAACCTTTTTTGTTATCAACTCCTCAGCACTTGTAATCTTTCTGTTCTGATCAGCTGCTCACAAAAGCAACAAAATTAAATGTATGTATATGTGTATAGCACATAGGTGGAACAAGACATACAGACACGTGCACCCAAGGCTGGAATAAGACTTCAGAAATCCCAACACCTGTATCTGGAAGTGTTAGTATATAACCAACTTATCTCATTTTTTAAAAAAGGCTTGGAAAACTGCCTGAACAGGTTATACATGGATACACTTAAAACACTCTATGGGTGAAATGACCATGATTCATGATCTATGTTTTATCAAATGCAATTTAATACAGAATTCAACCAAAGGGATCATGAATATATAGCAGTCAGAGTTTGGCAAAAAACACCGGCTAAAAACTGGTTCTGAGATAAGCTCTTATGAACGAACAGATTTGTTCACAGAAATTCAAAATCTTTTCCTAATGGACTTAGGAGAAAGAAAGAAAAGAGACTAACCTAACTGTTGTTGTTATTGTTAGTAGTAGTAGTAACTCCGACTACCCTTATCCGTTATTTTTCCCCAATCAGTTTGGAGAGCATCCACGTTGAAAAGATTTGAACTTTGTCTCTGGAACAAGTTAGATTCACCTTCATTTCAAAATGTTCCTTGTTTCCCAGTTTCAGCAGAAGAGCTCAGGGGTTAAGAGAGCTGCCATAGACTGAGTAACAATTTGCAGCCTTGGATTTGAAGTGGTTGCCTAGCAGTAAAAGACTCCTTACATACCACTCCCAGTTGGAGTCGTTCCCTATTTCATATATATATTTAGCTATAAAGATCATATGTAGGAATATATAAGATATATTAATAGGAGCTCCCTCTCACAATCAGAGTATTGAGTATAATTGGAGAAAGCCAAACCCTTTCAAAAGCAGTGGAGTATCACACAGTCAGAGGCACCAGCTCGGCCCAGGGAATGAGCGTTGGATACACGGCAACAGATGTAAAAATCAACTTGTATGAAGCACCGTTCTCAAGGAGTTTTTCAGGATCATTTCTTCAGCTGGAGGGAAACACTGGGATGGTAATAAGTCTAGGTCATTCTTCATAAAACATCTTGCATTTTGGTTTTTTAATATATATTTTTATATATATATATCTATACCCATACATATATATAATGCTAGAAGAGACATTTATGTTGGTGTAGTGCGTCCTCAGGCAGAACAAGGCCATTGAATCTCACCCAAGCATTCCTGTGCTTAGCCCAGAAACCCAGGTTTCGCACAAACCCCACAATTACACCTTACTTGTGTATTCTCTGACAGCCCCGTAAGCCATTCAGCAGCGGTGACTAGCAACAACAACAATATCTTGGATGCTGATTTTACCATAAAAAAGATGTGATGAGCCTTGCAGAAGGAAGATTCATATTTATCCACAAGACAGAGTCAGCTCCCTTTCTCCTGACCCATCTCATGAGTTTGCAAAGGGACCAGCTATCACTCTAAGCTCTTCCACGCAGACAATCTATGGCTATGAATGATTTTTTTTTTCTGGTCAATAGATCACAGGCAGAAGCCAGCTGGCTTTTACTCGGACCAGTGGAACAGGCTTTCCATAAACTTCGGGTCTCTTTTGCCCTATTTAGGTCAGGAGTTAATATCCCTTATCACAAGCAAGGGGTCATGTCCTGCCGTTTAAAGTCAGCACACGCCAAGCGCGGCTGCCAGGATGAGCAGCCCCTCTCATCCAGTTAAAGCTGGGCTGAATTGAGACCTGTGCCCGAGCACAGCAGAGTGAACAACAGCGCAATATGCTGCCAAATACTCACAGTGCATCTTGAGTGAGTTTTGCACAGAGGGCTTTTCTGGTCTAAGACACAAGATAAAGAAATGGTGCGAAATCCTTTTTTTTTTCTTTTTTTTTTTTTTTTTTTTTTTTCCAGAGAACAGGTTACACTGGCCCAGTCTATCACCCTTGGCTTGCTGAAAATGAAAAGGTCGTAAGGAGGTGCCCCAGTCTGCAATAGCTTTAATCCCACCATGCTGTCTGGAGACACCTTTCTCCTTGCAGGTCGAAGGAGTTCAAGTCCTGTCTTGGATCACGAGCCAAGTGAGTTTAGGGGTCTCAAAAGCCCTAAAAATCCTTCTGCTCAGCTCACATGAATTGGCCTGGCCTTCTCTCCACGACTGTCATGCCCTAGACCCCTTTGGAGAGCAGCGGTGCAGAGGTGATCAGAGGATCTGTGTGTTCTCCTTTCCTCTTCCCCTCTTCTGTCCTCCCCAGTCCACCACGCACACCAGTGCCAGGAGAATGGCACGTGCCCCAGACATCTCAGAGTGAGCTCTTTAGCCAAACCGTGCCTCCCAGCTGGGTTTGTCCTGCTGTTCCCTTTCACCTCTAGCTGCATTTAGGACAAAAGCTGATCTAGTTGCATTGACCGCTTTCTGCAGCCAGCTGGTGAAACCCCCCAGGATGCAAGGAAGCCACTCTCCCTGGACGTCAGACAGCACCTTCTCCTCTCCCTCCATTTCTGATCAGTCAGCACCTTCCCATTGCCCTCTGAGACGAGACCAGACACCACCAGCATAACGGAGTCAGGGGACAAGGATAGGCGGTGGCAGCCGCTCTACCAACCTTCACCTTGCTGCTGACCAAAAACCCTGCCAAGGGAGGTTACACCATCCTCCCTCTCCTTCTAGCCCGTCCTCACTCCTGCCGCAGCAAAGCAAACAAGGCAAAGGGCTCTGTTGTTTCGGACCCCCCCAAGGGAAAAGAAGACCGAAAAACCAGCCCATCCTCCTCGCCTAGCATGTGACAAGCCACAGAAGAGCAGCAGTGCTGCCAAGCCTGGTGACTAAGGCCAAAGAGAGAGGAGATAGAGGAACACAAGGGCCTGCTTGTTTGGGTTTTGTTTGGGGAGTTATTTGAAATTCAGCAGCGACTGGCATTGGAGAACAGAGTCCACTCAGAGCCTCTCTCTTCCCATTCATCCCCAGCCCAGCAAAGAAGGGAGGGGGGGATGTAGGCTGAGGAGCAAGAAAAACAACCAGTCTCCTTATAATAATGCCCGCCTGGTAGAGGCAGCCTCTGCCCACAGGGAGGCATTTGAACCTAGACTTCGTTGGCGTGGGAGGGAAGTCACGGCAGGACAAAGCCTTGATGCCCACAGCAGCCTGGCATTGAAGGATCCTCTCTCCTTAGCGATGTTTTTGGCAAGGCTTACAACCTCCTTCGTGAAGATCAAGACACTTTTTTTTTGCCTCTGCCTCAGTTTCCCCAAGTGTAACATAAGGGTAATGCTGTCACATTTAGATAATGGGGACATTGCTAAGCTATAAAGGAGTAAAGTGATTCCTATGAAGCAAAAAAAAAGCAGAAGGTGAAGATACAGGTTGGGTACAAACAAGCAACATGGCTGTGAAAAAGGCAACATGCCAATCCAGGATGCATTGGGGGAGATATTTCCAGATTTCCAAATATAGGGAAGACACTATATTCAGCCATGTCTAAGCATTGTATCCAATTTTTGTGCTCAGATTCAAGAAAGGTGAATCCACAGTGAGACAGCATTGCGGAGAAAGATCACTAAGATGACTAGGAGAATACAAGACTTATCAGAAGATACTGGCATGTTTGGCATTGCAAAAGAAAGGTGAACAGAAAATTAAAATGCTATATTTAAATGACAAGAAAGAAGCACCAGGGGAAGAAAGACTCTTTAAACTAAAGAGCAGTGATGGCATGAGAATAAACAGGCTTGATTTCTAGCCACCAGGAAAATGATTGTCCTGGACAGTCAATCATATATGAGTCACAAGGCAATTCCCATGCTACCGCTGAGCTGGTGTTCGCTAGGAAGACAGCTGGCTTTGGCAAGTGGCCTTCTAGTTCTGTCCTCCTATGTTTAATGCAGAGGTGGAAACTTCTTCACACCTCTGTAGCTTCCATCTGTAGAGCTGAGCGCAACAGGTAGCCTTTGCATCAATGTATTTCCGTATCCCGTGAGTTGCCTCCTTGCTGTTTTCTCTTGGGCATTTGGTGAGTCATCAGCAACAAGATGAATGTTTTCTGGTCTAACCTTACACTAAAGTCCCCAATAGCTCAAGGACTCGTGTGACAGCCTACAGACCTGACAGCTACCTTCTGCAGGCAGAAGAGACTCCTTCCACTTGTGCACTCATTTTTACCTCAAGGTCGTCTATCTCTAACGCCTTATCCTCAACGATACAGATACTGTAGTTGTCCAGAGCAAATTCCAGAGGGCAACCTCATCCTGATAAGATACAACATGATGTTAACAAGCCAGGTCACATTCAACCCAGTAGGTCCAAGCCCAGAAGCCCTCCTCTATCCTTACTGAGCTAGCTTGGAGTCCTCCTTCTCCTTCTTTGAGCCTCAGACTCTTGTAAACCTCTGGGGATTGTTGTGCACCATGGTACTGGGGGCAGAAACCTCTTCTTCATGCACTTACTTCCCTCCTGCCTTACTTTCCTCTTGATGACAAGGTGAAGGTAGCCAGGAGAGAAAAAAGAAACTTGCTGAACCATCTCCTGCCCCCATTTAACATGGCAGGAATCTCTGTACATGAGCAAATCTGAATCTAGTGAAATAGTCACTCTGAATACAGTCACCCTTAATCCTCTCCTGTCTATAATATCCCGTGATGCCTCTTCCCCTCAGTCACACCTTCACATGCCTCCTGCAGTCATCACCCTCTCCAGCACAGGTACCATGCATATTTGCAGCAGAGGGGCAAGGTTCTTTGATCTTTCTCCACATAGGTGTGACTCTCACCCTCTATCCCATGTTTAAAATCTCAGCTTCAAGTCCAAAAATCCTGTTGGTGCATTTCAGTTGTCTAATTTCAGGCAAATTTAAGTTTAGGCTTCTAAAAATAAGATTTTCAATGTCCACATGCACAATGAACGTGAAGGACATGCCGTTTCCAGCCAGGATGCTGATAAATGTGGCTACAGTGCCAGAGAGACCTTCATTCCCCGTGAACTGCTCCTTTCAGTTTCTAAGATGCTGCTGTTAGAGAGACAGAGCTCCTTGGAGACCGAAAGAAAAGATGCAGAGGCAAATACTTCACTCCCCGTGGACACTGTATTCTGTCCTTATTACTGTTTGGTAATCTCCTGGTCCTTTCGGACATACCGCTGTCCTCAGATTCTGACACCTTTGTGGCATCTCTTGTAAAACCTGGTATTCTTCTAGGAAATTAGAATTCCTCAAGTTATGAAATTGTAAAAGACAAATAACATTAAAAAATAAGTATAAGGTGCATGTCACTTCTGCCCATAAATGACCTGTGGCCAAATGCTAGGGAGCCCTTACTTGCAAAGGGTGAACAGAGAGT
>JANXJC010000028.1:51948515-51960343 GCA_027564655.1 Leptodon cayanensis | reverse complement strand
TTGGATAACAAAATTTAAAATTCCATATTACAAAAAAAAAAAAAAAAAAAAAAAGAAAATATTTCTAAGCAACTCACGATTTGAAGGGATCCACTTTCACAATGTCCAAATATTTTTATTTTAGTCATGTTTCATAACTACGTAAGCAAAGGTGAAAAGCACAGGCCACAGATCTCTCCATTCAAGCCCACTCAAACAAGATTTACAGTTAAACCCAGCCTGGACACAGCTTTCGGAGAAGAGTACCTCCAGCCCACGGGAGGAACAGCCACCGCTGCCACGGTGTGACCCCCTTCAAAGAATGTGCAGTGCGTCCTTACCCCTGCCTGGCACCGTGCTTGTTCCTCACCACTGCCTGCTATTTTGGTCCAAGTGTCCCTTAACACCTTGTTCACGTTGCTATTTTAGACTGGGTGTCCTGTACTACCTTGTTCTCGTTGCACTAAAACAAAAAAACCCAAACAAAAAACTCCAAAAAAACCCAAACAAAAAATTCCAAAAAAACCCAACAATAAAACAACACTAATCAATATAAATAGAGGCTGAAAATATGGATATTTCACTGAAGTCCTGAAGCAAATGACATCTTCTCAGGAGATTACCATAGTGGACACAGGCACATGTGTTTTATTTATAGCTCTAGTTTTACTGCAGTCACTCAGTCAAGCATGGCCAGGACTCTATATAGGCAAATGCAGTTCACTTCTCCCCTCCTCAACTTTAAAGGGCAGCTAACAGCTTGTCTAGAGTTTTTGTTATGAATTTTATGAGCACAACTTAACCACAGAGATAGAAAAGAGGTAGCTGTGTTTCTCAAGCAAAAGAGAGGGAGGCAGATCCCCCCTTGGCTGCCCTCCTGGTGGGTAGACCATGACCTACAGATGCTCCAGGGAGAAGCCAGGCTCCCTATTTCTTTCAGAGTCCTGTCTCAAGTCTCCCTCACTTGTATGACATGCTCCATTCATCACCACCTGGAAGCCTCTAAATCAGGGCACAGCATCTCTCTAACAGGTTCACTTGATTCCTACCGCAAGTCACAGCATTCCTGAAGTCATCGCGGGACGAACGTACCACCCCTGTCCACACGAGCTCAGACACAAGATTATAATGATTCTTTCTGGCCTCGTAAGTGCTGACTTACCCTGTCTCCCCCTCTCTGATGTTCATTGCTCTGCAGAGAGACCACTTAAATCAAATAAGGCCAAGGTGTGGCTACAGCAACTGCTATTGAAATGCTGGGAGTGATGATTAGGTGATAATTTTGGTCTACTCCCTCTTGCTATCACCCCATTCCCTCTCTTCCCTTCAATGGTCTCTCTCCAACCCTCATTCTCACCAGCGTTAAGACCCTTGGAAATGTTTAAAAGCTTTCCTGGAAGAAAACAAAAATAAAGAATCTTCTCCCTGACCTCCTCTGGACTTTATTTATCTTGCCTGAAATTTGCTGTTGAATTCAGAGGCTGTGTCTAAGTCACATTGCCATGAAAGGACCCACACAAAGACAGTAACATCACCTAACCTGTTGACCCCTTGCACGTTGCAATCACTTTGACTTGCACCTTCCCCTGCAGACCGCAAACCTGTCCTCCTGTCCTCTACTGTGGTAGGTTGGTAGAAACCGTGTTCATTCCCACCCACCCAAGAATAGATCTGGGCCAGTTTCATCCCCTATAAACTTGCACTTTGCAGTCACAGATGTCGTCCCCGACGTTTAGGTCTACCTCAGTCTATCTGTTGGCTTGAAGGAAGCAGGAGGGTAATCAGAATCCACCTGACACAGCAAATCTAGGGAGGAGAAAGGGGGAATCAATTTTTATAATACGTGTTTGGCACTACATAATAGATATAACTCTAAATGCAAGCCATAAAGTTGGAGAGGCTTATAAATTAAATCCATTCTGTCCCTTTTAACTAAAAAGTGACCTTACCATAGAATTAAATGTGTTTTTTATCCAGTGATCTATGGAGCCGTAAAAGTGCCTGATTGTTGCAGTGCAATGTTAGAGCACAGAGAGGAGCACCCAGATAGGCATCTCCACTGCTGTTTGGTTTACAATTAACACAGGGCAACTCTACGGCTGGGGATTTCACCCCTCTCCCTGCCAGAAGAATGTGACCCATGTCCCTGCTGGGAACAGTCCCTGGCCAGGCTGTCCCCTGAACCGTGGCCAGGCTCGGGATGGGAGAGTGAAAACACATGAGGGTGTGTTCTAAAAATTAAACCGTCTGCACAAATGCAGGGCAGTTTTTGGATCTGTGTCCTCTGCCTGTTTAGTTCACTGGGCCCGAAATACAGAGCAAGAGGGGGAGAGGATTGGAAAGTACCCTGGGGTTCAGCAGAATGCCATAGTGGTGGAGAAAATGGGGGTGGAATGTCCTTGATTGCCCATGTAGTGACTCCATCCCCCTGCTCCAATAATCATACAGGAGAGTCTGAAATACAAAAGACTTGACATTGGAATCCAACCCAGAGGACACAATTTAGGATGTTCCTGAATGCTTTTGAATGACCAGCAATTATCGGGCTTTGTCTCACAAGAAAATATGGTTTTGAAGACTCTGCTGGGTTACAGGTTGGCATTCATGCATATAGGCTCTCAGAGGCTGCAGGAGACTCAATGCTCCAAGGAACATAATCAACACAGGATTGAAGGCTGTTCGACTTCCAATCAGTACAGCAGTGAAGAAAATCACTTATCCCATGCCATGGATGAAACAGATGCTCAGGGAAGTCAGTGGTGTGTTTCCTCATTACTATCGAGAAGTGGTGCAAAAGAGGAACCAAGATCCTCCCCAGCTATTGAAAGTCACTGAAGCTTGGACAAAAAGGCGCTGCCAGGTCTGCCTCTCTTCTATGTGTGCGCTGGACTGGTGCTGCCCTGCGAAGCCACGAGCCTCCATCAAATGGCAAGAGTGGATTCAGGAGTGCAGCCCAGATGGGCCAACGTTATGTTGGAGACTCATCTGAGATGCCACCCTCCACTGTGCAACACCTTGACCTCGACTGGTTGTGGGCCAAGCCACCCAATGCAAATCCACGCTGCTAGCTAGGTTACTCTTTGGCACATCCCAGGCGATATACGAAGTATTGTCCTGAGACGTGGTTTGTGAGTACCACCTCCTTGTACACCTGGACACTGGTGCCAGTGGCTCCCTTCTCATTTTGGCCTTTCTTTTTCTCCTGGTCACCTATTATTTATTATCATTTGGCTTGATAGTGGCATTTTTGTCTGCAACTATACTGTTGAACCACACAGGGACAGAACCAGGGCTCAAGAACTATCTGACGGCCATCCACACTATGTAATTGTTACCAATGTAATGCCGAGCACTATCCAGGGGACAGCATGGGCCAGGGTCTATTACTAATAAACCGTATGATCAAGACTAAGCCGCAGGTAGGGAGATAGCAAGAACTTAGTCCTGTGGCAACCAGTTGCACCATGCCATTTAGTCAAAGTGCAAGCCCTGGCATGTATTGTTGATTAACATTTGATGTGATATTTCATTGATTGCAGATCTGCAGGGATTCAGACCCCCGCACACACTAGAGATGCTGGCGCAGCAAAGTACTTGCAAGGATTAACTAGAAGGAAAAGAAACTCTGATGGTGCCCAGGTGAAACCCACCTCCACTCCTGGAATCAGAAGGAAAGAGATCTTTAAAAAGTTGATTTTACAGAAGACAACAATGCTCAGCCCCAGTCAGAACCCCTACTAGCTGCCATGGTGCTAATAACAGCATCATATTTACCCAGGCTTCCTCACTGTTCTCTCTCCTTGAATATTTACCAATGTTAGAACTTTTCTTCTTCAAGAGGAAGAACCTCAACCACTTTGGAGTCTCTGCTATGGTTTCTCTGAAATAAAGGGAAACAACCATTAATCACCAGCTGGTGCACTGGTCTGGGCTGGGCTGATGGCCTGCACCTCCCAATTCTGCCTGCCTGTCACACCAGTGCAAAATGCCAGGCTTTGTGCTGTTACCATTTCAAAGCTATTTATGGCTAATGTTTGGCAAAACCCAAATACTGCAGCCAGCCAGGACCTGCAATGGATCAAGTCAAGAACATCTGGAAGACAAGACTCACCAGCAAGAGTCCTTGTCTCCAGAGAAAGAAAGGAAGAAAAAACCCCAAACAATTTCAAGCTTTGAAACTGCAGCTGGATTTTCACAGAGAAAATTTAGCTGCTTGCATACCAGCTTTTTGTCAGCCTAGAGCTCTCCCACTCTCCCTGTTTCTGCCACAGTAATACCAGGGGGCACCAACTAAGAGTCAGACTCCACTGTAGCAAAGAGGACCAACCTCGTGAGCCCTCAATCCAAATTTTCCTGAGGCTGAGAGTACCTAGGAAAGCATGCAAAGAAACTCATAGACCAGAGATGGCATCAGCTCTCCAGGAGCTTCACAGAGGGATAGGGCTGAACTGGAGATGAAGCAAGATCCCAAGACCACCTGATGTTGACCTCATCTCTGCCAATGGGTCACTTTCCACCTAATTCAAGCCGTAGACCAACCAAGCACCTCTGTGCTCAGGAGCTCTATATTGGCCATGCTCATATTCAATACTGTACAACCCATGGTGATCAAGTGATGTAAGCGTAAAAGAGCTCATTAAGAAAAGCTCAGAGGCAGCAGACAGTATTGGTCAATAATTTGGGAAAGAATAAAGAGCAATGAATTTAAATAATTTGCCCTGTTGATGACCCAGGAAACAGCCAGGCTAGTTGCCACAAGAACAAAGGAAATAAGGGTATAGGCAGAGCCCCAGCTGCCAGTATTTGATGAGGGTTTGGCAGTTGCACAGAACAATTACACCACCGAAGTCACCTTGCAGACTAGAAGCCAATTTGCACAGCTAACCCCCTCCCCTTCCAATTACTCCTTCTCTGACTGTCTAAGGAATTGTAGCGATCAGACAGACACTTTCAGAAAAGGACATCTGAGTGGCAGGATGGGCCACTGAACGGAAAGTATGGCTGAGCAGCATCATTAATTCTCCACCCCATTTCTGGCATTTGCACTAGGGTGACTGATTTCTTGCCCCCCCCTTCCTCCCCAGCTACAAATAACTTCCACAGGGAGATTATGCTGTCTGCTCTCTAATCAACAGCAACTTCAAAAGGGCTTAGTGCTAAAAGAAAACCTCAGAGGGCCAGCATTAAGTGGGAAACAAACACAGCATTTGGGTTGTAATTTGAGGTGGGAGGCTGGGGTTTTAATAACCACATCGCTATGGCATGCTGTGGACCTTGTGGTTCATAAACTGCATTTATGAGTACGGGAAGTTACAGGAAGATTTTTCAGTCCACTTGAAAGGCAGCCATGGCTGGTGTAGAGCATCTGACATATTTAGTTGTGCATGGTAGTTGTATTTAGCACCAGGTTTCCTATTCACTCCCCAGCACTGTCACCTGCATACAAGCAGAGCCTGGTGACCCAGCTCCAGGTCTGGGAAGAGTCGTGTCCTATTTAGATCTAACCACGCTTTTGGGCAAGGTAAGGGAGGTGACAAAAATCACTGCCTTGTCCCACATTCCCCTCACCACACAAAATGGAAACCATCGTGGTGGGTTCCTCTATAAACACATTTGAGACCTATTCAAGATAGGGAAGAGAAAGGTGTGTCAGTTCCCTGAACCTTTTAAGATGAGCTCCAACCCAAGAAATAGTCCTTGCACATGCTGGGAGCTGGTAGGAACCACAGCCAGCTTTACCAGCCATCTTCCTTGTCCCTACCACTACATCCCACATCATCCCTGATGCTGTTGGTACTCAGATGCTATCCTCACAGGCACTCTAGGAGGATCTTAGAGGTCCTTTTGTGAAGATCTTTACTACTAATCTGAAGTCAAAACCCAGACCAAGCAAGGGAGGGACGCTCCAGCCTTCAGCCCCACCAAGAAGGAGCTGTTTCAGCTTGCAGTGGAGGATAACCCCTTTCCACATCCTAGAAAACTCCCCTCAACGGCAGAACAAGCCTGAATGCTCAGCTCTTCCCAGGAAAACAGAGGAAGCTATTCACAGCAAAGCTTCAGTGACAGAAGTAAAAGAAGCTAAGTATCACATCTTAAGGCAAGGTGGGTGCACATTTCTGATCAAAGATGCTGTGGCATTGCCACTGGCCACAGCCCAGTCAAAAAAATCAGTGTAAGACTCCAGAGAGATGGAGGGGCATGAGCTTACCAAGAGGGTCCTTGTCTAGAAAAGTAGGATTAAGTCAACAGGACATCAGACCAGGGCTTTGTCCCAACACAGGGCAAGGACAGTCTCTGCTTCTTGAGGGATGGTCAGGCTGTCTCACACAGTAACAAAAGGTTTTGCACTTACTCAAAATACCTAAACGCCCTTAGTTTTCAGCCCCCAGACCTCAGTCCCCATCAGATTTCCTCCCTTCTGAGATACCAAGCCCAAAGTGTGCTCTCGTACAGTCCCACCCTGGAGTTTGTCCTGCAAGACAGCCTTCAAATACCTCCTGCAAGGCACCTTTAAATACCCTGCAGGCCTTCTGCTCACCATATACAGGCCAAAGAGCAGCTCCTGAAGGCAGCTCTGTCCAGTGGGGGCATCAAAGTCTGCAGCACTCATGTCCCATTTCACGGAATCGCAGATGCTCAAGGTCGGAGGGGACCTCTGGAAATCTCCTCCAACCCCTGCCACCAACTTCCTCAGTCTTGGTAGAGGGTCAGGCTCTGGACTGGGCTTACCCCATCTAGGGGCTTGCTACCAAAACCTCCCCTTTCAGGGGCATTTCCATGCCTGCAGGCACTGCCTACAGCCAGGCAGTTGTCTAGTCCCTGAGGGATGCCTTGGGTACATCTACAAGCATGCTAACTCTCACAGTAAAGGATGCCTTCCTGATTATTTCCAGGCGTACTACTTTACTGGATCCCCCAGCTAACTGGCATTTTGCTGGGATCTCTGCCGGCTTCCCCCTTGCCCTCCCAGCCTTGCTGCGCTTCTGATTGTCACCATCTCTCCTGCTGGTAGCAGAATCATCTCCATCTGGAGAATCTGGAAGTCCCGACAGCATTGCTATCCCTATTAACATATCTAATAACCCCAAGCTGGCAGGAGCCAGCAAGTCACACAGGACAGACAATATTTAACATTGTTCATGTTATTTTTTTTAAGCATTCAGAATATGAAGTAAATGTACATTCGCTATTTACTTAGTCCTTCACTTGCCCTGATGGTTGACCTGCAAGTGCTAAGACGGGTGATTGGGAGGGCAGTGCTGTGTTACATTTGCTGCCTCTACTGAGATTGGGCAGCTCAGAGACCCACTGGTCTCCTCTCCCGTAAGCACGCATGTGTTTGTCTACCCACACGCCCTATGGACATAATCCGCATGGTCCTTATCACGAAGTCTTACACTTTTTCAGGCTGGCTGCACTCACCAGAGCAGACCAGACACTAAACGTCCTTTGTCACACACTCTTCCTAAATTGAAACCCACCCCTAGGGCCATCAGATTTTCCCTAGAAAGATGCTGTGCCTCAGGGAACACTTGCAAGGCAGGCAGCGTGTCAGACCGTTGACTAACCACATCACTGTCAAGCTCCATCCCAAGTGTAAGTGCCAAGACAGTTCAGCCCTGCTCACAGGGAAGAGGTTCACTGCCATTTACACATTTAACGTCACCCACGACCCAGCAGACAGCAGCTGTGCAGGCTGCTAGGTTACAGAGATTTTTCTCTCCTCCCATCCCTGATTTCTGCCATGAAAATCATAGTCTCTGCTGTAGTTTTACCTTCACAGAGAGATATTCTTGGGGCACATACAAGAACCAAATTCCCTTACCATTGGCTGCATACGGCAAGCTTGCACTAAGCTCCAAAAAGCAAGGTGCTCACCCTTGCCCCTTTCTTTGTATGCACAAAGGTGAGGAGCTTTTTGTCAGCAATTAACCCTTGTTTCAGCTCAATAGGGCTGATCAGATTGTAGAACAACATCTGAGAAGTGGAGATTAGCAGGCCAAGCTCTTCAGTACTTAAGGCTTCAGTGCAGCGACTCAAAATCAGATTTCCCTTTCTTCACTGGCATTTGATTAAAGCCTTTTCAAGCAGTCTTTTCCAACTTCCAGATGCTTAAGTCAGGTGATAAACTCTTTTTTTTTTTTTTTCATCTGTGAAACGGCAACAACGTGTGTCTCAAGCGTGGTTAGAACACAAATCATGCCCAGAAAACATGCCTAAGTGTATGCGTATGTCTGTGCACATGCACGAATGCATAGCTTTGGTAGACCTGACCAGAGCACGAACATGCAAAGGCTTTAGTAGTGTGGTTCAAGAAGGGGGAAAATACTCTTAAGGCAGGAGTTGAGTCCAGAAATAGATTGTGAGAGGATCAATTTTTGCTGCATACTGATTTATTCAAACCTTCCACAGTGGCAAAGCCCTCTATAACAAAATATCTGATTACAGGACTATGACCATAAATTCCACACACCCTCAAGCAATGGCCAATGAATAACTGACTTGTTAAGGGAACGAACCTGCACAATGAATAAATCTACCAACAGGGCTTTCAATACAAAAGACCCCATCGGGACAAATTTCCTTCTGAAGGTGTATCGACTTTCATTTGCAGGAACCAGCAGATATTTGTTTCAAGAAGATAGCCATTGTTAGATTGCTGCTAAACAACATATAGTATAAACCAGACTCCTATCCCAGGCTTAATCTACTTGCATATCAAAGTAGGTTGGACTATACAAAGGACCATTTTGCCAGACAAAGTGTTATGCAAAGTCTCCTGAAAAAGCAAGTCTTTAATCCAGAGGAAACCCAAGGCAGGTACAGGAGAGTTGCATACTTCAAGACCCTGTTGTAGAAAGGCATCAAGAAAACAAGGATTGAAAAAGGGCAAGAAAACATCATTCAGGAGGAAAGTTGAAGGGTGGACATGCATTCACCATCAAAACACAAGACTAATAATTCATGCCTGGGTCTTGGCTGGTGCCTTTCATCTCAGGATCCCAAAGAAAGTGTTGTTTGACCAAATCCATTTGAACGGCTGGCACAGAGCCCCGTTGGGGAGGAGAAAGCCAGGCATCCCCATTTTGCAGATGAAAACACCAAAGTGCGGAAAGACCGATGTCTAAATTAACTGTGACCTGAACCTCTGGCCTGAGACACATGGCTTGGCAGTGGATGAGATCAGCCTTACAACACCCTTGGTCCATAGTGAGGATTTCACTACAGCACCTTTTAAAATCAGGCCACGGGGTTTGGCATTGGGTAGACCAAACTTTCAGTGGCTCGTGGAGCTGTAGGCTTAAATGGTCAGCTGAGAGGTCCACAAGAAGACAGGAGCACAGGTGGGACAGAGACAAAGCGTTTCATCTCCAGATCTATTCTAGCATGGAAAGCGTGATGACCTGAAAGCATTTAGAGAGAGAACTATGTTAACTCTTGATGAATATGGAATAGGTAGGTCTGCCAGGAATGGGTTAGTCCTAATATCTGGCAGAGGGAAGAAAGAAAAGAGCCATTTTGCAAACAGCAAGGATTTTATTATAGGCCAGCTGAGCTCAAAACCTGAGGAAACATCTCCATCTAGCAAAACCAGCCTGATAACAGGCAGGAGACAAGGTGAGCATGCAGGTGGGAGTGCTGGAATCGTAGGATGAGGTATCACAAGGCCTGCTTCTGACCAAAACTAGGCGTTCAGAAAAAGATCTTGGCAATAATATATACTGGTCCATGCATATAGCATGCACAAAATGGTGTCCTAAATATATGCAGGATTCCTCCGTCCTTCTCTCAGGCCAACTCAAGTCAGTAAGCAGCAGCTTTACCTGGAGTAAACCACCTAAAAATGATGATGCTTACTGGAAGGAGTACTTTATGCACTTCGGGCTAACATAGAGTGCACCACATCATAAGATTACAGCCATCTGATTCAATTTTTACCCCCAAATATTCAAAACTGGTAGAAAGCCTAGATTACCTTACAAGGTCTCTGTTCCTCCAGATACCATTTGCTTTCCCCGATCCCCCTTGTCCCAGTGATAAGGCACGACATCAAACAAGGCAGGTCTTGCAGTTTCAACAGCTCATTTGTCATCAGCTGGTCACTCCTTGATCAATGTTTTTTGAAGGGATATTTCAGAAAAAATGCAGAGGGAGTAGGAGAAGGAAAGTAGAAAACCATCCCTAGTTTAATTTTGATAACACTGGCAGGGGGTGATTCGCTCCAACAAATTAAAATCAGCAAATCTTCTCTCATTTTCTCTGACAGAGGTAACCAATTTAAATTTTCATAAAGAGGGCAGTGATGTGTGTCTTTGCGAGACAGAGTCGCCAATCTAGCAGCCCTCTGATTTAAAATATTATCTTTCTTTCTTTTTTTTTTTTCCATTCCCTGAGAGCTTCCTGGAGCACCATGACAGATTATCTCAGCATAATCAGACTAATACAAAACCCTCGCTCCAAGAGGCACCGTGAGGAATTTCTTAAGCCTGAGATGTGACGACAAATGGACGTTCTGAAGGGATCTCATTTACTGCTCATTTTCCTTTTTTTTTTTTTTAACATGCGCTGTTGTGTTTTGTAGCCTCAGCACACTACAAACCATATTAAAAAGCCAACTGTCACACCAAGTGCAGGTAAGAGAAAGGGATGTACACTCTCCACAGGGGCTGGCCTGCCAGATTGCTCTCCAAGAGAGAAGTTTGGCTTCTAGTTGGTGGTTTCTTACCTTCTAAAAAAATGTCACCAGTATCGGGTTGGTGTGGAAGAATTGCCTTTTGGGCAGCAGGAGCATGAAGAAGGGTTACAAGGCAGATGGGACCTCCTATATCAGGATGCTGGAGGATGCTGAAGACCAGCATGACATCTGTGGTGGCCCTGACTGGGAGAAACAAGGGTTGTCCCTGTCATGGTCATTTGGGACTTAGAGCGCTGGTCCCCTGTGGATTCAGGACCTGAGGGGGCCACACATGAACCTAAAGAAAAAGAGTGCATCTCAAGTTAAAAGGGTCTCCTGCCTCTCCAGTGCAGATGGGACACTGAAATACTGTTTTCTCTGGCAGAGACATGGGTCAAAGCAACTGAGATGTAACGAAGGAGATCCCTGTCCCCGCCTTGGCCGAGAACTGTGCCCCAGCCCCTTTCTTCCCGTGCTTCAGAGCCCTAAATGCCCACCCCACCCAAATATATGGATGGGCATCAACCACCGTCAGCAAGCTACGTACGCCTTAGTCCAGTTTCACTTAAGCACAAACATTCCCCTCTCGCCCTCTTTCATCCCACCACCTTCTGCAGACCCCAGGCAAGCCGAGAGCCCAGGGAATTTGGGGAAAGAGCCACGAGAAGAAGGCGGGAGCATCCTTTGCACGGCAAGCGCCGGGATGTGCCGGGGACCCCTGTGCTTTGTCTGCAGCCACATCGAGCCATTCCGATATGTGCTGCGACACCGAGAAAGGCAGTTTTCTGCAAACCTCCAGGCCAAGTGCCAGCTCCCTTCGTTTCGAAGGCTCGCTTGGGGATGTGAATTTTCTCCAAGGGGAGGGAGGCGAGCTAGTTACGGAGACAGCCTGTCATCCATCTTGAAGAAAATACTCCTCTCCCTTTGCACCTATCCTAGAAAGGTGGCATTCAGCACGCTGCAAGCCCAGGAGCAGGCCCAGAGAAAAGCTTTGACTCATTTGTTTACCAGCGCAGCTTTCCTGGAGCTAATTAATGAGCCAAGCTGATACCCTGCAACAGGTATCGATGACAGGGGATTTCCTGAGTGCTAACACTCCAGCTGCAGAAGGCAAATTTGGGTCTATGATTACACTGCTTCCCCCTCTGCCCCCCCCCCCCCCAAAAACGGGGGG